>OX376309.1:18411635-19661635 GCA_947369205.1 Cantharis rufa
TTTCTTGCAAACATTTTGCTCTGTTTTACTTCTTCAATAAATAATGCAAATTTTGAAATATTAATTATTATGAATTGATTACAAATTGCTTAATGTAAAATGTTTAACGCACGCAGTATCTGTTAATTAGACGATAGATTCCCCCCTTGGTCTTAGCAGTTAGGCTCTTTATTGCCTCCTCGACAATTTTGCTCCGAAAGTAAACAAAAGTCGCGGTTAATTCAGTATCCGGTCTAACAAAGATAAACAAAAGTTAAACCAATAATGGGATACGTTAACAAAATATGAAACAGATTGAAATGGTGACATGTTATATTTAGATTAGCTGGAAAGCTCGTCCGCGGATAGGAAGGTGGCAGGTAGATCGCATTTTTACAGGTCTAAATTAAAAAATTTTAGAAAAAAATATATAGTATAATTATATAAGATTATATAAGACTATATAGTATGCAACTCATTACATCAAAAATCAAAATTCAACAATATGGTAACCAGCAATATAATATGCACTGGTCGACTGAAATCTTAAAACCCCAAGATAGATATGTGGGCTTGGCTCCAGCCAAGTAATTGGCCACGCGCTGTATAGTGGTGTATAACACTTCAAAAAGAATTTAAAACAAAGCAAAGCGATATAAAAGTACTCTCAGGATGGGACAGACTCCGGCGGCCACAATTCCGCAGCCATAATCCCGCCGCCAAAATCCCCTCGGACCATACGTAGAAATTCAAATTACATTAATTTCTATCGCAAGTTTTATTTATTGTTATGATAAAATTTATCATATTATTTATTAAGATAAAAAATATATTCCTTTATTATTTTAAAATATTTGTCTTAAATTGGCATTAATATATTTTATATTGCGAGGGAGATTCACCCCTCATCCTAATAACATACTGTGCCGACTGCCTCTGTGTCTACAGGGATATTTTTAGTGAGTCCAGCTTTTGTCAAAACGGCCCGGAGCGGAGGGTCGGTTTTAACAAACGCAACCGCGGCAAATTTCGGATTCATATCCATATATACAGTAGAATCCGGTTATAGCGACGGTCAAGGGACCGGCGATATTACGTTGTACTAACCGGACGACGCACAAAACGGTTTAAAACTGTATTTGAAAACGTTATATTAAAACAAAACATAAGGTTGCACTTCCGTCGTTAAAAGCGGTCGGTCGTTATAAACGAAGTCGTACTATTCGAATTCTACTGTAATTATATAATACCCATGATGGGACTCGACATGTATGATAAGTATATTAATCTTTAGAATTAAGGGAGTTTACCATTTTTTCAACTTATTACCTGCTGCGTTGAGTACATATACATTTACATATACCCTTTTGAAAACTTTAAACTTAACAAAGGTAAACTTTTAAAACTCACTGAATGTTATTTGCACAATAAATCTTTCACGCGACAATACAATCAAAACAAAACTTGTTTCCGTTGAGTAAAATTATTTAAACAAAATTGTTTTTTAAATTTAAACAAATCGTTTTTACTGTGTAGAATTAATTTAATATAAAAGCCATGTAACGGTAATAAACAGCTGTTAAAAATAAGTTTTCTGGATCCAGAAAACTTATTTTTAACAACTCGAGTTTTGTTCGGCAGGATTTTGGTCTTGCGGGATTTTCATTCGGCGGGATTGTGGTCCGGCGGAATTTTGATGGCGAGATTATGACCACGGGATTGTGATCCTAATCTAATTTTGTCTAATTTTGTCCTAGACCGGAGTACTCCGAATTTTCGTTTACCTCTCGTTTTAACTGTTAACATTGTAGTTCTTTTTTAAAAACGGTCCCAATCGGCGCAGCCGTTTTCTGCGCGTTTTTGCGCGGGTCCAATTCGGCGCAACCGTTTTGACGCGAGTTCGGTTTGGCGCAGTCCCGATTCGGCGCAAGCACTGTCCTCGCAAGTACAGTTCGGCGCGGGAATAGTCTATCTTTTTATTTTCTTTTTTTTTCTTTCTATCTAACACTGGAGGAGGATTTTAATAACTACGATATCATTTACTTTTCACGCGGATTAGCACATAATTTTTCAATGCACGACTAATTTTTTTTAAATGGTTTTTAGGATTATTATTGCTTTTTAATTTATTTCTTTAATAAAATTTATTTTTTTAAATAATTTTTTTAAAATGAAGTTAGAATTAGACTTAGAACAAGATTAAAAATATAGTAACTGTACCTGCACCGAACTAGACCCACGCCGAAACGAGTTTGCGCCGAACTGAACTCGCACCAAATCGGGTCTGCGACGAACAGTACTTGCGTCCAACTGTACTTGCGCTGAACCGGTTTTGCGTCGAAACGGCTGCGGCCAAACGGTTGCGTCGAAACGGATAACTGTATAGTAACCCAAGCCTTGTTTTCTCGCTTGTCATGGAATGACATGGCAGCCACAAAATGACTGAGCCATTTGCTGAGGTATTGTGCTGAGCAAACGGACTCGGTTAGTTCGCAACCTGCACCGTTTCTCCTATTTAGATGATCAGGAAAGTAGGCTTCACCCTAACGTGAGCACTTGACTTAGGAGTCGCGGCATGTGGAAGAGCCCATCGCGTCGTGTACCTAGCATTTTATTTGAAAAGAATGAAATAAAATAAATAAAAAGCTGACGGTTTTGGTTTGACCCAAACTTGGTTTGTATTTGGAAAGAGACAATTTTTGGGCAACGCTCGCTCCACATTTCTTCCTCCGGAGCACCATTTGCGTACCGTTTTCAGTCTGTTCTACAAATGTGGCTTATCTTTTATTTATAATAAAGTACCGTTACAGAGATATAGACAAACATAGTTTATTATATATTATATATAAAAATAGTCAACCAATTACAGTCATTTCTTTTTGGTCGGTAAATGATTACCAAAAAATGGTACCCAGCTTTCTGGAATTTTATATAGCCTTGACTCAGCCTAAACATAAACCACAAATTCTCAGAAAAACAACCAGTTGTACGCGTCACATACAGCCAATTATAAACATTCCATCAATACTGGCAGACTCGAAAGCAAGTTCAGTATCACTATAACTATAAAACGGCGCTAACGCCCGAACGTAAGCGAGGGGTTACGGAGCTAAAAACATCCTTGTATGTAGGCTCTAACTCGCCAAAGGTGCTACTCGAAGGGGCTGAAACTTATTTTAGGGTGCATCCGAAATTTGCCTAAAACGCAAACATCCTCCGATGCGCTGCAACTCAGCGTAAAGTGTGCGGTTACTAGCAAGGGGTTCTACACGCACGATGTGTAATCGACAGAGTAACAATCACGTCTGACCGCTATCACTAAGACTATATCAGACCACACGTACGGGTAACAGAACACCCGTGTTGAAATCGCATTTGATCCTTATGGAAAAATACATGTAAAATTTTGATTTTTAAATGCTATATTCTTGAAAACTAATAGATAATCCAACGTAAATTTTTTTTAAATTCTGAGAAAATTGACCTTTTTCCTATAGTGCATAGGTAAAAGTACAATTCGTGGGATCAATTACGTGACAGAAACCCTCAGTTCTTCAACTCAGAGTTTCATTTCAGCTATGTCATCATCACGCTCGCTCAACAATTGGTTGCTACAGGTGCAATCCATGACAATAACATTTTATTTGCAGATTTATTTAGCCCAGAAAATATGTTTTAGTATCAATAAACTAAAACATTGATTTAATGATTTAGTTTAATGAAGATTTAGAAAATTTAATGTTTAAATACTTTCTGACGGAAAAACCGAAATTCGTGAAAAGAAAACTTAATTTCCTTAATTTGATATCTAATTACATTTTTTCAATACCTATCTATGTAATTTGATTCAATATAAAATATTATTATTAAATTCAGACACTCGCAGACAAAAACACAGAAGTTATTCACAAACATAAAAGAAATCTACTCTAGCGTACATTGAAAAAACCTAGTAGTCGACTTACTAAAAATATTTTTTGTTTGTATACTATTGAAATTTTATGTGACGAATGTTTTCCTGATTTTATTATTGCAATGATTTGAACTTTTCTATCGTGGCTTAAACTAAATATTCTTCAGTGGTTACTCGACTTACTAGGTTTTTTGATTATACGGTAGTCACTGTTAAATTAAGCGATGGTTACTGTCAGTTAATCAACCCCAAGCGTTTCACTTTGATTTTTTTTTCTATTAGAAAGAGGACAATTTTCTGAGCTTTTTGAGACCGCAGATTGCTACGGATTATCCAGTAGTTTTCGAGAAAACGGCATTTGAAAATCAAAATTTTACATGTATTTTACATAGGGAATTGATCCGCTCCGGAGTTCTATTGACGGTGCGTGTGTTCTGATATAGTCTTAGTATTGGCAGTCAGACGCGATTGTGATACCGTAGGGTATACATCGAGCGTTGCTAACGAGTTTCACCCCTTACGAGTTTCACTCCTTTCGAGTTGCACCTTTGGCGAGGTTGTGCTACCTAGAGGGATGTTTTTAGCGAGTCAGCGTTCGTCCGGAGCGAGAGTAGCGGAGCGTCGGTTTTGACGAACGCAACCAAGGTAATCGAGATTCTAACCTAAAAACGAGTTCTGCGTTTTTTTTTTAAATTATTGCATAATGTTGCGTAATACACCCGACTATGTCACAATCGCGTCTGCCTGCTAACACTAAGAGTATATCAGAACGCACGCACCGTCAATAGAACTTTCGTGTTAATGAATTCCCTATCTAAAATGCATGTAAAAATTTTGATTTTTAAATGCCGTTTTCTCGAAAACTAATGGATAATGCGCAAAATTTCTTTTTTTAATATACTCAGAAAATTGTCCTCTTTCCAATAGTGCAGCTGTCGAGGCGATTCTCGTGGGGTTGATTGCCTGACAGATCCCTAAGCGATTGCTCTGGTCGACTAGGTAAAGCATAAATGAACCACAACCATCATGGTGTGGTATAATTAGTAAAACAAGAAAATAAATTCTTGGTTCGAATCTCGAACTTGACACAAACTAATATAATATAGCTCAATCCAAGAAGATTATTTGTTTTTTGTAAGAAATCTATTTTTTAAATTAGTTAAAGTGCAAATTTTAGCACAGCTATACTGTAAAGAAAATGTTATTTTTATTTCTAATATAAAACTTTATTATCTATATAAAATGGGGTAACAGTTTTCAATTGCTACTGTAGTGGCTTGAAAATCATATAGTAAGACTGTGCAGTCGATAACGTTTACCACATGGCTACAAATGATGACAGTAATGTATGTCCAAAATAGAATCATTTTTATGCTTTGCTATATTTATTGAAGGAAATGACACATTCAATAGAAGAATGTTCAAAAGTTTAAACAACACACCAATAATGATTATGAAACATTTTTCGGTACATCGGGGGCGGTTCTTTTAGTTCTCTTATAGAATTAATTTTAAACAGTATATTTTCGATTTATAATTAATAAATTACATATTCATATATTTACTTTTGATGATACATAATAGTCGGTTTATAAAATAAAAATTTTATCCCAGATAAAATGGGCAATAAAACCACAATTTAATGAAACTGCGTGTAATTTGTGGATTTAAAAAAATAAACATTAAAAAATTAACAAATTTTTATTGCTCGGTTTAATTTGGATTTAACACCCTGTAATTTGTCTTGTAATTATCAAAATTTATTGAGTAATTAAAATCGCATCCTTTGTTTGAGTTTTGTATAAAAGTAGAAGAAACACATTTGCAGATCATTGTCGTTTTCAAAATTAAATTGGAAATTGTTTAATGTGAAATTAGAATCCAAAAATAAACAAAGTTCGTATCAAAATGGACAGAAAAAATTAAAGCTTTTCTATTTATATTTGTAAAAGTTGATACCTAATTGAATTTATTTTGGGTTAATTATTTGTATTAAATTTAAGTTTATACTTATATCTGTGCGTCTGTCTATCCGTATAATTCAAATTAAATATTAAATATTGCAAGTTACCAATCACAAAATAATAAAACCGTATTCGGCCCGCTTTTAAATAGTCAGTTAAGTTTGAGTATAGCTTTATCCTGGTGGTAAAGTTTATTCGCTTTTACAAACAAAAGTTTATTTAACTGACAATGATTGTAAACCCAATAAACACCGGCATAACGTTATCCCCCGGTTAAATAATGCTTAACCGATTATTGTAAAAGCGAACCTTAATCGATTTATAACTGGGAACTACATATGGATATGTGCAACCCGAATGCCTAAGTTGTGCGGCCTGAAGACCGCATGGGCTCATAACTGTCCTGTAACTACCCAACATTTTGGGATGGCAATAAAAATTTATTAATCAAATGAGCCTCCTTTGGTTAATTTTCATTGCATTGGTAACTATTCCAATCTTGGAATACCACTTGAGATCCATGCCACGCCTTGGATGGCTTAAGTCAAGGATTTAGTTTTCTAATATTTATCTATGTCTTGATTTTGATATTATTGTAGTACTTCAAAATCAAAAATTAACAGCATTTGGGAACGTTCTTCTATCTGTGAGCCACAAATGGGACTTTTTTAAATGACTTTTTGAAAACTTTTTGATTATTGGCTTCCATCGTGTTGAGTAATTCTCTGCCATTGGTTGTAAATATTCTTAAATCTTGGAACTAAAACTTTTACTTCCATAAAGTGTAGGATAACCACAAATCCATTAGAAAAATTATCTAAAAATCTAAAAAAGAAATAAAAACACTCAATGCAAGCAAATTATGTTAATTTTTATTAAGTGAAACATACAATGATTCGGGAAAATCAAGATTTGAAATGAGTCATAAACTAGTCATCATCTTCAGTTTCGCTTAAAGAGTCAGTTTCTAAGATACGTTTTGGAAAACGGATGTCTGAATAATAATTTGTTATTATTCCTTTGTTGATTGTTATGGATGGCAGTTGAGATTCAGTACCAGATGACTTACTTGCATTTGAACCACTAAGTTTGGCGGCTTTATTTTGAGCTGGCTGGAATGGTAAATCATTATTAGGATTTACGTTCCTAGTCTTAGGAAAAGTGTCAAAAAAACTGTCAATATCTGAAGTATCACGGGGTCTCTTTTGGTAATTTTCAGCAAACCTTTCTTTCCTCTTTGCTATTAACGGATATTTTGGTAAACTCACGCAATAAGGCAATGAACCAGAGCTTTCCAAATATTTACGTTTCAGATAACTTGCACATCTCCAACAGCAATCGTTTTTTATATTTATAGAAGCCAATGGTTGATATGAACTCGATGGGATGTAATTGGACTTTCCAATAAATTCCATTTCCCAGTCTACATTGGTTACATCAATAATTTCTTCTGAATTATCCTGCATTACTACAAATATTCCTGTTTAAAAAATAATAAATTTAAAAAATTTCAAAACAATTTACCAAAAGTTAAATTTACTCGTAAATTTCCATGCACTTACTTTGTAGAACTCGGCGTCAGTTATCTCATTTCAAACGCATATTGAGATAAACAAGTAATTTTCGTGCACATTTCCTAATATTATGGTTAATTTGGAAAATAGTTATTGGTGATTATAATAAAGTGAATAGTTTTTTAAATAGAGTAGCCCAATTTTTCCATATTATTTTTCCCACTTTGAAATCAAAAAGGTTTCATTGTATTTTTTGGAACTCGAAATTTATTTTGGTTTTTCTTTCCAAAATATTTAAAAACTTACAAAAATCAGTTTTTCGGAAAATTATCGGTCAGTAGTTTTGAGAACCAAAAATTTACCCTGGGCGGAGAAGGCATTCGACAAATGTCTTTAAACTCAATTCAGAATGCATTTTGAAGATGGGGGTAAACTTATTCATTGTTGGGTGGATTGTTTCTACCCTTAGATGTAGTAAAATCAGTGCCGCTCTGGACAACCTTCTGTAGGAACTGGAACAGATTGGCATACATGCAGAAGGATGTCCGGATGCTACTGAGGTGAGTTGTATCTTCATTGATACATTGAGGACCATTGAAAGATGGTGCACAAAAGAGGGTCCGCCAACAAAAAAAACACGAAATCCTCAAGCCAAGTATTTTACAGTCGAGGAAAACAGTAGGACTATTTATAGCACACTGCTGTCTAAACAAACACCTTAAGATCATTGGGGTCCCAAAAGATCCCACATATAACCCAAAATGATTGGGAAATAACCCAAGCACTTGTTGTTCAGCAATAATAATAATAGTAGAAACCAGATTGTCTATGTCAAATCACCGGGAGTGAAATTACCCATCAGTGCATGTGGGGGATAAGAAAGAAACTCCATGAAACATACTTTATGCATGTCCAGCCCTAGCCTTGAAGAAGCCAATTAACTTCGGTTTTCCATATCCAACAATCAAGGAAATAACCCAAGCACTTGTTGTACAGCAATAATAATTTAATAATAATAGTAGAAACCAGATTGTCTATGTCAAATCACCGGGAGTGAAATTACCCATCAACGCGATGTAACAAAAAAACTCAGCTTTTAACTTGTATGCCGAAATAAGTGAGTTGTATCGTGAAATTAGCCTTGTTTCTAATACAAGTAGACAACTGAATATTTTATGAAAGTAGGTTTTTCATTGATTTTCTTACTGGTAATTAAATTGAAAAATTTTTGATTTGATGCGTCATTTCACCGTACGTGATATTTGGGCGCCAACGTCTGGGCGGCGAGCATCTGGGCGTCCGCCGGGACTTTTGAGCGCCGAATGTTTGAGCACCAGGACATTTGGGAGCAAAAAATGTTTACAAAGGAGGGGAGGCAGATTAATTTGTATTTTATGCTCCAATGAATTTCAACAGTTTAGTTTTCAATTTGGGACATTTGGGATCCAAAAATGTTTACAAAGGAGGGGGGCAGATTAATTTATATTTTATGATCCAATGAATTTCAACAATTTAGATTTTAATTCATTGGAGCATAATGTTACTCATGTCTATAACATGATTATGATCAATAATGTAAAAAAATATTATTATTTTATTTTAAACTAAGCCAATAAAAAAACTTTGACGCGTTCATGTTACTCTCCGTTATTGACTAAATTTTATCTTAAACGTTTGAGTTTTGTTACAACTTCTTCTTCTTCTTCTTCTATATACTCTTCATTTTAATATCATTTTTTCCAAAACTCCAAATAAGTTACAGTAGTGGTCATGGAAATTGCATTGGAAATTATTCCTGAATTAAAAAATAGATTTCTAAGTATCTTACCTATATTCTTAATAATAAAGAATAGAAAATAGAATAGAAATAGATAAAAAGTTAAATTTTCGGTTTGAAACTCATAAGCTCAAAATTACATTTTCATTTTGGAACACAATCACAAAGCTAGGTTTATCAATCCTGGGGTCTGGGGCACATTAGTGAATGTGTTCAAAAATAGAAAATGTGTTATTGAACTTCAAATCAGAAATCTTAGATTTTTATAAATTAGATTTTCGATTTGAAACTTATAAGTTTAATAGCATTCTTTGGCGTACAATCTTTGGTGTACTGGAGGGTATTCCATACCCCCAGACCCCCCGGTTTAAAAAACCCAGCTTTGTGTACGTATTGTGTTTATATTGTGTACGGTTATTGAAATTTCATTGGGAATTGTTATTTTAATTCGGAAATGTTCATCGATGCAATTTTCATGACTGCTATTGTACTACATTCGGTACTCTACTTTCTTTCTGTTTCATCATATTAAAATACAATTTATCATATTTTTTGTATATAAATCAATACATTAAAGCTAGTTACACTCTAATTTGTAGTTCGAGCGCCAAACTGTGCTGGTGCCCAAAAGTCCATCACCAAAATGTCCCGGCACCTAAACGGTAGTGCCCAAAAAGTCCTGCTCCAGTCGTTTCATGCTATTTACATATTATCAGTTGTCAAATAACTACTCAAATAATACCCCAAAAATTCTAATATTTATTGTGGAATAAAGAAAAAAATTACAATCTGTTAGCAAGATGTTTGGATTTCAATATTGGTATTTTTAATCATTTTTTACTTTTCTTCGTTTAGTCTACCGACTCAATTATTCCATCTGATTTACTATAGCTGAGTTAAGAATTTTTGATCTTTTATTTGACTAAATTAGTTTTATTACATTCGGTAACTATATAAATATTTATTAAATTGATAGGTAATTAATAAATATGTTATCTGGTTTCCCTATCAACATTAGCTAGTTTATATGAACAACAAGGGCTACACACAAATTGTAACATTTTTTTGTTACAAAAAAATATATTGCACATTATTTCCTAGTTTGGGTGCGTGGTAAGATTTTTTTCGCTCCTTCATTAGCAATGTTTAGAATATTTTTGTATATTATAACTATTGAAAATTTAAATATTTGTATTTGTAACAAATAAGATCTGGTTATTTAATAAGTGTCGAGTGTCGGGAGTAATTATTCTTGCTAAGGTGTATTCGAACTTTGTCTTTACAGCGACTTATTACGTTGCAATTCGGATTTAAAGAACCCGACAAGATTGTTCTAATGATTCAAATTCTATTTGTTTCTCTGTGAGGTGAGTTGTATTACAGTTATGGTTTTCATTATTTACTTTGATCTGTGCCAGCTCTTTAAGATTATTTAGCAGTCAACGTCATTTGATGAATGGAACCCATATAATGTATGGGATAAACTCCTGTGGGTCTGTTTTAGTGCTTTTTTATTTTTTTCTTTCAGAAAACTTAAAACCTGAATTTATTATTGATCTGCGGACACAAACCTTCAGTTTAGGAGGTGTATGTTACATAATACTTCTATGTTTCTTTATGATTAGCAATTTCTATGTATATAATTGCTTTATTAAGGTTACTTTTTCTGCCGTTACTTAAATGACAAACATACATATGAATATAAAAACCTGACAGTGTAACATCAAAGCGCCTTTACATCATAATTTTCGTTACAATTTCTAAGCAACATTAAACTGAATTTAAGACCAGAGATGTTACAAAGTGACAATTTATTGCAACAGTATGACCAACTTAAATCTTTTGTTAAAAAAGTATATTGTTATAAATAATACACAGTACGTCAATTATTCCGTAAAAGGTAATTTTTCCGATAAATTATTTGGTTTGAAGGAAAGTAAGAGTTTGGTATTAAATTACGATATAATTTGCATTAAGTAAAACGGTTTAAAGAAGGCAATGTTTATACGAGCGTCTTGAGCGTCATTTTCAGTTTGTTTATGTATTAGAACGTACGCCAATGTCGTTTGTGTTTTGCTGTTGACACGTGCCTGGGCTCTGTCCCATTAAGTTACACATATTTTTAGTACTTCGTATACACATATGCTTCAAATATTCCGGCTGCTTTGTAGCTGTCAACTTCAATGTTTGCTATAAAATCGATCAGTTATTAATATTCACATTGACTCACTTGTTTTTGCAATTTTAATGTTGTCCATATTTGTTATTATTAAATTTCATTGCAAATTTTTCTTTCGACAACCGACATTTAACGAATGTCAGAAAAGCGACAGGTACACAGGTGGCGGTTAATTTAAATAATTGTCTTCGTCGGGAAACCACCGAAGAAAAAGAAAAAGGAATCTAAAGGTGTTCAAGAAGATAATCGTGTAGCACAATTAAATTATGGCTACTTATTAGAACGGTACTTGAATGTTATTCTTAATATCACAAAAGTTTTAATGTTTCTTGTTGTTTCCACACTTGTACTAAATACTTGATGTAGTATCGTGTGCAAAGAATAGCCAACGAAATCTTCGAAAAGACTTATTGTATTTAATAATTAGATTCAATTACATACGTAATGTTGATCAATTAGCATTAATGTGAATGAATTAAAACAAAACATAATGCATTTTCCCACTACCTGTAGTTATAATAACTGTAAACTATGATGGAAAATTATTATAACACGTGACTGATGGCAATACATTTTTGCGGGGCTCTTGGTAGTCTATAATTGAGAACCATACAGGAAGCTATAATGCATTATAATGTTATAATCAGTGTGAATATCACTGGTCCTAACATATAATAACAATCCTTATAGTAATTTAAAAACGTTGCAGCCAATAAAATTCAGTTAATTAGCATTTTCCTCGTGAATGGCCAATACCATATCATCATTTACAAAATGAATTTTTAAATATTATTTCATATATAGCATAATTGATCATTAATTTGTATAGTTGAGAATTTTCAATTTCGAACCGGGTCAAACTAAGTATAACGTGAACCGCAAACACCATGTCAGTTTAAAAATACTTCACAATCGACAGCTGACAACGTCTGGTCAAAGTCAGTTGATTTTCATTAAATTGGTGTTCTAAATTTAAACTAACGTAGCAAAATTATTAATATATTTTTGTAAGTTCATCGATAGTTTTCTTAATAATAGCATCACATACTTGTGGGTACAAATGCGTTGTTTCTTTGGCAAAATCGTAGTACTCCCATAAGGAGCACGGAGGTTGAATGTAGACGTAGTACAGGAAAAAAAATATTTTTAATTTGGACATATGACAATAATTTGTAGACTGCAATATCGGCATTGGCAGGTTGATACTTGCTTTATAAATTGTAGAAAGCGTCCACTTTAACAAATTGTTTGCTTTTTCGTTAATAACAAAGAAACTCTAGAATTTATTCTACTGGCAACTGTTGGATTTGGTAATTATAATATTTTATCGATTAATTTCTTCAAGTCACCGCAATATCTGCTGCAAACGATAGCTCGACCATCGATAAAATTGGCTAAGCGTGACTTGTACTTTCCCAAATCTTTCGACGAAATGTGTTTATGATGACGTCCCTATTGTTTTCGGCATTACGTTTAACTGTCGTGGTGACAAGTGTTGCCTTTTGATTGATTTCTTTTATTTAATTCGCTTTTGAAATTAATAAACGATTAGAAGGCGTCTGGAAAGGGTCTGTTTGGAATTTATTGAACATTTGCAGGTGCAAGATCAAGTTACACTTGACAAACTGATAGTGATTTTATCATGTGCTAATAAAATTCTGGCTTTTGACAAACAAGATAAGGAATTGTTTGCATTGGAGAAGTGGTAAACTTAATGAGGTTCTCGACATGATTGAGTGGACGCTCTGTATAGAGATCTTATTGCGAGCCCAGCTGTGACAACCCGCGCTGAGTGACGTTTGAGCGATGGTCTCATTACTCGGTGGGAAGCAGCAGTTGCGATAACCGATGACACCTACGCTCTTGAAAGTTCACTTGAATTCTGTATTGTTTCAAACGGGGCGTAATTTGAAGCGTAATAGCTTTAAAATTGAATAAAAAGAAAATTGAGGATTGCAACAGGATAGACGAAACCACAATCTAGATGGATTCGCGAAGCTATACAAATTCGAATAACACCAAGGTATACTTTGACATCATTATGCGTCAGTCACGTTTCATATAGTAGCCGGTGTCGGTCACGATCTTTCAATGACAACCTGACGGATTACCGCCACATAACGCTTGGAATTGCTGGACGCGACATGATGGGAAGCCACGTTAATTTTGCAATTACCTTTCCAACCATTATAAGAAGGCTCACGTACTATAGTTTCAATATAGGCACGCATATTCCCAACAAATTATGTGTCTGCGACTATCATCAATAATGCTCAAAAAAATGACATGAAATATATCGCAACTACCAGCAAAAAATTTAATAAAACCACTTATAATTACTGAATTTGAATATAATTATAAAAATAACGGTAGTTTAATAAATGCAAAGCTCATTTTCTATCCCAATACCTTTGCGAATGGAAAAAACCTATCCACCGCCAAATAATTTGTCTGCATACCGAAACCAACTCATATTTAAATCTTGGACGCCTTTATCTAATTCAAAGCTAATACAAATATTATTTGGAAACATTCACAAAACTGATCCATTTTTTCCCTTATTTGAGCAAATCTTGGAAACATTATTAGAAACATATCTTAGATCCAACAATGTTCAACATTTCTTCAGATTTCAAAATGCATTTCGAAGAACAACATTTTCTAAATTATAAGATTTACATATTGCTACCGATACGAAAAGGATAAGCTGAACGGATGCAAAACTTACGCGTCACAAAAAGGTACCTTTCAATTCAATTAAAGTTTCATGACCTAGCAGGCAAGGAAGGATTAGACTCCGCTGAAATTCTAGAATATTAATTAAACTACTAAAATTTTCAAAATAGTGAAACAATGGACTTTTCATTACAAGAACTATCAGGAGATAGATACTTCTTTCACAATACATATCCGAAAAGTGAAGTTAGGCTACCGCAGAAGCAAAATCTTCGGCCTAAAACATAGATGCGGGTCATGTAGCCATCACATGAATCACAAAGTTTAACTGTTTTAAAATAAGAAATTATTTCGAAGAAATTACTCCGCACTGCCTACGCATGGACTAAAAATCCGTATAACTATTGCCATAACATAGATATTGCAATATAATGGCACAAGAAAAACACACTTCTTTATTGTGTATTCTAAGTAGCTTTTTAATGCAATACAAGAATATCATCAAGAGATATTCTCTAGCCTCTACATCCTAACTTCACTTACCTCTTCACGATGACACCTGACACCCTGAGAAACTTTGTCGAGGGTTGTGGTTTCAATCCCAACAAAATCTCCGAGTTAGCAAGCATACGAGGAAAGGGGGGTTACTGATGTAACTTCATATTAAGTAAAGAAAGGACTCAATAGAATGGATATCTTTAGAAATGGGAGAATATTATGAATCGGTGGCGGAAGAACCTAAATCCAAATACAGTAGCAGTCATGGAAATTGCATCGGTGATTACTGGGGGGTATGAAAACAAATACAACGCAAACACATGTATTTTTGAGCTTATGGGTTTCAAACCAGAAATCTTATCTCCAAAAATTTAAAAATGTAAGATTTCTGATCTGAAATTCAATAACACATTTTCTTTTTTTAAACACAATCACTGATGTGCTGGAGGGTATTCCTTACCCCTCAGACCCCCCGGTGTGAAAAACCTAACTTTGTGATTTTGTTTAAAAAGAAAATGTATTTTTGAGCTTTTGAGTTTTAAACCAAAAATTTAACTTTTTATCTATTTCTATTCTATTTTCTATTCTTTATTATTAAGAATATAATATATAAATTTATTTTTTAATTCGGGAATAATTCCCAATGCAATTTCCATGACCGCTACTGTAGATCAACGGCAGCGACTACAGTTAGGGTAATATGACTACAAAAATAAATAAAAATGGCGGTTTAAAGCATGTTATGTTGAATTTTAAAATAAAATTACCTCAGGTGAGTAGAGCTCAAAATTTGGAAAACCGGGCAAAAAGGAAGCATAAAGAAGCATGGGAAAACTCCAAAAGAGATGGATAGACGACGTGAAGCAAATAGCGAGAGGGGCGTGGTTTCAATAGGCAGTGGGTAGGGAAGCATGGAGAGAAATGAAAGAGGCCTACTTTCAGAAGTGGATGAATACAGGCTAAGAAGTAAGAAGAAGAGCATCACCAAAGGTAGTTTTTTAATTTAAAAAAGTACATGAGAAAATTTGAGAAATGCTTACAGAATTCTAAGATACCTTAGAAGCCTTAGGAAATCCAAGGATATCTCAAAAAATAATATAACATTTTGTAATCTTAAAATAAGAGATGTGATTACGGTGATGTGAATACGGTGGATGTGCAACTCGATTGGTTGAGAGCTTGATTGGTATTATAACTCGATTGATTATAGAACTCGATAACCCGTTGCTCGGAATTGAAACTATCTCTGCTTCCATTGAAGCAAAGGAAACAGAAGAATTGTAAGAGCGGATGTTCCGATGAAAATTCTGGTAGTAACGATTTACTGAAACCGAAAGCCCATAGTGAAGAAATGCGGATTACAACAATGGAATACCATGCCGATCGAACGATTGCGGAAGTTTGACTTTTCTTTTACGGCAGCAGCTGTTACATTAACCATAAACTGGCCGCTCCTTAGTAGAATTCTTAGAACAACATAATTGACAGATCGAGTTCATTACTCCACAGTCGTGTCGAGTAACCTAAGATTCATCAAATTTCAATGCTCTAACTTGAAACAGAATTGCTTGAGTTTGTTGTAGATGTTCTTGCTGTCGTTTGCTGGGCTGAAATTACTCTGCAGTTTTATGTTGTCGACATATCGCTGAGATTGAGCGGCAACAGCTCGTCTTGCTCGAAGTTGTTCTGCTGTGCCATTTATGTATCGATTATATACTGAAAGGAGAAACGTCAACAACAAAATATTATTTGATTTATCAAAATATTTAGTTATAGTAGCAAAAAAAACTTTGTTGATGCTATTTAAAAAAAAATATTGTCACTCTCTGCCGCAATACCTCCAATCACCAGCACACCAAATTTTGTACGGAGATACGATGACATAATATTCATTTTTGTTTTTTATTGTGGTAGCCTTAACAAAGATATCGGTAGCCCTGGCAAAGATATCTATATGCATCACCCCATACCCTAAATCTATCTATAAAAGTTTTTTTAACAAAATCCAAAATGAAAATAATTTTTTATTTTTGTACGCCACTGAATTTTTCCAAAATTTTTATATACGTCACATAATACCGTAAGAAGTCACAAATAAAATTTCTCCAAAATTGGTACAACAAATTTTTTCGGTCATCTAGCGGATTTTTCGAAAATAAATTTCTGTAAATTACTGACTGTCGATTTACTGATTCTGAAAACATTTTTGAAAAAATTTCACAAACAACCTAAACTTGGTCGCTACCTAGTGGCAGAACCTTTTACTTATAAAGTATAACGTTTCGTCAGTCCGTACGACGATATTATAAAATATTTCCCACCGAACCACCTATTTTTGTATTCTAAAATAAATTGTTAAAAAGTCCTAAACTCAATTCTTATGCTGCACTCGGTATACAAATCAACATTAACCTAATTTTGACACATATGTCACAAAATTATGACGTTTATTAAAACTTTGAATATATTGTTTTATTTTTGCAAGCCATCTGACAAATTCTCACAAAAAATATATAAATTAAGATTTCAGTTAATATTTTCTGTAATTTTTCTGACCTGGCCGCCCTGTTACAATTGGCTCGGTTTGTTTTCTCACCAATACTTATACTTTCAAAGCTCCATCGACACACCAAATTTTAGCTGAATCGGTTAAACATTTCCGGATATACGACAACATTTTAATTTTTTTTATTTATTTTATTGTGGTGGCCCTGGTGAAGATTTCTCTGGCAAAACCTTATTTTCACCATTCCAGCCAACGAGGCATACGTCCAATAAGTTTGATTGCAATCGACGCAGAAATGCCGAAGAAAATCGATCGACAAAAACTTTTTTCATGTTTTTGCCAAAAAAGATAATTTTATTTTTTTCATGTTGCATTACTGATTTCTATCGAAGGATTACATATGCTCTCATATCCATTAGGATCAATGTACATACGTACCAAATTTGGTTAAGATCCCTTCAGCACTTCTCGAGTTATTCACTCTTAAAGTTGCAACTTTGACAACTTGTGATTTTTGACAGACGACAGATAGAAGATTAAGTTTACCTATTCTGGATAAAGCCTTTTAAGGCCTTTAAAATAACATATCGCAAGACAAAATATTTTTTTTAAATCCCGTATTATTTTCTTGTGGTGGCACTCCTGATTGATACATCGCGACGAAAACCTTATTTTCACCTTTCCACCGTGAACCCTACCACCATACCAAATTTGGTCGTAATTGGTTGGATGGTTCGGAAGCAAATCGATCGACAAAATTTGACGATCGACCGACAGACCGACAGACAGACCGACACAGAAATTTTTATTTTACTTTTTGCAGATCTTTACATTGCTGAACACGGTGATCTCGAAAATGCAAAAAAAAAAAGTTTTTTTTTTGAAATTTTTGTTCGATTACCATACCTCCAATTTTTTTTTTAAATTGATTGGAGGTAAAAACAGTTACTAATTTTTTTCTTAGTGTAAAATTTTTATTATTTTTCATTTTTTTATATTAATAATATATTACACAGCTTCAATTCAATAATAAATTACGAAGGTTAATACCTCCTAGTATGTAGTTGAATTTATCCGTTAATCCGTTGCGGATTGACAGACAGATACACTTGTCCTTTTATAATATTGGTGATTTCCAAAGTTGTGCAACATGAAGGTCGCATTGTTACGTTACTATACTAAACCAATCTAATATACTGTTCCAACTATCTATCGCCTATCCTCACTGTAGCCTATACAGGATGACTGCGTCCTGTCATCTCAGGGTAGGCCTTCGCCTAAAGGCCTTCACTTTTTGGGTATAACGCAACTCTCTCAATTTACAATAAATTACACTGATCTGCACGGAAATCGGCCCTAACACAACTCCTGCTAATTCTTAGATAAAATGGCCTTTTGAATTCGAGTGTGACCCCCCGTTCTCCCTCATCACTCACCGGTTTTGTGGGAGGTCCCACCTATTTTTATCACTTTTTGATAATTTGCAGGAACAAAAAGGATTATTTTAGCCTTTACAGAGACTAGGGGACAGTCTGAGCGGCCCGAGAGGTGAAAAGTTCAAAAACATAAACATTTGTAGCAAGAAGGGGAGGGATTTGTCCCTTTATATTATAAAAATTTTATTAAAAATTATCGATTTTTTCGCAATTTTTGCACTTATTTTTTATATATTTCGGCTTCCAACTTATCTTATCCTCCCTCAAAAACTGCGGGTGATGAGAGCAAACGGGTCATTTTAGTCATTTTATATAAGAATTAGCAGTGGTCTTAAAGATCAAAAGGCAAGTCGACTGAATTATTTCACTTGGCAACTAAAAACTAAAGAGATTTCGATTTAATTCTTAAAAACATTTTCTCTTATTTTTTGTCAATGTCATGTGATCTAATTCCTTCTACGGCATTACTGCAACTTGGCAGATTTTGTCTATTTTATTTGAAATTTCATTTTTCAGCAAACTTTCTTTTTTTTAATTTAAATTTAACAAATCAGAAACAATTAAATTGAATTACTTTAATTGAGAATTTGATTTTATTTTGTCATCTAGTTAGATTTTAATTTGACTAATTATACTGCTATATGACCTAGATATTCTGTTCAAGCCCAGGCGCGATAAAAATTTTATTCTGGCAGTATTCCCTTAGAAGACAATAGCATTTCATAAAATACGCAATGTTTAGCTTATTAGAATAGTTTTATTTGATTTAATCTTGTCAGATATTAATTTGACATATATTGTCTTTTTCTTTGTTTTTTTTTTAAATGTTTTTATTTTTTTTTAATGTACTTCCGATTAGTTCAATAATAAATTACCCAACTAATGAGAAAAAAATATGTAATTTAGTGATGTTGAATTAAATAATAGACTAAACGTGAAAATCTCAAACAAATATTTTTGTCATTTTTATTTCAATAAGAAATTGATTTAAAGATTTTTTTATAAATTGCAAACAGTTAATTTTTAATTAAATAGTAAATAATATAACAGTTCCACGCACAACAAATAGATTACTGACGTGCATATAGAATTTACGAGGTTCCATTTTTCCATTTTTATTTCTTAAAATAAAATAAAATAAAATTATTTAGCAGACTTCCCCAGGGTGGGAAAGGCAACGGGAAACCACCCCATTAATTAAATTTCCTAGTATGTCATTTTGGCTTCAGCCAAGTTTGATCGCCAACGCCCATTGAAGGTATGGCACATTTAAGAAGACATTTAAGAAGAAGCAGACTAGGAGTACCACCACTAAAAATAAAAAATTAGACTCTTAAATCTCAAATAGCGTACATTGAAAAGTTTTTTTTAACCAATGAACTTTTTTGTACATCTTCCGTAAATACAAAAAATAAATTTATTAATACTATGAAATTTTTATAAATTTTAGTTCATTAGTTGAAATTTCATTGACTTAATAAAACCTTCATTGAATTTTAATTGTATATATGACAGCTTTTGGTTCATTGTACTACGCCAATAATAATCGTTTCAAGGATTGGCAGAAGAAAAGTTTATCTCTTTTCTAATTTTCTCAAAAAAACTACCCAGCCTTAATTTGTGGTACAAGAAGTCGAAAAAAAAAAGTTGTCTAGGGGATCAAAACGTTAGTCCCACAGCGCAATATTTTACACATGGTCGTAAAGGCCGAGTGTACTTGGTCGGGAACTGAACTCACGACCGCGACATAACAAGTCTACACTCTAACTATTGGCTTACGACCATGCTCAAGTTAAGAGTTTAATTTCTTAAAATTATATTGTTGTTGTCAGTGATGTAACAGATGATGTCTAGATGTAAGACCATAAAAGCTAGATCGTCAGATATACGATTTTTTTCAGTGTGAAATTTTTAAATTTATTCTGTGTAAAAAAATTTTAAAAAATAAATAGTATTGCACCGATATTTTGATCAATACATATTTTGCGAGTAGTTTTATAACAAACATTAGTTGGAAACATGGCCCAACTCTCAAGTTAATCTAATTCCCCTAACACAAAAAGCAATCGAAACACAACACATCCATATATATCTTTCGATCTCTGAGTGCTGATAATTAATAGAATTAAGATTTGTACTTTGCTCTTGTTGTTTCCTCACTAGTCATTCATGACTTGTCCAACTCATAATTACATTGTTAACAAAAAACTGGCCCTTACCAACTGCTATGTGACCAAAATGTAAAACAACTATTATAAAGCTTTTTATGTGATCAAATCTGAAATTTTACTTTAAAATTAAAATTTTTCAAATTTTTTGTTTTATTTTTAATATTCCATGAAAATCTATGACGAAATCGGAAAATTAGAGAATGACTTTTAGCCGAATAATGAACATCTAATGAAAGGCAACATAATACTCTTTCCAAAAATAATGTTTCGTGTAAAAATTTGGAAAATTTAATCGTAAAATATAGAACATTCTACTTTCTTAAATACCTGAAAGCTTTCTAAGCCGTTGTCCATTTATTTTGAATATCTGAAAACAGATTATCTAAAAACATTTTAATACAAAGGGGAAATATTTGTGAATAGGTGATAAGCCTTCTTTAGACTCAGAACTGCTTTCCGCTGTCGTGTGTCCGTATGTCCATCACGTAGACAACCCTCCAATCCTACATAGCACGTTTATTCTGATACAAACGCTTCCAACTTCTTGACCCTTGTTACCATCTGCGACTCGTCTTTTTTGCCTTAGATTGTCTTTTTGATTTGGTTACTACAATAAAACATGACTTTCATGAAGTTAGTTATGAATTAATTTTGACAAATTGAATTAGTTCTAACCTCACTTCATTTTTTTAATTAATATTAATTTTATTTGGAATTTTCTCAAATTCAAAATTCAATGAAAATTGTGATAATTTCTTTTAATTTCAGCTAGAAATAAAATTAATTTCTAAACTAAATTAAATTCGAGCACTTTTCGTTTAGGGTGCATTTATAATATGAATAAGAATTGTCATAAAATTATTACAATATGAGTTATTTGATTTGTCTATTAATTTAAGTAGATTTTATCAAAATTTCTTTGACACTAAAGCAAAAAGTGTGAAGTTCTAATTTTTCTAAAACCATTAAAATAAATAACCAAATAAATAAACCATTTTCGTTAGTTAAATGTTTGGTTGTTCATTTACGGTGGGTGTGAGACTGCTACCTTAGAAATTAGTGTTGTAATAATTTAACTAAAAATCTTCTCCAAAAAGGCATCACCAACTAACAGTAAATTAAAATTAGAAAGTTGTTCGTTTGGATTATTTTCGACTGTAAATTTCTTCAGCCTCTTTAGTTTGATAATCGCCGTAGGTTGGCACTATTTATTTATTTGATTTGTCATTTCGGGAATTTTTAAGTTCAAACAAAATATTGTCAGATTTTATCAGGGCACAGTTTTTGTGTATCACACTCTACACAGCATTCGCCTTGTGATTTTATACGTAAATTTAAAGTTTTGTTGGAGTAGTATGGTATTTATTTCGGTAAACTATCGATGCCCTGGTAAGATTTTTATTTTCTTCTGCTGCTTGCAATTTTGCAAAGATTAGTGTTATTTTAGCATGTCTGTGTGACGTCATGGTTTAAAAAGGTCACGTCTTTTCGTTTATCAGCATTAGGTGATTTTTTTGTTATCACAGTCTGAAGCGTTCAGATGCGATATTGGTTGGTTTAACGGATACCATTTTCCAATCCATAACGGATTGGATACGTCCGTGGTAGTCCACGGGTCATTATTGGCATATTGGTAAAGAGATCTGTTGGCGTTGACTTCCCGAAATAGTACTAGATGTTCCGGAATGGTTCGTAGTGCTTGAAGGAGTTTTGATCTGCGTCATCTTTTGTTTTGGTTGGAGATTACTTAGTGTGGATGTGGAATTGGCATTTGGGAAAATTTATTATTTGTAGTTAATTGAAATGTAATTTGAATGAATGGTTTTGGTTAATAGATGCAATCTATGATGTTACAGATTGATGACACAATTATTGGGTAACAAACTTTGTTGGATTATCTTTTATTTTGTTTTGATTCTTTAGTGATCTTATTCAAGTTCTGTCGAAAATGACATTGGATTCGTGTGAAGTGGACCATTGAAACTTGTAATATAAAGGTGCAAAAAGTAAGTTTTAATTTACCATATCATTATGGGCCATTATATTTTTGAATAAGTTTTTTTACAATTATTCTCTTGCTCTAAGCATGAGGAAGCGTTGAAGTGTCCGCTACAGCCTCCGTTCAGAGTTTTTGAGGTGGGTTTTATTCCTCAGAGATTCCTGGTATTGTTTTTATGTTAATGCCTGAGGATTCGAGTCTTTAACTCAAGTTGTTGGTAGTTGAATGCAGTAATGTCATCATTTACTGATCTATGTCAACTTTTGATCAGAGCAGATTGGAAGCATATTTTTAAGGTTGTTCTTTATATGAATTACGTATCTACTATCATAACTGATGGAAAGTCACGTACTATGTTAAATTGTAGACTAGCATTAATTTTTGGGTATATAGGAAAGATTTGCTTAGGCCTACTATAGCCTTTGCATACCGTCGGAGCATAACCATGGTTGGGCATGGGGTTTTATATTTTTGCAAACCAGTGCTTCTGCACTTCTTGGATCGTCTATGGTCGGGTCAGAGAGGGTTATTATATGAAGAAAATATATTGAGTCTCCTAAAAAATAAAAAGTAGTTACACATATGAAATCAAACTTGGTATTGAGTTTTCTTTTTAGAATTTGGTGCCCAGAGCACGCACCCGGTGGGTTCGAATCACAGATCTTACTATCGGTTTTCCTGTAAACATTCCTCGTATTATTAATGTTTTAGTTTTAGTTTTAAAATACAGATTGAAATAAATAAATTTTTAAAGCATAGAATATTTTAGTAAATTCACCCTTCTGATACATACACCACTGGTACTAAAGCTATCACGGTCAAACGAGCAGGATATAACTCACTGCACAAATCTTTATAAGCGGCTGCATGTAGTGAGTATCAGATCGTCGATTTAAATTTTCAAACCGAAGCATTTCCAATTTGGTGAAAATTTGTTTTGCAAATTTTGAGTTTTTCTTAAAGTTGCATTTATTTTTGAAAGTTTTTTTAAATAAGTATAAATATTCTAATGTTTTTAAACCTCGTGCAAGACAATGTATTTATTTAAATAATAAGGGACGATGGTTACAAATTTGACATAACACCGGTAATATAATATGCCATTAAATAATAACGTAGGGTCGCGGATATAATTTCAGAATTTGCCTAAAGACCGCAAACCACCAGTTTACCCCCAAACCTGAGGCTAAGTTCTAAATCCGTTTCATAAAGCAGATATCTCTGTTCTAACATATGTATGTCGCAGTCTTTTGCAATGCAAGTTGTATTAGTTCAATTTAATCCTTTCGGCAAACCTTTTCGTAAAGCCATGATAGTAACTGTAAATATTTAAATATTGTTAATTGAAAATATTTTCACATAGCACGAAAGATAACGAAGCTGTATTGTTAATTTTCTTATTTGTGTATTTTGACGAAAGCTTAAATACGTTTTAGATGGAGTTCCTGTGTCTCGTCCAACGCACGTACGCACCAAGCAGAAAGCCGTCATTTCCGGTGACCGGAATCTCAACAGGGGGTAACCAAGCCGCCAAATTCTTTCAGAATTCAGAATGCCATTCTTAGTCGATTTTCACTATATGTAGTGTACTGTATCACAGATCACACGAGGGGAAGGTATGCAATTGCAAAGTGACAGTCCCAAAGGTCTTGGCCCTACGAGTGGTGAATCATCGTGTGATATCCCTCGGTATTTGTCACCGAAGATGCACATAGATTTCAAACAAAATTGATTACAGTAGCTATTCATCTAGAAAAATATGAAAATAAATGTTACTTTTATGATATTAATGGAAAATGTTTTTCTTACTATGCGTACGTCTGTGCGGTACATTAAGTGCTTGTGACGAAATTTTACGATTCAAACATTTTTCGATAATGCTTTTTTAAGAAGATTTTACTTAAACTTTGCTCTCGTGTGAGATCGCGTTAACGGCAGTGGGACACAGGTCGTGATAAGAGCTGGGTGGCTCGGCGTGATAAGCATGTAAGGAGCGTGATAAAGAAGCGAACTAAGCGGTCGGGTGTGTCCCTGAAGATGGATGACTGTCGCGGGAAATCCACCCACGACACCCTCTATATATTGCCGGCACGTACAAACGGCTTGTGACAACCGTGATCTATAACATTGATTTTTGGTCAGAAATTATGGCGCAAAAATTTTTCTTTCTAATAGAAAAGCACGACAAAATTTTCAACTTTTGCAATTATAAAATTTACTGTCGACGTGGTGATGTCATCGAAAATGTTTTTGGATATTTATGTAATTTAAAATTATTAAAGCGGCTTAAGGAAGGTAAAGTGAATGACAATAAAAATATATCCTGTGAACGAATTTTAAAGCTTCCTGTGCAACTTAGGGATTTGTTGAGGGTTGGGAGCGACATAGACCGCGGGCAACAAGTCCGGGATCGCTTTGACATCCGCCGCGCATTATAAAACGGGAGGGCAAGATTAAATTAGTGTTTTATACCCGGAAAAAAGCCGTAAACGCGAAAGACAGACTTCTAAGTCATCGCTCCCTGTGTTTGCACAGAAACTTAATTTGTGTACAGCAATACGGTTATAACTTGAAAACATTATAAGCAAATGAAACTCCTGGGAAAAATATTTAACATTCTTACTTTTAAGAACAACATTAAAAAGAAAAGAAAAATTTCGTTGGTATTTCTTTAAATTTAGCAATAATTTTGTTGGCGAGTATGATTTTGAAATTGTTGGAAATAATTCAAGTTGGCAACGCGATAAATTTTATAGACAATGAGTACGTCAAGCTTCTTTGTAAAACATACACGGGTATCTATAACAAAAGTGGGTTTCTGTTTGGCATTGTGACGTAAAACAAGGATCAACGTGCAATAATTAATCGTTTCCCTTAAGAACAGCGGACAAAGGGAAGAGGCTAAGAAGGCCTCGGGAGATCCAGTTTCGAGAGGCGACCCAACTGGGAACCGAATAGCTGAAATAGCTCACGGTCAAACTAACAGCCGGCCACTTAATGTGACGCCCGGGACTCTGGTCGCCGTCGTATACAGACGCTTTACCTAAGTTTACTAAGACCACTTCTTCTCTGACTCAAATTGACCAGAAACTACAAACATCCTTTAAAATTTAAACAACAGTCATGAACATTTAGTTAACTACTAAAGCCACGTACCACGTTTGTGCTTTATGTCACCAAGGAAGCATTACATTACCGGTAATAGTCCTTATATTTGAAACTTTCTAAATAATTCGCACCATTAATGAATAATTTTCTTTTAACTTCACGAGAACTTGTTGATTTAGTGTCAAAAATTTCATTTGGAAATTTAAACGGAACGCGATCCTTTATTTACCTCTAATTTCAAAATTAAATAATTCAAATTACACTTTGCACTTTATTATTAGTAAGTACTAAAATCAAAATTTTAAATTTCCTAGCATCAAATAATATTTATTTTTACTTGTGATACACATATTTTTACGCGTTACACTTTTATATATCACATTTTGCCAAGTTAAGTTACAACTGGTAAGAATTATAGAGGGTTAAGAGGGTATGAATCAGTTTGAAAGTTAGTGTCCCTTTGGTGCCAGTTTGTTGAGTTATGACTTATCCTTGGGTTTGATAATTTGGTAGCTTGACCAAAGGAAACCGTACACTTACTCTAACTAGATCGCTTAGGTAAAATTATTCTCTTCCTACTTGATTAATTTATTAAATAATATCATTTGTAGTTTTATTAGAGCCGAAACAAAAAGTTTTTATAGTAAGTCCTTAAGTAGGTAGTTATCATGAAAAGTATATATCAAGCTTTTGCGTTACTTCCTCGTGTAACAGGATAATAGGGCTTCTAGCATTGGAATCACGTAGACTGTCTAGAAGTACTCGACGACCGCTACTACACACATATATTATACATAGGCTTCAACTTACAACTAACCTGTGCTTTTCATCTATCTACTATTAACATTTTTATATACAGAGTGGCTCACATGTCATAAATTCATTTATATCCTCTTTAAAAAATTTCAAAAGTTCAAGTTTATTGACATCGGGTACTTTTCATCGTATTTTCAGATAACCATTGCCCAGATTTCGATTCCCTTGAAAAATGCCAAAAAATTGCATTGCAAATAAAATTATAAAACTTATAATTTTTTAAAATAAAAATTAGAAAAAAAACTATACATAACAAAGTTATTTTTTGTAAAGAGAAATCTGTAGTACAAGATTAAAGAATTAAATTCAAAATATTTAAATAGCTTAATTGCAGTGAACGACAATAAATATACAAAAATAGTAAAAAAGAAAGTTTAATTTTTCTTAAATTTTAAATCTGAAATAATTTCATTTTTAATTACATTTCAATTTTTTTTATTAGAATTAAGAAAAAACTTCCAAGTACCCAACAATGTCTAAAACATTTATTTTAATCAGCACTTATCGTCCTGTTCCAAAATCCACTTTCAGGTTTTGATATTTATTTTGTATGTTGACACTTTGTTTGTAATTATTTATTTAAAAATTGTAAATATTTTGAATTTGTGAATAAATTATTTTGATATTTACGCAAATGATTCTGATTTAATATTTTGGATAATATTGGTCCCCAATTTTGACGAGGTTTGAATATTTTTGGACGAGTGATTTCGGAGGCGATTGGTTTTAATTGGATGATAAATTTTATTTTTGAAAGGAGAAAATTTAGTTTTGGTTGATAAAATAAAAATGTATTAATTGTAAAATTTAGAGATTAAAAGTTAGAGGTAAAAAAGGCAAAGTTGCTATAGCCACATTTAGCGTTTCATTTACAATTTGGATATTTGCATTATAAAAATTTTTATTTTCATAATTGGAGTTGGTTTTAAAAATTATAGAATCTACATTTAAATTTTAATAATTAAAAAGAGTCTCATATTCTAAAAATGAATTGCAGATGGTGAGGCGATTTTCTTCGAAGGTTCATGTAAACGATGTATAGTAGCGGTCATGGAAACTACATTGGGAATTATTCCCGAATTAAAAAAAATAAATTTCTAAGTATATTACCTATATACTTAATAATAAAGAATATAAAATAGAATAGAAATAAGTAGGTAGATAAAAAGTTAAATTTTTGGTTTGAAACTCATAATAAGCTCAAAGATACATTTTCTTTTTTGAACACAATCACAAAGCAAAGTTTAACAAACCGGGGGGGTCTGGGGGGGTATTATAACCCCAGCACATTAGTGATTGGGTTCAAAAAAGAAAATGTGTTACTGAATTTCAAATCAAAAATTTTAGATTTTTAGAAATTAGATTTGCGGTTTAACTTATAAGTTCAATAACTCGTTTTTGCGCACAATAAAACAGTTATTTTGATTCGGAAATATTCATCGATGCAATTTCCATGACTGCTACTGTATGCATCGTTCGAGACGTATAGAAAAAAGATTAATTAAATTACAAAATGATAATGTTAACAAAAGAACATCCAGCAGCCATTTATTTTACTCGAGGTCCGTGCCATTTATTTTTCCAACGTTAGTCGAGAAGATAACCTGTTCCAAGTTCAAAGAAGGCGTTTGTAATTTGGGATCGTACTCTAGTGTTCCTATTGGCTTGTTCTTTAGGAGACCGCTTTTTGTTATGGGTCATTTAGTACTGTTTTAGGCCAAATAGTCTGAGTTCTGCCCAGGTATTTTACCGGGAGAACGGTTTCATGAGTCGCGCTATGTCCGCGACTATGTTTTGGGCGCTAAGAATATGAGCCTTTGCCCTAAAGTGGCATTACGCTCTTGCGGGCTAGGACGGCCGTTCTTGGAGCATTACATAGCGGAGAGAAGGGGAGATAAGGGAGAGAAAGAAATTTTGAAGTGGTCTATCTGCAATTACTTGCTTATCTCGGATGACGGAAACGAAGTAAATTTGGATTGGGCACAGGGGAGGGGCACTGCAGGTAACGCTCAGTCCTTGCAATACCCTCCAAAGTCACTAGACAGTGTTAACTTCATTTATTTTAAAAATAATATTAAAAAGAATTGTGATCCGGCGGGATTTTGATTCGGCGAGATTGTGGTCCGGCGGGATTTTGTCCTATCCCGTACTACCCTGGTATAATTTTGTTTTCGGGACTATGCATACATCTCAACATGCTAAGGTTCTAAGACATGTAGCGTCATTACATCGTTTGGCTGTAATGTTTGGTGATACATAATGATGTAAAAAGATTATTTTTTTGGCATAAAGAACCATTTTTGATTTAAAGGCGTATCTACGATATGCCGATGTTTGAGACAGAAGCAAAATAAGTAAACTTTGTGGGAAAACAGCTGCAAACTCCCTATCTTATACATGAAGCTGATTTCTTTCGGGTGCTTTGGGCGGGTGGTTCAAGATTCCGAAACAGATAAAATCTAAAAAATATTTGAAGCAGGGCAAAATATGGTTTTCATATAGCATCTATTAGACAGTGACGTAGCATGGATTTCTGGTAACCTAAATTTGCCACCCCCCCTATTTTCGCAATTAATTAAAAAAGTTTTTCTTGAATTAATTTATTATTGAAATCAATTTATTAAAATTTAAATAATTAAATTAAAATTTTTTTCTGCATGTTTTGTGCAATGCAAACCCTCGGCCATTTAATGCCCCCCCCATAGAAGTGCTCCCCGAAGTCATTGCCTCTCTTTTCTTGCTCTTTCCCCAAGCTACGCTACTGTTAATAGATTAAATTAAATTTTTTTTCCTTAAGAAAATTTTTCAAAAATCTGTGTCTCTTTGTGATTGTAATCTATCAAATTGAAAACTTTGTGAAATATTTGTTACGGATAGACCTTTATTTGTTTTTGTTTCAGTGTTAAGCATGGATGAGGATATCTGGTACGAGACACCAACACCATTTGTGACAGTAGAATCAGACTTGCACTGACTGAAACCCCTATTACCCCTATTACCTCTTGATCATAATAAGGAACCGTCAATAGACATTTTCCTCTGAAATTCTTTTACATTGTTGATGGTTCTTCGTGCCTGTTTTGGTCTTCGTTGTTTAGATAAGTTTCGGCTTTGTCGGTGTCATTTTATCGATGTCCATTTAATTATCTTGGTTCTGCAACATGATGACCAATAAGTTGTCCGGAGTTAGCCGAGTGCTTGTGCCCCTACAGCTACTCTACTGTAGCTGACAGTGGTCACATGTGGGAGCTGCTCGTTTTCCCATGTAATACAGGTATAAATTGAAGCATCCGTTGCCGAAAAATGCCCGAGTGAAATCGATATTTACTACTTCATTTGTTTCGGTGATCCAATATCGGATATTGGGCATAAGTCATCATGCTGTCTTGTTGTCTATTGGCCAATTTCAACCGACTGTCATCTGCAATGCCATAGTTACCATAGAAGAGTGGATGGTTTCCAGATCGGCGTATGGCATTAAAACCAAAGCAAGCAAGCGTTGGGGGATTCCATATCCGGGATAGTATAAATAAGCATCACAAGCGAAAAGCTGGGAAATCAATACTTTAATGCCATTGTTGGCATTATTGCTTCATCTTGAAATAACTTCAAAAATTTTGTATTGAAATAAACTAATTATTATCTACACAGAATTTTGATTTGTTACCCAAATTTTAAATTGTTATCGTTTGATTGGTTCTATAATTAATTCAGCTAATTATTTTGGAAATGTCTCAAGGTGAAGTAATCAGGTAATACTAGATGACCCAGCACTGACAACTATGAAGAATCACGAAACAAAAAAGAAAGAAGAAATGAAAGAAAGTAGGAAAAAAATGTAAGAAGTACTTGTAAACAAACAAACAAAATTCTTATTTTATTAAAAATGTACTTACTTATTTGTTATTAATGATATTAACCAATTAAAAAAAATTACTTGCGAAAGCGTAAATTTCATTTATAAATTTTAAAAAATTATTTTTTGACCCATTTTACAATGGAAACAATTTTTAAATGTTTATTTACTTATAGAAATTTATAGTTATAAAAATAAAACAATATACACATCTCGACGATTATATCGGAAACCCCACTGACCTAGATAAAAACTACTTTAGTCTTAAATGCATTCTGCTATTGCAAATACTCGACTGATTTAGAAGACCATGACCTTGACAAATCCATAGATCATTCACCCAAGTCGATTATGAATATTAATATGCAGAAGATACTACCTACATATAATTTTTCTGTAGTAACAAGTTTTTTTAAATTTATAATTGAATGTGTCGTTTACATGATCATTAATATTGCTTTTTTTATTACTTTTTAAATTTTTCACAGTGAAATCTGATACTAAGTTAGTCAATTTTTTCACACTTGATATTAGCCACTTATTGTGAAATTACGCTGGTTAGCCCTGAAGGCATACATCCGTACTTAGCGGAAACTTTTTTCGTACCTTAATTTGAAGTCATATTTCTGTTAAATAATGAAAACGGAATCCTCAATCTTGTATTTACTTCAAACGATAAGTACGACTTGATCTTGATGAAAATTTGAGTGCCCCATCTTTGCGATCGATAGGATTTCCCGACTGCCGATTGAAACGCTTATAATTTTGGCGAATACAAATTTTAAAAATTAGTTTGGATGCTTATGGATCTTGATTTTATCAAAACCAGCTTTTATGCATTTGGACTAAAATAAGCGGAAGTATAATTTTTGCAATTGGGTTAAATGCATTTATTTGTATTTGTCACCAGTTAAAATAAATGTTTGAGAATCTACCTTTATGCGTTTAATATTTATTTTCGTTATAAAAAATACATACTCATATAGGTTTAGTCAAGATTAGTTAACAAGACTTAAAGTGTTGAGTGTCTCGAGATCCGTTAATTAGCTATATTTTATACCTTACACTGCCGTTCGCGCTTCTTAGTAATTGCAGTTAGTTGTAATTTGGAGTAAGACGATTTATAGCAAAGCTGATAAATAAACCAAGAAGCTCTGAGGTACACAACAATTTAAGTAAAATTATTTTAGAGGAAATTATAGAGCTAATGTCATACTATACGTGGGAGCGTAATTTAAATTAATTAAATAAAAATTCATTTATTACTTACAATTAAATAATAATAATAATTATTATTATTACCATTATTACAACTAAACATATACTGACCACTGGGTTTCTTATGTGGGAGAGAAGGATCCAACATCCGGATGCGGAAACACAGAAGAAGAAGAAAGATGAATATTATGATTCACAAGAAGTACAAAAGGTAAAGCAGACAACTAATGGAGATTTAAAATCTTTTTTATGTGCTATTTAAAATCGAGGTTATTAAATATAAATATAGGAATCATTAAGTCAATACATTTGAAATCTGGCTTAAGTGGACTCTGCGTTTAAATGCGAGTCTGTATTATAAATGCGACACTAGACTTGATGTATAGCAGATGGTAACTATTTCAGGAGCTTCGTATATACAATACAGTCACATGTACACATTTGTCTCTTATTGTACTTTTGCTTACATTTGTCTTTGTTTGTTTTGTAAAAGCATTCATTTACTAAAATAACGTAAACCTAAATTCCATTATCAATGCTAAGCTTATATAGGACACTTGTTCAAGTTTTAATTAAATCAATGACAGAAGCACTCAAAATAATGATTATTGCTTAGAAAAAACATTTAAACCAGTTTCACCCATTTCCACCAAGAAACTAAGGGACAAAATCCCTACGCTTTTCTTTTGGTTAAGATAATTCAAAATCCCATCTAAAAGCCAAATATGTATGTCCACCGGAAAACATTAGTCGGATATTTGACAATTTGAAGTAATTAGTAAATTCTCTAATAATTAATTTTCAATATATTACATGCTAGTGGCCGCTTCATTTTTATACAAACAATCAAGATGCAGGCAATATAACCAATAAAATGTGGTAAATGTCAAATTAATATCTGACAAGATGAGAAGGCAGTGATGAAACACAGGATAAAATTATTTAATAATTCATAAACTGATTTATTCATAGATTTCTGCTAGAGCGTAACTATCTTGAGGAGGATAATGCTTAAGGAATCTAAGAAAATCCAAGAACATCTGAGGAAATTTAGGAAATATTAGGAATACTACAACCTATTTTATTTTTTACTTTTTCAACTTTTTCGAAAGAAAATTTTGAAGTAATCTACGAGAAAATCCAGGGAAATCTTTCAAAATTCTTATAAATTGAAATCCAGTGTACAAAAATTTGTCTTGTGGCTTTCCCCTCGGGCTTCCTTTAAGCATTCGGAATCCGGCAAACTTATTTTCGGTTGTCCCTTTATTAAAATCTTCCTTTTCCTAATTTTAATTTCAGATTAAATTTCAGATTCATACTTTGTATTCATGGCTATAATCACTTGAATACATTCTATGCATAGCTCGTAAATCTAAAGCAGGAACAAAATCCTGGAAGACCTTGCAAACTTTCAGTTTTCAGAAAATATGTGAGACCCTCATAACTCGTTTTTTTTATCTTTTTCATCTTGTTCTACCAAAAACGTGGCAATTTTCTCATGAATTGCTTACTAAATCTCATCTGTGTCATATACTTTGAAAATTATGAAGAAATAAGTAAATAAGTGAGTGAGTCTCAAAGTAAATTGCCCAGGTTGTGCGGCCTGAAAGCCGCAAGGCCGCACTGACTAGTCAACCTTCCGTAACCACCTAATCTTTTAAGTCTTTAACTTAACATAAATCAATCGGGAATCCGCTGGGTACGAAAAGCTGTTTATTTATAAATTGAAATTATATTTTCAAAGTCCAAATTTTTCCAATCGATTCGCACGGGAAAAATGCACCCATTGAAGAAAATTATTTACCAGGCTAGTTGGGAAAGTTCTAACTCTTAATTTATACCTAAATACAAAACTTACAAAACTAAATCTTCAAACTATACACTTTCTTCACAACAGCATAAAGTAGCCAATTTTGGCAAAAACCTCCCTTTCCCCCGCTGTAGTCACAATGCCATCTTGATGACGGGAAAGCAAGAAAATACAAAAATATTTACAAAACAAAAAAAGTTATATTTTCAATATAAAATTAATATTCAAAATTAAATGGGGATTTTTAGCTCCGTGTCGAGCAAATTATGGTATCAATACCATAGTACTAGAAAGTAGCAGTTGGCACTAGTAATATTATCAACTACTACCAAAAAGTACTAAAAGAGTTAATTTATATTTGTGCCTATATTTGATCGCACTATTCGATGATATTGGCAATTTCCAAAAAAAGATCACGTGTTCTAACCTCTGACCACGTGGCGACATTTTCGAAAGAGGCGCCTTGCCAAAAATTTTTGGAAATGTTCGGATGTTTGAAATTTCAAATTACTGCCAAATACACATACATGTAAATGTTACAAATAATGATAATTAAAAATTGTAACAAATTTTTTAATTGCTTTTTACTCCTAGTGACTTTCTTATTAGTCATCTGGTAACTTCTTTATTTCCCTAGGAGAAAAATAATTTTTATTGTCCTAGTGTAAAAAAATGTAACTTGACACCTGCAATCGGGATGTAAAGTGAGTAGTTTACCTCCGGAATTGCAAAAAAAATTTTTACGTGACTTTTAGCTATTTTCTATTGAAGCGTTGTTTTTCCATTGTTAACCTTTAACTTGTGAAGGTTTTCTACTAATCCCCATTCAGTAATTTTTCTTTTATAATAGTTTTATGATTTTTTTTTATTTCTTAGATAAATTCTATAATTTTTAGAGTTAGTTTTGTTAGGATTATTTTCCGCTCAAAACTTTCCTGAAGCTTCTCTTGCACAGTTTTGTTTTGCACTAGGGAAACTTTGTCTTCGGGATTTTTACTGTCGAAATTGCGAGAGTTTGGATTTTTGGAATAATTTGGACGTGTGTTTGCTGAGAGAGCAAATTAATTTAGCTTAATGTTTTTATTATTTATTTGTAATTAAATTGGTTGGCAATACCTGATGCGAATTGAAACATTATTTAATTCTTAATAAAAATTGATTTAGTATATTGATGAGAGTGCAATAACTACACGTTTATTGGTGGGTGTAAATGTGGTTAATACTTAATGTTATGTTGGTATACTCTTATTACGTCACATCATTAAACTTTTTAGAGAATCATTTATACCCAATAGCAGTAAAATTTAAATTGTGATTTGGTCTCGTAAAAACATAGTAAATTGCTGGTTTCAATAATTAGGGTGAATCGCGTTTAAATAGCTCATTTAAAAATTGCCGCATAAGAACATAACTTATTCGTAATGTAATTATAGTGTCAGTACTGAATTTATATCGCCCAATAAACAATTCAAATGGCCAGGACATCCCGCTGTATTATTACAGGTCCCGCTTGTTTCACAGGCATTTCGAAATTTAGTGCTTCTTTTCTTTAGACCCTACCTTTGCCGCTCTAACTAACACCTTTTTACTTATATTGATTACCCATTTTTTACCCATTGAACTCAATAAAATATATTTAAATAAATAAGCATTTTAAAAACCTCGGGTTGTTCACATTTGAATAAAATTAAGCATCCAACGCTCGACGCGCCTCTTACGAAATTAATTGATCAATCGGCGAAAGTCAATCAAATTTTTGTTTCGTGTATTTTTAAAAAGATATTTAGCCGGGTATTTTGGTACAAGAATTCAAGCGTGTAATGCGTTTTTAAGAGTACAGATTGACGGTTAGCAGGGACATGTGCGCTTGCCAGATAAACTAAGAGAAGCAATCTAAAGTTGACGAGAACCAGGATCAGAGTTACCCACTTTCTTATCCTCAATCAATTAGCTTTATTTTGAGCTGCTTTTAAAATGGTCATGGCAATCACACCAATAATTCACTATTTTAAAAATTGATTACTTTTTTATCGACATGCGATTAATATTAACATAACCTCGAATTTATTTAAACTGGATATTAATTTTCGAAAAGTTGGCAACTGAATTGTTTGGAAAAAATTACCATCGAAAGGACAAATAAAAATTCAGGATTTGGTCCAATTACCCATTATGGTCGAAGAATATTAATCGGGTATTTGCTTAAGACATATACTCTTGGGTATACAAACAATAAATTATTTTATTAGGACCAATATTATTCTACACACATAACCCTTTATAGAAAACAATCTAATTATATTGATTGAATGACAGGCGATTCATTAAATGTCATTCTTTTAGGGTTCAGTTCAACAAGGTCGAGAAAGGGTTTCACAGATGTTCCCAAACGTTATTAGGTTTGATTCTTACCAAGTGCTATTGTTATTCTATTGACGTTGTCTGATCTCAAACAGTTTATTAGAACTTACACTTAAGAAGTATAATAAACGCTAACTTTTTATTGTTATTGTAATAAATAAATTTTACAGTAACAATTACATCGCTAAAAAAATTCAGTTGCTCATTTTTTTTCCTGATAAAAAACAACTACCTTTTTGAACAGTTGGTACTACTGTAAAAATTTCCTACTGCATCAGTTTTTTAATAACATAGATCGTCAAGTAAACCTTGCTTTATTTATTCAAAAGTTATTAATTGCTTACCTGTTATTTATGTAGTTCGACTGAATTAAACTTTAGTCAATAATAAAGTTTGAGTATCCCCGGCGTATGTCTGGAAGGGTTACAAGATAAAGTACAACTGTAAATGAGTAGGGGTGGCGTTTCCTATAGCCTCTGGTCACTTTCATTAACTGGGCACTTGACAAATGATAATTGAGAGGCATTGGTCACTATGTACTCTGTCACTTACCTATTGCTTTTCCGTTTCCCAATTACCGAGAACTTTGTAAATGGGAGAGAAATATGTATACAAATTACTCGTGACGTGCAAATTCCACAAATAAGTTTCACATTTTTTTAAGTGGACAAAAATAAAAACCAAACAATATTTCGACCGATTAAGGCTTAGTCCAATGATAGCCTAACCTAAAAACCTAGATATAGATCGCTTTAACCTACATATTAAAGAAAACTCGATGAAAAATCGAAAACAAGGCTTGGAATTTCATAAAAGTAAGCCTAATTAAATATATTTTCAGGGATGAAAATTGTCACCGCATCAACATCTTTGCTCTAAAATAGGGTAAGGTGAAGTAATGCATCAGCAAGGGGAACTTAGAAGGATAATTGGTGTAGTCTGAACATTACTCACTCTGTGTAATTACCCCGAAGCTGTCAAAGCGACTTGTCCTCGCCTGCAAAGGGCGTTCTGCCCGAGGACATTGAAAATTGTTTGTGCTTCTTGGATAAACACAACGATGTCTTGAGATACGCTACTACCCTTATTATTTAATACATTTGTAGCTAAATCATAATTAAATATCTCTCCACTAACTATACGAACTATTTTAAACCGCATTTACTCAAAGTTAGTACAAATTCCAAGATAAAAATTTCAAAAGTCAAATTGTGTTGAAATACTGTTTTCTCATAATATTGTCATCCTAAACATCTTTGTAGCATACTTAAGATTTAACTGCCTTTTAAATTTAAAAAACAGCTGAAAATGTAATTATTTTAATTGTAACTTTTTATTTTGTTATATACTACAATGTTTTTATTTTTAAATGCACACCGATGACAAAATTATTTCGAATCCTTACAATAATTTTATGTATTGAAACTAGTACACATTATCGTTTAGACTTCGACCAACTGTGACCAAAATATTCTTTTTATGCTTCAATTTGAAATTTAATTGAACTTTTGAACTTTTTAATTCTTCTAATTTAACAAATACATTTTATTCGGTATATTAATTTAAATCGGTTAGTGACATCTGGGCACCGGATTTTTAGGCGCCGGATTTTTGGGCTCAGGATTTTTGGGCGCTAGATTTCTGTGCGCCGCCGCCGCCGTTTGGGCGCTGGGACCTTTAATTTTAATATGAGATATCATATTAAAAGATATAAATCATATCAATAACTCCTACAGGTTAAGTAAGGGGGAGTACTTTTTTAAATATTGCAAAAAAAAAGTATTGAAGATGTTCAATAAAAAAAAATTGTTAATGTCAGATTGACTGTTTAGTAATGAGGACCAGTATTTTAATATATTATGTTAATTTCCATAGATTCTAATAATTCTAATTTTTAATTTGTTATTAATTAAAAATAATATTTAGCAATCCTCCCTCCACTTCTTATTTTTATAAAATATGAATTGCAATAATATATAGGTAAATAAATCTTAAGAAATATTTTAAGGAACTTAAGTAAATACATTGTCTCCCCCCCCCACATAAGAGTCCGTAAGATTTCCCACATCTCTCCCAATCCTTTGGGATGGGGAGAGGTAATTACGTAATTATTGGACGGCCCCTTAGATGATATAAATAACTTTTGTACCGCTAATTGGACATTTGTGGTTCCCCCCTCAACTTAGGGGTCCTCCTTTAATCACGTAAGGTTTGAACATTAATATTTACCCCCCCCCTCTTCTTTATATTAATTTATAAAATATGAATGATAATACAGTTCCCACTTGTATGGAATACGTGGAAAAGTCAGGAAATTTAAAACTTATTAAGAAAAGTCATGGAAAGTCAGGGAATTTAAAATGTTTAGCGCCAATGTCAGGAAAACACAAAAATTTTATCAAATTTTTACCGGCGCCAAAGTCTTGGCGCCCAAAAATCCGGCTCCTAAAAGTCCTGACCCGAGATTACAGTATTTACTTCATTCAACCATTTGATCGATGACAAACAAAAGCAAGTAACATGGAAATCTTGAGTTGAAGACTCGAATCTCCAAGCGTTAACACAAAAACAATACCAGGAATATCTAAGGGAAAATATCCAGCCCAAAAGCTTTGTGCAAATGAATGGAGGTTGTAGCGGACACCTCAACGCTACTCCAACTGACAGCAAGACAACAATTGCAGTAAATCCCTGTGTTAAAAAATATCAAGTCCCACAATGATATTAAAATGAAACTCACCCTTGACACCTTTTCATTATAAAATCCACTATACTTGATAATTAGCTTCCTTAAATAAAAAAAGTCACAAGCATCCATTTGGATTGGAGGATTGCTACAGAATGTCAGTATCAAATGAAATACGCCTGAGGTTGATAACGAAACAAACATCACCAAGGTTGTTTGCTGACCACACACTACACGACGTCGGACACAAATGCTGAAAATAACATAAATTTTTTTAAATTGTCTCATCTTAGCAAATAAAAATCTTATTGTACTCAATTACACCAATCAAACTTTAAATTAACTTATCAGCCGCTTCAAAATTACAAAATTACGTTACTTCAGCTACGGGAAACGAATAAATATGTGTGACCTAGTTTCGACAGAACAGTTTATTTGGAAGTACCAATATCACCAGGTGATTTTGTAACAGTATTAACGGTATGACTCATCGTCATCGTCAAAAATATAAGAGAAAAATTTCCGGGAAATCTGGTGTGCAAGTGAAGAAAATTCTGAGGAAATTCAAAAAATCCTGGGAAATTCACTTCAAAAATAAATTTCTTTTTTGCTCCATTACTTTTTCATAGTCAACCTTTAAGCATTCAAAATTAAATCAAAGGAAAATCTTAAGCAATGCAGGGAAATTCGAGAAAATCTTATAAATAGTAATTTAGCGAATAAAAATTTATGTAGTGATTTTCCTTTCCTCTTCGAGAAGAATAATCCGCACCGAAGTGGAACTTTCTGTTTATTAGATTTTTGAAACTGACAATGTTTGACGGAAAAAACACTAAAATCAAAATTCAACTCTAATTTTTGATAATTTACTGCGATTTGACCAAATTTCTTCGGTTGATAGATTAGATCATTTTCTTCTCGAATTCCAAGCATTTTTAAATGCAAACCAATATTTTGGGTGGGATACTTTGCAAGCCTTTAAAGAAATACACAATATTTTTCCTGATTTAGGACATTTGGACGCAGCCGTTTGGACGCAAAGTCGAAAATTTCTTTTCAAAAGTTAGCAAGTTACTTCAAACGTCCACATCTAAACAACTCGTGTCTAAACTGTTTTGAGTTCAAACGGCCGCGTCTAAACGTCCTAATGACGTCTAATAATAGAAAAGTTAAAGAAATTAATTTAATTTATTTTATCTATCAGCAAAAAAATTAACAACTATTTACTGTTGCTCACTTGCGTCCGAACAGGCCGATGGTTCAAATAAAAATGAAAAGAATTTGCTATTCCTAAGTAAATCCTGCTAAAGCCAAATTCCATTGTAATTTAAACCTTTATTTTGAGAAATTTTATAAGACGGAAAATTTTGGAAAACTCCAAAGATTATTATAATTTTTTTGATTTTTCTGTATTCACATTTTTTTCGGCTGAAGCTTTAAAAAAATATCTTACCTGTAGTACGGAAAATGGAATTTTTCATTACTTGTTGCACAAATAGTTATTTTCTACCGCAATGAAGAAACTTAATTAAAGTGGCTGTTAGAGACTAAATTTGTTTGCGAATAGTAATTGTTATTTTTTTTGTTGTAATCAAGGTAATGTCAATAACAGTATTTAGTATTGCACTACATGAAGACTTAAGGAAATCGTAACGTAATGTCGAAAAAATATTCATAAAAGGCGTCAAGGTATTTTTTAGTATTTTCATGTGAAAAAAACACAGCATAATATGTAGGATGGTATCTTCCGTATATTTCGTATTCAATTATTTGAAACTTTTCCCACATACTTTTAAGTCTCACGACACTGACATATCGAACATCTCAGGTAATTGTTTGTAAATTTTATAAATAATAAACACATTTGTGTCATCATTGTAAAGAAGCAGAACTAATCGACAATGCAAAGTTCACTGAATCTGTAAATTCGTTAAACAATACATAGTGGCTACAATGTTTTAAGACATTACATTACCATTTTTATGGTTGCTTCATATACAAATTTCACAGTTGATAGTGTGGGCGTTTCCTTCGCATCAAATATGATCAGATGATGTTTAAGTAGCACCATTGATTATAAATCTAGAAAAGATACGCGGGCTTGGAAATAGATTCTATTTTCCATTCCTCGTCGGAAAAATCGTATATGCTTCTAAATGCTTTTTCATGCAAAGGTAGTGAAACGATAATCCTTTAAGTTTGGATTGAGGCATTGCCATCTGCAGAACATTTTTTTAAATTTATGCAGATGCATGTGGACCTTATTTGAGAATTAATTTTTTGTCCTTGTTTGGAAAACTGAAAAACTGTAATCGTGGTAGTTTATGTACACGTGAATTGGTTATTTGTAGAAATAAGTACTTCGTTAAATTGAATAATGGCAAGTTTAATTAAAAGTTGAAAATAAAATAAACACCCAAGTATGAAATTGATTTCTTTTAGGTTAATAAATAGGACAGTATAAAACTGAAACTTGTTCATGCGATGATAAATTTATGAGAATCGTGCAGTTATGTTAATATAAATATTGACGTGATAAATTTACGTGATCTTTAAGTTAATTACTAATGCATACAATAATTTGTTAAATGAGATGAGATAGCAGCAAGATTCAAAAGCGGAGAGCATGAGGATGAGACAACCTGCACAGGTGGATAAACCAACTACACGACTGGTCTGGCTGACACACAACTAGCTAAGTTAATTAAGTAACTAACTAAATGGCTTCTTAAGCAATTAGCTCCAGGTATATTGTATGTCTAGTAAATTTACAAGTCATGTGAATTTAAACTCATCTACAACTTAACCAAGTTTATGTAGGTTTATGGTTTATCGCATTGGTACGTAAAATAATTGTACATGCTTTAATTTTGGTTAAGGAGAGTACAAGAATCATTAATCGTAATTACTTACATTAAAACAAACGACGGCTTCGAGAACTCCATCAGGACTGTCCTGGTAATGTCTTGTCATCAGGTCGCTCGTTTCTGTAATTAGGTTTTTCTTTCTTTCCTGCACACATGTCTTCTCCCGCCATAGATAATGCGTTTTGCAAAGACATCACAAAACGTGCTATTTCACAAAGCAACATTTACTCAAAAGAAAAACGTTAACATCAAACTAAATATTTTTCTTCGAGTCCATTTTTAAAAGAAAATTTTTAAAAAGTGCGACTTTCATAATGCTCTTTAAAAAAATATTTTCTATACAAATACAATTTTGAATTTTCATCTATAAGCATCCCATTATGACTAACATACCACGCCGCTGGCCTAATTGTTCGATTTATTATCGGCATTATTTGTAAATATACAATTTAGTGCTACTGAATATTACTTTAAAAATTGATAAATCACAAAATTTAATTAAATATTATTCAATCAATTTTGAGTAACCAAAGGAAAAATGTAACCCCTTCCGTTAAAACCGGTGGTTAGTGGTTTGACCTAGAGGCAAGGGAGAGTAGCACTGGATAAAAATATAGTAATTTTAACAACTAAATAGATCCCTACGACTGGTAATTATAATTATCATGCGAATAAACAATAACTTGATATAATTATTATAAATTTACCCAATTATAACAAACTATTTTTATTTATTTTTTTATTTAAATTTTGCACTTTCTTGCTCTCCAGCCTACCAGCTTTTCTAAAATTGTTTCATTTTCTCTACTGTCAATTTTTTCTGAACAATTTTTACACTAATCTAAACTTACCTAAACTTATAAGTTCAACGAATTTTTAAAACAACGAAACAAATTGGTTGAGTTTTAGTTTAGCTGTCTGGAAGGTATGGAATACCCACCCTCCCTGTGAACATTGTAATTGGTATCATCTAAAATAATACTAACAAGGACTCACCACATCTAATATATCTGCAATTGGCGTTTCATCTTTTTTGGTGATTCTAGAAGCCTAAATTATTATGCCGTGTCTAAACACGTTATTAGCTACGCATTTCCAAAAGTAGGTTGTATATCATTAATTTATTATATTTTTATTGAAAAAGTGACAAAATAAACCTTTACCTTATTTTCAAAAGTTCATAACTCAAAAACTATAAGTACTCAACAAAACCCTGAGACGCAGCGTACTTTTTCGGCTTCTAGAATAAATTAAAAAAATTAGGATCTCGATTACCGATATACTAGATGTAGTTAGGTCCATGGTTAGGTCGTGTAAGGGCAATAATTTGGAAACTATTTTGGTCTAAACTATTATCAGCTACCATCTTTTTTTCTTTAACTTGACTTATCGATTATGTATATCCATGAACTATTTATTCCGCGAATAGAACTCCCGGATTAACTCCATCAGTCTCTTCTGATGTAAAGACAAATTTTAAAATCCCTTCAGTGCTGCCTAAGGCAAGACAATTACTTTAATCGTCGACTACAAGGTCGCGGTTGCTGGATGCCGCTTGACTTTCTGTAGTATTTATACAATTACTAGTCTAAATTTGACAACTCAACCAATTGTCACATGAGCCATATGCAGAGTACCAGGTCTCAGATCCCCACCTTTTCCCCTTTGGAAAGAAGACAATTTTCTGAGCATTTTGAGACCGCACATTGATGAGGATTATCTATTAGTTTTCGAGAAAACGGCATTTGAAAATCAAAATTTTACATGCATTTTAGATAGGGATTTCACTAACGCGAGTGTTCTATTGACGGTACGCGTGGATTAATATACTCTTACTGATAGACAGCATTTGTATTCAGTTGTCAACCAGCGTTTTTAGGGTGGATTCTCGATTGCTTTGGTTTGCGTTCGTCAAAACGGTGCGTAGCGCCCGGAGTGGAGTGCTGAATCACTAAAAATATCCCCCTAGATAGCTCCTACTCGCCAAAGGTGCTACTCGAAAGGGGTAAAACTCGTTTTTAATTATTAGCCTTTTTTTTATTCTTTAAATTGTTGCATAATGTTGCGTAATATAATGAGTGCGGTTACAAGCAAGGGGTTCAACATGCACGATGTGTACCCGACAGTGTAACAATCGCGTCTGACGGCTAACACTAAGACTATATCAGAACTCACGTACCGTCAATAGAACACTTCGTGTTAATGAAATCCCTATCTAAAATGCATGTAAAATTTTGATTTTCAAATGCCGTTTTCTCGAAAACTAATGGATAATCCTCATAAATCTGCGGTCTCAAAATGCTCAGAAAATTGTCCTCTTTCCAATAGCACAAAAGTCGAGGCTCCATTCTCGGTGCGCATTTTCTGACAGTAGCCCTAAGCCTAACCGACGGGACGTTTCTGACAAATTAACCAACATCCTTGGCGTTTTCACCAAAGTATGGCATAGTATGGTGAAAACGTTTGTGATATTTTATACTTACAGTGTATTTTATTTGTGATAACAACATTTTAGTTATCAATATTCATGTCCACAACCACAATCCATATAGAATTAGACAATTTTTATTCACAAATTCCCGGGATAGTTATGAATTTTAAGTATGCACTTTAGATACATATGGGTATGGACTACCAAGAAATGCTACTAACCAGTGGCGGCTTGTGAAGAATTGTTATGGTGAGGCAATGAGCGTGAAACCGAGGAATTTGAAATTTTAACGGTTTCCAACCTTCTGTATACACGCTGTGGAATTCCTTTGATCGTCAAGTTTTTTAGATCGTCAGGTTTTTTAGATTATAGTTGAAAATTTAATACCAATCTAAAATTCAGTACTAAATGGACCAATCAAGTTGCATATCATATTATTAAACAAAATACCGAAATTTTAAATTGGTAACCATTGCCCAATACATATCTGTTGAAGCCTATCAGCTCCGGATGAAGCTTTGGAAACCTGCTTAACAAAAATGTTTTTTTTTAAATATCGTATAGTTTATAATTTTTTTAAATTATAAATTATGTTATTTTGGGACTTGGCTTCAAGGACGTTTTAATTAGCCGCAGCAATTTATAGGTACATATTATTATATTGTCGTGTTACAAAATCAATTTTTTAATTTTTAATTTTAAAATTTTATTTCTGTTGAATTTGAATTTTTGTTTTAATTGCTTTTAAATTTAAATTTAATTTTTTTGTAAATATTCTTGTAAATTTTTAAATAGGTCCGTCAAAGTGGATAGAAGCGTTTACGGAGGGTCTCCGTAAAAAAATTGCGTCTCAGGTTTGAGATTTTATTGATATTGTGAGAAAATAAAGTTTGTTAATTGTGCAAAAAAATCTCTATTATATATCTGTTTATATTTTTAGACAATTTTTGGATATTTTGTCGAGTTTTTAAACGTTTCAAGTTTATATTGGAATGGTAAATTTGAATAGTTTTAATACAAAATTTTAAGGCAAAGTGGAGCAGATGCGATAACGATAAGCGTGTGTGTCATTAAAAAAATTTTTTTTTGTTAAACAACAAATTGGAAGGCGTTGTACAATATTTTGAAAATATTTGGTTAAAAAATTTAAAATGAGAGTTTCATGCTTCGGGACATCTCAATATATAAATGTTGGCCCAGGGCCCCCAAAGCTTCCTATCCGCTCCTGTCCTCAGAGATGTTTTTACAACTTCTGTGAGGTAGGTATACCTCTGGTTTCCTAGCTTTATAACTTTCGAGTGTGGGCAATCCCGAAAGAATCTCTCGAAATTTTTTGAGTTTGGTGCGGCTTTCAGGGATGTTTTTACCTAGAAGTAGGACCCAGAAATTAAGTTCTTAATAAATCTGCCATTTAAAACAAATGTTGTTATTGAAAATAGTAAAATATGTAATTTGAATGTTATTGGCCGTAGCAGCCTTGGAAGTGACGTAAAAATTGCCAAATTTGTAAAAAAAAAACAATTATATATCATAAATCAACACCATGAGCTAGTTGAAAATAAACGGCATTAAGCAGTTTTAGTAACCGGGGTTACTGTTTTTCTCATATGCAAGAGGCAATTTACGCTCCACTGATTCCAATTTTCTGATGTAAAGTATAGCAAAAGAGGACCACACACATAATGCATACTCCAATTGTGATCTGGTAATAGAAAAGTAGAGTATTTTCGCGGAATTAGCCGAAAAGTATTCACTTTGTCTCTAAAATTTAAGTTTAGGTTATTGATCTGACACTACCGATTAAGATTATCGAGATCTAATTGCAAAAATAAACGATCACAATTTGATTTTATTGCTTTGTATATCTTAAGGTCATCAGCAAACAATAGATACCTGCAGTACTTAATATAGTGTCCAATGTCATTGATGAATAACAGAAATAGTATAGGACTACAGTGAAAACCTTGGGGAACACCGGACGACACTGAAATATCCATCAAGTGAAAACAATTAATGCACACTTTCTGTTTGCGGTTCATCAGATAGCTACCAAGCCATTTGAATATCACCGTTCCAAATCCTAAGGAGGCAATTTCTGAAAGAAATGCCTTAGATCCTTAGAGAAACTTTCTGATGTATATATTGAAATGATATTTTCTAGTGTCCAAATTTTTACAAAAACGGGCTTTCCAGGAAAATACAATCCCTAAAAAAATGTTTTACCCGGACAACCTTCAAAAAATCCAAATCCACAAATCAATTCAAAAGTTCAAATTATAACTATTTTTCTTTTTAAAATTTTAATTCAAATTAATTCAAGCAAAATTGGAAAGCAATGAAATTGGTAAAGGTGTGATTCCTTAGCTGCGGCTAGGGCCGTGCGACTACAGTCGCAATGACTGCTCTCCATGCTTTCTTATGGGAGTGTTTCCTTAGAAAACGATCGTCGCATGCGACTATTGCTTGCGACTCCCATAAGAAAGAGAAAGAGAGCATTCGTTGCGATTGTAGTCGCACGGCCCCAGCCGCAGCTAAGGAATCACACCTTAAGTCGGGAATTTGTCGCCGATATAAACTTAACTTTACTACAGACGCCTTAAATTAAATTTTAATTCACAAATTTTACGAAATAATTAATTTTGATTTTCTGATATTCAAACTTATCACCAATTTATAATTATCAATAATCCAAAATTTTTCCATCCAAATATATAATATCCAATTTGTCCAAATGTGAATCAATAATTCCAAATATTAAGTAATAATAATCGCTTACGAAAATCAAACTTTTATTCACTAAATATAAATTATCCAAACCAAAAATCACAAAATATAACGGAGATACTTTCTCCTCAACCGCTTCGGGCGGCCATTTTTGGGCCAAAGCCCTGCTGTCCCCAACACTCTCACAGTGCCAACAAAGTGGCGGAAAGCAAGAAAAATCAAAAACACACAAATTCAATAACAAGTTCTACTAAAAAAAAATCAATTTAACAATAAGAAAAATTAAAAATCTAAGTTGAGTTTTGGAACACGACAATATAGTTTCAGATGTCACCTCGATTACCTTTCTTAAAGACGAGAGTTATGAAACTCTTTTTCTAAATACTCGGAAAACGACCACTTATTTTTATAAACAAATTTCAAATAATCAACGACATAACGTAATCAAATCTTAACAATATAATTCTTACTCTCGAGAAGGAGGTTCGGCGGTGATCCCTCCTGGCCCGGAATTTCTGGAGGGACTCGGATTTTAATGGAAATCCTAAACTCTGGAAGAAGTTTTTATTTTTTATTTTGTTTTAGGTTATACTATCCCTGAGCCTAAATTTTCTCTCGACGGCCCTGCTTACTCTTGATCGGTTTAAGGGAAAATTTATACATAATTTAGTAATTCTATAATAAAATACAATATATCATTGTATTCTAGTGGCATATATTTTATAGTTTTCTTCAATTAATTTTTAAAGACTCCAAAATGGAAAAAGTGATTTGGCCTGCAGAAGCAGTTATAATTTGTTTGTATTCGTCTTTTTTGGGACACGCTATATGTAAGCTGATGGTAAGCATAGATATAGAAGTACAAAAACACTGTGAGAGTGTTAATATAGCTTTAATATACTTTAGTTTTCATTTGTAACGATAAACATCAATTCTTGTAAGGAAATAGTTTGTACGTGCATGTTGTAGTCAGTTGTCAGAAACACCTCATTAATTTTCCAGAATCACGACAGTCACTCAGTCACGTCCTTTCAAACACTTAGTGGTTTTTTGCTAGTGTCGTATCCTAATACTTACTGACGAGAATTGCGTTTGAAACAATTACAAGATTTAATTAAAACTGCGTTTAAACGGTGTCTGGTGGGAGTCATCTATCACTGAACGTAGCTCCCAGTCGTAGCATTCTTCGTATGTTTCATTTGCATGCTTTACTGTTTATTTTCCCGAGTTTGCTAAGTCCAAAGATATTTGATCTTGTTCATTCTAGTATTATTGCGAACTTTCACGTCCACTCTTCTCCCCGTCAATCTAAGACAATATACACCACTGAAACAACCCTTCCAGCTGTCACATGTCAACAAGAAATGCTCAGACTCCGTGGACTTCTTGCTGTCTGTCACTTGGATATATCAAGAAATAAGGTAACATTTAAACTGACAGGCAGGTACAAGATAGCCAATACGATACATAACAAACTAAATTACCTTTCCGTAATTAAACATCCGTTAATTTTCATTTTAAAATCTAATAATCAAATTAATATCTGTGAATTTTTTAATATTGAAATCTATCAGGTTTTATAATAATACCAATACGCGTAAACTGACGACATCGTCGAGAAAAAGTCTTTCGGATATAAAAAAACAAATAAAAATTTTGTTTTCAAAGCTTGGCCCAATTTAACAAACTTCTGCAAAATTAATATTAGGTTTGTGGATAAATAATACCAACCTAAATTTGAGCGAAATTAAATTTTTCTGGTTGAAAATCTGTCAAATCCAACAAAAAAACTTAAAACTATTTAAAAATTAAATTACTAAACTTTTTTATTTTCAATTTTTACGTATTTGCAGATGTGTGTATGGTTTTAATATATCATAGATAATTTATATAAACATAAATATTAAAGTTATGTTGCCAGGTTCTTAACCTGAGAGAAAACGCCCAGTACATATTTTCATCTTTAACTTTTTATTTTAATTTACTGTACAGTGTAATATACAGTGTGTTGAATATTATAAACGTTACGATTAGAGATGTGGTTAACAAGAACAAACTATGTTTTCCCCCACGTCCAAAATTTAAATTGTTTCTCTCTGTAAGCTTTTCTTATCGTTTGAGCATCAACTGTCGCAAAATCACTTCTCAAACAAATAAGAGAAGAGGTGGTCAATATATTGCCTCTCATTCCTGTCGAGTTCATGGATAGAATTGATGTCAAGCCTTTGGATTTTGTTTTCGGTTTTTGCTTTCGCGAATCTCGGTTCAACTGGGCTTCTTTTTTGGTTTTATTAGTGGTTGATGATTTTCCATTTCTTGACTTTTGGTTTTTATACGAAGTATAATGAAAAACCTTATGTTCTTAACTTTTCTAATTCGTTAAACTGATAATAGTTCTTAAATTTAAAACATATGGACAGACAGACGGACAAGTACTTATGTTTGTTACACTATTGGAGTTTTTTTAAAAGCGCTATTTTTTCATTTTCAAAATCAAGTAGCTAAATTTTAATTTTTGTTTGGCTAAAATGATAGCATTTTAAAAAACCTTTCATTTGGGGTGTTACAAAGGGTATGGTACCATTTAAAAATTTCAAAGTGGGGTAGTTCAGGGTGACTGAGTGAGTTGAACCGCAACGCAAAATACGCAATCTAGTCTCCCTCTTGCTATCTCAAAAAGCTTCATTTACAGTTTTCCGATATTTTGTTTGCGAGGAACTTAAGGGGGATCGATTTCAAACGTACACCCTGTACAGTTAATACAGTACGTTGAAAGTTTAACCACAGAACTCCTACATTTTTCAATCAATTTTGACGTGTAAGCTTTCTATCTATTCCACTATGCACAATGCACATAGATGTCCAATAAAAGTTATAATTTAATTTTTAATTATTTTTAAATTTGGTAACACCTGCCACGCTAATTATTTAAAGTTTCTGATTGGTTCTTAGTACATACCAACCTAAAAAGCGCATTTTGCAAGAACTTCAATTTCCTGTTAGCGAAATTAATTGAAACATAATTTATTTTAAAAAACAGAATTTAACTAATCAATGATTAATGATCATAGAGCGACCTACTAATCAATGATCGACAGTGCCTGAGACGTCACAGCGATACAAACAAGTAGTTACTGACTTGATTGGCTTGATATTGATCTAGGTTGATACTTGTACATATTTCCTGAATGTCCATCATATTACTTATATGTAATTGTATGTAACTGTTATGTGACTTAAGGGAAGCCATAAGGTAAGGGGGAGACATAGGGCCATGGATCTCTCCAAATCTACCTATTATAATGATTTAAACTAATATCTCCAATAAATACTTAGTACGTATAATATATTTTTCGATGTTTTAGTAATATTTTGGAAATATCCCTTCTCTCAATTAGAAATATGGATAACTGTAATTTTTAGATTAAACCCCTTTTAAGAGATCTTAAATCACACTTTTATTTTGCAAATTCTTCTTATTTTCCGCTGTACAGTATAATGTCAAAAATTGAAAATTTAAGTTTAATTAAATTTTTTGACGTGAATACAGTAGAACTCGATTGATTTACAACTCGATTGATGTAGAACTAGGTTGATGTGCAACTCGATTGGTGCATTGATCGGTCAACCAATCAAAATGTTTTGTTTTCGGCTGGCAAAAAGTTACCGGGTGAGTGAGTAAAACACCAAAAATGTAAACTATAATCAATTCTTTAACATTAAAATCCAAATTCTAAATTGTTTCAATAACTCCTGAATACAAAAATGGAAAATAAGACCGAAAAGATTACTTTACCATATGCGTCGATATCTAATCTATCTATCTCTACCTTCCAAACATCCAAAAATATCCAATCGTCGTCCAAAATTGGAACAAATTTCAAAATTAAAGAAATCAAACTTTTATTTTGTGAACCCAAAACTTCAATACAAAACGCAAGTCAAAATCTCAGGGAAGAAATTGGTCTATGATTGCTGATGCGGCTATCTTAACGGCGAGAGACCCCGATTAACCGCCTAGCTCATATGAATCCAAATTTTAATATTTACAAACTCGAAGATAATAGAAGTTTACAAAATTTTAGAACAAACATATAAAAGTCCAGATGAACTATAGAAATAATCCAAAAGTAAAAAATTTGACTATAAAAACCCAAATAAAAAACATTGCATACAGAGCTACCAAAGTAACTAAGTCTGACTTTTGCGAAAACCGATTTATAATACCCAAACAGATTAAGTATCTTTTTTTTTCATTTTTGACCTGGAAGTTCTGCCAATTGGTCAGACTTATATAAATATAGAACCAATTCTTAAATCCACAACGTGTTGATGCACATCATTGGAAGGCAGAGCTAAGAAATTCTGTCAAGTCCAAGATTCGAGCCCAGAATTTCCACGGTTTAACTCAACCAGTGATCACACCAATCCACTGCTGTGGTTGATTCAGTATCTTAATTTACATTATTTGCTTAAAACTGTTACGTTAAAGCTAACGGCTTTGTTCCCAAACATAGCCTCTGGCTTTAATAGTTCGCTTCAATACTCCGGTAGTTACGCCACTGAAAAGGCGCCAAAAATTATTTTTGCCCAGAGCGGCAAAAAGCTAGATCAAGCTCTAAGTTGATTCGTTCTGATGTTTTCAACAATTTTTTTCGTAAAAAAATCGTCGTTTTGAACCAAAAATAAATCGAGAACAGCGATGCGATCGAAACATACCGGCCGGAAGACCAACTTATTTATGGTTTTGGCATCAAATTAGCACCTAATTATGACATATTATACTAATTGTTGTTTTTCCACTTGGGGACCGCTGGCTTTATACGGATATGACTTTGTATCCCGTGTAATTATTTTGAAACATGGGGAAGTCTTCCAAGTGCACAAAATTGTAGATTAAAAATTATTATTTTATTTCGCGATGTAGCTGCAGACTTAGAAAGTTGAAAATAAAAAATGTGTAACAAGTTTGTAGATAAATTTATATCATAATTTAGGGCGAGATATTTAGAATTCGAGTATTAATTTGAAAGTGAAGTTTGAAAACACATTGCATGTAGGGGTTCCATCCTTTTGGATGTCGTGATACGTCGTAGAGCAGATTTAGTGGGCGATGGCGTGACCTTTGAACTGTCTCAGTTGTTCACGGGCAATTTAAATTGTCTCTGGATTGGCGGTTTTCTTGTTATCCTTTGTTTTCATCTTGTAAGGGTCTTGTAATTGTCATTTGTTAAGTTTCTTTATCTATAATTTACATTTAATGTTACAATAAATAAGTGCAGGTAATTAAGCACCATGTACATTATTTTTAGTCGCAATAATTACAAGGATGTTTTTAAATTAATAAAATATGGTAATTATTAATTTAAAAATACTGCAATAAATGTGGAGAGATAATATCACAAGGTTTCATTTATTTCACTTCCCCGTTACATAACTCAATGTTTGTTAACCCCAATCCAAACTCCAAAGCGGTAGTATAAAAGCTGTGACATATTGATATCGCATTTAGATGCCAATAAAAAATACCGCAAAGTGTTACATAATGTATCTCACTTGTTTCCATTTTAGAGCACGCAATCTTGGTTCAATGGAAAAAGGAAATAAGGACGAAATAAAAGTTAGAAACGATCTCCTCTCAATCATGGCTATTTTACCCTAGCCGCGCGTTTGATGGTTAAAAGATTCCATCATTCCGATCAGTGTGGCACTCCTGAGAGCCGTCGCAGTCACCGGTAAAAGATGTCTATGGCATTCTGAATAGACAAGTAGATCGCTTTTCAACTTGAGACCACTTATTTTCACTTATGCAAAAATATCGGGCTTTACTTTATTATAAATTAGACAAAACTACAACAAAGCTTCCCACTAAAATTTCATTAACTATTAAATTTCTTTCCCAAATAAACTTATTTGCCAAAGTGGACTTTTTATTATAAATGAACTTCTTCGAAATAGTTTAACCGCGCTTTTCAAAAAACTTCATTTATAAAAGCCCCAAGCTTTCATTCTCGTTTTATTCATTCCAGTTACATGGTAAAAATGCTCGGAAAATACCATTTCTACATTTAATATGTAATATATAATTACTACCTTCAATGTACTACACCTTAACTGCCATGAAATACGTGAATGTCGGAAGCCGTACGTATACAAGCAATCAAGTCGTTTAAAAATTTCTCTTCACATTGTAACGTCGTCCTTATTTCTCTTCAGCAGTTTAATGGCAAATTACCTACCAAGTGTAGATAGATTACACGTACGTAGTTCTCGCATTACAGCGACTGGTATTTAGAGTTTTTGAAACTGCAGTTGTTGGATGTCACGATTGAAACCAGTCACGACTTTGTGAGAGGGTAGATGTTATTAGCTCTAGGGGTACTATACAGGAAAACCCGATAATACATTGTCTACTAATAACGGATGGCTGATCTGCTAATATTACATAGGCGATGACCACATTCAAGAATCACATAAGATTATTGCTCAATTATTTGGGTGAGGTTTTTAGATCAAATTGAAAAAATACGACCGTTGGTCATATAGGTTATGTTTAAAAACTTACCGAACAATGTCTCCCGTTTATTTTATTTTTTTTTATTATTACAAATCTATATTAAAATTGCTCTGATTTTTCAATCACTTCCTTAACTATTTAACATAAACATAATGTAATAAAAATTAAAACGTTTACACTAATACACCCTGTATATTTATTTATGACATCATTATTTATTTGAACTCGAACTAGACCTAGCACTATTCTCAAATCGAATCACATTGGTATTTATACCCTGATGGATCCAATCTGCAAGTTAGCAGTATAGTAAACAGATTTGTAATAACGAGTAGCAAGGTTTGCATATATGAGTCATCATGATGACTGGATGAGTCATATAATACAATTAACCAGTACTGTTTCGAAACTTTTTTTTTATTTCCATTTTCTACAAAATAAGTTGTCTGTTTTATGAAATTTTAGCAGTTTTTCTCACTTTTAAGACATTTTTATTTTCAAAATCAAGAAGATTTTTTTAACAGTTTTTTGAAAGACATCAGAAATTGATAGAGTAAAACAACAATGAAAAACAATAATACTAAAGAGAGATTGAAAGATTTTTGAGTCAGAAGCGAACAGATATGAGAGAGGAAGAAGAAAACACATTATTATCTTGAAAGGAATGCGAGATATGTTCACAATGAAACGGGAATTACTTTTTCTCCGATATTCTTTATTTTAATCATCGATGTTGATGTTGTCCCCTTCAAAGTAATTCACCTCGGATATAATGCACTTTTACCACCTTTTTTTCCAATCCCCAAAACTTCTTTTGGTATGGCGTTGAGCCGCGAATTTTGCTTTATCATCTCTTCTCATCTCATCTCTTTTTATTTTTTGAAAAAGAAAAAAGTTGCATGGGGCCACATCAGACGAATACGGAGGCTGCTGTAACACGATGGTTCCGTTTTTCGTCAAAATTGAACGAATTCATAGAGAAGCGTGAGCTGGTGCGTAATCATGATGCAAAATCCATCAATTCTTGGCCCATAATTCTGGTATTTTTTGACAAAGTTTTTCACGCAAATGGCGTAAAACTTCAAGGTAATACTCCTTATTTAACGTCCTAGCTTGACGTGCTTTTTTCGGCCTTGGCTCATCAGTATAGTCTTTCATTGAAAAGATTGGACGTTTGTTTCTACGTCGTAGCTGTATAGCCACGTTTCAACACCTGTTATGATGTGTTTGAAAAAGTTTGGGTCCTCGGCAACTTCAGCTAACGATTCTTCAGAGATGTTTTTGCGGTTTAGTTTTTGTTGAAAATGCAACAATTTTGAAACGAATTCAGCTGCCACTCGTCTCAAGTTTACATTGGCCTTAAAAATTGCATCAAATGACCCAATCGAAATTCAAAAATTTTAGTTTCATTTTGGACATACCTCGTATATCCCACTGTAACAGGAAGAAAACTGGAAGAATTAATTCAGAACTATTGCTTATAGAACACGGACTGCAATTGCATGGTAGCAAGTATAAAAAGAAGGCTAATTAAGATAGTACTAATTACGATAACAAAGAAGAGCTAGAGTACAGTATCCCAAACTCGAGATTTTATAGAAATTGAAAAAAGCAACGGAATATGATATAACACACACAAAAATGAATTAAACTTTATAAAATCGATATTAAAGTTTTGATTTTTCATCAGAAAACACCAGTTTGTTTGAATAAGATGAGACTATTCCATTCTGTTAACTGTAAGTCTCTTAATAACATACATATATTTTTGACCGTAAATGGTCAAACAATGTAAACAATCAGTAATAAAACAATTAAGCAGATAACAAGTTTGACTTTTTTTCGCATTTTTTTTGCAATTTTAATCGATTACTGTCTATAAAGTTTTCCACTCTAGGCCGGCAATCGTGAATATTTGTAATCTCCATTTTCAAATTAACAAAATAAAAAATAATTTTAACTGGCAAAAGTCGTACAGGTATTTTGTCGGTGTACCGGTTGCACCACGTGGGATTATGGAGACCACAACAACATCGTCGCCATCAAAGGCCGATACAAAATGCGGGAATGATAACCCTCTTCTCTCTTATAACTTCAAAAATTAAACTAGATGCTATAAGAGTTTTGAAATACAAAATTTTAACTTTTTACGACTTGCCGTATTTGAGTTATGTGACATACAGACGTCCGTACGTACAGAATCAAAATGGATTCCGGAAGGTCAAAACGGATATTTCAGTCAAAATCTGAAAACCGAAAAAAGTCGGGATTACATTACTTCCTTTTTTACAAGAAAGTAAAAATAATGGTTAAATGCACGAAATGAATAAAAATATGCGAAAAATGTTTAATTTCCCCCTCTTTTTGAACTTCGGGTTGCTTCCCAAAAAATAATTAGTTAACTTATTTTTTATGTTTCCTATAAAGTCCAGCGTTCTCTAAAGGAGGATTTAGATGCTTTCTAAATTTCAACAATGATTTACGTATAATCTTCCCGAGATTACAAGAACATTGTTTCAGCTTTTTATTCATAATAAAAAATAATAAATAATAGTAGGTTTCTACTTAGAATTTTCAAGAAAAGCTTACCTTAAATAATAGAAAACGTAAATTTTAAAATTTATTTTTTTTTTAATTTTTAAAATTTTATTTTCCCCAATCTTCGCCTTCGTTTAAAAATTCCCTGACAAAATTTTTACAATTTTAAATTTCCTAATTTTCTTCCACCAAAAAATTTGTGTTCATTTTGATTATTTTCTTGGAAGAATTTGTTTGTTTTTATTAATTTCTTGAAAAAATTTTAAAAAAATAGAAAAAGGGGGTAGATACGTAGAGAAAACTTACCAAAACGTTGAGTGCCTTATTTGTTTTATCTTCTAAAAATAAAATTACAGAAATACCACAATAATTGGCTTTAGCATTTAGAATTTAGTAAATTTTGGGGAAATGCCCGATCGGTTTCATTATTTTTATTCTGCGATTTTGATTAGTTCTTAAATGCCATTTTTAAACACTTAATTGTTTTTAGTTGGCTGTTTTGCCACCTGTGACGTAAGATATACATTATACTACGAGTTCAATTTCTGTCAAGTGTCGGCCTGTCAAATAATAAAACTTTAGTGTTTTATTGTTCTGTTAAGGAAAAGAAGACGTTATTTTAAAAGTTGTGTGGTTTTTGGAACTTTGGTTTATATTATTAAATTGTAACAATTCAAATTCATCACAATGCAATGAACAGTTTAGTTCTTCCAGAATATGCAATAATAACGTAAGTTTTTTAATTACTTATTAGAAAATCGAATATATTATGTAGAAGATAGAAAGAATTACAAGAAAATTCATGAAAAAGTCATCCAAAAGGAAATTTCCTCCTCACGAGTTTTGTTTTGTGTTTAACTTGATTTTGTATTTTCCCATGCAAATACTAAAAAAAATTGTTGTACTTATTAGTACTTATTTTCAAAAGTGTCAAATATTGCAGTTGTTTTTCTTTTCCGTGCTTTGTCATCAAAATGAAAATTTTGGGTTCTCAAGAATATTAATCAACGAAATATTGTTCGAGAAGCCAAATGTGTGCAAAAATAAAAAGTTATTGTTACTTTTTGCTTTAAATTTTAGGAAATTATAGCACCTAGGTGATTTTATGAATAATTTAATGCAAAAAAAATGCAAAAAAAATAATTTAAAACAAATCTTATTAGCTTGGGCTTATTAGTTTTCAAATTTCAAGATGTTATGATTCGTGACGTCTATTTCCGTTTACGAATATTGCACAATATTTTACAATATTTTTCTCCCTCCTATAATTAGTAACGTCTTTGTGTCGCCAAAATAAATAAAACGTAAAAATTTGAAAGTATTTGTTCTTTTCAAAACAAGGATTAACTAATTTTTGCATTTCAGTTCAGACGGCATTGCGTGAACGCGAAATTCGTACTCTGCGAACTCCGGAATTTTGTTGTGTGAAAAAAAAATGTGAAAGTGTTCGGGTTTGTGAGTGACTTAAGTTTTTTGGAAGGGACACTGAAGAAGCTATCCTGGCCACTAGGAATAAGGCAAAAGGATTACAGTGATAAAGGTAATTTTACGAAAAACGTTCTACTCTGCAATGATAACTAACAACAAATTTTCTTTATTTTTGTAGGTAGGGTCCAGCTTCGTAGGTTTTATAGCAGGAACTCAGGTTAGTAAAATTTTCCCTCCCAGTGATGTAGCCAGTGAATAGTTTGAAATTGTGAAAAAATGCATTTTTCTTTAAATGCACCAACTGCAGTTGGGTAAGAAAAATTTGTTTACGTTCTGAAGTAAAAAAATAAATTGCAAATAATTAATTTTTTCTTCGTCAACTATAGATTTAAATAAATCTCAAAATAAAAATTAACAAAACAATTTGTTAATTGTACCTGTTAATGTCAAGCAGGCGAATAGTGAAGTATTTAGGACTCACATTCAGTTAAGCGGTTCCCGAAAGGGACTGCAACTATGGAGTTCAAAATGGCCACTTGAGTCCGGTTTATCGGACCAACGTCAGTCTCCAAAAAATCAAACTTTTTTCTTTTTTCTGATTAAAAAAAAAATTTTTTTTAAATCAGAAGCGACCTAACGTTAAAACCGGGTGACCTTTCAAGACCTAACGATTCCATATTTATTTGTGTCAAAATGATGAAGATGAGAGGACAACTTCACAAAGGTTTACAAATATAAAATGTATAATTATTTCTTGATGATCACAATATGCTCAAAATAAAATGTCACGACGCGACGTACCAGAGCTGGATAATGTGAAGTTGCATTATTTAAAGAATATGATTTTATTGATGAAATACATGCAATATAAAATAAAAATTTGACCGAAATTGAAAACGTGAATGAAGTTTTGTCACATGCCTAAATATCCAATGGCAACTTTTGCTAATTGATCATACCCAATTATTTATACCCATTAATTCATGTAGATGGTCATGTTTTGGCGTCCTTTCGGTCGCGTCCTCTCTCCTGGTGGTAATCTGCCAACCCCTAATTTCCTCTGACTTATTACGCTCTCTTCAATCTGTCCCATTAGTCTGAGCCTTTAATTGGAAAAAGTTCTGAACTATTTCAAAACTCTCATGAGCAAATATCCGAGAAGGATCCAATAATCGGTAAACAGAGCTCGTGAGAAGCCCAACTATACTACCGGCTAAAATCCGAAGAGCAAAAGTTACAGCTGTAAAACATAAAATGCAAGCTTCGCCGGGAATGTAAGGTTACAAAGAATGGTACGGAATGTTACAGACGGTACTTTTGCGACATCTTTTTTTTTGTATCAAATTGAACTGCTGCTGCAAATTTAATCTTGTCTCCTCTACGCGAAGACCCAAAAAACTCCAAAGATAATAGTTTATTTATTTCTTTCAAGTTTTATATTCAGATGAATATCGCTATCCTGTTTCACGATTTACATACCAGAGTGTAGATATGGATTAGTCCTCATCATAACATGTTTGCATTTCAATCTTGATGTTTTGTTCCTATTTTCTTGTTAATAATATTGCATATGATGTAGCGGTCTTGACGATTTTCAGTTCTTGCAGTGCTGCTACGCCTACTCCATACCATATAACCTCGTTTGCCATTTCTTAAACATTCCGTCACTACATACAAAAATTTTACCGTCCAAAAATAGCTTCCAGTAGCTTCCATCCACAAGTAGCTTCCAAAGAGCACTCTTGCTCTTTTTCCGTTCGTGGGTTCTGTCTTGACCTTTCTACACTCCTGCCTTGGATTGCTTTTTCTTTCGGTGTGAGATTATTTTCTATGTATATATTGGTTCCTTTTATTTTTTCTGATTAAAGTTTCAAAGCTTAGCCATCACGATATCTCTTCCAGAAGTTTTCCCTATTTAGAACGTTTCCATTACATCTGTTTTTAATGATAGTTTCTTCTGTAAAAAGTCTTTGACCTTTTCCCTTGTTGCTGCTTCGTTTGAGAATGCTCCTGTAAACTTTTTGTATTATATTTTTTTATGTGTCAAAATGTTTTTTATTTTGTTTGATTTTTTCAGTAAATTAAATAATTTTTCTAATAATATTTAGGCCTGAAAAAAAGCTTGACACGATACCAGGCTTTTGCCGGGGAAAAATATTGGTTGGGTAGGGCTAGGCCACCCGCTCAGGTTGATGCGTCCCGCAGCTTGAGTATCGCTGATGTAGAAAAAGATTAAAATCAGAAATATCCTTCTGTAGGTCCATACAGAACATTCTTCCGGCTATAAAATACAGACCCATGATTATTCAACTGAGGATGGCGGAAAAATAAATATTTTTTGAAATTAAAACAAAATTTTTTGGTTTCGATTTAAATTTCCACAATTTCAAGAGAATTCCGTGATTTGAACAGCTTTAATTTTCTCCAGTTAATTGTTTAGAAGGAAACAAGCAGATGAATCCTTTGTGCTTACTTTTGGTAAGCTTACTTTCATGTTCCGGTACTCACTAACGCTTTTTCTTTAGTTGACAACTTTTGCATTTAAGTTAGAATGAAAATTTATATGAAATATTGGTATCTTTAGTCTTAAATCTTCGGCTATTTTCAGCTGTACAAATCAATACTGTCGATTTACAGGCGCAGGAGTATAATTTTCACTAAGTAAATTTTTTTCAAATTTTGACAGAAGCCTAAATAATATAATAATTTAGGTTAATATAAAACTTACCCTTGAAAAGGGTAAAACTTACCCTGAAAAAAACCGTAGGTGTAAATTCGGGAAATCTATGAGGTATGGAATGACCTTCAGGGAACCGTTTGTTCTTGATTCGGATGCCAAAACTTGAAAGTTATTTGGTAGCCAGTGCTGGCAACAATATCATGATTGGCATCCAATTAAAATAAAAAAAAAAAAAGTTTGTGAAAAACAATATTCTTATTAACACATTCAAGAGCGATCATAAGGGGTGTCATCACACCTCTTCGAGTTGTGTTATTGCATTTTAAACCAATGTCTCTTTCAATATTCTGTTTATTTTTCAGAAATGGCCAAAAGTGGCGGTTTTGCCACTGTTTGCACCCACGGATACTACGACTACTAATTGCATCCCCTTTTTTAGCGACTAACACACTCAAATATGTACTAGTAACTGTAAAAACTTACTGCTTTTTAATGTGTAAAGAAGTTACTTCAGTGTAGGTAAGAACTGCATAATTTAAAGCAATATATTGTTAAAAATTGAAAATAAATGCAGTTATTACGGATTTTAGAAAAAAATTATTACAACAATAAAATGTGACATGTAGATGGACCCTTGGTAATAAACCTGATAGATTGGCAAGTGACAGACGGGGTAAGCTTAGCCCTTGGGTCTCATAACTCGGTGCGGTGATATACTCTTTCCGTCAACTATCCTAAATGTCTTCTGGTCATCAGACGGCCCATTAAGTTCCGCTCCGCCGCCGACTACGTTCAAAGAGCAATTTGAAAAATACGACATTTTCGGTAGACGGTGGCATTTTTGCCCACAGTATTATGAATCTTATAAAATCAGAAAAGTTCTTGTTCTTAATCGAATCGTTTATTCAGCGGACAACAGACATTCGCTTGCATGAGTTATTACTCGTCCATTTTGATAAATAAAATTGAGTAGTCGTGACAGCAGATTTAAAACTTGATTCATTTTTCATCACTTCTTATGATAATTTTACTTTTTTATTGGAGTCGAGATACTTTTCAATACTTGTCATTTTTAGTCATGGTAATATATGGGGGATGATCAAAACTAATACATATATCAATGGTTTTCAAAATAAAAAATTCGAATAATTTTTACATTAATCCCCATTAGTTTTGTTTACCGAACGTTTATGCAATTTATAATCTACTTTTATACCAAGCTTATATTACCAAAGCTTTACTTGCAAGTTATGTGTTTAGTAGAATTATTTTCCTGTCGCTATAAATCAGAAAACGGCGATGTAAAGAAATACGTGTGAAAGAGAAAACAAAAAGAAAGAGGACACGGGGTTGCTAACGACCAGCATGTGGCATTAGTTGGTCATCAGCAACGCACAGTCTATCAACCACCAATAATTGAGTATTGATCGCCACCCCAAATGTGCCACTCTAAACGAAACGAAAACTAAGAAGCTCCTACGTTATTGTGTTAATGTTTACGCTCGATTATTGATGTTATAAAAAAACTAACTTTTTAATTTTAATTTTTTAGTCTAATAAGGTCATTCAATCAGATCTGTCTGTTTCTCAAAATTGGCTTTTATTCTGCAATATTAACCCGGTTATACTTTTCTGACGATATCTACGTATATCAAAACAAATGTAGACTTAATGTATCGGCTTGCTTTTTAGCGACGGCTCATCAGAGCAGACAAGAAAACCTTAATTTTTAAACACTATTTGAGTAAGATCTATCAAAAGATAGATACTTCTTCTACAATGCATATCCCCAACTGATGATTATCAGGCACAGCTTTACTTTGTGCCGGTAAATAATATCCACTGAGTTAATTTTTGTTTAATTTAAAAAAGTTGGGGTAGGGTAGGTATGTATACTTACTTGACGATTAGTTATTACGTCAAATGAAAAAGACACGAGCCGCCACTGTTTCGCATAAGAACTGCATATTAGATATTTGAAGTAAAATGTCACAAAAAGTAACTAATATATTAACGTTCGAAATTTTATAAGATGTCAAAAATAACCGAGTAGCAAAATCTTTATAATGGCTCGCAATATTCCAACGAGACACTTCTTTGACACTGAAAAATAACTATTTATCAAAACTGAGGGTAAGTGAACAGGAAAGTTTTCAAACGCATGACCTAATAATATTTTCATAGCAGACTCCTCTCATTTCTAAACCGAAGTTGGTGGTGGTAAAAGCTTTGTTGCGTTTGGGGTTGTTGAAATTTAAAATTGGTTTTATAAAAATATACAGCGACATGCTATACATAACTTATTTAAAGTGTCAGTTGGGAAAACTAATTCAAATCGTGGAACTGCCAGAAAACTATTAAACTGGGGAACGAATTCTATATCAAAAACACTTCTTATTTACTTACTCCGAAGTTATGAATGACTCTGCAACTCTTCTGGAATATGTCATTTTTACTTCAAATAAATTTTGCCTTTCTAAAACATGCCTGTTATTAACAGCGTAGTTGTTAAACGTGATCGATTTTAACTCTTTCTTATCACGTTTTTAATTATTTATATACAAAAGAAACTACCATTACAAATTAAATCAATTAAAATCAGGTGTATTTAATTTTTGAATTCTAATCTAATTAAATCTTTTTTTTATAAATAATGCTTTTATTATATACCATTATTGTTAATATTATTCACATTTTTATAATTATTATGTAACTATTTTTGGTCCTAACCTTGAATTCAAAACATAACCTCTAAATTTGCATGACGAGATTTTGTAAATTACATTCAATAATTTTATGCATCTGTACCTTTCGCAATTATCTTAATTTATCTTCTTATGGAGCCAAGTTCTTATAGAACTTAACATTTGTTCCTTGTTCCATATCTCTATTCTTCTCAGCTCATCTCCATTATATCAGAACATAATTTGGGCTTCTTATGGTACTTCTTCCTCATCCATGTTCTTGTTGAGCAATGCCTCCAAATAATTTGACGATCGCTCCAACACTTCACATTGGGTTTCCATTTTCTTTTCAGATTTTTTCTTCTTCTTCTCTTGCGTCTACATTTTTCAGTCCTTGTTATCATATCTGCCTTTTCTTTCGGGCATTTTTATTTAAATTTGCTATTTTTCTATAACTATTCTGATTTGAAATTTTTAATTTGCAACTTTGTCAAACTTAAATTTGTTGATATAAAATATGAATTGTTTTAATTTTGTCTTCACTATGAAGTAGTGGTCCGAATCAATAACTGGACCCCAATAACTTCTTATGTTTCCTGTACATACTTCGCCTCTTTCTTTGACTAAAAAATGATCAATTTGATGTACTTTCCTTTAATCTGGAACTGTCCATATTTACTTGTGGATATCTTTGTGTTGGTAGCGCTCGGTCATTACCTTCATGTAATGTTTTTATGCAAATTCAACACAAAACATCCATTTTCATTAGTTCGATATGCATGCTACATTTTTCTATCGTTTGCTGGAACGATAATGTTTAATGTAACAGTTGATGGAACCTTTTTCCTATTTTGGCATAGTATACAATAAGGAAACTAAGTAGGACTAGGTAGGACTGGTGAGATGTTTTTAATGAGTAAATAGACTCAAAAATCCCGTCTTGCTAAATCCGTAATTTTCGAGTTGAAGCCGTTTTAGGGATGTTTTTAATGATCCAAGCGACTCAAAGTTCTCGTCTTTCTAGATCTGTAATTTTCAAGATGAAACCGTTTCAGGGATATTTTTAATTAGTGACGGGACTCAAAGACCCCGCTTTTCTAAATCGGTAATTTTTTAGTTGGAGCCGCTTTAGAGATCCCGTTTTTCTAATTTTGTTATTAAGATAATAATTTAAAAAAATTATGTGCCAGTACATTGGTCTGTTTTGTAGGTTAAAGAAGATTTGTTATTTTTGTAGCAAAACCGTCGCCTGCCCCCCACCCCATTTCAATACATTAGTTTTGAATTTTCTTTCTGGTCTTTTTGATTTTCTTCCGTTGGTGCCTGAATAATGCTTTAATAATGCTTATTTCTGATCTTTGGCTATCAATAACAAATCATATCCTATATTAATCTACAGATAACAGCTGCATTTTTAATCATTTACTCACCATGAATTCGGAACCCAATTTTCTGTTAAGTCAAATTACAAGTTGCAAACATTCAAATTTGCAATAAAATATTTCATTTTCTGTATACTCTTCTCTTTTTCGCTCTTTTCTTTCAATAATTAGTGCTCACTTGTTCATTTCATGTCAAGTCGTTAACATTATTGATGGTTTAGATACAACTTTGTTCGCTGTAAGGTTTTCTTTCCCAATTATAGCGTACTTTCTTGATAAACATAATAATTACGAATTAAAGAACCTAATCTAGCATTATTCCGTAACACAGCCCTGATTCATAAAGTTTCATTGTTAAAGATGTTAAAAATTACCAGGAAGGGATGAGTTAGTACGGTTTTCGCAATGCAATACGCAACATGACCAATTGAATTGCACACCAATCGAATTCTACACCATTCAGAAAATATATATTTGAAAAAATTATAATTGTGTCTTAGTTCATTGAAACATTCTTTTAATTATCTGACGTTTCGGGCTGTTTATTGATATATTTGTAAAGAAAATATTGAGATGACCCGGCGCGCGGCGGTCTCAAAATATAAAATAATTAATTTTCAAAAAAAAAATTAACTTTTTTTCCCGGCCACCCATTTTCATGAACATGAGACTCCCATTCCTTTTTAATAATCCAAATATTATTTATAAATTTAAAACAAAATGTTGGCGTCAATAGTTACACGTTGTACTCTTATCGTTTTATTTGACTTTTTCTTCAATTTTTGCTTTTCAATTTTAAATTTAATGCAATTTAAATTTTCTCAAATTCAAATGAAATTTCATATCTCCAAATTTCCATTACAAACTATCCAATTAATTAATTACCTCCAAAAATACTTAATAAAAAAGCTTCCAAAATCATCCAAACTCTGAGAAATTAATTAATTAAAATTCCACTTACATCAAATCAACAATTATTTAAATATTTATAATTTTACCAAAATATTTACAACAAAATTAAATTTAAATTTACAAAACAATCAAAACTAATTTTGACTAAAGAAATTCAAATTCAACAAAAATTAATTTAAAATTTCAAAATTAAAATATTGATTTTGGAACACGACAATATATAGCTCATAACTTATAAGTTGCCCTGCACATGACTCTGTCCCAGACAAAAGTATAAAATTTCCCACTTATTATTAAAAGCTCAAAAGGTGAGAAAAAAGTGACAAGTCAGCGCCGCCTTTAAACCGCACACCTAGGCATTTTAGTTTCACACTAATCGAATTCCACTTTATCCACTAATAAATTTCTATTTTTTTGGCATAACCAAACTTGTGTAACAATTAGACCTATTTCGAAATCCACCATCCGGTGTAGATGCACACCGAAAGACCGAGCTCTATAACTCAACCAGTGGTAGACCAAGAATTTTTTTTAAATTGAGAGCTTCAAGCCACATAATTTTAACAATTAATCCCTAAATAATAGAAAATATATTAAAAAGGGAAGTCTTTTGCTGAGTGTTCAATATTTTGAAAGTATGGAATTGGAAACATCCTGAAAGAGAATGCTGTTATGACTTGGTATTTCTTTCGAGACTATCTATAGAAACAAATTATTAAGGAAACTTGAAAAATAAGGTAGTTTTAGAAGTTTCTGGTAAATCGATTCCAAGAGATTGAATTTAACAAATTTTCAATCCTGGAAAATAAACTTGAAATGCCCCAGTGAAAAGTTTTAGAGCCGTTGCCGTTCATTTTAATATCAATGATCTGTAGATACTAGATCTGTGAGGTATTATCAGATCAGGTGGTATGCTGGTAAATGGTGATATAATAAAAATGATGTAGATATTACAATGTCAAAAATAAAATTTGAAAGTGCATTTCGCCAGACCCCCCCCCCATTTCGAATTTTGGATTAAAAATAATTTTAATCATTTGTACCCCATTTGTACCTGCCAGGAATATTTAAAATTCATAATTAATTGAATAAAATTGTTAAATAAAGTTGAATTCAATAAATAATTGATTTCCTGATGTAAAAGTTCGTTCAATGGTAGCAGCACCACAATATTCACATTTATACACCCCGTAATTCTTTAATTCTTTTTACAAAAATTGGAAACTTTCTGTTTTTAAATTGACACTTAACGTTTCATAAATTCGATCACCTGCTCTTTTGCAGGAACTTCATTCACGAATCTCTTGATAAGATGGATATGCTTTAATAGTTCGTTAAACAAATAATAAGCAATGCACTTTGTATCCACTGAAATGTATTCTCTCAGTTTACTTCATTGGCTTTTAAATAAATCTAGAAGGATAACGGTTCATTTTCGATAGGACTTGCCTATCTGGACTGTTTGTTGTTGGGATATGACTTGGTTCAAGTTCCACAAACATTACTTTTGTTGTTTCCTGCACATCTCAAAAGAAAATGTGGTACAACCAAATATAAGAAAGGTACACACAGGTACAAACCATTAAAACTATTTTTATATCCAAAATTTGAAATTTTGGGGGGGAAGATTTAGCGAATGTCATTATTACAACTTCTGAAATATTTTAGGAACAAAATTGGCACAAACGAATATAAAGAAGGTACAAACAGGTACAGTGACTTTATAGAGACAGTGACGATATGAGCCCCTAAATCGGTCCAGGATGTTGCAAAATCCCCTTATTCGGCCCATGATGTTGCAAATTCAAGCAAAAAATATATGCTCTAGAATCGCCTATGTTTTAAATTATAAGATTTTCTAATTCTCATGTTAATAAAATGCACCAATAACGTAAAAAAATTAATTTTTAGATCCAAAATTCGACATGGGGGGGGGGCTGGCGAAATGCCCATTTCAGATATTTCAATTTTACATTTTGTTTTTCAGATATTTAGAAATATATGAAAAACAAAATGTGAACAAAATTATTAGTATTATTAACTCTTGAAAATATATTTTAATAAAAACAAAATGAGTACAAGCAAAAATAAGGATGGTACAATTGCATGTACGAGTACCTTCCTTATTTTTGGCCTGTATTTTTGCACCTGTTACAAACGAGGCACAAACGATTTAGACTATTTTGGATCCAAATTTCGAAATGGGAGGACTAACCAAATGCACCTAAAATTTGATTTAGGTGGATTTAAATGGAAAATAGAATTAAACCTAAATACAGAAAATATCAAGTGAAAAATCAAAGAAGTAATAAAATAGATTATCTAGTTGTTAAGCATTGATGATAAAACAAGATTTTGTAACCCTTTGATGATACTATAAAAAAATTTGAAGGAAGGTTGGTTTCACTTGTAAACATTGCTGTAACGTCAAAGATTTTGATTTTGAATTCCAATTGCAAACTTAACAAAATGCTAAAGAAAAACAAAAAAAAAATAGATTTCTGCATCTACTTACATCACATCGCTTACCATTCGATATATAAATTGTCTCAAGAAATATGAGGTTGTCTTACTAAAATCCCGTCTGGATATTACTGATTGCTTGGAAGTAGGGAAGTGGCGAAGTCCTTCAAATACCAGGAAAAACTAATCTGATGAGACCTGAGGATTGGGATTATCGCAATTAGCATAATCCTAATGGTTGGATATTTACACTTACTAGATGACGTTGAGAAAAGCATATCAAGGTTTTCCTGTCCGTTGGATCATCGATGTTGTATGAGTAGCTCTAGACCGTAGTCCGAAATATTAAAAATTTACTACGAATTGTTTTAAAGCCTATTTTTATGCTTCAGACATCGTGAATTTTACCAGCATGAGAGACAAATTTGTTTTAAAAATTTTGTATTTTCTTGTAGTGGTACTCCTGATTGACAGATCGCGACGAAAACGTTATTTTCACCTTTCTACCATAAACCCTACTACGATATCAAATTTGGTCGTGATTGGTTGGACGGTTCCGGAAAAAATCGAGAAACAAAATTTGACGACAGGCATACCGACAGACAGACCGACAGACCGGCACAGAAAAAGTTCTTTTATTTTTTGCAGATCTTTACGTTTCTCAACACGGAGATCTCGAAAATGTAAAAAAAAATTGAATTTTTTTTTCGATTACCTTACATCCAAAAAAAATTTTTTTTTTATTGGAGGTAAAAATCTATAAAACTGTAATTTTTGCCGATTTGAAATGATGATTTTGACAAACAATGACAAACAATGATGCTGAGTTTTAATAGTACCTAAGTGAGGCGAATATGTGAAGTTTCTTTTGATGAAAAGATATACTTTTTCCTAAATAAGAGTTTATCAGTGAAGTAAATTAATTGTAGGGGTAGTCAATTTTAGAGCATTCAGTAACCCTTTCAGGGTTATTGATGTAGATGTACGGCGGAATTTATACAATGCAGAATTTAAGTTATTAAGCAGCTACAGCTAACACCAGCAGACGGTGTCGCACTGCTAACCAAATTTTCTGGACAAGAACTATAAGAAAAATTAGAAAATTATTTTTTGTACTCTGTTTTGTTATAAGTTTAAAAGTGAAAATATAATATTGGATTCTAATCCTGATCTTGATAAAAATTAAGATGCTTATAATTTATGAAGTAACTTGGGTAATATTTGTCTCTGTTTTTATAAAGGATAGGTTGAGTCAAGACGGTAAATTGGGGAAAAAGTTTGACAACATTTAAGATTCTTGTCGTTTCCGAACGTCTTTCTATTAATTGCCTAGTTGTGATCTAGAGTGCTATACGGAGTGGAATGAGCGGTGCAAGAAGGGTACTTTGATGAACGCCGTGCAATCACAGACCTATTCTCGTATCGAGAGCACTTTTGAAGAAATCGGTAGTGGATAAGAAAACAACATCGAACTACATTTTTTGCCAATTTACAAAATTAATTAAAGAAAATTTATTTAAGTTTCCTTTGACAAATTTCCACAATTAAGCTCATTTTTACTGCTAATCTTTGTATTAAAATTGTAATTACTTTTCCCTGCTTTAGCGGCAAGCTTTTTTCGCTTGACAGTATTATGTCTACTTTTTATAAGAAGATTTCCCGAATCTTTTAACAAGATTTTATTTAAAGAGAACAATTTAATCGCCTGATTAAGCTTTACATTAAATTTAAAGGGTCAAAACATTTCGTAATTTTTCATTAACGTTGCACTCATCCTCAGTGCGTAAATTGATAATACAGTTTCAAAAAAATGTGTAATAGGGCGATCGACTTCAATTTAATTTACCCTCGTGGAAAAAGCTTAAAACAAGGGGATAAACTTCGGAATTCCTTTATTTTCGGACAAAAAAGTGACAACAGTTTTCCGACTTATTAACCACGTACATCTGTCAACATGAAAAAAGTGGCCAATTCAACAATTTGTCGGCCCTAGTAAGCTTATTACAGTCGACCAATCCAAATCGTTCCAAAAACAGAGTCGAGAAAATTTTACAAACCGCTTGCGTTACTGTTTCTGCAGTCTTGCAGTATAACATGCTTCATTTTGTCGCCTGCAGGAATATTCTCTTTACATATAAGATTTATGTTTTTTTCTTCTTTTATCGATTTAACTTAATCAAGACATATAAATTGTGTGATACATTTTGTTATCTAATTCAATTGTTTATTGTTTTAATAATTACATAATATTCTAGCTATTTCCTTAGGTTCGCTTAGTATTTATGCAGATAGTATCTTTCATGTTTAATTAATTGCTTAGTATTACATCTTAATTTGTTTGTATTATACAAGGATATGATATCCCATTTCCTATATACTTAGCCAAAAAATTAAAAGAAAAAAATCAATTCAAGAAAATCAAAATTTTTCAAAAAAAATTTTTTTGAAATTTTTAAACAAAATTGTAACCAGACTGCACGTATAATTTTACATAAATTAAAATGTAATTTATTCTGAATTACTTTATTTGTATCTCTATTTATTAGAGCTTGATTCTGTTTTTTATTTATTATTTTTAAATTAAACTGCAATTTTCACGTTGTTTGATGTTGTTCACGTGAAGAAAATTTATTAAAATTGAAACGATTTTCCAAAAATATATGTTTTATGTGAAGTAGTTTTGACTCACCTCGAATTAATTAATTACTTCTTGAGAAAAGTGTTCTTTATTTTCTTATATTTATAAATAACCTCGAGAGGCTCAATAACAAAATTTATTAATTAAGTGCGTTGCACGAGGATACCTTACAAATTCGTGTTTACGAAAGTATGTGATAGATATTATTACGACAAACAAACTTTCATGGGTTGCTTCTTCTTGTCAATCTTTGAAAGTATTGCCTGATATTTATAAATAAAATTCTGTAAAATTTCAAAAATACGAATCAATAACATAAAGAGCACGTTATGTACATTCAAACCCAAAAGTATTGTTTGTTCAGTAAAAATATTAATCCATTTTCTGAGGGATCCCTTCTCGGGGTTTTTCCTCCTCTCTTGGGTTTTTCATTGTCCGCAGTTTTGCGGTTTTGCAGTTTGTTCAAAATCGACACGTATTTACAGTGGACTGTGCATAGTATCTCCATCATACTTCAGTACACTCAAACATCTCAAAGACCTCCATCATTACTGGTGTACTGGCTCTGGTTGTTCTGTACCATTTCCTTTTGCTTCATTTTAGAAGCAAAGGATTTTTATCCAGTTCCCGAAAATAAATGTATAGAATTTTCTCTGAATTTCCTAGGATTTCCCTCAGATTCACAAAAACTCGTACAACTAATTCCCACACTTACAGTAGCGGTCATGGAAATTGCATTGGGAATTGAAGACTGTTTTTTCAAAACTTAAAGTAAAACTTTCAGGAAACGGTTTTTTATTGTTTAGTGATTTTAGATATAAACAAAATCTTAATTTAAAATAACTTTAAATAATTTTTTTCATAGTGTCTTTTAAAGGCTTTTTGCAATATATGATAGAAAATTCCGAAAGGCCGCTACGAAATTATATAGATTTGATATAAAGCTCATTATTGTTAAGTTTTGACAAAGCGAGTTTTGAAAAAACGATCCTCAATATATTATTCTCGTATTATAAAAATAGATTTCTAAGTATATTACCTAATATATATTCTTAATAATAAAGAATAGAAAACAGAATAGAAATAATAGATAAAAAGTTGGATTTTTGGTTTGAAAATCATAAACTCAAAATACATTTTTTTAACACAATCACAAAGCTAGGTTTATCAAACCGGGGGGTCTGCGGGGTATGGAATACCCCCAGCACATTAGTGATTGTGTTCAAAAAGAGAAAATGTGTTATTGAATTTCAAATCAGAAATCTTAGACCTTTAGAAGTTATATTTGCGGTTTGAAATTTATAATTTCAATAACACCTTTTTCCTACAATCTCGGGTCCCGCAGACCCCCCGGTTTGAAAAACCTAGCTTTATGTTTGTATTATATTTATATTGTGTACGTGTGTATATTGTGTAAAATTTCATTGGGAATTGTTATTTTAATTCGGAAATATTCAGCGATGCAATTTCCATAACTGCTACTGTAAATAATTTAAAAAAATAGATATAATTCCAGTAAATTCACTTTTATATATTTATATTATATAAGTAAATATAGCTGCTGACAACTCGGCCATTAACGTCAATGGCCGGACAATGACGTTAATGTCCTGCTTAACTGGACATTGACGTTAACGTTTGTTAGTATTGACCGTTAGGTCAATAATGTCATTGACCGTGCATTTTGGGCGATGTTGACATTTAAAATTTCATATGTGGTTTTTACATCATTGTCCGGGCAATGACAGAGTGGGCGATGATGAAACTACTCTTTTCTAAATGTGCATGCATGTCAGAATAAAAATGATTAATTCAAAAAATTTAATTTGATTATTTTTTAATTTATAATTATTTTTTAAATTTTTGTTGCTTTTTATTATTTTTGTTAATAAATGATTATAATGCATTAGAATGTAATGCATGCAACACACGTAAATGTTACTTGCCAGTTGACTGCTGTCTAATTCAAATCGCCAATTTGCTGTTCCTTATAGTATTTATTCTATAAATCATCATTGTCCAATCCGTTTTGGTCAATAGGGTCATTGATCGGCCAAAAACATAAATAATACAATCAGATGAAAATATTTACATCATTCTCAACCGCTAACGGGCAATCACGTTAATGGCCAACATAAATGGGCATTAACGTTATTGTCCGGCCATTGACGTCAACGCCCGATTTACAGCATTGACCGTAACATACATATATAAGTAATTCTTTTAATTCCGGTGATTCCATAGTAGTAACAAACGGTAAACCACGAACAAAAATTGTGTACCCCCGAATGCTGCACATTTGATTTGGTATTTCATTGATACTTTAGATTTGGGCCTTCGCTTCTTTTGACCTACCTCGTACTTCAAGCAATTTTCCGCACAGTCTTTGGTTTTTTATGCTTCACTACTTTTCCATTAATTTCATGTCAATTATATTTTAAATTTAGATTATTTCTGAAATCAGTAAAACTAAATAAATTATTCCGACACTTCATTGGCCAATAAATAACCCTCAAAAATTTGAAAATTGAATTGACACCTTATAGGCCAATAGGTGTAACCCTCAAAATGTTGAAAATTGAGTTATGCATATTTTTGGGTTCCAACTATCGGAACCCTTATTTATGTCCTTTGCGTAACCACAAATGTGAATTGAATGCATAAAATATGCTATATAAATGCAAAATTTAATAATTTATATTTTGTGTTTCAAAAATCTTTGAAATGGGGGTTACGCTTATTGTGGCCTATAAATTGTCGATCAAATTTTGCATATTTCAAAGTAGATTTAATTCATATCTCAGCAATAACAGAAAATTTAACACAGGAATTAAAAAATGTTGGGCTAATTCCAACACATGTGTATATAATTATAATTCTTAAGTACTTATTTTCCCTTTTGCTAAATCAGAAAAGTGGTAGCTGCATATAAATCTAAAAACTACGGTCACCCGAGTTCCACCTTGTTTTTGTTTTGTATGTCAAAAAGCTACACATTACAAATGTACAGTAAAATGTTCACTTTCTTTTTATAGTTTGAATTTTTTTTAGACTAGTACCTACTTCTAACCAATAGGATTTATTGTACATTTTTAGAGTTATAGTTTGCTAAAGCTAAGCTTCCCAAAATACAAAAGATTGTGAAGTAATTTTGTTTGAATAATTGACTTTAGAATGTCATCCAAACATTACCTCATATTTCGTTTAGAGCAATCCAATTGTTTGGCTGAATGCTAAATTCATATAAATTTGTTCAATAAATGTTTACTAAAAATGTTCTAGGCATATTGAAATAATAAACAACTTGAATTCTAACCTCACTTTTTTATTAAAACAATGGGTACTATTTGGCTATATAAAATGATTATATAAGTGAAGTGATTGCAAGAACTTATAAATGTTTTAGAAAGCAAGTGTTACGAAGGCAAGGCAAAATTGCACCCTCGCCCTAGTAGGTATCTATAAGGGATGTTTACACATACATGATAGTACTTTCCGCTTTGCCCTCTAAAATGTGGGTTACTAAACCTTACTTCACCCTCTTCAACCATTAAAAAATCGATATAACATTACTGTTATTGTTAATTATTTTTCTCTTTTTTTACATTTAATATTGCGAAACCTTTTTTATAATTCATACAAAAAGTATATGCGCAATCAAGCGGAGGCAAAGCAAAAAGAATTTTCTTTTCAAGTTTGTTGTTAGGTCTGTTGATTAAAGTTATGAGAAAGAACTGAACTTTTCTTAACTTTGTCACTTTTTCAACAAAACGAAAATTATAGGTTAAAGCAGGGTAAACCATAAAACTTCTTAATTAAATAAATTTATTGTTATCTTAACTGCTCGTTAATAAGTATGTAATTATACGTTTTGTTATTAAGCTTAAAAAATGATAGCATGAATTAAAGCAAGAAGAACTTTGCATGTAAGTACGTAATTATAGCGTAAATAAAAGTCCTTGTAAATGGGTATAGTACGTATAGCGGTGGAAAAGCGATAACCTGGGTGATAGTTTCACATGCTCACGCGAAAAGGAAGTGTCGAGGTGCCGTGTTCACTGTTCCCTGAAAGCTCATGCAGCCCGGAAATTAAACAATTTCCCTGATTGGACGGAAGCAAAATTGACATAACCCTATAAAATAATTAAAAAGTAATAAATCTACTTTTTATTAAAACGCGGCATAAAATATAAATTAAATAAATTACGTAATTTAAGTGGTGAACTTGCATAGCTTTTACGTAAAATCATAATGTACATAAAAAATTAAATCCCGATTAATTTGTAAATTTAAAAAACGTTAACGCTATGAAGAATACTATTGAAAATTAACGGTTAAGGTAGTGAAACGGCTCGACCGCAACTTTCTGCGTGATCGACCTAGTTTCGAAGCTATCAAATAATGCTTTAATTTTTTTTAAATATAGTGAAAACTGAGCATACGTGCCGTGATTTGGATTCCACGTTAAAGTGGACTCTTAGTGTTTTCATTGTCAGGACGTGTATTGTTCCAAAACTAAATTATAAAAATTAATAAATGTCATCAATTTATTTCAATATCAAATTTTATGTTTGCTTTAATAGAATCTGATACAATTAACACATTGATAAGTATACTATTACTATGTATGATGTATTATATAATATATATGGTATATATTATAGATATACCATAATATTATTATATTATTTATTATATATTATATGTTACGATACTTTGCAGGCACTGTATAATTCCATAAATTTGAAATTATTACAGTATGTCTCATGTTCGCGGGTTGTGTTTGAGCCCCATGCTGTCTATATATTGACCACTCAAGCAGCTCTTCTCATTATCAATTACCTGCATCTTAACACGCACATAAATAATACAGGATATAAAAAACTAATTATATTCTGGTAAAATATGGATGCGCTTGATAAAATCAAGTCACTTTATGTATGTACCTGCAAAACAAGTTTTTTTAATTTTCCTTGTAGAATACATTACAACTTATTGTATTTTTAATTTCTTCCCATTGATACGTTTCAAAATACACACATAATACTTAATTACTTATTAATATATTACTTAAGTTTGTTCATATTTTTTTGATAAAGTTTTGATAATAATGTCAATCATATTAAAATTTATGTTCCCGCCATTTAGTTAGTATTTTTCAACCCAAAAATTATAAGTGCTCTATACTATGTAAGATATGGTAGGTATATAGTAGAGAAACTGATTAACTTTAGGGTAACCCGATAAGGTAGTACAGAAGATTGAATAAAGCAATAAAATAAATATTTGGGGTATCGAGAACATGTATACTAACATTGACTTTCACTATTGACTTGCATTGTATATGATATAATATTATTATGTTGGTAAAACTGTTTTCCGAATCGTATCCAATTTATAGGTTACTTGCATCGCTCGATACTAAAAGTGTAATAGAATATAATTTTAAAATGGATCACTATTTAAAGAACTTGGAATTAGATGACGTCCATTTGGAGTCATTCGACGAAATAACTACATCAGAACTTTTTAAAACATATTTTGTCTATCAACAAAGAGAACATTCGTCCACTTCAGAAAAGCAAAAGGGTAAATAACACAAAAATTTTAATTCTAAAAATAATTTCTTTTTCTGGTAGATATTAAACCATCTAAATGTGATACTGTGGATTTTCCAACCTTATATTTATTGCCATCTTCGAAGACGACTTCAAATTTTGAAGAAAAACTATGCCAAACAAAATCGATCACAGACAAAATTTTTGAACTGAAAAAAAAACTTAAAATTTTTACAAAAAAAAGAGACGAAAATAAAATAATTCCGGAGAGGAAAAATGAAGCAGATGATAAGGGTGATGAAGATAGTCAAAATTCTGACAAACCGTTTGATTGTTCAGATTGCAGTATAAACCCAATGGATGACGATAGCGATTCAGAACCTGACATTATAACCTGTCAGTTTAGAAAAATAAGAAATAAACCAATGAAATGGCAAAAAAAATGCAAAACTGAACTTACTAAAATAACTGGTAAAACTTACGGTCTGGACGATCTGGAAGTTCTTATCTCGTGGTCGTAGTGGACACATTTCCAAATTTAATTGACAAAATTGGCACAATATACAGTGAAAAAAAATTTAAAACTTATTCGTAACGCAATGAAAATTAGTTTTTCGTGTATTTATCATTTTGAAATTGTTACTGATGGTGTTTTGGCAAACATTGTTAATCTTAAAATTTGAATAGCTATAAATTTGATAGACCAAATTTCAAAATTGTTTGTGTGTGCCATGTTTAGTTTTTATGTAATTTTTGTATAAATAATTGTACTATTTTTAAAAAATATAACTTTTAGCAAATTGGTAATTGGGAATAACTTGAACTCAAAACGAAGAAGCAATCCGAATCCCGACACAAATATTTCGGTTGTAATTGGGAATCGAACCTAAGACACAATTGCTAGAAGTCCAACCCCATGCACTATACCAACTACCTGTACATTGAGATCAAAACAATGATACAAAGTAACTTTTTATTTGAATTGTTACGCTGGTGTAGACCTTCTTCAAATTCTAGAAGTAACTAAAATTGTGGGGATTTTTTCTAAGCGAAAGTCTCCTTAACCCCCCCCCACACAAGTATGAAAATAAATTTAAGGCATATAATTCAAAACCCTCCCTCCCCCCAGCCAAAGTTAGATTCTGGTTACACCAATACCAAAAAATGATTTGTTGAGTTGATCAAGATTTAGCTATGGTAGCAAATGTCTTTGTTATAGACTCAACAGAGGCTTATTTGATGTTATAACAAAAAAATGATGCTGATTTCCTGTTAGACAAGTAGGTTTGGGTAACCCCCTAAAACAATATTGAAAAATATATCGATATCACAATAATTAACGGTGTAAAGTTGAATAACTGGCCAACAGTTGTTCTTTTGAACACAAATAATTAGGGACTGGGGGTATTCCATACTCAAACCCCAAACCACTCGGTTTTGGATACCTGTGGTTTTTATACATGTTCTCTAGTTAACTTCATTATACAGAAATCTTTTACTCTGTCAGAATCTACAGGTTGCAGCAGTACGCACCGGGGGGTACGGTATGAACAAATTATTTTTCCGTATTTGTTTGAAGAGCAAAAACAGTTTTCAGAGTGTAAAAATAATATTGTATAGATGAGAACATAAAACAAAACAAAGAACAACTAATCAATCTTAGATAATAAATGCAGCGAGATTGGAAAATATTCGGCGCAAGTCTCGGTGCAACAACGTTCTGCCGCGAGAACGTTTCGGTTAAAATACTTATGGTTGGTTTATATAATATATTATATAAAAAGATAAATAATATGGAGGTTTGATCCCGCCGACAAAAAAATCTTAAACAAAATAATCCTTACAAATATATTCTAAACCAAAACATTCTTTACAATAAATTCTATTTATTTTTTCGTAATTTGTATTTATTTATGATCTGTAATTTTCGAGTTCTGGCTACTGCAGGGATGTTTTATTAATAAATGACTTTATCAAAAAAACTTAATACAACTTACATTGTTACAGTTGTCTAGATTGGGGCAAGTGATGTCATACTGGCGTGTTGTTTATTTTATATAAAATAAAAACACGCCATAGGTAAAGCAACCCTTACAGAAACAACCTACTTAGAAACTGCTACTACAAAATGCGTGGGAATATTAAATCGTAAAAGAACAAACTAAAGATTGTAACAACTAGGTGTTTTACTGCCCACTTCGAGTGGACGTTGACAAAGCATTAATATCCATATTACGTATGAAGTAGCAGAAAAAATATTGAAACTTACTTACTAATCTCAACTTCACTCTAATTCACTAGAAAAAAACAAAAAATGTTGTTGAAATTCATCATCTCATTTTAGTTGAAAAGAATTCATTTTAACGTTTTATTCAAGATTTTTCTGATTTGCAAAATTTTTCTCTGATTAAATCAAATTTTAATAAAATTCCATGGAACTGTACATACTATTATTTAGCAATGACAAGTCTTAATCGACTCAAAAACCACACTGGTGTGAAGAGTAAAATACAAAAAAATTTTACTTTGTTCACGAATGGTTATTATAGCATAGTTAAAAAGTAATGTAACTGCAGTTGACAATACTTTTTATGTGTTTACACGTTAAGGTTAACGGAGTGTTAAATCAAGCTGAGATTAAAATAAATGTTCTTATGAAAGCTTGAAAGTGTAGTAAAATTACTTTTCGTTGGGTGTGTGTCATTTTAGAATAGCTAAATAATATTTTTTAGAAATGAAGGGTGCAGCGAAATCTTAGTGTCTGTAGTAAAATAAGGTTCAGTAATTGCGAGCGTTGAGTGCGTTTTCACACGTCGCTAGTTCGCAAATACATTAATTACTTGTCCCGGGCGCGTCTGGTTTCGGGTTGGCGGAGTTGCGTGTGTTTAGCGTGTCATTAGCGAGCTCCGGTGATGAATGGCAGCGCCACTGTTAGTGTCGTGGTTGTTTTACGCATTACCAATCACAATCACCCTTAAATCATAATCACAAAAAATATTTTCTCGAGACGAAAATATACTTTAGACGTTGGAAATTGTAAGCACTGCAATAGTTGCTGTAGACACCGAGAATAATTTTTTAGAATAAAAAGAATTAAAAAGCAGCGTCATTGATAGAGTTGCAAAAAAGCATCAGGTAAAAGAGCAACCGTAGATTATTTCGAGTGTCCATTTGAGTAATTGAAATATTTGGCTTTCATTGAGCTATTGAAAAGTCGAATTCTTGATGAATAGATTCAAAACCAGGGTTCTTTTTAATGCAAAGGGAATGGTTCACTTTATTCTGCCTGCTGCATCTCTTTAGTTTTCATATATGCTCCATAAAATGTTTAGAGTGTGCTATTCAATATTCTCATGTTGTAAATTAAAACTAACGGCGCTTCCTATATTAAAAAATAACTCGTATACTCGCTATGACTAGGTAAGGTTGAACCTTTCATAAATGCATTTTGTATAAAATGTCATGGACTAAAGTTTAAATCACATTCTTTATCCACGGTAATCACTTTATGACTTCTGATTTAGAACTAGTCGTCCACGTTTAACCTTCGTCATATGACCTTTGTATTTATAACTATTACTTATTATTTAATTAAAAAACTTAATAATCATTTTGTAACAATTTTAATTTCAAAATTACTAATTACCATCACTTTTTGTTTAACCTTTTCACCATCTATCTACGTCTACAGGGTGGCTAGATCTAACTGCAACCAACTCTCCTTATCTCCAACTCTTTCTTATCATCAATTATTATTATCGTTGACTCTTTTCACTTAAAGTCGCTTATACATCCCAACTTTGCAAAATGTTAAAATTTGTAAAAATTGAAAACGATGACAACTTTCCTTTTTACAAATATTGTTTTCAAGTTCTTGAAGTAGAAAAATAATTGAGGCAGCAAAATAGTATTGTTCGACGTTTCGGGTTTATTTATTGACCTATCATCAAGGCTACAAATTACAAATTAAAAATTTAAATTATTGAAAAGCGTTGGTTAAAAATAGGAGAAACACGCTATTAATACCACAAAATGTTTTCAAATTTGAAATATTTCAATTTAAATTAAATTGGTACCAACCTAATTTATGTTTACAGACTGAAAAAAATATTTTCAGTCTAAACTGACTACTTATTTAAGTTGGTCTATTAATTTTTGTTACATATTTTGAATAGAAAAAATTATGTGTTTTGTTGGAAGTGTGGTTAAAGAAAGTGTTATCCTGGAATACGGTGGCTCTTCGACCCCCATTTTCCTCTTAAGAAGTTAGTATTTCATCGGTTACAGACATTCCCCAACCCGATTTGGCCAGCCGTGGGGTCTTAATGCCCGAACCTTTCTCGAAAGAGAAAGAAGCCGCTAGTCCTGGAGTGCACTGAAAGGCTGATGAAGATTGCATTATCTATGCAGGAAAATATTTGCAAGGTTAGATTTTTAATTTTATATTAAGTAAGTGTTGTCTTTTAATTTCTGTATAAAGTTTACAACTTATTTACGTAAACCAATGCCTGCAAATATCACCAAACAAAGAAGTCTGGAATTTGAAGAACGCCTTATTAATTTTGCTACTTGTTGGTTTTTTAAATAATTCTATTTTTTTTAAGGCCAGAGAGCCAATTATCTAGTAGAAGATTAACTTCGAATGAGACTTAATCCATTGAATTCCCAAGGTTTAACTCTCGCTTTTGCTACTCTGATTGGATCAACAGTGAGTTGACCTAACCTAACCATGGGTTCAAAATATAAAAGATTCAATTTAGGTCAGGTAGACAGCTAAGAAATGAAATCCAAAACGTTCTACTTTAGGATAAATCTGGGGTCAAAATACCTTAAAGTTAAAGAAATCTTATTGTTGTTGACGTTTCATGGGATCTAGAACATTTTCACGAACAGTATCAATATTTTCTGCTGAACGGCTTGGGTAAAGTCTCCCACTTTTTGTGTGTAATTTTATAGAAGTTTGAGAGAGGACGTCAAATGATTTGAGTGGTAGGCGCGAGACGTTTGGAAAATCCAATGAATCCAAAGTTTCTTTCTTATTTTAAAATATTCTTCTTCTTCAGCCTTTTCTTTCCACTACAGAACAATTGGCCTCTTTCTGTAAGAGAAAGGTTTCAGCATTGAAATCCCGCGGTTGCTTCATTCGGATTGGGATTGGTCTTCATATCAATGTTGAGTTTATTTGACTATTTGTCTCAAGGTTTCTCTGTTTTGTGCCGTTGTAATCGATTCATGTAGTCTGCATCCTATTAGGGTTTTGTCCGGTCGATCCAGCGTGTTGGTGTTTATTCCTTTCTCAATTATCTTCTCCATGGCGTCGGGCTTTCTTGCAATTAGTCCAAGATATGTCAAATACTATTAATTTATTATTTGGAGTACCCTAGTTGTGATCTCCAACTCTTCTATTATGGATGCATTGGTGCTGCACGCTGTTCAAGGTATGCGGAGCAATCTTCTATAGCACTACATTTCAAAAGCGGCTATCCTTCCTTTGTCTGCAGCCCGGCATAAAGTCGGATTGTTCCTTCAGCTATCTGTGGCAGGAGAAAGGCGTTTAATCTGCTAGCCAATATGTGTAGCACAACTTTGCTAGCATGAAAATTTTTTGTTTATGGAGATCCTGATAGACGAAGACCATTGCTTCGGCCACTTTCCTTGTTTCCATATACATCTGCATATTTTTGTCATTGTATCGATTCCCATTTCACCTACTGCTTTTATTATCTTTGCCGTGATATCATCCGGGCCAGGTGATTTTCATTTCTAAGTTTGTCAATGGCCTTTTTTACTTCTCTCCTTAGGATTGTTGATTCACGTTGGTAATGTCTTCCTTCATCTTCTCCATCATCATCATTGCCCTAGAGCTTCGAACTGAACTCTTACCAGGCTTCGGCTATTTCTTTTATGTTTGTTGTTGTTCCTCCATGTTTACCTTTTATGATTTGAGTTTTTGGCTTGAATTCCCGAGATAGGTATCTCACTTTCTTATATAAGTCTCGAGTGTTATTTTGTACTGCATGCTGTTCTACTTCTGCACATATTCGATTTATGTGTTGGTTCTTACTTATTCGTGAAGCTCTTTTAACCCCTGCTAACTAGTCGAATTTTTATTGCTTTATCTCTTGGATCCATATCGGTGGGCCGAATAATTCTTCTTTCTTCCACCATTATCCATCCAATGCTTCTTTTTTCTCTAATCATCAATTTTGAGCAGTCCCGTGATGCCTCCTTTAACCATTTTTCCATACTGCTTCTGAGTCTGTTACAGTCGTCTGTTTCTTCAGGTTGTTTTTTGATAGACAGATTATGTTGAAATTCCCATGGGTTGAAGATACATATTCTTCTTGTTTTTCTTTCTATTTTAAACTTGCATAGCTTTGTTGTAAAACCTCTAGTCAGCAGGCGATGGTCAGATCCACACTCCGCCCTGGGCTTGATTTTCACGTTTTTAAAGGAACTTCTCACGTTGAAATGTTAAAGCAATCAGGCTATAACAAATAAACCTCATCTATTGCTTTAAGAGTCGATTTAATGGGAGTTTAAACTACAGGTTAAACAGTAATTTTGCAGCAGTTACTTGAGGTACTCCTTTTACATGCAAAATGTATGGGTAAAAAATACATATCATTGTACCTTGGGACGTCGTTGAGTACATCCATGTGTGTGTTTCAAGAAACAGTATGTAGTCAATGCCAATTTAATGGAAATAAATTGCAGATTTAATAAAAAATAAAATTTGGTAGGGAACGGTATAGTATTGGCACCAGGGTAGTAAAATTGTGTGCACTACAGTTATTTCTTCATTGAGAAGAATAAATACTGGAAAGGGAAATGTACCGAGGAACGTTGCAAATTTTCTATTTTTAGTATTACATTTTTTTAACAGTAATTTACATAATAATTACATGTAATTATTGTTATGGTGAGCCGTGTACAATATAATTTAAAATTTAAAGAACACAATAATTACTACTATTCCAGACGCATTAATTTATACAAATTTTAAAATTTAATTATAAATGTACGTAATTTTGTATAAGCTTGAAGAATATCACAATTATTGTAATGAATTAACGAGGAATACCGTTGGTTATAATAGCAGATATGTATATCATTTTTACAGAAGCGTGAGATATTATACATTGGCAATTAGATTACAGTTAAAATATCGTACCTATCGTATATCCACTGCCCACAATGTTCATACAAGCACATTAAAATTTCAAATTAGAAGTTAAAACGGTTAAACGAAGAATAAGGCGAAAAGCATTTTGTATCGACATCGCATTTTCCAGTCCATTAGAGAAATCTTGGTCACTGCTTGTGGTCCGAGATCAGCGTGATGAATAGCCGTGCATCATCTATCAATGACAAATCACATATCCGTACGCTTGTCCAAACAGTAAAGATTTTTTGATTCACAACTTTTATTAATTCATACCAGATAATAAATTACAGTTAAATTACTAAACTTTGTCCTATTAAAACATTTTGTTACGGTTTGACATTGATTCGACGTCAACATTTTTTAAGTCAAGAATTTTGAGCAATTTATATTTTATTACAGGTGTGCTTAAGTGATCTGTGAATGCCCTCCCAAACTGGCAGGACTAAATCAGCAAACCAAATAGGGCTTAAAGATTATTAAACTTTTTCTAATTAATTAAATCGTTAAGTTGCTAATACACATGAAGCTAGCAACAGCAAAAAGCAGTTAAAAAATTAAATTATTTCCCCATACGTATACGCCCACTGAAAAAAATGGTTCATCATATTGATAAAAAATCATCATTTTTGCGACGATGAAAAAATTAATCATATTGATGAACAAACTTCATCAATACAATGATTTTTTAATCAATAATATAAATTTTTCATCAACATGATGAATTTTGTTCATCGGCGGAAAGGTGATGAATTTTTGATGTAACTTTTTTTTCAGTGTACCTAATGTATAGGAAAAGTATTGCTATCCACTGCTCAAAAATTATTTGATATTGAAATGTTTCTCATTATGCCCTGATAAGATTTTGATTTATTCAAAATTTATGAAAAATACAGTGCAAGCCAAAAGTGTGAGTACTGTGCTTAGAGTCGTTATCTTGTTGTAGTACAAAATCACGGCATATTATTCTGAAATCGAAAGGTAAATCAAAACTTTTGGGCGACAGAGTATCTCCCAATTAAAACAGGCAGCAGTTAACTCATTTATTCGGCGTTTTTATTTATTCATTAAGTCAGTGTGCATATACTTATTATAACCAACTTTCTTAATTTTTTATCTTGGAAAGCATTCGAAAAATATTTTATAACAGAGATAAATATGTGTTGCTAATCCACGCAATTTTGCAGAAAAGTTACACAATTGCGTACTTTTACTGCACAATTGTGTGGATTAGTAACACATATTTTTCTCTGTGATTATTTTTATTTCTGCAATATTTTTCCGTTTGTGTACTAATTATAGCTATTAATTTTTTGTTTTTTGTTTTGCAGTTCTTTTTCTTCCTGTTTGCCATATGGCAAACTCCAAAGTTGTGTATTTCCTTGGCCATATAGTATAATACTATAATAAGGTAACATTCAGGTAACAGGTAAGGTAACATACTATAATAAGGTGCTAACCTAACTTGGGGGAAAAGGTTTGCTCTCTAAAGATCAGTTCTAAGTACATAGTTCGGAACAAAGTTAACTCAGGAATAATCAGTTTTAACCTCCCCGATAAGATATAGAGTGCGTTAACTTTTAATTAACTCTTATATAAATTATAACCCTAGAGATCTCGATAATCCACTCATTATTGACACTGATAGAGTTACTTTCTATAGAGTAATTCAACATTTCGACATTTCTATATTCTAATCGATTGAAAGATAGCTTTCTTCTGATCGACTCTGTTGGTGATTGCGATGATCAAAAATAAAAGGTTACTGTCAGTTAACTGCCCACACGAATTGGGCTTTGATTTTTTTTCTATTAGAAAGAGGACAATTTTCTGAGCATTTTGAGACCGCACTTCGATGCGGATTATCCAGTAGTTTTCGAGAAAACGGCATTTGAAAATCAAAATTTTACATGCATTTTACATAGGGAATTGATCCGCTCCCGAGTTCTATTGACGGTGCGTGCGTTCTGATATAATAGTCTTAGTGTTGGCAGTCAGACGCGATTGTGACCCGGTCGGGTGCATATCGAGCGTTGCTTACGAGTTTCACCCCTTACGAGTTTCACCCCTTTCGAGTTGCACCTTTGGCGTGGTTGGGCTACCTAGAGGGATGTTTTTAGCTAGTCAGTGTTCGTCAAAACGGCGCGTAGCGCCCGGAGCGGAGGGGACCGGAGCGTCAGTTTTGACGAACGCAACCAAGGCACTCGAGATTCTAACCTAAAAACGAGTTCTGCGTTTATTTTTTAAATTATTGCATAATGTTGCGTAATACACCCAATGTACACCCGGGTATATCACAATCGCGTCTGCCTGCCAACACTAAGACTATATCAGAACGCACGCACCGTCAATAGAACTTTTATGTTAATGAATTTCCCTATCTAAAATGCATGCAAAATTTTGATGTTCAAAAGCCGTTTTCTCGAAAACTAATGGATAATCCGCAAAATTTCTTTTTTTATTATACACAGAAAATTGTCCTCTTTCCTATAGTGTAGGTGTCGAGGCCCAATTCGTGCGGGCAGTTCTCTGACAGATTCCAAATAAAACATTGTCCAATTGGCCGTGGGGTCTAAATTTATCTTGAAGAAGATTCTAAAAAAAACTTACTGTTTAGCAGTAGACTTACAATATGGAAGAATAAACAGAGGAATATGACCAGAAGGGCGTAGCGTAGCTCAAAGAACGCAGTTCTACAAATACAAACGAGTTACAAAAAGACATTTGCTCCAAATACAATATTCTATTTTTTAAACGTAAAACATAATTATTGATTTTAATTTTACAATTTTGTCCGAGCCAAACTCGAGCATCGAGATTGTACGAATTCTGACGATCCAGAACCTTATTTAGAGAGTTGGGAGTGCTTGAGGTGATCAAACATTTTGCTACTAGAGATTTCGCTCCCACACAAGAAAATATCAAAGACGATTTCACCAAAGAAGACTTTTAGATACAAGGGTATTTTCTAGATTGCACGAGTGTGCTTAAAAATTATTATAAGTAATCTCATCAGTACCTATTTAATGGAGTTTGAGAGATTAGCAATAATCAAGAATATAGAGAGAATAGAGTAGAAAACAGCCTGGAAACTAGAACTGAAAAATTGGAAGCTGAATTTCAAATGTCTAAACATAAAATAAGTCAAATTAAATATTAATTTAAAAAAAAATTTCAATTAAGATTAATTTGACCTATTTAGATCAAGAAAATCATGCATAAATACCAGGAAAACTGTCAGTTAAATGGGCCGAAGAATTTAACTTTTTCTTAAAAACTCAATAGTCTTTCTATCTTTCCAATAAAGAAGACAATTTTCTGAGCATTTAAAAAAATTATTTAGGATTATCCATTAGTTTTCGAGAAAACGGCATTAAACCATGGACTAAACCATGAATTCTACACGAGTATTCTGTTACTGGCACGTGTGGTCAGATATACTCTTAGTGTTTTCCGTTGAACTAGTATTTTATGAACAATTTTTATTTAGACAAACGTAGAACTAGTTTTAAGAGTAAATCCATGAATTGCCGTGGTTGCAGTCGTCAAAACGGCACGGAGCGCCCCCAGCGAACGCTTACTCTCTAAAACCATGCCTGAAGGTTGCCCGAACTCGCCAAAAATAGTACTCGGAACAGGTGAATCTCATTTTAAGGTGGATCCATGACTGCGGTTACTAGTAAGGTTACACGAACGATGTGAACTCGGCGGAGTAATAATCGCATGTAACAGTAATCTTTAAGACTATATTGAAGTACACGTACCGACAATTGAAAATCCGTGTACGTGGAAATCCCTATCTAAAATGCATGGAAAATTTTGATTTTTAAATGCCGTTTTCTTGAAAACTAAAAGTGGATAATCCGTGATAATTTTTTTTAAATGCTCAGAAAATGGTCTTTAGAAAAAAGTTAAAGTCGTGGGTCCATTTAACTGACAGTAACCAATACCAGTACTAATTATATCATTTATCTCTGGTACATGTATTGAAGAATGGGGCCAAAACTAATATTTTCCAAATACTTACGAATCCAAGAGAAGCCGCAAAGATTTGTTGCAAAAATTTACAAGAAATGATGCACACGACTGCAGTAATAAACATCGATGGGCAGTAGAAAATCCAAGAAAAAAAACTTAAATCAGGGTATCAGCGATGTTTCAATTTAAACTCTTGGTGTAGAATACTAAGGCGCCAAATAATTGGACCTTTTCCACAAAACTTACATCTTACAGCTGCTGAATACCTAAACTTTTTAAAAAATAAGTTTTTCTGTTAGTGCTATATGATGTTCTACTAGTATCAAGATAAAGAATTTGATTCCAGCACCATTTTGGGGATGAAGTACAAAATTTTTTAAAGCATAGGTATTCAGAAAACTGGATAAGAAGATGGGAATTTATCAATTGGCCTGCAAGATCTCACGACTTAGATTATTTTTTATAAATATTAAATTACAAAATTACATTACACTGCCGTCCTACGCTAAAAAGCAGTATCTCCATTTTTTACAAATTTTAGTTATATCGATTTTTAGGATTATTACAACAATATCTGTGATCCTACAACTCTAAAAAGCAGTCAGACTACTAGTTATATGTAATAATAGCCTTAGATATTGCAGTATCTCCACGTAATATCAACAAGTACTACGCTAAAAAGCAGTAAACGCCATTTACATGCCTTAAAAGCAGTATCTCCCAGAAATATTGGAGTTACTGCTATTTAGTCTAGTAAAATCAAAAAAATATAGGTCGAAAATTTGGTGGACTCAACATTAGTTTACTTTTAATAGCATGAAGAATTTGTTTATAAGAGCTTATCAGATATAGTTCGGAAATATGTAACTACCTATGTTATCAATAATTGTAAACCAAATTCTTCATGGAGGTATTCACTAGTAAGTATAGAATTTAATCTCAATTTATAAACAAAACGCCCTTAATTTTTGATAATTTCATATTGTTCAGTCTCAGTTTGTGATTTGCATCATTCGGTTCGTGAATTATTGCTAAGTTAGTGTGTGAAAATTGTGTAAAATGAGTAGATCTATGAAAATATTGCAAATGGTTTTAAATGAAGAAGTCGATGACGGTACGTAAGCCCATACTTATTATTTAATTAACAAAAAAATAGATGAATATTTAAAACTTCAATTTATTTCTTTCTTATTATTATATTTGCATAGAATCCACGCACTCGATAGAATCGTCTCCTCCAAATTCAATATCTTCTGAGTTACAAAAGGTATTTAGCCCAAATGACAGTATTTTCAATGAAAATTACGAACCACTTTCGCAAAGTAATACTAGTGAAGAAGTAAATCAACCCATGTTACCATATGACGAGTCAACTTTACTCAGTAAGTGAAGTTAATTTATAAAATATAAAATTTTATTGAAAAATAGTTTTAGAAACTTCAACACCTTCCGTGAGTGACCAAACAAATTATATACAGAAAAATGCTAGTGATTGTAATACCTACCAAGATTTAGCCATACCATGTAAGTAACACAGAAAATATAGTTTTTTTTAAATAAAAAATTTTCATTTAGCGACTTCAAAAATCGTCGATTATGAAGATTCAGATGACTCTCATAAGGATCCAGATTTCCAGTTGCCGTATAGAAAAAATCCAGAGGACTCGAATGACAGTAGTTGTAGTAGTACATCAACTGAAGCTTCAACAAGGAGTAATGATGCTGTAACTCCTAATTTAGAATTGACGAAGAAAGGAAATGCTAGAAAAAGAAAAGTAGCCCAAAAAAACTTAAAAACAAATAGAAAAGAAAGAGCTACTAATGAACGAAAAACACATTACGTCCGACCAGCATGTGAAAATTGCATAAAAAGTTGTAAGGAGTTTTCTAAAGAGCATCGCCATTTATTAAATTACAGTTATTGGTCGATGAATTGGCAGGAAAGAAGAGTTTATATTTCTGCTAATGTTTCTTCTCATGGTGTGAAAAGAAGAAGAGGAAATGGAGTAAGTTCCAGAAATAGAACATTCAAATATGTATTAAAAAATGAACATGGGGATGGACTCCAAGTATGCAAAACCTTTTTTTTAACCACATTAGGCTACGATAAAAAAAACGATCGAGTAATTACAAACGCTTTAAACAACGACATCGCTACCAACATCCAGCCTTCTATAATAGATAAGCGTGGAAAACATAGAAAAACTCCAAAGACAGATCGAGAATTAATTAAGAGCCATGTTGAATCCTTTGGACCTAGTGTTTCGCATTACAGAAGAGAACATGCCCCAAATAGAAGATATCTTCCAAATGATCTTACCATTAAAAATTTACACACCGATTTTGTAACTTCTAACCCAAATGTCAAGTGCTCCTACGAGTTGTATAGGAAAATCATTTCAAACGATTTAAATATATCATTTACAAAATTAGGGCATGAGGAGTGCGAAACATGTGAAGGTTTTCAACTTCACAATCCCGAGCACACAGAAAAGTCGTTGTCTGAAGATTGTAATTATTGCAAACTTTGGGAGCAGCATATCAAAAAATCAAAACAATCTCGAGAAATGTACAGAAAAGATGCAGAACATAATTTTTCACCTAATACTGTATGTTTTTCAGCAGACTTGGAGAAGGTTATTATGCTGCCCCGTATCGATATGTTTAAAAAAGTTGTTTTCTGCCAAAGAATAATTGTTTTTAACGAAAGCTTTGTACCAGTTGGTAAAAAATTAAAAAGCCAACCTTTTGCATGTCTATGGCACGAGTGCATAAGTGGTAGAAAAAAAGAAGATCTTATTAGCACATTCCATGCTTTTATGTTGCATATGCGTGATAAGGAAACTATAATTATTTGGCTTGATAATTGCGCAGGACAAAATAAAAATTGGTCATTATTCTCTTATTTAGTGTATATAATAAATTCGAACGATATTTCAGCTGAAAAAATAATATTTAGATATTTTGAACCAGGACATACGTTTATGTCAGCAGACAGCTTTCACCACCAGGTTGAGCTGTCTTTACAGCGAAAGAAGAAGGTATATGACTTTGCTGATTTCATATCATGTGTACAATCATCTAATTCTGGCAAGGTAGTTGTCAAAGAAATGAAGCAAGAAGATTTCTTTGTTTGGGCTGATCACTCCTCACTTTATAAAATAAATCGTATTAAACCTAGACCATATATGAAGGATATTGTTGAAGTTGTGGCAAAGAGAGGTAACCATTCGTTATTTTATAAAACAGATTTCTCAAATAACGAAATTGAGTTAAGTTTTTTAAAAATTAAATCATGTAAAGGGGGCATGTCAAAAACCCTAACAATTCCTCAACTTAGAGGAATCAAGAAAGAGAGGAAAGACATGATTTTACAAAATTTAATAGACTTGATACCAACAAATAGACGACAATTTTGGGAAAGTTTGTCTGTTAATGATGAAGCTACCGATTTAAGAATCGATATTGAAGACGTTTAAGTGCTATAATTTTTTATATTTTATGTATCAATTTTTAAATTTTGTATATTTATGTATTTTGTTTATTAGATACTTATTTTGAAAAATAAATTTTGTTTTCTGACGTTTCAAGTTAATAATGTTGGTCTTTACTGCTATTTTGCATTTTCTTCTAGACTCAGCCAAGAACAATATGCTCGACTAAAAAGCAGTAAGCGCCATTTTACTAATATTTAAACAAATTAACATTGTTATAATATATTGTTATTAAAGTATGAAACTTGAAGATTTTATATGCCCGGCTAATTTCAAAATTAATAAATTATTTCTTGGTGGCCCAACCATAAACACCTAAATGCGTGTTTACTCAAAACAACGATTTTGGAGATACTGCTTTTTAGCTTAGGACGGCAGTACATGTAGTTACATGTAATAATTCCCCCCTGCCCCCCATAGTTATGGAGTAAGGGGGGAATTTTCCCAAAAAATTTTCGACAGTTGGCAACAGTTGATAAATCCACAGAACAGTTGACCAAATCATCAATTGTCACAAATCACTTACATTGTTGTAAACCAATAGCACTCTTTTAAAAAGAAGTGGAAAAGCTTTAAAGAAGCTAACTTGTATGAGGTAAAGGTTAAAGAAGTTATAAAACTCAAGACTATTCTCCTCCCCCTCTCCCTCTAGAAGTATCCCTTTCGTTCATCTGTGCCTTTTAAAAATTACGTATATGTGTGTTATAAAGGAAGGTGCCGATTTTGAAAGTTTTCTAAAACAAATTTTGGGAATTTACTTTTTCCTATTTACCTTGTCGCTACTTACCTTTATTTACGCTAAAAAATCAATAGTTTTGGTGATATGATCGTTTGAAGACAGAAATTCAAAAACCTGAGTTAAAGTGAGTTTGGACTTCAACATAAATTGAATTTCAAAATTTCTGTTAGAAAACCAAATTAGCTGTGTTCATAATATTAAGGAAAACACAGAAGACATTGAAAAAGATACAAAATAAACCCTTAAAAGAATTTTTGAGTTCATATCCTATTTCTGTGTTGTAATTTTTTTTATTAGTTAAATGTCGAGTTTTTTACATTTGTACAATCACACATTTTTGTGTAGTGTAGTTAATGAAAAACGCTTTCGGTTATGCACATACATGAATGTGAAAATTTATCTTATTTTACCTGAAATTGCTAAATCCATCTTAAAACTTTGTGAGTTGTATTTTTTCAACAAATATCACTCCGACCGGAAATGAAAGTCTTTTTTAAAATGTTAAAATCTTCTCAAAAATACCGCTATAGGAAAATCTGGTCCTGGAAACTCACCGCAATTTTTATTCCCAAAGGTAGTATACAAAATATTTAGAAAATTTTGAAATAAAATTAAATATAAATTTTATTTGTGACGCGCATGATTGGATTTTTGAAAACTTTAGAGAAAGATGATGAAAAATGTTAGAATAAAAAAAGTGTCAATTTGAGAGAAAAGGTGAAAATTAGTACTGTACTTATGGACTTCTATAATTTAGATAGAGTAGGAGTTTCCTAACCCAAACATCCTAATCTGATATGCTATATATACGATTCATAAAGTAAATAAAAAGATAATTTAAAATTTAAAGTAGCATGTTTTGCATGATAATTGTTTGTAGTAACGTATAACTTTTGTCGTTATTATCTTGTAAATATCCAAAGTGATATTTATAAGAAGTTTAATAATTAATTTAATGTTGCATTTAATAATGTTTTTTCATAGTTATATGTGTTTTATATTCACGCAATTGACTTAATTTTATAATAATCATAACTTCTTAAGCGATTTAAAATTCATGAAATTCAGTAATTTGCTTTAATTGCTTTAGATTACAGTTCTGTTTTCATTTGTAACAAACCAACGGAAATAGTTTACCTAAATTAGTGAAGACAATAAGTGCAGTATTCGTTCTGCTACTTTCACGACGGTGTTGTGCATAAATTGAATTTCGTTCCACACATCTAAATAAGAAGACGCAAAAGAAATCGCTATAAAATATTTGCTTTGTCCAATGTCCATAAGGTGAGGATATGAAAGCAACTATTGACCGAAACCGAACGCTGTTACCAGTGCACGCTTCGCCGGGACTTTCAAAATAGGATTGCGAGGGTTCCGACAACTGACGTCTTTCTGCACAGGAGAGGATTCAACTATAATGCTCTCGACGTGCATTTCGTTGTTGATTATTTTTACGATTTAGGAAACAAACGAGGGTTGAGTTTTTAAAATCCTTTCTCTACATTTTCAACAAATTGTTTTACCCTTAATATATTGAGTTTCTAAACCATTTACTTGTCATTTTTTCAGCTAAAAGATATCTTGTCTTATTTTATTCTTTTACAAAATTTATTTAAATAATATCTATTTTGAAGTCACTTGGTTACTTATGTACGTGGGATAAAATAAAATGGAATGAACTTCCTTGAAACACTTACGTGCTCATGTTCTACATCGATGATGGTGTGATGCACAATAAAATCTGACTTAATACAAGCCTGGAATTATAAATTTATAACAGAGACAATTACAAAAATAATTGCGACTAGGATTTTAATATATGCTTCTAACCATTGGTGCGAAAAAATAATTGGGACACAACGTAGTTTTGAAACTTCTTAAGGTAACTGTTTTAATAGTGGTGGTGTTAACTAACAAATTTATATTCTTTTAACGGAAAAATTTTCTAATCTTTTATTTTTAATTGAACATGAAAAGATAATAGACTTTGCTAAATTATGCACTAGCACAATAGATCATTATCTAAAATAATAAATAAATTTTTTAACGAAACAAACAAGATAAGTGATGTAATATTCCTTAAGGTGTCCTGTAGCCTGTAGGATGACGATCACGCAATCCTGCGATCAAATCGTCTACTGCCACGCCCCGTGTCCCTATTCGTGTCCTCCATAACTCACGCTTTCAAAAATAGTCTAGAATTTAATAATTTAAGAAGAGTCCTTTAAGAATAACCATTATTTACTTTCTTCGCAACAAGGATATCGATACAAGGACAAGTACAAATTAAAAGAATACTTACGTACTACATTATTATTGTCACGCTTAGGAGAGATCTCTATCTCGTAGTTGCGATTCTTGATCGAGGTAATTGTAAACATTCTCGGATACAAATTGATGACTAATCCAAGACATAAATTTTACATCATCACAAAAACTTTTCATCTCAACTTTGTTACTACTTAGTTAAGGTGGGGCAGCTTTGGACACGTTTTTTCAAACATAAATAGTTCAAAGGTGACGATACATTTAAGGACTAAATCACGCCGATTACACATCATTTTTAATTAGTTAAATATCTAAATATTGAGTAAATATACCTTTTGTATAATTAAACAACACTATGTTTCTGGCTGATTAGCCGTCCTCAGTACCATATACACATTATTAACCCTTCATTATACAATGTTTTACTCATCAGCTGCAGTCTTCACGTATGTGTGGACACAATATTTCCGTCTCAACACAACAGTCAGTAATGCCTATGTGTTATCGAGCTATCCGCTCCATCAAAAAACAACTAGATCATATCTATGATATAAATGGGATGCATTAACCTATCGACTATCAGTTGCTATCCATCTTCAATTTCTAATGACGGTTTTCTTTTTAAATAAGATTTAAAAAATTAAATTCAGGAACTCTTTAAGTAGTTTTTTCTCGTCAGCAGAAAAATTACAGTTGACACTGGCGACCTGGCAACCGTATTTGTCCAGCCGTACTTACTTCCAAAATTATATATAATTTTTTTCTTTTTAAAGAAAGTTTCACAAAATTTAAAAACTCACATGGAAAATTACTCAAAACAGGTCAGAAGGAGATTGCTGCGGATTTTATATATTAATATGAAATCATACTACGCACTGGGTAGTGTAGTGTAAAGCAGAAATTGACAGGCTACAAAGTGGGACAATTTTGATAGTCAGTCAGATTAGCACTCTACTAGAATATTATTCAAGTGCTCACAGTACCATGAGTGCCAAGTGTAAACTTGGTACAATTATGGTAATAACAGGAGGAAGTCCTAAGTTAAAGAAGAAGAAGAATATATAATTCAAAATTTTTTTCCTTCAAAAACAAGCAAAAATTAAAATTCATTCTATAAATTTTTGCAAAGTAAATACTAAAGTGAATTATCGGCATTAAAACTGTTGACCGCACTTAATCATGTTTTAATTGTGGAAGATCGCTGCAATTTGTCTAAATTAAAAAAAAATTAAGTGTTTTCCATGAGTGTAAAAATAACTTCTGTTGAAGTTTTGTTGAAACTGAAAACAATTTTTAATGATTTTTATCAAATATTTCGTGATTATTCAAATTCTTGAAATTCAAGATTTTAAACTTTACTTTAACAAATTACAAAGAAATAGGTACGTAATGCTAAAAAAACACAAGAGGAGTAGTGAAATACAAATATATTTATTTTTGACACCGAGGGAGCTAATCAGATGGCAAAATTTTGTACACTAAATTTCTTCTTACGAGATTTTTCTTAAATTTCTAGGGGAATAGTACCCTAACCGGGCTGACGATTTTAAAAATTTCCGAGTGACATTATGGTAGTTGAGTGCGTAAATTACAAATATAAAAATTAAATTTTATGGATTATTCAAAAATACGGCCAAAATTCACAAAAAACTGGAACCAACTATTCGATTGGCTACCTTCATAAAGTTGGCTCCTCCCATCCCTTAAAATTATTATAAAATATAAAATTAAAGTTAAAATTAGGGTTTTTTTACTATTTTAATATTCAAACGTGTTAGCGTGTATTTTAGGTTTACTGCGTATCTTGCCTTGAGGGTGTTTGTCAAAACTTCGACTTCTGCTATCCTCGCTTCGCTCGGGCGCTGCGGCCCCTTTTGACAAGCACAAACTTTATTCAAAAAATTCCCATGTGCGTAACAAAACTCAAAAATAACGGATCTCTAAAAACTCGAAAAATTACAAATTATTCAACGATGTTAATCACCGAACGGTTGCAAGTCAACTGACGCAAGCCACGTCCCGTACAATTTCCAGTCTCCGTAGACGCACCGTCAACAGATTGGATTGTTAACGTAATTTCTGTGCTAAAATCAAAACTTAAAAATAAATTAATTCCTAAATAAATCTATATTTGTAGTTCATCCATAGTAAAGTAAAGTCCTTTTTCAAATTCTGCAAATATTTTAGTGATATCTATAAAAGCCTGAGCGCCCGATTACGGTTCCACACCCAAATTATTCTAGATTTCTTCAGATTTCTTACATTTTTTCGCATATTTCATTTCCTAAGACTTCTTCGTAGTTTTTAAAATTTCATGAATTTCCTCAGATTTCACTCCATTTGTACACCAGATTTCTGCAGCGATTCTACCCCTGATTTGAAACAAATAAATTTGCAGATTTTTTTCAATTAAATGATTGAAGTGCTTTATATTTTCGATTTAAAATAACAATTCCCAATGAAATTTTAATAACCGTACAGAATATAAACACAATACGCACACAAAGCTAAGTTTTTCAAACCGGGGGGTCTGGGGGGTATGGAATACCCTCCAGTACACCAGAGATTGTGCGCAAACAGGAATTATTGAACTTATAAAGTTTCAAATCAGAAATCTAATTTCTAAAAATTATGATTTCTGATTTAAAATTCAATAACACATTTTATTTTTTTGAACACAATCACTAATGTGCTGGGGGTATCCCCCAGACTCCAGATTTTAAAAACCTACTTTTGTGATTGTGTTCAAAAATAAAAATGTATTTTGAGCTAATGAGTTTCAAACCAAAAATTTAACATTTTGTTTATTTCTTTTCTATAATTTATTCTTTCATATTAAGAGTACATGTCATACGAGTATACTTAGAAATCTATTATTTTAATTCGGGAATAATTTCCAATGTAATTTCCATGACCGCTACTGTATATATATTCTACTAGAATTCTAATATTCTACTAGAATATATATATTCTATATATATTTGACAAGAAAACTTTGGAAATTTATTCAAATAAATAACATAATATTTGATTCAATATTTATCAATATTTTTCTAAATATATATATTTTATTTTTCTAGTAGTTAAATAGTGTGGAACTCGCTCGATTGCACAGTTGCGACGACTTTTATGTTCTGCCGCTCACCCGTAACCTCCCAATGTGTTCAGTCCAGTACCTTAACTTAAACCAATCAAAAGTATGTTACAGAAGGAATGACAACAAGAAGTCGTTGCCTTTTATACACACAATAATTATATAGTATGATGCGAGCATTATAAGCTAACAATAGTTCCGAAGAAAGTCTTTATTTATCCAAAAAAGCGCTTTTATTTGCAAAAGTTAAAGCTATAAAAACAATTACTTCAATTAAAATTAACTACAAATTAATTGTTCACCATTTTAAACTAAAATGGTAATTTTTCAGTTGTTTTTTTATAATTTTGAACTGAGACTTGAACTTTTATTTAATTTAATTTGATTTAGTTGGGTAGCTGTTTCGCCACTGTGCACTTAAAAAAAATTGATTTTGTTTGTGATTTTGCATAAAAAACGCAACAAGATTACTTCGGTGTTATATAACATTTTTCCGTGAATAAAATTATAAGTCCTCGACCTTAGTTTTCCTGACTCTACAGTAATGGTCCTGTATTTTGCGTCCTTAAAAATATGCGCAGTGCAATATTTTATATCCGTTATTTCACTGAGAAAAGATTATTAGATTATTATTAGATTATTGCAATAAAAAACTAAAAAAAATTTACAATAGCGACGTACAGCGAAGACCATCTAAAGTGTAGTGTCAGCTGTCAAGAAGAACATCAAAGCAAAATAAATGATACACATTAATGTTAACGCCAAGACTCAAAATATAAAACTATATTATAAACTCAAATGTTTAATAATATGAAATAGTAAATATTTGAAATTTTGGTACTAAATAAAAATTAGATAAAAATTTCTAACTGTCAAACTAGTAGGTATAGTATATTAACTCCTTTTGGCAAAAAAATTCAAATTGTCCGGAGGTGCCCCATCCCACAACCTGCCCTACCTTACCTATATTCTTAAACTTGATTTTATTTTTGTAGTGGTAGTCTGTTATTTATTATGTCATTACAATAAATGTTTAAAAATTATTAGTAATGACTTTTAAAGAGACTTTTAAAAACGTGCATACGTAGTTCGAGTTTTATAAATATTTTTATTGTTTATTTAATTTTTTTTTTAATTTTGTTGTTATGGTTTTTAATTTTGATTAATTTCAAAAATACCTCTCCCGTTGATTTGATATGTTTTAAATTTGATTTTGTTTGAAATTTTTATTTATTTCAATTATGAATTAAAAATAAATGTATTTAATGATTGAGCAAAGTTCCTTTTATAAATTATTGCATAAAATCAATTCTGGAGTATCGGTTAGTTTAGCATTGCAAGTTTTACAATTAAGCTGCATAAATTTTATTGAAATAACTTAAATGAATTATAAATAAATTAAACAATACCAATAATCGTGTAAGATGCAAGATATAAGGAAAGATGAAAGACAATGCCTTGGTATAAAATTGAGAGTCCAGTAATGCGTGCAAGTCCCGAGGCAAATTTACTATTGCTCGACCTAATGATGGTTAGCAAGTGGCAGACCTATTCCACACCCACAATGATATATTATAGACAAGAGACGTACCTAGAATATATTTTTTAATTATATGAATAACACGATAAAATAATTTTATTAGCTAAATAATAGTGAACTTTACAAAATCCAATTATAAACCAACAAAAAATCGATACAAGTAATCAAATTTTCAGGGGTCAAAATATCACTCAAGTTTTTCATATTGTGAAAGTCGGTGCCGGATTAATAGATAAATTAAATAATATTGATATGTTTTAATGAGTCCGTTTCTGTTTATAAGGCGTATCCGAGTGATTGTTTCTCAATGTAAAAAGTGCAGGTGTATCACGATTTTACATCAGCCTGAACATATTTTAAGGAGACAAGTTATAAAGGTGAACATTATGAAATTACATAAATGTATGATGAAAATAGATGATTTTGCTATAATTATTTCGACATATGTATTAAAAAAATAATTATTTTACTCCGTGGATATATTTCATCATGTGGCTGTATTAAAAATAAAGCAGCGTTTTGTAATAGTTCACGCCCTAAAACAAGTAATTTATTATAAATTAAATTGGCTGAATTATTAGATAAATTGAAACTTATACATAACACAAATATTATATCTTCGATAACTTCGTTCTACTCAATCGACAACTTCTGCCAATAATCAATCATATTTATGTAAACCTATAACACGTTGTGGATTTTGCAATATACCCGGATCGCATTGTGGCTGAATTTAATTACTTGTGTTGTGGGTTTTCAACCGGTGCGCGGTGCTTCGATAGTTGTTATTCGCACAAATATACAAAAAATGTAGTCCATATAAAACGTAAATCTATCAACTCTCTCAGACTCAGAAGCACTACTTGTTTTCAAAAAGGTAAAACCCCATGCCCATGACTGCCGAAATCTTTCCTATACACCCACTAAATAAACCCGAAAAAACTATGCTAGTCCGCAACTCAATATTGTTTATTGTTTATACATACATATATTCAAATTGAACCTCCTCCAAGTACCGCGAACCATTACGCACCATCCAGTGCCATTTTGGGAAGCTTTTCCCAAGATGGTTTTTGGGTTTCCTTTTTTTTTTCTTAGATCTTACTTTTCCGCCATCAACGGCGAACAATTATTTGTAATTTTGGAGCTTGAAACTACAAGTTAAACTTTCTGTTTGTCTTGTCTCGTATAGAATTTTACCCTAACACGCCTACCTGTTGTTTTGATGGTGAACAAACTATCATATTGTGGTTTAATATATTTTGGTAATTTTGTATAATTTTAAAGTTTTATAAAATTGAGAGTTACGGGTCATCGCAATACGTTGGGATGACCAAGCCAGTCATAATCAGTCATAATCAGAGACCAAAAGTGACAAATATTATTGAAAGAATGAAGACATGTAAAATAAATGGTAAATAGTAGATATGTTACGGTCAATGATGTAAATCATTAACGTTAACATTAACGTCATTGTCCGCCCTTTGACGTGATTGCCAGTAAGCGGTGGACAATGATGTAAATATTTTCATCTAATTTTAATATTTACGTCTTTGGCCGGTCAATAATGTTATTGGACAAAGAGGATTGGACAATGATGATTTATAGAATAAATACTGAAAATAACAGCAAAATGGCAATTTGAAATACTGACAAGTGACATTTACGTGCTGCGTGCATTGTATTCTAATGTAGGTATTCATTTATTAAAAAAGAGTAAAAAAATATACAGAAATTTTTAAAAAATTATTATAAAATAAAAAATAATTAAATTTAAATTTTTAAATTAATCATTTTTATTCTGCCATGAGAGTGATCCATGGTATTTCTTATTGCAAATTTGTCTGCTGGCGCAGCAAGCACATTTAGAAAAGAGTAGTTTTGTCATCGCCCACTCTGTATTGGGCAATGATGGCATTGCCCGGACAATGATGTAAAATTCACCTATGAAATTTTAAATATCAGCATCGCCTAAAATGCACGGTCAGTGACGTCATTGGCCGGGCGTTAATGTCAATGCCCAGTTAAGCAGGGCATTTATGTCATGTCAACTTGTTAAATGGACACATAAAAATAACTGCCATAAACTCAATATCCTTTACTTAAAATGTAGAGAAGTCAAATATTTTAGAGGAGGCCTAGTACGTCCTCTAGTAGACAAACATGGCTACATAATGTTAATTAGGGTAACGACATTAGTCTTTTACTAATGGGATGTACAGTAGCGGTCATTCCCTAATTTAAAAAATAGATTTCAAAGTATATTACCTATATTCTTAATAATAAAGAATAGAAAATAGAATAGAAATAGATAAAAAGTTAGATGATTGGTTTGAAACCTATAAGCTCAAAAATACTTTTCTTTTTTGAACACAATCACAAAGCTAGATGTATTTCAAGCCGTGGGGGGGGTAAGCACATTAGTGATTAATGATTATGTTCAAAAAAAGAAAATGTGTTATTGAATTTCAAATCAGAAATCTTATATTTCCGGTTTGAAACTTATAAGCTCAATAGCACTTTTTGTGCACAATCTCTGGTGTACTGGAGGATATTCTATACCCCCATACCCCCGGTTTGAGAAACCTAGCTTGGTGTGCGTATTATGTTTATATTATGTACGGTTATTAAAAGTTTATTGGGAATTGTTATTTTAATTCCGAAATATTCAGCGATGCAATTTCCATGACTGCTACTGTAAGCTATTGGCATGGCTATTTAATCCTAGATAACTTATTAAGAAATTTAATTACTAGGGTGGTTTCCAATTATTCCTTATTAACAATGTTGTTAATACAAATTGGGATGGGTCGGTACAAGCTCTGCATTTCTACTTCAGTTTAGTACGCTTAGGATATTTCTGCTCCATATCGGCTCTTGTATTTGACACAATTTTTAATTAGAAAACTGAGCTTGAAGACGTGATTTACAATCTAGTGCTTTCGGAAATTAGCTTAAGCATTGAACTTGGTGCATCAGTACAGGCGTTTGCGTTTTAGCTTTGTTGCTATATTTGCTGTGAATGGGACTTTTTGACGCAGCCAGTTAGACGCAGGCGGTTCGACATAGCAGTTCGGCGCAAAGGCAATTCGGTGTAACCCAATTCAGCGCAGAAACTATTCAGTGCCGCCAAACCAGTTAACACCCGATTCGGCACGTTTTATTCAAAACAACAAAATTGTATTTGCTGATTTCTTCTATAGTAAAAGGATAGGTGTAAAACAACATATAAAGAGCCGTTTACACAGGGCAAGTTGATAAGTGATTTAGTTACTCAACTAAATCGAAAAATAGACTAGATTCTATTCTACTTGTAACTTATCAACTTAATAAACTGTTTACACGTTACAATTAAGTTGTCAATTAAGTTAAATTTAAGTAAATCACTTACCAACTTGCCTCCTGTAAACAGGCCTTTATATAAAGTATAAGATTTCCGAATCGTCTTGCATTCATTTTCTTTTATAGTAATACAGAGTTCATAATACAATGAACGTTGTGGTTTAAATTCCCTAATCTTTTTATTTAGCTCAGCCTTCCGGTGTGCATCAGCACGTTGTGGATTTAAGAATTGGTTCTACATTTACATAAGTCTGGCCAATTAACAGAACGTCAAGGTCAAAAATGAAATGAAAAAAAAGGGGGGGGGGAAACTTTTTTATTTAAGCGATAATTATTACATTTTATTAATTTAAGTTTTAAAATTCTATGTTCTTATAAAATAAAAAGAATTGTTTTGCACCGAATTCTCTTTGCGCCGAAAGGACGGCGTCAGTTGGAGTGTGAGCCGAAAAATTTTAGACCCACCCGTATTTGCTGGACCGGTTGAATTGGATCACTGGTGATTTTCAAACAAAGATCTTCTTGGAACATACAGTTTTTAGCGAAGTGTAGAGTTCACAGAATGTCTAAATCAAGATAAAAATCAATTTCTTCAATCTTCAATCAATTGAAGGTTAGAATTGATAACAAAAATAGTTGAGGGGTTCTGGAGTGGTGAATTAATATTAGTCGATTGATATGTGGCTCAAGTAGTGTAACTCGATATTTACCATATCAATATTTTTTTTGTTTGAAAACGTTTGCGATATTGCATACTTACAATGTGTTTTACTTGTGATAACTTAAAAACATTTTAGTTCTAAAAAGTTTGTGTGCATTTTTTGGGTTTTCTAAAATATTGATATGATTAATATTAGTATTAACTTGCAATTATTGCAACGATGATAATATAATTTGATGTATTATTTCAGCAGGATAAGCGGAGCGCCCATGTACCCCTTGTTTTTTGGGAAATATCCCGCTGATGTGAAGGTCTACCAAAGTCCCTTGTCTAAAGTGACTCCCCGAATATTCAATTTTATTTAAATTTTGTACGATTATTGGTATAACAACATACGCGTTGTAGTAAGGAATCGAATTTAAAAAATTTAATTGCTTAAGGCTTCTTCTTTGGATACGTGATATATAAAATAATGTATCGCAAAAAAATATTTTTTCGTTTTATTCCAATTTTTACGTTTTTTAATTTTTTCATGTTACATCTATTTTCTAAAATTTATTTATTTATAATTCATTAATTAAATAAATTCATAAAAAAATGGAATTAAATAAAATTAATCAGAACACGGACATCAAAAATGATGCGCGTAAAGTTGTATGAGATTTAAGGAGAGACAAATAGCTCCCAATAACAAACAATAAATTTATTGACGTTAGAAATAAATATTTAAGATGTAGTTATTGATACCCTTTATGAACAACTAATTTGTCTTGCGATTAGAAAGTGATAATTGACGGTAGGGAATGAATATCTAACGATTGAAACGTAATAATTTACACGCGAGTGGAATAATCGAGCTTATAAAATGTAAAAGTGATCGACTTGTATTAAAAAAAAAACGATATCACACCTTTTTATCACAAACGTTTTTATTTTGGTTTTCCCTCAGGATATCAAAAATTCTTAAAAATATATGTTTAATTTACAGAATATACATATGTGTAGTATCTCCAAATTAATTTTAAAAAATCGATAATAAAAAGAGTAATAGGTATTCCTTTTAAATAATTATTATTATTAGTTTTAAAGCAATAAAATAAAATATCTACAGTCAAGATGCACCTAGTAGGTCATAGTTTGAAACTATTATTAGTTCCCAAAACAAATGGACCTGAACCGGAAGAGTGGAATTTTTCAATAATCAGCATGATTTGTATTCATCTCCAATCGTGCCAACATGAATTAATCACATTGTATAGGACAGTGCAGAATAAAATACCTTCTATTTCTATTAATTGATTTTAACTTTAGCTATTTCGTTATCAATTCCATTAGTATCAATTGTGATCCCTAGCTAAATGTCTACTATAGATCTGACAGTTAATAATTTACTCTGCTCACAAACGGAGAGAATTTCCAATGTTTTTTTTTTTGAAAAGTTTTTATTTGTTTTTCAAATATTTTATTTTAGTTGTACTTTGCATATTACTTTTACAAAATTATTATATCACTAATTCACTAAATTATTAATTCTGCTAAAAATGTCTTATAGTTATATGAAGTATACAATATTTCATTAAACAAAATATTATAAAATAATAAATAGGTAAATGGGTACCCAGCAATTCAATTGAATGCTGTATGTTGATTATATTTTCAATTATTCTGTGCTGAATTATATAAATGGAAAAAAATTAATGCTGTGCAACTGAAGATTTAAAATAACAATGAAATATCTCTATATTGCATTATTATCTATTAATTTTTCCATTTGTTTACTTTTTAAAGAACTATTTTTAATCTAACTCTGTTTATTTTTTTATTCAAACCAGTTTTTTTAAGTTTTTTAGTTGCTCTTTCGGATTTAATTAATAGTTGCTAGTCCCCTCCGGTTTTAAATATTGAGACTGTATTGATTGAAATATTGGAGTGATACGTTTTGCAGAGTTGCATAAAAGATTTGAATTTGATAAATAAAAATAACTAAAAATCAGTCACATTCTATGAATGCAATATGAGATATAACAAGGTTCGTTGAACAAAGACTGACCATTCAATATATCATAAGAATATCATAATAATCCTCTTCCGCACAGTACAGCATATATCAAAATTTCCATTACTTCTTTTAATTTATTTCAAAATTTTAACAAAATAACTTTTAAGTTGAATATTAAATTTTATATATAATTAAGTATTTAAATATCAAGTAGCTAGTAAATAAAGTAGTTGGATGTGATTCAGTTGTGTCATTCCTTCACCAGATAATCTGACGCTTGATTAAGCTGATTGAAGAGCGTTCATTAGTAGAAAAAGCACCCGCTTATGTCCTAGTCTGTCGCCTTCCTAATATCCTTTCTTAGATAATCAAACAAAAACGTCAGTATTTTTTTATATAGTCGGTCTCCGATCAAAAATATTTTGATTACAAAATATACCAAAACCATTAAAAATTTAGTTCTTACTTAAAAATTAACACTTATTAATCCTTTATTTTTAAATTTAACCATCAACGTAGACGTAATTTTTGCAATTTTTTATTGGTTTTATTTTTTTTCATTTAATTTAATTTATATTTATTTACACTTTAAATCTTAAAAATGTAAAATATTTATCGCTCGTTAGCCCAATCACGCGCGGTATTATTGAACTTAACTAATCTAAATACAAACATTACAAATAGGTGTATTCAATTGCCCTTTATGATCGCTATTTTATTTTGAGGTTTAATTGCTTGTTAATCCATTCACGCGCTAAAGGTCGATTTTTTACTAGAAGTACAATAATCTTTTTTAAATTCGTTTTACTTAACTTTAAAATTGATTAAAATTTCAAGATTTTAGTAGATGAACAATAATTGTACTTAGTTTTTGCAAATAAAATACACTGTAAGTATAATTTTGTAAAGGTTTTCACCATAATTATAACATCATAGATGAATAAATTTATCGGCCAGTAATTTTCAATTCTATTAAAAAAAATTAATAATAGTCAAGTTTTTCGACTAGAAAGAGAGAGTAAGTAAGAGAACGAAATACACACAAATAAAGAAAATACTACTAATTATGAGGCTAATTATCTGTTAATTAGATTAAGTTTACAAATAGTTTAATTAATTGATTATGAACAATATTATGTTCTTTTCATTATTATGCGTATAAAATTAGGAAAAAATTATTATGAATTGTAATTAACATGTAATTGTTAAAATTGGATTTTCCTAAAACAACAAATTAATTGAGACCATGTTACTATTGTTGAAAACCAATTTTCCTGGTAGATATTTAATTTATTTGACTGATTTGTTTTATTCCCTCAAATTTTTCATAATATCTCCCTAGGAGATACTAAGTACTATGTATAAATTACTTTTTAAAATAATGCACTATATATTGTAGTGTTAATATCTCTTCAAATTAAAAGTTAAAGTGTTTCTAATTTTTAAGACTAATTTCAGTTTATTGTCATTGCTTGCATAAATTTAACGCCGCCTCTTATCGATAACCCAGAAAATTTGTATTAAGTTTAATAGATTGATTATTTTTTTATTCTAACAAACTTTTTAATCCCAACTTTTGAGTGAGTCAGTGGCGTCGCAAGAGACGCCAAATGGTCCGCAAAAAAGAATTGCTAGATAATTTTTATTATTATTTAATTGATTTCTGGAAAAGATATTTTAAATTATGGTTTTCGAATGAGGGGGAGGCGCTAAAAAGGTATTGTGCCCCAGGCGTGAGGTAAGCTCGCTACGCCACTGGTATGAGTGAATCTTTTTTTTAGATATTTAGAAATTTCAGGGCACATTTTTTTTCAAAAATTTCGAAGGAAATAAAATAAAATAAAGTTTTTTAAAAATTGAGAACGTGCGAGTTAATTTTACAATAAATACTTTAAATTTCAATTTGAAATGTTTTAACTACGGACCAGCAGAGCCGGCGTAGGTTTTATGCACAGAGAGAAATATGTGTTACTAATTCATAGAATTGTGCAAAAATATTACAAAATTGGATACTTTTTCTGCACAATTGTGTGGATTGGTAACACATATTTTTCTCTGTCAAGAGAATCTTTCAATTTTTAACTGGATATATGTAAGCAGTTGGATTTTTATAAAATCAATAAAACTAAAATTGTTCTATATAACAAAAGATCGATGTGAATATAAACAAAAAAGTTAAATTAGAGGTTAGCAACAAACTATAACATTAATATATTATAAAAATAATTTTACAAAAATTAAATTTTTGTTTTAAGTTTAAAAAAAACGAGTATATTAGTTGCCTAGCTAGCATAGCTCAATGAGTTGTCCAAGCTAACTCAAACGTAAACGATAGCTTAGTAAGCGAGTGAGGGCACTTCGTACCCTAAGCAAAAGCTACGCATTATAACTTAAGTGGCGCAGCCCTATCGGCCAAGTTAAACGTAACTGAGATGGCCAACCGTAATGTGTAGTTTAATATAATAATGAAGATTAAATATCTACTTTATAATATAAACTTAAGTTTTTTATTTCTAGATTATGCGGGAACTATCACAATCCCACACATTGAACTTTTTCCTATAGACTACTAGAAAGAGGACAATTTTCTAAGCATTTAAAAAAAATTCAAGCTGGATTATCCATTAGTTTTCGAGAAAACGGCATTTAAAAATCGAAATTTTACATGCATTTTAGATAGGGACTAAACCACGATTTTTACGTAGAACAAGTTTTTAAGAAGATCCGTGATTTGTCGTGGTTGCGTCTTGCGTTCGCTAAAAAACAGCTCTGCAACTCGGTAAAGTGTACGGTTACTAGCAAGGAGTTCTTCACACACGATGTGCACTCAGAGGAACAATTGCATTTGATCACTAAGATTATATCTGAGCACACGTACCGGCAACAGAATACCCATGTAGAAATCACGGTTTAATTCTTATCTATACTTTACCAAATTTCGATGTTTAAATGCCGTTATCTCGAAAACTAATGAATAGTCCAGTTAGAATTCTTTTTAATGCTTAGAAAATTGTCCTCTTTCAATAGTCTACGAGAAAAACTTTAATTCGTGGCATCAATTAAGTGATAGTAACTCTATATACATCTATCTTTAGATTTATAAAACAATTTTAATTTTATGCAGATTGTTGCTTCAATTAAACTTTAGTGTGGTAAACTCAGCAGAATGCATCAAATTAAATAACATTTATTAATTAAGTACGTGGCACGAGGATACCTTACTGTTCCCGAAAATTACATATGGTATAGATATTAGGGGTGGGTAGCCCTCTCTTTTATATTTAATTAGGTATGTGAAGAATTTAGTGAATGGAAAAATGAATCAAGTGCAGGATACAAATTTCAAAAAACTGCTTTTTGCACCTGCAGAATGCACGTCTCACTTTCTGAATTTATATTGGCGAGAAACCATTTAACACCTGGTTATAAAAGCTCAAAACTCAATACTCGATACAGAATTGACTCGAACATTATTTGAATTACTAAATATTAACTTTTCAAAATTGTCAAAAATAACAGCTTTTTGACGAAATTCGAAATTATTATATATTATATTTCATTATATAATGATTATATTTTATTGCATGCATTATATTTCCTCACAAATTTTTATTATTTTAACGTTGCATAACGTAAATACATACTGGATTCCACAAATCTTCTTTAAATTTCTTATTTTAAATTCATTTCTTTACTTTTATTATTAAAAGCAGATTTTTGCTCTTCCGTCCCGCCGTGCGGTGGTTGGATATATTTTTCGGTTGGTAAAAATCAACCAATCAGAGTTTTGGCTTCTTTTTTTTCATTGGTGAAAAGTCACCAAAAAATGCCATTTTTGAAATGAAAAAAAAAATTTGTAATAAATTCAAAATACATTTGTATTTCAAATAGGTACATACATATTTAATAAATATATGTGTATAATTGAAATACTGCCTGGATATACTATATATGGCATAACAAGGGCGTAAGTCAAAAATGAAGTTTGGCGAAAAGGATATTTTGAAAAATATTTCTATAAAGCTAAAAATCGAAAGAATGGGCCATAAAAGAGATAAAAGGATCCTTATCTCCAAAAATTCGGAACAAATCGGAACCTAATTTCTTTTCTTTACGCCCTTCTTGCCGCCCTCTGTTGGTTAGATATAATTCTTTGTTAAAAATTTTAAAATTTATTATAAAAATTCTTTGAGCTGAACTTACCTTAAGCTGCTGTTACAAAAATCGTCTTTCAAGACACCCCCCGTTCTCCAGTGCACACTTTCCTTTGTATTCGCGCGCCAAATTTAAGAATTTATTTAGTTCTAAGTTAATGTTGAGGGTTATTCTGACCCCTGGACTACTAGCAAAGAAAAGATTATAAACATCAACACAACATAAAGGTAGATTTTATCGTAATATACTTTCTTTTTAGCTTAATATATCTATGACTTACTGATGACTTTTAATGATAATGAAACACGTGTACTATTCTTTAAATTAATTATACCTGCTTAGTGTAATTTTATTAATTTATTGTGAGGCAATGTTTCAACAGTTGCCTAAAAAGGGATTCGTTTTCAGTTTATTACTAGGTCAGTGGGTGCTTGATAAGATATGTTACTTTTTCGCCTTTGTAGGGCTTTTAAAATCAATATTTGCCTTAAAAGCGAAGTTGAACAAAAATGTGAAATTATAAAGAAGGCGAAAGTAAAATTTGAAAATAATTGTGAAATTGAATCAAATGGAACGTGTAATAGAATATATAATTGTGCGCAATGACACAGTGAAAGCACACGCACGCCTTTGTGACAGCGCGACAAACCAAACTCGCAGTGGTAGTCTGACTGCCGCAATAACACAACGAACATCGAGAGTCGTGTTGTCACTGGTTGTCACCTCGTGCAACGCGCGCAACATACGTAAATACAATGTGAAAATAAACAACCAAGAAATTGTCAATGTTAGTGGAGTTTAGATTTTTTAGTAAATTTTAGTGAAGTGTCACTTGTCAAGATTTTGATATTGTCAAGTAAAATGCCACATGTAATTTATTAACTAACAGACATATTGGTATAAATGTAGTTAAATATACCTACACGGTCTTCTGTCACTCGAACCAAAAAATTAAACGATTAACAAAATTAAGTGTCAAGCAAAAAAGTAACAAATGATGAATTTGTTCAAGAACAGTCGATAAGATCAGTTGCCTATAAAAAACGACAAATTATGTCACATTATAATTAAATTTGAACATAGGAAACAGATTAAGTGTTTCTGTATAAGTATCTACATATATATTAAAGAGCAAACAGGAGATACCGGTAGATTTTATCACCGAAAATGACTAAAATAGAAAACCATGCTTACAGTTCATGCTATTAATTTACGACAGTTTAAGATTATTAATCCAACCAATATAATTTGATAATCAATATTGATTTTTTCTTACTGCTGCTTTTCTAAATAAATTATACAATAGAAAAGTCACATCCATGCTATCCAGTATTCATTATTATTCATCATGGGGGTTATAGGTAGGTACTATTTTATAAATCATATTATAATAAACACGTTACTAAATTTAAAAAAAAAACTTGATTTATTTATCAATATCAGTAACAAAATTAATTTATATTTAAATTATTTTGAATTTACATTTTTTAATTCAGAACATAAATTTGACGCTTATTTCATTAATGCTATCAACACCTTCTTTTACTATTTACCTATTTATAGGTTTTGGGTATTTGCGAAAATATGCCAAAACGTTGAACAGAACAGCCAAATTAGTTCTATAGTTTTTGTAACACAGTGACACACTTTTTGGTAATGGCCATAAGTACTTTTTGGCAACACTTGGCTAGATACATTTTTTGCTAAGTATTTTTTGGCCTGCACTATTTTTGTAATACAGTAGTGGGGAAAACTAAAGGTACTTTGCAAGTTTGGAACGGAATATACCCTTGACTAATAAGAATTAGGTATTTAGTATGATTACAATAAACTGTTGAATGTAACATATCTAATGATATGCTGACCACTTCAGTCTAGTGTAGCTAATATAAGTAGGTAATTTACCCAACAATCATTAATTTTTTTTTTAGTTTTATTTTTGTATAGTATGCAATATAGACAATACAAATCGATAGAAAATTTTCGAATTTTTAAATATTTCTAATTATATTTGCCTACTGAAAGTAATAAAGCTGTCCAATCAAGAAAGAATTATTGATAATATATGAAGTCGTAAATAATGTTGGCTTGATGTAATAGCATTTCAATATTGTATTATTAAAAAAGGATTTTTATTTAAATAGGCACGTCTTAGTTAAAAGGAAATCAATAAGTTTTGAGATATTATAAAGGACACGTTGTTCGATGCTGCTATTCCATTGTTCACTGAGTTTCGCGAAGGTCAAAGTTCGATCTTCACAGTGCTGCCGTGAAGCGGAGATAAAAAGACCTACCTTCTTATTTAACACGATTCGGTGTTTGCATTGATATCTTGCGTGAAACGTAAATAATGTTAGTTATACAACCTAATAATAAAGTTAACATTATTTACATAATCTTTACATAAACAAAATATTAAATGTTTGTCTATTAAATTTTAATTAAATTTAAGAAATAAACTTTTTGCTAGGGATACCCAACTAATTGTAGTAAATTGATATGAAAAATCTTCAAGTTGGGACTGTATTGGTGGACCAATAGAACAGGTGGGTACGCCTGTCGCAATGTCACCGTGAACGGGGGAATGTCACCCAAATAAAAGCGCAAGCGCTGGGCGGACCACAGCATGTCACCTGCAGATACGCCTATTTCGCCTACTCCAAAAGTGCCACCTGGTGGGGGTATTTGATATATAATGAAATTTAGATAGCTAATATATGATGGTAATTTAATATCACAATAAGTTTAAAATCTTGCAAAAAAATTAATATGCCGAAACTGTGCTGGATAACCGGCGTTAGATTGGCAGCCGTACCATCGCGAATACCTAATACTACACGACAACTAAATTATTTTTTATGTAATTCATATTACAGCTAATAAATACTCTTTTCTGTACCTTAGGCAGCTGAAAACGCCGAGTCGCACGTATATGTGCCTATGTTTCCTATCCCTAGTTTCATATCGATCTTTCCGTCTTCCGTATTAAACGTGACTACAGCAGCTTTAATTTCATGTTTTGAACAAATTATTTGATTGTTTTGATCTTATTGCTTTAAAAAGATTAGGTGTTTTCTTTTTAAAGAAACTTTTTATAAATTAGGTACCTAAATAAGTATAACCATTATATTAAATTGGTTGTATATAAAAAATTATGTAAGAAGTATATAGAAAAGCGCAGTTAAAGCGCGCAGAGGGCGGAGTTTTATAGAATTGTCACTGTAAGGAAGACTGTCACTTGTCTCCGTAATACGCGCATGCGCGTCGTCACAAGGACCATAGGCCGTCGCGACGCTGTGACACGCCCGGCGTCCAGGCGACCCTTGACCCCTCAGTGTCTAACTGACGGTCATATATGTAAGTGTATAGTCACTCCGAACCTATATCGCAAAACAATTCTTCGCTTACCTACATCTCACTCACATAATCGTAGTAAGTCTCTACTTATTACCTACCCTTATCGTGGCGCGAATTTTCTTACCACCACTTTTTACTACCTAAGTGAAATGATAAATCATGTTAAATAATGCAGTTTTCTTCACTAAACAATACCGTAATTAGAAATGGTAAGTCAAAAAGTTTCTTAATTATGGAAATGTGGTCACGAATCACAACTTCAAATTTCCCAACCCTTCCAACTTTACGTCAACTTTTAGGTACTTAGGTACTACTTATCAATTACCCCTAACAACAAATTTAATTTTAATAATGGATTTTTTAACATCCCATTGGATTGAATCTTTAAATGTAGGTCATCTTACCCTTTTCCGTTATCAAAAACTCTCGCCACTTGGATGGTTCATCCTTATATGTTTTTCATCCAAACGAGTTGTCTTAATTACACAGGTACCCACTATCGTTTTGTTTAATAAGCGGAGGATTACCTTAGGTAAATTTAGCTTTCGTATGAAAGATACCAATTATTTCTCTCCAAAAGAGAAAAATGGAATTAAGTCTTTATTCGCCAATTAAAGATTTTAAGTAAACAAATTCGTTTCAAAATTGTATTGTTAAGATAATTGATGATTTAAAACTCTTTTCTTTAATTGTTTAGGAGAAGGGGCTAGTCGAAGTCCTGTGGTACCCAATCAAAAAGAAAGAACAACGACAGAAATGCCTGCAGCCGCACTTCCATTAACTGACCGACAGTTTCAAACTACTTCAAATACGGGGTTGATGATGGAAGTGGTAAGTAAGCAGACGATTTTATCGATTTCATTACCCTTGCTTTTATAACCTCTACACGTACCTACTTATGAACTTTATATGAAACGAATAAAAAGAAAATTTGAATTTTCGAAATACTTTTAATTTTTATAAAATGTATTTGATTTTATTATTTAAATTTTCCTCTCAAGATCGTGTTCAATTTCCAGACCACTGTTTACTTATCCGAAGATGTTTTGAAATTATGCCAAAACATTAGAAACGTGCAAAGTACACCTTCTTGGATGTGGGCCCAATAAACTTGTGCGGGCCAAAAGTGTACCTATTCATTTAAAATTTATTAACAATATTTTATTTTTATATTTTGTATTTTATTTTATTTTGCGGGTAGCAAAATATATAAAAAGATATTTTACGGTTTAAACTCAATACTTTACCCAGTGGCGGTTGGTACGGCGAGGGCGATGGGGCGCCGCTCGCCCAAAACAAAACAAAAATTCGTTATTTAATATTATTTGATCCGAATAATATTTTTTAGTGTGAAATAAATTGGATAATTTAGACCTTTCTATTGTGGAAAAAAGCTAAAATAAGAAATTTCAAGTAAATTTGTGTGGTATGAGCAATTCTTGTTGATCTACATTTTACACAGTAAAATATTTTTGATTAGATTTCAATAAAAATAAACTATACCGATTATTGTATAATCTGAACAGGCAATCACACTGCAAAAGCAGTCCAAACGAGGAAAAAACCACAGGAGGCTTTTCCTTATTTTTAAAAAGTTATTTCCACTGCTTCCAATTATTTGGTTTTTATTTGAAATTTATTAAATATTATTCTCAATAATAGAAAGGAAAAATGAATAAAAAGTTATTCTTCTCGAAAAAATTTTTTTAAATTTTATTAGCTTGTTTCTGTAACAGTTTGAAATTAGTTTTTAGCACAAATATTTTGTAATAAGTTATTTACAGCAACAAAGCTTATTATTACATCAGAATAGGCATATTAGCTGTGGTGACTATTTACTGAAAATGAAGTAGGTAGTACTTATTACTTACTATATTTAATGCATATACGCTTTGTTTGAATACACTCTGACGTCACGACCAATGGTCAAAATAACCGCCATTTCAGATTATATCGGTATTCGTCGAATAAGGGATGTATCGACCAGATGCAAAACGATTGCTATATTTTTAATTTTGTAATTTTACATTAAAGCTTTTTTTTACTTGGCTTAATAGATTTACATTTTTTACAATATAGCTGTTCCATTAGGAACTTACAAAATCTATTTTTGAGATGAATTAATCTTCATATATTTTTCCTAGCTTTATTTTCTTATTATCTACAGGATATTGTGTTTCTTTGCATCACTAATTATAGCTCTAAGCTCTAACTTTTTCTTTAAATCACCTCATCTCACCATAATAATTGTGCCAAGTTACATTTTCAATGAGATATTACACAATATGTAATTTTACATTTTTTACAATGTAAACACTACACTTGTTAATGTAAATTTACATAACTTTTTTACAAGTGCAAATTTGAGTTAAAAACAGAAAACAAATTAAAAGCACTTCCCAAATTATATAAAACTAAAGTATAAAAAAAATAAGTGGCTGTTATTTAAAAAAAAAATTCCGGCTTTAAGCATCAGGTTTGTTTTCCTGCTTGAACAGTGAAACAGTTTTCAGTTCATGTCAGAAACAGATAATGTCAATTTTATTGTGTTGCCCAGCTTTTCATTTATGTTTAATGTCAAAATATATGTAAATAATTTAAATTTGTATTTATTAACTGATAAGTTAACAGCGCAGTGCTTATATATGAGAATTCTAGACGTCCAAGCAGGGGCCGCTCCTTTACGCCGCCTCGGACTAAACCAAAATTCTCGGAGAATGTAATTAATATAATGCCGCCTTTAGATTTGCCGCCCCAGACAAATGTCCGGGTTGTCCGCCCCCTACAGCGGGCCCTGGTCCAAGCCATGTCAGCATCTTACTAGAATACATTTTTGAGAATGTCGGCCAATGCTGCCAATTTTTGAGTTATCTACAGTTATTTAACGTGGAATTTTAACCACGACACTGGGAATATCTCCTCTTGAGTATAGAATTGTTATAGTGGATACTTACTTACTTCCAAAGTTAAAATGCATTAATCTGACAAGGACATGTGTTGAAAATCGGCCTGCAGTTAAGCTAAACTGCAGGCGATCTGTAAGTGAGAGGCACCATTATTAGTCTGTCTGATTATACATAAGGTAGAGCTGTCATTTCCGTCAGATTTTATGTTAGGTTATGTGGTCACTGGTTCAAAACTATTCGCCAAAATTTCGTTTTCTAAATTGGAATCAGTCAGTTTAATTTGAAAGTAAAGTTTGTGTAGTTTTGGGCCGCACAGACAAGTTTCCACATTAGTTACTTTGGCAATTATAAAACAAAGTTCACAAAGCTACAATAAAAAAAGTAAACAAAGTGAAAAAGTAAAATATGCACTGATTGGAATTTTAAGGTCGATGTATGATAACCGCAAGAAGGAAGAGGGACGGATTTGAGAGACGGATCGTTGTCACCAACATTTGAAGCGATGGAGATGTAGATGTATAGGAAAACGTTGCGCGAGTTAATAAATTTATATTTCGTGTTGAGTATGAAGTATCCCTAGAACTAATTAAAAAGTTTAATTAGTAAAACTAGCTATTTTAAAGAAAATTTCGTTTTTAGCCGACTGCATTCGGATTCTACCGTGGTTAGGAAGAACTTAGAGGGGGAATTATTGGTTAGTCCTATACCTTACCATTGCGGCGATTGTAGCGGCGCGCGCTCTGATCTGCTGGTATGAATCAATCATAATACATAAGACATGTGTTTTGGCGGCATTTAAAAATTATTAATTGAGGTTTTTCTGTACCATTTTGTCGTTACTTAATTATTCAAAAAAAATTAATAGTGTTGAAAAACTTCAAATTTTGAAACAACCATTAATATGGGCTTTAAGAAATTCAACTTTAAATTTAATTGAGAAATAATTATACCTTTCATAAAATACTTTGACGTTGATGACCAAAAATAAAATTAAATCATATAAACCAAAAATTATCGTTAAAATAATTAATAGGTAGTTGAGATATGTGTTCGTGCTATCTTTAATTACGACAAACTTTTAGTTTTGAATTTTGCATGGATTCGAGTGGTGATTTAGTGACGGTAAAATGCAACCAAATGTGTGATAGTGAGTTTTCATCATCGATGATAACTTGTAATCCAATGCTTTTAATGCCTAACACTGGCAGAAGTAATTCGCCGGACCCAAGAAGAGGGTCCTCAACTAATTACCCTCTTTTGGATCCATGTTCACCACTTAATCTTATGGAAACTTCTCAACATTTGAGGCCTTCGTTAAGTGTAAGTTTGTTTTTTAAATTGCGAACTTTGCCTTCCAAAAAATGATTTACCTTCTCAGTCGAAAAGTGCCTTCAAACCTAACCAGCGAGTGCTTTGTAATACTCGAGAAATTATCGATTTTGCATTACCTATTACCTACCTACCTATAAATTATATACTATTCTTTATTTATCTATTGGCGTGACATTTCAAATATTAAACAATAAGCGTAGCAAAATGTGGGTAGGTAGATGTATTTGTTTTATATATTGGTTAGTTGCTCGAAGGTAAAAACGAATAGGGAGAGATATCAATTTAAACGGAGCAAAACTAAAAGTTTTGCCGGCCCGATTTCATTATAATTGTTTAAACAACTCAATTAAATTAAACGGCCCCACAACAAATTAGTTGTCATTTGATCAAAAATTTGAGAACTTGCGTGTCGGAGTAGGTATTCACGGTTCCATTATAATTATATACACTTATGGTATGGCTATAAATTAACAATTTATTTATTTACCTAAAATATTATTATAGCGTGATAACTAAAAATATTTTAATTTTAGAAGAGATACACAGTTAGCGTTTTTGCAGGAAGAGTTAGTTTTTGCAACTTTTTTTTTCAACACCAGTTGGTGCGCTAGGTAAAAGCTGCTGATGCCAAATAGCAAATATATTATAACCTCAACTTTTAATTGTTTACTAAATGAATTTATTCAAACAAATTCGATTCATTTCTTATCGGTAATCTATTAAATTGTTGATATTCGATAGTAAAAAATTAATTGTAATAATAAATCTTTTGATTGTAGCTTTTTTTAACGATGTGCAATATAAACAATTATGTGTCGCTGATCAAATATACCACAAATAAAGTTTGTAATTTATGGTCCTTCTTAATTTTCTAAAAGAAAAGCACAATATATACGTTTTCAAAGAATGTTTATAATTTCATGCAAACTGTAAATGATTTATGAATTTATTTAACCTTTAAACGGTTTAAAAAAAGAATTCGCGGAGGAAAACGCGTATGAGCTATTGTAAATTTCACATTATCCAGCAATTTTCAATAATCGACATATTCGTGTCGCCATGTGTTGGAGATCTACCCAAACAGGACACTGATATTATCTGAAAATGTATACATTGCTTTCCCAGAAGCTTCAAAATCAATTTCACTCAATATGAATAATGCAATTATGGCAAAAACAACATCAAAATCAAAATTATTCCGATTTGATTGTATATACGGGCCTATATGACCGGCTAAAAAATATAGGAAATAACAATCACATTAATTATACCGTGGTTTGGATTCCACGTCAAACACGTTAATTCGGTCTTGCGGTTTGTGATTTATCCGTGAATCGAATCTGATGCTTTAGCAAGCGTTTAGATTGCTCTTCTTCTCCTATCCGAACCTTGACCGTTGCTGAATATTGTCACAAACTAAGTTGTGTAAACACAAAAACGATTACCGCTTTCCGCTAACCAAAAGTGCTTAATAGGAATATGGAATTTTTACAGTCTTGCAGCCTGATTTTATATTGGAAGTTTACATGGATGACAATTCCGAAAAAGAAAGAAAGATGTACCTAGATTATTCCCAGTTTCACAAATTTGATTCCCATGATGCAGAATCGACAGTAGAATATTTGCTCATTGAATGCCTATCTGCCTAGTTCCAAGTAACAGTTTTTCTGTAACCCAAAACGAATTGTGTAAAAATTTTCTTTCTTGTTGTTAGAAATTCCAGTTAAACTCGGATAGGTTCTGCATAAATCTGATATTTTCAAAAGCTGTGTTTATGAAACAAAATTAGAATTATGAATTTCATATCAATGAGATAATTCACACTACTTTATAGTCAATTGTTTTAATGTGAATAAGTCATTGGGTGTATTCTAATGTAAGCGAGTAAAATAATATGTCAGATTTTATCATTTACAAAGTCATACCATCATAATATTGCTTTTTTTAATATTTTGTTTAATGATGAACTGCCGAAATTTTTTCAGAACAATTTTCGGACGTATACTTGCATTACAAAAATTGACTGTAAGGTCTTCATAGGGCACAGTTGCGTTCAAAATATTTTTCAATTACATCTAGGCTACATAAACGGTTCATCAACGTGTTTTGCCCGTGTTACAGTAGAAATAACGTTAAAATAACGTTTAAAACGTGATTATAATATATCAACGTTAATACATTGAAAACTTTGCCTATTTTTTCTACATATGCGTTTTCGCTTACCGTCCATATGTACATAATAAAATTTACAGTTTAATGAGGAATCTGAACCACGGTACACAACATAATCTATGGGACACATTGGCATGAATTTTTTTGTGAGTTTTCTTATAATTCTTAAATTTCAACCGTTTTAAAACTCAATATTGTTTGAGTTTTTATTTATTTATTTTTTTATATATTTCTACTCAAATATAAATTGCGAACAATAAGTACCTTTTTAATTCAATTTATTAAACCAACTTCGCTAAACGTAATCCTTACATCACTCAATAATGTTGTTCTTAATTTTTGAATTTTTTAGGAGGTGAATTTTCCTAGTCTTAAATTTAATTGAAAACTCTTCTTCCCCCGGGGTTCGTCGTCGCGGTTCTTATTTATATTAACACTATATTGTATAGCCGGTTCTATTAGTTAAGTATTTTCTCACTATTATTATTAAAAAACGTAAAAATCTAACACATTTCAGAATTAATACAAAAGAACTTAAAAATAAGAAACTTCAAGTAAAATTTGTGGTATTTAGTATTATAAAATACAAAAAAATTTAGCCATTAACGGTTTTGTTTTGTTTTTTATCTTAATTTGTATCATTAGAATGGTTAATAAATAACCGAAACCAGTCGATACTGAGCTTTTCGTATTAGATCAATCTGGTAATCTTGCATAAGAAGCTAATAGAGGGATAATGGAGTTTGAATCTCAATTATTTATAAATTAATTGTACCGTGACTTGGATTCCAAAATCTGTAGAAAACACATTAAACTTTCAATAGTCGAATATTTTATAAGAAAGGCTCGACAAATCACAGCAAATCGTAGTTTTCAGACAAAAACGGCAGTCACCCGCCTGAATGCGCAGCGGTGTCCGAGAAATTAAGGGTGGAACTTTCTGGGATGGCTTATATTTCCCAATGTGAAGTAAACCATATCATCTACATGCTGAAAGCAACAATTTTTCTATTTTTTTTGCATTACAAAGCAGAATTTGCATACAGCTTGCATTTCTAATTATATTTTCTTGCTTGCCTGTTTAGGGTTTCCATTACGGGAATCTTAAAACTTAATCGTCATTTGCTTCTATACTGTATAAAAATATTTGTCGCTCTAACAGAGCTATTAGTAGCTATAGCCTCAACTGAGTTTTGTTTTGCTGCTATAACAAAATTTTTGTTGCTGCAACAAATTTTCTGCTGCCATATCAAAATTGTTTTCTATTCAGTAAAAAAGATTAGTTTATTTAACAAATGTTTTTTATTCTGAATAAAAACTTGGTTTTGGCAGCGGAAAATTTGTTGCAGCAACGAAAAACTCTCTTGAGGTTATAGCTACTAAAAGTTATGTTAAGTCGACAAACCTCTTTTCACATTGTAGGCAGATCCGCCTTTGTATCCGTTAAGAGGTGTTCCATATCCTTCAGATCCCCCGGTTTACAGATTAATGGATATTATCATATTTCACGTCTAAGCGCAGACTTGATTGCAAAAAAATAAAAACACCAACACGAGCTTTGAACATCATGGGAGCAACAAAACAAACAGGAGTCAAAAGTGCTAATCGGTCTAAACTCTGCAAGTATATCTTTTCATTACTGTGAGAAAACTTTAAGAGAAAATATTGATTGTTACACCTTGCGCCAATGAACAAAATTCATCATATTATGATGATTTATTTTTTCAGTGTATTTGGAATTAAAAATAATATCATTCAATATCATCACTTAATAATGATAAAAGTTTCTAGAACTGAACTCAGAAATGCTGTAAGGTAGTTTTAGTCAGAAGCAACTGTATCTGTACCATAAATTTTGAATTCAATTATAAGATATTATTCAGATATAGCTGCAGAGTACAATCGTAGAACCTAGTAAGTCGAATTACTAAAAATTGAGTCTTATTGTAGCATTTTAATGAGCTTTCAGCTGACTTTATTTTTACAATAAACTGTAAATATAATTGAAGGTTGGATCTTCAATTAAATTACTAATACATCTTCTCTCAATATCAACTCAATTTTTCTCAAATTAGATTTACTAGGTTTTTTAATTGTATGGTAAAATTATATTGCCGTTCATTGCTTTCAAAATAAGAATAAGTGTTTCCCTACAACAACATTTTGAATTCAATATTTACTAAATCACGCTAAATATTTCCTGAACTTCAAAAGGCACTACACCAAACTAAGTAGAAGATTCCAAAAAAGCAGTAGTTTTTTTATATTAAAATAATGAATAATTTAATACCTCATCACTTTTTACATTAAACCTTTTTGTTCTGAAACTAGTTATTAATTTAAATCCTGCGTAAGCACGCATTTAAATGACCCATAAAAAGTTCTTTGTAATGTATCAGACAGGGTAAACGCCCGTTTATAATTATTATCGTTATTATTATTATTATTATTATGATATTAAGTGTTACTAACTAAATATTAACTAATTGCTGTAATTTTGCTTTGCTTTTGTTATTTTAAAGTAAAAATAAATAAAATCAGAAAAAAATTTTTTTAACCCAACCCAAATAAGCAGTCATTAATTTTTCTCGTTGTACGACAAAATTTGTGTATTTTTCTCTCTGCTTCTTCTTATTATCACGTTTAACTACTTCCTTTGCTGATTTTATTTAACTGCATTTTTGTATGTTACTGGCTGGTTTTATCTAAAAATGTTTGCAAACAGTGTTTGACGAAACCAAAACAGATTTATAGTCTTATTCAATCGTTCTGAGTGGTTATTTTAATTTAATCCACAACGTAACGCACAGTTTTCAACCAATTAATCAGTGTCAATTAGTACTTTTTCAACTACTTTAATAATTTCTAACTCAACCAATCGTAGCCGACTATACGAATGCGAGCACCCAAGTATGATAAACTTCCATGGTGATATATTTTAATCCAATGACGAACTGAGAGTAACAATTAGAAATATAAAATAGACTAATAGTATAATGGAATCTTTGATCTTCAAAATGAGATAAAAGTTTGTAAATAATATCCAAACACGGACGGATCATGCAAATATTTCAATCATCAGGGCACTCGCTGGTAAAAAACGACTTCGTCATTAATCATACTAGTTTAATGGAGAACCGATTTTATTAATTGATTTGGTAGTGGTATGATTCCGAGCTTTAGTAATTTGTCAGATAATAATACACTGCTTATGTAATTTAAATCAAAGAAATTTAAAATTTCTAAAATTGGTGATACAAACAGAAATAAAATCGGACCATTAGATGTGTAGTCTCTCGCATTAAGGGGTTGTACAATCGTTAGTTACGCCACTGTGTCATGTTTATTACCTCTTTATTAAGGAAGCAAATATTTTAATTAAACATTAATGACTTTGATTTTTATGCTTTCACGATTTAGTGTTAAATTTGTAATAATTATCTACCTTTATTAGGTATTAAGTTTTTGTAAATGATAGATTTTGAAAAATCCATTTCTAATATTAAAATTGGAATGCTAAGATGAGAAGAGAAATTCAAAAGTGTAAATTGTTGAAAATAACTGCGGAAAAAAATTTAATAGTTTTTTAAGTAGACCGACATTGATTGTTTACCTTTTTGTCAACAAATAATGAACACATTGTTGCATGCATCCTTAAAAACACATTTAAAAGTCGAACTCGTTCACTTGTCAACATATCATGCCTTATGTTACTTTTCGGGAAACCAAGTCTATAATCGTACCAAAAAATTTGTGAGCTTTTAGAATTGGGTTACGTTACCAAAACCCACAGTGTAAAGGAAGCTTTGGCCTGACGAAATTTGTCACGAAAACACGAACACGTTAAATGTTAATTGGTTATTGGACATGTGTCGATGCAGTCATGGACAGGTCTATTGTTCGTGTTTGCTTTTGATTGCTCTTTTTCAAAATAGTTTGCGGTCTAACAACTCTGTGGTCTTACCATGTGTTCTTTTGGGCGGTTTTAAAATTGGTAGACACGATTGTCGTATGTTCTTCACATCTACAATTATGCATGTTTAGTACGATAATTTTTGATAATCATCTAAATTTTTTATACTTTCAACATATTAGTTATGGTAAACACTACTGCACTACCCTATTAATTATAAAATTAGCTTTATTTATGCATTGTTGACTAACTGATGCAATCATTACATCCCCATTATTTTTGAAATTGTTTTATCTGGCTCCATTATACCTACATATGTAAATTTTTCATAAAACTGACATGTATTACACAAACTGGCACGTGTCATAATTTACTCCTATCATTTTAATTAGCAATTAAAAACCCCATTTTATTGTACATACACGAAAAACAAAAACTTGGCAAAAGTGTCGATTGACATTTAAAATTAACCTTAATTTTTTTCTGTGTAGGTAATAAAATTTGGTTTTTGGGACAATAGGTAGGTAGGCCGAGTTGGGTGTTCTGTAAAATAATGCAGTATTGTTGGACCGAAAGTGTTTAATTTTTAATTAATTTATGAGAAAATTGAAGGTGAAATTAATTTAGGAATCTTGTTTATAGAATGTGACGAAACGAAACTTGTTTACTTCCATATACCTCTGCTTTATGACAAACTCTTTTAATTGGGATCAATAATTAATTAGCAAGTCAAGAATTTATTTGATTTTGTAGCTGAAAATATTTTAATTATTATTCTATATATAACAATATGGCCCCCAGGTGGATAGACAAGTTTGGCGTCCAATAGCCAGGTGCTGGATTGGACCAGGCCATATTGTATAATAAGTACAGTCGATAATAAATTATGGGAAGCCGAGATATAGAACATGGAACATATCCAACTTATACCTGCCATATAAGATATGGTTATTTGATTCGGCGCTCGTGAATTGGATGTTTTGACTGAATATGAGTTACGGTCGATTCGAATTAATCTTAAGTGGAAATTTAAAATATATCATAAAAATTATTTCGGTTCGTACGTAAAACAAATAATAAGTTTTTACCATTATCGATACGGGAATAATTTTTTAAATGCCCAGACGTAAATTTTTACGCCTAACCAACATTTCGGTGTCATAAATTATTTATAACTAATATTTAAAAAGATTAGGTGCGATTAAAATTTATATTAATTATTCGAGATATTATCGCTTGGAAAATTATATATTTCGTCCTGTGAATAACAAGACTGTCAAAAACTCCAAACTGGTATTTTGTATTAATGCATACTAAACATTTTTGTTCACACAAAATTGAATGTTAGGGATGATGCTGTTACGCCACTGCATTTGAAACAGTGCAGTTCGCTCCTAATCAAAATGATGATGATATAACGGGTGGGTAATATAAATGCCGATATTACCTGCTTAGCATAAGGGTGTGTAGTATATATTTAAACTACCTCATTACTTTGGTGTAGTAGGTTTCAGGTGGCCATTGTTGCCAAAGAAGTGCTACCTTAAATACGTTAAGTTTATTTAATAATGTGGTCTATACTGATCAAGAGATAGTAGGCGGCTATTTGAATCTGGGCGGCTCAAGTGATGCTTTATGAATTGACAGAAAAAATTTACATTTACAAATCTGTTCGGTGTAAACTACTCACCACCTACATTTTTTTTAGTTTACAATTTTTTTTACCTTTACTATAAATATTTCTCTAATTTTCAAAACTGTATCAAGCTTGTGTATACAATGTATATAATGTACAATTTTTTATTAATAATGCTCGAGCTTATGTACAGAAGGCTAACAAAAATATTTAACATCAAACACGAGACATCTACTTGATTGTTATATGAATGTATTCCCCTAATATCATACATCGGAAAGTATAGACAATTTTCATAATATTGGCTCATTTTATACAATATAAAATGTATAATATAATTGTTTTGACATAGCACGCGTTTGCATTAGCATAGCACGTGCAATATATTCTTTAATTACCAATATCTCTTTTTGCACTTCCAATGATTACCTTAATCGTCTCTATCCTCTATATCTCTTTTAGATATTTACTTATTAGTCTAATATAATTGTAACACCTGCTTACTAATTATCTTGCGATTTACCTCGATTTCTTTTTCTTTTACCTCTTAATAATAATTAAAGATATCAAAGTTAGAAAGCGAAAATATAAAAGTGATGAATTTTTAAATTATTTAATTTATAACAATTTATTTTTTCTATTGTTATTCTTTAAGTTTCCGCTAATTATTCCAGTTGCAGCGTAATTAAACATTAAACATTAGGAATAAACCGTTAATTTAATTGAAAGGCTTTACACATTTCTTTAAACTTTTTACCAAAAAAACAATCATAATCGTAACTTTTACATAATTAAAGTTTGTAAATTCGCCCTCTTAAAAATCCAAATTGTGAATTTTTATTTCCTGGTTAATCAATAAGTGATATCCACTTGGTCATCAATTAAATACGCCACAATAGCTTAGAATTATTTCCATCTATCGTAACAACACATTAGAAAACAAACTTGATGCTTATTCACGCTGTATTTTAATCAATGTCGATGTGCATTTGACCGTACTTTTGAGAAGTTTGTAATTTGCCGTGATTATTTGGCTTTTGTGAGCAGAATAAAAAAGAAATCGAACACCATCACAAAATTTCATACAATACACGTTTATAAAACAAACTTCAATACAATTTTTTTCCTGTATACTTGAAGTTTAAATATTTTTTATTAAAAAAATGTAATTTGACATTGAACGAATTTACAACATCGACAACTTATCAAATGTGACCACCGATTAAAATACACAACGAAAAGACTGCTTTCAAAAGCTATTTGTTGTGAAACATATTTTTAAATTAAGTAATAGATTCCGTTCTGTCCAATGCTTACCATGACCAAACAAATGAACCCAATGAATTCTTCAGAGTAGCTTTGAAGCTCACAATGCCCAAAAGGGATAATATTGCAAAACAACATTCAAAAATGCAAAAGATATTTAGACTGCATATGATAGGTAATATAGATCCCAAATAAACAGTTGCATAATAGAAGATCATTCTCGGATCAGAGTTCACTCACGGAAATCTCAGGTTTAACTCTATAGCTTTGACTACTTAAAATTGCATCAACAATCAGTTGACTCTGGGCCAGTGGCGGATTTCCGAACAGGCGCAAGAAGCGCGCGCCTGGGGCCTCATAAATCCAGGGGGCCACAAAATTCAGCTCTCAAAATAAAATAAAGTAATTTTATCTAACTTTCTTTATAATGAAAATTATTATCGAGGACAGCGACGACACGAGCCCGTAAATCGGTCCAAACTCTAGAATGGCATAATATGCTTTAAATCAAAAGATTTTCCATTTCCCAGGTTAATAAAATACACCAATTACGTAAAAAAGTTAATTTTTATTCTGCCTTAAGCTATTTATATCAGCAAAAACAATGTAGCCAATCAAAAGTCGGACATCGTTTGTCGCCCACTGTCTCTATAAAGTCACTGTACCTAAAAGCACGTAATGCGTTATTAACAAACTGCATCGCTTTCCCATAAAATATTAAAAGCACAATACATGCGTGATAGATATATCACGGACTCGGACAACTGGGCGACGGACAACTGGGCGAAAAAATTATAAATTTTATTATTTTATCGAGAATTCATAAAACTTTTTCAGGAACTCTCCATTAACATATCCTAAAAACCTCTACCTCGAGAGAATATAACTCTCAAGACATTCCCAACCTCCCCACAAAACGTCCCCAAACCATATCAGCCAGGAATTTTATTTCTGAAGATAATCTCCAACCCCCCCCAGCGGTAAAAGAGCCGCAAATCAAAACCCGAAGCCCGATCTCCTCGTTAACAGGAGAATAAAACCTCTCTTCCAAAAACAACCAATCCAAACCCGTCAGAACCCTTCCTTTTCAAGGCACCCCAATATCTGCTACGCATTTGAACAATGCTGTAGATTTCCCCACCATTTCTGTATCAGGGATAATCCAATCGGAGGTTTTTGATACCCCAGTATCAGAAACTTAAATTCTCCCTAACTTCTCAGGCGAAATTCTAGAGACATTCCCCCCCCCCCCCCATTGACTCCCAACTTATCATCGCCCCACAACCAACTCTCCGACCAGCATCCCCTCCCATCAGAATAATCGATCAAACGATTATTATTCTTCAATCAAACGATTATTCTTCCTATTTGAATATTTGTACTTAGGTTGGTTGATTGTCATTGGTTTTACAGGAAATTATCAGTACCTATTACAGAAATATATAATAGTAATTTTCTTTTTTGAATGCCTCGAATGACCGTTTCCCAGTTTACTCATCGTCCAGTTGACCATCACCCAGTTGTCCGTTACCCAGTTTACCAATCGCCCAGTTATACGTCGCCCAGTTGTTGCGTACCGCTGTTTGTACTTGGGAGTTAAAGCTGGAACTAATTTTAATCCTTCCTTAATCCCTAAATAATAAAATGCCGTTGGTAGTCATGAATTCGTCCTGTTCAGGGGGTGTAGGGAGAAAATTGCAAAAATTACCTCAAAAACAAGTTGACTTTATAAAATGACAACTAATTTGAGTAGTCAAAATATTTAGAGGGGGGCCTCAAAATTTAATTGCGCCTGGTGCCTCTCAAGTTCTAAATCCGCCACTGCTCTGGGCTAATTGCCACTTAAAATTTATACAACTGGCCCTAAGTGTAACAGATTTTTTATATCACATGTGACATTTGACACATTTTCGCACATTCTTGTGCGTTTCCGTTTCCGTCGATATGAGCAATAAAACGGCCATTGCATTTTTTGAAGAATTTTGACAAAAACGAAAAGTTAACCCTTTTGATACTTTATGATCCTAAAAAGTGAACGTTCGAAATCTGTAGTGTTTTCTACGGTTTCTAACGTAATTCGACAAGAAAAATCGAATGGCGCTGGCAGATTTTCGCTAAGCTAAATGCGATTCTCGTTTGTCATCATGTGAATTTGTCACATTTCCGCACGTTTTTGTGCGCTTCCGCCAGGCCAAGGTGCGTTTTCCGAGCTTTACGCATCCAAAGGCGCCGATATAAGCAATAAAACGGCCATTGAATTATTTGAAGATTTTTGAAAAAAAAACAAAAAAAATCCTTTGCTACTTTTTGACCCCAAAAAATGAAAGTTCAAAATCTGCAGGTTTTTTCACGGCTTCTAACGTAATTCGACGAGATTTATCTAATGCCGAAAAGAGAAAATATTTTAAAATGACTTTAAATATATTGTAAAACAGCATTGAAAAATGCCAAAAATATTTACAGTGCAACAGATTTCTGATATCAAACTTTTATCATTGTAGAGCTATAGCTAATTAATTTTCACGATCACCTAGTGACAGTTAGTAAATTCTTATAAAATTTTTAAAGGACTCGAGTAAAAACAACAAAGCTATAACTTGATGAGAGAATTCAACCCAACAACGTTAAGAACAACGGAATCTTTAATAAAGACTATCTCGCTAAAAGAAGCTACTTCTCAAAACATCCAGGAATTTCAACCAATGTATCGTACAGCTAAGAAATAATTTAAATAACTGCACTATTGCAGTCCATAAAATTACTGAATTAGTGGTATTTGATACCCCCGAACCTTCGGTGCATACTGTAGCGATACATACAGTAGCAGTCATGGAAATTGCATAGGTAATTATTTCCAAATTAAAATAACAATTTCCAAAGAAATTTCAATAGCCGCACACAATATAAACACAATACTCACACAAAGCTAGGTTTTCAAATTCCATACCCCCCCAGACCCCCCGGTTTGAAATACCTAGCAAATAAAAAAGAAAATGTATTTTTGAGCTATGAGTTTCAAACCAAAAATTTTACTTTTCATCTATTTCTGTTCTATTTTCTATTCTTTATTATTAAGAATATAATATACTTAGAAATCTATTTTTGTAATTCGGAAATAATTCCCAATGCAGTTTCCATGACCGGTACTGTAGATGTATTCTTGAATAGTGAGAGGTTTTTATTTTTCTGAAATCGGTCAAGGATGTCTTTTGGATACGGAATACACGGTAAACAAAACTAAAAATTTAACTGATGGGTTGACTCATAATGTCATAAACCTAGATACAGCAATGGATCTATCTGATCTCTGGTTGAGTTATACAGCGGAAAATTTGTAATTCTGAAAACCAGTAAAACCAGTAAAAACAAAGTAAAACCAATTGTTCTAACTCCACTGCCTTCTAAGCTAATGTGATTCTGGAAGGAAAAATGATGAGAGATCTTAAATCTATTTTGAAAAATAGTATGGTATAATTGATAAATGCTAGCCAAAAAGTCAACGAGCATTCTTTTGGAAAATCCAAGGAAAAACACGCATTTAATTTATTGTTAACCACTATTCAATAAATTTATGTTTTCAATGTCAAAAAAAGCAGTTTTTTTAGTAACAGCCAATCCTGCAAAAAATAATGTAAAATTTGAATTGCAACACTGTTTACCTCACTATGTTAGAACAAATATAATAAAACAACAAACAAACAAATATATAAAACAAAATAAGAAACAAGAAATTATATTTGAACTAAATTTAAAACTCAAATTAATAACAATGCTAAGAATTCAATTCAAAAATTCCTCGTGGTTTTCCATTATTGGTCCATTCTCTTGTATACCTATCTACAATGTGCGTTGAAAGTGTTTTTCACTTACGTAAAACTACAGAAAGCAATAATATCCTTGCGGTTCCTCGATAGTTTGTGATTGGCTGTTGAGGGCAGACGATATCAGGTTTATTCTCCTATCTGGCTGGAAGCACAAATCTCAGCTTAACTTAAAAAATTAAATTATTGTAGTCCACAAAAAGTTAACTAGGAAAAAATAAAAATTATACAGAGCTGTATATAATAAATTGCATTAGAGGTTATGTTTGCAGGTTAAGAATACTTGAATAGGATTAAATTTAATTACTAAATTGTTGTGGATGTAAATAAATGTAAATTATAGGTAATATAAATATATAATATGCAATTTTAATTAGTGATTTCAATAAATCAATCTAAATTACAAAACAAATAAAACGAAATGCTTCTGAGGTACATATCTATCTATTTGTATATGCAAATTAACACACGTTTATTACAATGCTTTATTGTCTACCTCTTCTATTTGCTTTGGTATTCTTAATTTTGCCATTATTATGTTTATTAGATAATGCAATTATTGTAATGAAAATTAAGTGGAATAAATCGAATCAATTTTATTATTGTGCATGGAATTATTCTTATCTTTTGACCTTGTTAAAATTATATGTTAGTAATATCTACGTGACATGTGACATCGTTTTTACAGATTAAAATTACATACTGCACTTTTGAATTAAGCCGCAATCGTTTTTGATCGACAAACATGCATATGCAGTTTTTTTGTTCATAATTATCTCGTTAAAGGAAACCAACTTTTGTTTATCTGTCTCAAATAGTAAATACGTTATGACTTTTTCTTGTTGACAAGGAAGATAAATGCAGACTTAACACTTGTAAGTACATAGATATTAATAAAGTGCAACAATAACTTATAATAAATAATTAGTATTTGGTTGTCAAAAATATGTTCCGGCCAACGCCATCTGACGTGGGGTGAACGTATCATTTAGTTACCTCGCGGTATTAAAAAAAACGCCATAGGTATACTTAGAAATTAATATTCTAAAGAAGTTTTATAGCAGTCAGTTGTTTTGTTACGAATGATTTTTAGATTTAAGGGGTTATGTAATATTTAACCTTGAGTAAATATGTTTATTTAGTGTTTTTAATTAATACTTTTAATAATGCATTATTTATGCATTCACATTAATTTAACATTTGACAAATCTTTAATTTGACCCTATAGTTGCCAAGTTAGATATAAAATGATCGATTAAATTATGCTCCGAGTAATAATTATACTAAGTTATTTTAATAATTTACCTATATCATTTTTGAATTAATGGTTACGAAAAATTCTAAATACCGCTCTGCATATATTAAATTTTAATGCAACATAATTTAAAGTTACTTATTAATGTTGCTATTAGTTTTGTAATTTGTAAACCTAATGAGATATTGTTGATATCACGACATCATTTTGACAGCGGATTTCTTTTGCGCCATTTTTTGTACTACTACTTTTTATAACATTTATTAAATTAATCTGCTGACTCACAAATGTGAAAAACCGTATTTTCTAATTTGCTTGTTAATTAATACATCGTACTTATGAAATCACTGCATGCTAATATAATCGTTCATTGGAGAGTCCATTATACGAATGCGAAGAAGAGGGTTGACATTTAGCACGGGGGTTATGTTACAGAAAATGGGGTGAAAATCTATGATGATGTATTGAAGATTATTTACAAACGTGCGCGCTCGTCTTTCCGCAATTAATAACCCCGTGATAAATAATGGAGGCAAAATAAAAACATTTTGGTTTGAGCCAAAATTAAAATAGTTAATCTAATAAATATAGGAAACGCGGGTTTAATATTTGAGAAACAATTAAAATTTTAATTGAAATTACTTGATACTTTTCTTTTGTATTGGCCATCTAAAATCTGCTACAGTATAAGGGATGAGAAGAGTACATCGTTCGCCAGTTGTCTAACTCAATTATTGATCAAATATGGCGGAGTTCCCACCCTACAGTCTCTATTAACCCTTTCGCATTGAGGGGCTTGATAATTATGTACCTACCCCATATTAGTCCCTTAACATAACCAACCCATTATATTTATGTTTGCGAAAAACGTTAGAGAATTGAATACAGTCGTTATGGATGCTGCCTTACATTTTGATGAACTGTGAATAGAACTTATACTCTAGAACCTGCTTACCTGTTTATATTTTAATAAATTATATCGGTAATTTTCTAAAAAGGATATTTTTATTGTAATAGCCGAACCCATCATGCACACATTTGAAATTTCCAATTAATATTTCTTTACAAATAATCGCCGTGGGCGGAGTTATTATGTCAAAAAATTGTCATTTAATTCTTATCGAAAATAATCTAAGTTTTTCAAAAAGTAACCCGTCCCACCTTTATAGTTGTTAATGCACCCTTTACGATATGCATCTTGCTTCGTTAGATAAATGCCTATTTGGTAATGCTAGGGGGATCACTGACGAATTGTCATGCCATAAAGTGTTGAAGCTTTTATTTATTACCTATTTTACGATTTTACTATAATTCTATGTAAATTTATTTTGACCATCTTTTCAAGTTAATTTGATTGTTTGAATGTACATAGGAGTGTTTAATGCCCTAATTTAACGCTCAATGCAATAAAAATCAATCAACAATTCAACATCCAAATTAAATTAACCTCAAAATAACAATTTTATTTTACCAAAATTTAGGCAACTACTAGAAAAACTAATTGGCCGTGCAAAAAATTAGTATTCTCATCTTAGTGCCTGAAAGGTTTGAAACCGAATAATATTTACATGCTAAAATGTACTCTTGCTTGCTTCCAAAAGCATTTTTAAAATATGTGCCGCGTTAGGGTAGATACACTAATAAATCCTTTTCCCTTAAGCAAAATTTGCTCTCAGTATTTGTATTCAACACTGAATACCTAAATTTGAAGACCGTGTTTAGCGTCCATCTTAAAATTGCCTAAGGCAATACGGTCATACGATGTTCATGGATAAGGTAGTTGATATAAAATGCAAACCTCGAAATCCAATCTAGTTGAAAGCAGCTATTTGTTTTTAAAGCGTCGCAATGTCAGAAAATACAACATTGGACTACCAAGTGTTACTACATACATCAAGGCAAAAGTGCTGCACCCTCTCATGTTATTTGAATACTTCCGAGTAAATACGCAAATTAACTAAATCTTTTATCCTTTGCTCTCCAGAAAATGCAAAAATTTCACAATGAAATTGGTAATAACTATGCACCTAAACTTTTATTACTCTTCCACTTGCTCCTTAGAAAGGATGCAAATCCACCAAACCAAATTGAATAACTTTTCAATGATATTGCTTGCTAAAATACTAAATATATTCTCCCAATAAACTTAAATCTCTAATCTTTGCAATAGTTTTGTTGTTTATTGTACTACACAAACATAACCTATAGTACCTACTTGAAGTTGGTCGTCAATTTTGCATACAACTTCAACTTCTTAAATATTCTCAAAAACCCTAGGAGGAACTTTATTTTTTGACTGGCAACTAAATCTGGTTAGCATTTCTCTACACTTCTATTTGAGTTGCCCATTTTTATTGTTATTGCTGCAAGCTTCGCGGTATACTTAAACTTACTGTAATTGCTTATAACATTTGTTCTCTTCCGTTTATTGTTTATGTCGATAATAAAATATATTATCATGACAAGAATGCATCCTAAAACGAAATACACTAACTTAAGAAATTGGTCTGTTTTTTGATATCCAGGAACGGACTGGCCCAAAATGATGATTATTTTGATGATTAAAAACATACTGAGATGCTCTTTACCGCGAGTTTTCAGGTTGCAAAAAGAACCTAATTATCAAAAATTGACGACAGTTAAAAATTAACTTCTTTACTCTGGCTTAACATTATAATTATAAATGATCGTCTACCTTTCGCGATACCTGAAATTAAAAATCTTGGTGAGTACTTTCAATTTACTCAAGCAGAATGTATGTAGGTTTAAATGTGTTAAGTAAAATGTAGGCTACTCACTTGATTTTGTCTCGCATGAAATTAATCAACTGGCCAGCAATTAGATAAAATAATTTTTACCATAAAATGTATGCAAGTGTGTACCTGGTAATTATTTTTCCAATAATTTTTTATAATTAGTCATATATGTCCAATACGAATTTTAATAGAAAACCTGCTATTAATTTGAAATCGACTTAAGTAAATTGAAAGTATTCACGGAAACTTGTAATTTTGAGGTATCCTATAGAAGGCATTTGAATGGATATATTTAAATCGCTGCACCAATCTGTAACAACTAAGCTTTGTCTGTTTATAACACAATCGGAGAGCGTAGGTGTTTGAAAACAGTCCTGGGTATTTAATTAAAGTAGAGTTGTACTTCAGTATAAAACATTATGTTGATGTTACAGGGCGCCAGTTAAAATAAATTAAACTAATAATAGAAGAGTCGCTTAATTATTCAAATAAAATTTTATTTTATTATTAATTATAATTTATTTATTTTTTTTTATTTATTTAATTAGGAAATTATTAATTTAATGGCGACTGGAGAAGGGTGATGAAGCATTTTGAAAACTTACTACTTTACTCTTTCAGTTGAGAATTTAAAGCGAACGGTTATCTGACATGATCTAAGTTTTTCTTCGAAACATAATAACTGTGGGGCTTACTACAGGGTATTCCCCTCAGACCTATCTGGTTTCACGGACCAAAGGTTTTTGTGTGCAAGTTTGTGATTAAAAGAATTTTACTCTTTTACACCAAATATGTACATCTAAGGCAGTTCGCACCGGGGTTTCAGTAAGTAATTCTACAATTAAAGAACCCAGTATCTCGTTTAAATAAAAATAAGTATAGCTACGCTTTACATACTCACGGACCATTACAACATAACTTGAGTTATTAGATTCTTTAATTGTATTGTAAAATTGTATAGGGAACTGTATTTAAAGATGTACTTAATTGCAATTTAGCTAGAATTAATTACACTTTCATCACATAATATTTTTAGTTTTCGTTTCCTATTATACCAAAGCTACGTGCCGCGCTGTCCATGCTTGATTAATGATGTAAAATTGGCAAAAATTTTGTTAAAAAATTGTGTAAAATTAAAAAAAAAATTATGTAAGATTAAAAAATTATATTTAAAATTAAAAAACGATTTTTTTTCGGAAAATAAACTTGTAAAATGAAAACTAGACCTTGGAAAAGCACCAGCTTTTACATTCTAGAAAATAACGGCTTCTAGGAAGTTATTTCAATTTATTTTCATCATTTCTTATTAGTTACATATTAAAATTTTTTCTACTTTTCATTGTATTGATTTCTATAATATAACGAGAATAAGTATTATTATAATTCTTCATGTTGGTTTATTCATTTTCATAATTCAAATTTTTAATAATTTTTCCGAATAATCTTTTTACATAATATTCGCGATTTCCCAGATTTTCCACAATATTTAAACTGGGATAACAGAACTCGTGAAGATAGCAGGAAGCTGTATAGAAGCCTAGGAACCGCGGTCATCCGAGTTCCACATTGTTTTTAAATTATTAACGTTTTTCCATGTAATTTAAATCATTCATTCACAAGAGAATCTAAAGTCTCTTGATTTTCATTGTCTGACAGGAATCTAATAAAATTCAAATAGGTAATTGTAATTAACTATACTGTTTTTAAATTTGTTTATGAATTTTACTCTTCCCCCACTCTATCTTAACATTAATTTTGCAGTTGTTGAAAATTAGAACCAAATTACATATCTACATCCGAACAAAACTCACGGAAGTAATTTATTTTATTTAAATTTAACTTAAACTTTAACTTAACTTTTCATGTTGGGTTTTTGATGAACAATTTTCCAATTTTTATTGTATGACAGTCAACGTTTCGGTATTAAGTTTAAATTTTTTATTCAAATTTTACTATAATCTTTAAATTATTTTGCTCATTGTTCGCAAGAAGATGGAACAATTGTTTCTGATTTAACCGTAATGTTTGCTGGTTCAGCTGGCATATGCTCGACTACACAGCCGCGTGATTAGAAAATACTTAATTAAATATACTTACTTAAATATTTTTATTATTCCATTATTTGCGTACTAATTGCGTTAATGTAAATTTTATGTCCGTTTGTTTTATTCTTATTATTTTAATTATTGTTAAAAGATCGAGTGTGGGAAAAGCTTTATTAGATTACCTATTATACGACAGTTTACTCAATAAATCATTTATGTGTTTAACATATGATTAAGAGGTGTCTAGCAATCCTCATTGGTTTATACAACCTGCCATAATACAAAAGTGTCTGTAATATGTTTTCCTTATTATTCAGCAGATAAGAGTTCGGTTCCCATAGAAAATGTGAACAGTAATTTTTAGGTCGCTTAATTATTATAAGTAATTTTTTGTGTACGAGAAAAGCAACACCAATTTCCCATTTATCTCGACTGCCATAAATCATGAAGTCTACATTTTAATCAAAATATTTCTGTCGTCATTAGATGTCGTGAAAAAAGCAGGTGGGTGTGCCCCGTGCTAGGTACGCCACTGCTTATCAGTTTCGAGTTAATTTAGTTAGTGTAAATACTGATCTGTACCTTTGCAGTAGCTCATCTAATTATTTTGAGTGATCATGAAATGATATTGAAGCAGCCGCGAAAAAACAAAAACACTACCTCATTATTTTTGCTAAATGACTGCAATATATAATTGGTTCTAATAAATACCTAAAATTATTGTAGCTACTACTTTACGCTTTCTTTTAAGTGCAGTGCACAACAAGAGAACTGAAATTGTTACCTTGTCCTGTGGTTAGTTAAAAGCTGCGGTAGGTTCATATATGTACATTCAAATTTTTTTATTTTTTGGTTTTATTAATTTTATATTATTTGATACAAACTACATTTTTACGCATAGATATAGCGTACAATTTTATATTATAACAGAAATTAAATATAAAAAAAGTCAGCTTGGCAGATTCTACATCCGCCTGGTAGGTAAGCGTAATGACCATATTTATACATTTAAGAATTTTCTGTTTTGATTTTGGCTTATGGATATAATCTTTGTACCGCATTTAACGACGTTACATTTTTTAATATATTGCAAGGATGATAAATTTATGTAATGCGGATGTTGTATTATATTTAAATAATACAAATTTTTATAATTCTATCAAAACTAAAATTACTATAAACTAATTATAAGTGTAGTTAGTATTACATTTTCTATCTAAAGGTATGTATAGACATGTAACAATATTACGTTCTATAATTGTAGGTACTATTGTTTATTGCGCATCTATACCCACCTTTATATCTTCTAATGTTATTGTACAACTAATATAATGATTCACCAATATAAAAACGTGTATTTTAAGTAAAAACTAAAAGTAATTAAAAAAAACAATTATGTATTTTTAATTCTAGTGGGCATCTGTGGCCTCTTGGTTTTTCCGACCATCTGACACTTTACCTTTAACAACAATTGCAACTAAGGATGAAGTGTCACCCACTTGCACAACTTCTTCGAGATCATTAGTTCCTTCTGCTAGATCAACTACCTCATCTGCTGCATCTTCCGGATCACCACCATCATCTGCGATTGTTAGCGTTTTACACAGAGCAGAACGTTCTGAACGGGAACGGGTTTTTCAGTTACCGACCATTTGTAACGTAAGTAATTTTTTAATTTTATTTTTTAATTTTGTATTTAAAAAAGAACTCTTTCTAGAAAATCGTATATTACTTTGCCTAGAAAGTAGTAAGTCAAATAATCAAATAAAAATACTTAAATGAGTTTTTTGTTGACGAGTAGATGTAAATATTTATTTGATAATTAGACAAAAGTAAATAGAATTTTATATTACCTCTGCTTAAAACGCAAGTGTGTGATAAATGTCAAACCCATAAAAATATAACATCCAATAGAAAGTCTCTAGGATATTCATTAGTGATCAGTTCCATATTGGAAATAAAGAATTCTATTAATTTAACGTTTTTAGCGTCGCGACGACTGATATCCTTCGTGCGTGTCAAACAAGGCGACAACCTACAATTTCCTTTCGAGAAATGTCAATCAATTGTATGTCACCAGGCTAGCACGCGACCATCTACGAGTGTAGTAACAATATACGGCATAAATACATAGGGTTAACATCTATAAAGGTTTAATTATCGTTAACTGAGGCGTAATTATTATACATTATATTTAAATATTCTGTTTAAAAAAAAATTGAGATATACTTACCTACCTCACAGGTATATCCTGATATACACAGTGAGCTACCCAGGTACATGTCAGTGGCCCCCCAGTTTCGAATTTTTGGATGAGTTTGGTGTCAAGCGTTAGAGCATCGTTTGAGCCTCAATGAGCTTCCATTATTTAAAAAAAGGTAATACAACAATCTTAGATTAAAGATTAAGATTTAACGCATGTTGCTCGGAGTTTGGTGGAAAATTTCAACTATCCATAACTTGATAAAAAATTAACTTAAAATCTTGCTCACTGAAGCTCATTCAGGTTCAAACGCAGCTCTATCGATTGACATCAATTTCACACATAAATTCAAAATGGGAACAAAAATTGCAAAACATGTCTACAACCCCCCCAGTAGTTTTTTGCGAATAACTTCGCGACCTTTGAGGCTCAAACGAAAATAATGGAAGCTCATTGATGCTCAAACAATGCTCTAGCGCTTGACACCAAACTCATCCAAAATTTCGAAACTGGCGGGGAGGGGGGGGGGAAATGACATGTACCTGAGCTACCCGATATATAATTTTATTGCTATTATTTTAAAGAATTAAAGTAAGGTTAGGTTTCGATTAAATTAGGTTAGAATATCGTTGATAATATAGTTGATATTTGAATGCCTTGAACAAATGCTTGCTCTTAGTTATGATATAAAGTGATGTTGAAACTGAAAGTGACACCTCATTAATTATCTATTAATAATACTGCGAATTAAAAATTAAGATAGCTTGTAAACTATCAATAGACATAAGTACTTACAGTTAACTTGCTAAAATTAGGAATGAATATTGTAAATTTCATTAACTGTTAATTGAAAATTGACGCTGCGTAAAGAAAGTGTGGATTGAAAAATTAACATTTCTGCTTATTAATATAAACTATAATTAATTGCATTTGCGAAGTTTTTTTCAAATGAAGAATAAAATTATTAGTCACTCAAAAAATATTCGTTAATCGATAAACCTGAAATTGAATTTGATAGAAAATTTGTCATGCAGTTGATGTGATACGAGGTTGTACAGGATAATAAGATACGACAAAAGGACACTTGTCGAGAATACCTGCCACAATGGAGTTAATTAAGAATAGGCGACACGAATCGATTATCGAGTGTCGTATTGAATTTTACCATAAAAAACTTATAGAATCGACCCATACCAACGCAATACAAAAGATGACCTTAAAAAGTAAATAACTTTTACCAAAAATACTAACTCAAAATTCTATTCTAAAGCGGCGATTTTCAAAATGATTTAATTGTTTATAAATATTTTTTTGTTATTAATCTTTTATTACTCATATTTATTCATATTTTTTTGTATTATTCATATGGATATTATCGGTATGAAAAGTTATATTATCTTCGTTTAACTTTTAGATATCGCAAAAGCTGCATCTGTGATGATTCACGTAAATTTAAATGCGCAATTTAATTTATGCACTAATTTTCAAGTTCAACATGTTTCCACGGATTTAAAATAAATTGAATGGTATGACGATTGGCTCTCTGGGTCTCTGGCTGCAGGAAGCTAACCGTGATTACAGTGAAATTTTTTATAGTGTACACTCGATTGATTATTTTCGTACAACTTAACTGTCAAAATAGTAGATCTTTTTAAATGCCATATTTTATACAATAGGCCCTTTTCAATGATACTTAACAATAGACTCTTAAATTCTTCTAAATGACTTTCAAAATAATATTAACTGAGTGACATTCTAACACCTTTGTCACTTAGGAGGCGCTTATGCCAACATCATCAACTTCACTACTTCTCTTAACAATTTCAAAGTTATTTCAATTTTTATTAATAATAAGTAGCATATTTTTAATATACCTGAGATGTCCCGTCTTTTTATGTTAAGATTTGAAAATCGTGAGTTTCAATTTTTAAATCCGACTACAAAACATGACTTTTAAAAAAATTATTTTTATGTTTTTCATAATTTTTGATTAACTATAATTGATATTTTACAAAGAAACTTAACTAAACTTGAAAATACTTAATTTAATTTGAACTGGAAGTTGATTTTTTTAATTTAAGTTTTTCAAAAATTCATAAAACCAGAACGAACCAAATAAAAATTTGAACATCATCATGAAAACGCATTCCGTTACCAACATAATAAGAAAATATTGGCGAACCTAAAACCATCGTACAGGAGCTGATTATTCAGCATGGAATGCATACAGATAATTTGAAAAATCAATAGAAAAAGGAAAAAGTCATATTTAATTTCCACCAGATAGCTGTACATTGTGTTGTGAAATGGGCGATTGGGCATGTGGATTGAGAAAACAACTTAGAATGGCAATGAGACCGGTAATCTGAAAATTGTAGAGAAAGAACTCTTCTGGCGAGGGTCCAGATATGTGCTATAAGCAAAACACACTGGAAATAACAAGGTCACTTTAGGAAATAGGCTCATTCAATTTGCTTTGGATAACAACCTGGTTATCTTGAACAGTTGTTTTAAATTCCATCCTAGACGCTTACACACATGGACATCTCCCAACGGAAAACACAAAATCAAAATTGACTACGTACTGATAAAAAAACGATGGAAGACCTCTATAAATACATGAGATCTCACCACCGGATGTTGCATATCAGTTTCAGGTTTATGCGCAAGCCAAGGAATAATCAACCCATATACCAAAGCAATTGAAAGACCCGGAAAAGATATAAACGTCCATTAAAAAGTGGATGATAGAAACTGCAAAGAGATGTGCGTCACCAAAACTGCCAATGAAAAGGAAGCATTGGATGTCAGCTGAAGCTGAAGAACGCCTACTAGGAGAACGGAAAGACCAAAATATCAAAAAAACACAAACGAAAATATACAGGCGCATTCACGCCTGATACACGCATTCTGAAATCATAGATAAGGAGAGCAATAAAAAAGTTGAAAAATCGGAAGGCTGTTGGAGTGGACCGAATAGCGGAATACAACTAATCCACTCATTGTGTGAAATGATATGGCAAAGCGGTAGCTGGCCGAAGGAATGGTATAAATTAAGGTTAAGAGGGTTGACTATTAGTTTTTCTCTGCAGATAATGGCAAACCACTACAGCAACCTAGCATAAAACAAGTACCAGTCAAAATCTACCACTGGTTTTAGCGCTACTGTGGATAAAACCTAGGTCATTGGCATAGTATTCCTGGTATAATTGCTATTATCAACAATTAAAACCGGGGTCAATTCGGTTTAAACAGTTGTGGAGTGTAAATGCTGAAACTTTTCTGTATAAGAATGATTCTTAAGTTTTTTTAGTTTTTAAATACTATCCACCAATAGATGATGAAACCGAAGAAGAAGAAAAAGGATAACCAACGACTAAACTATAAGTTAATAACCGCTTAATTTAACTGGAGTTTATTATTAGTTTATTGAACTAAACTACAAACTTAAAGAATAGCCAAAAATTAAAAAATGAAAATAATAAAAACCATTTGTAATAATTACACAGAGAAAAATATGTTATTAATCCACACAATTGTGCAAAAAAAGTAAGCAATTTGTGTAATTTTTCTGTACAATTGTATGGATTAGTAATACATATTTATCTGTGTGTATCAACAATGTTACCAAACCTTTACAGAAAGGTATATAGTCTTTAATTTACATTATTTAATTATTCGAAACCAAAATATATAGGCAGAACAAGAAATCTTGAATGACCGTATAGTTTCTAGCCTTCTGCGTTCTGCCAGCTCAGTTCTGGTTTAGTGGTTTTTAAATTTTGGGTTGATAAATCAGAATTATTTTATGAGAGAAACTCTGCTGTTCAATTTTAAATTTTAAATTCGATTGAATTGGAATTATGTAGACAGACGGACGGACATGAAACCACATCTCGAAGCTTCGTGTTATACTGCGATTGAAAACTTAAAAGATGCATTAATCCAATAGCTTCTCGAGGAGGTTAAAGTTATATCGAGGAAGGAATTTTAAACATAAATTTTTGATTTTATCCAATTTTCCCGGATTTTCTCCGATTTACCATTATTTTTACAACAGACTGCTGCAAAAATCTAAGTTAGCAAATAAAAAACTTCATTGGCTACTGAAATATACCAATAGCGTCCGTCTGAATTTTCTAGAAGTTCCTTAGCTTTTCTCGGATTTCTTTAAATTTTCCTGAATTTCCCTTTACTACTCGTGTAACAGATTTTCAAAAACTAAACTAAACTAAATTAATAACTTTCCTCTGTATTTCCTAGAATTTTCCCGAATTACCTTAGATTCCTTAGATTTGTATAGCAGACTCCTGGCACCAAAACGCAAAGAAGAAAAGAAGTAAACTCATAGACTTTTAAAATACATCAATAACATTTCGTTATATTTCCTAAGATTGTCCCGGAATTCTTTACATTTTTCTACCTTTCCTCAGATTTCTCTTCACTTGTACAACTGGTTTCCACATCAAACTCTCTTCGAGATATAAATAATTGATAACTTGGTTTGCTTATTTTTGTAGAGACATTTTAATTTGTAATCTTCGAAAGTGTCTTCTAGATAAGGGAGTGTTTATAAATCACATAGTTCCATTTTGGCCTTTTTAGAATCTCTCCCTTCTTTCACACGCTGTCTACCGTGGTTTTTATCATGACCCACCTACCCTTCCTTTGGGTGAAAAGTACTTTTTTTCCCATTTAAGTTGAGAAGACATTTTGTGCTTTCTGTTAACAAAACTATATAAAAATTATTATTTGCACTGCACGACCGTCAGACACCCTTGCTAATACGGTTATCAAAGCTATCTAAAGCATCAAAAACGGCGCTGTGACTAAGCTGGTAGTTTGAGTTCATTGTATTTTATAATAAGCATAAACAAAATTTTATAAACATTCAGAGTTTAAAAGCTAAAAAAGCGATTTCAGGATTAATTTTCGTCTTTTTAAATTGCGCTTAGCATTAAAAAATATATAGTGTATATAGTTGCTTAAAACGTGAAGGTCTTTCAGGCCGCTACACTCTTAGAAATGTTTAGATTTAGATTTCATCAAAAAATACTTCAAATCAGCACTTTTTAATAAAAATAAATAGAATACTAACAGCCCAAAAGCAAAGAAAACTAAGCATTATATTAAATTTGAAAAAAATTAAAAACAAAAATTTTAGTTTAAATTTGTAATGGTAAACAAACATTGCCAACTTCAGTCAGCTTCACAAATTATTTATGTAAATACTTACTTTCACGGAGTAATTTTAAACATCACTTTTAAGATTTTAAATTTTTTTGGGCAGGATGTTTTTCAGTTCTGTCAAAATGTTTAGAGGTTCACCAATACATCACTAAAAAAAGGTTATTTTCCTCATCTTCCGTTTAAAAAAATTGCGGTTTTAGTATTTAATTTTTTCATCAACAATTCGTTATTATTGATGACTACGCAAGAGCCAGATTTAAATATTCAAAGAAAAATTCTAAGAAACTCTTTTGGATTTAAAAGTCGGGCTTTTGAAAAGCACGGGATATGTAATTTTACCACAATTGAAAAACAATATGGAAGTGAATAAGGTAACGCCGGTACCACCGTGTTAATGCACGATATATCAGGTTATTTCGTAAAGGAATGTAGAAACATTAAATCGGAAGAATCCAAAAATACTACGCGGCAAATCTTATGACAACTTTTACTCTATAATTTTCCGTATTAATTAAAGAAAAACATTCCATTTATTATTGATGCTAAAGAAATAAATGTATTTTTTGTCAAGGCCTATATTAATTTTAGTAATTTGACAATGTGAACGACAGGCGGCTTTTTATGTGTTGAAAAGGCGTCAAATGCGGCAGTGACAACGTTTGATAAAGGATTTGGAAAGTCATCTTCTTGATTAGGGCAGATCTTAGTTGCCTCTGGACTCTCAATGATGTAGCAAAAATAACTTTTACTTCTTACCCATTCTTATATCTTATTGAAGCATCTTCACGAAGGTTTTTTAGTTTACAATGTAAAATGTCCTTTTTTAATATTATTATAATGACTTTTAAATAAATAATTGTTAATAAAATTTAACTTTTCTGGTTATGAGATATTATTTGCTTGCTACTTAGCGGTAACTTGCCCAAATCGAAAACAACCGGAGTTGTAAAATAAATGATTAATTTTTAATTTAACACGCAATTCTTAAGATTTCTGATTTTTAATTACGTAATTAACGTTAATTTGCTAATTTTTGCATAAGTGCAAGAAGAATCATCAGACTCACAGTTAAAATTCGAATATTTTAGCGTTCAGTTAATTGTTTTTGTTTGAAAAAAAAATTTTTTTAATTAACTTTTGCCGCTTCGCTATTACAGAAATTATTATCAATAACATATTATTATTATTATTTTATATTTAAGCTGCATCCCCATTGCCGTGCAGTCATAATGGAGATGCAGCTTTAGACTGATAAAAAATTGGTACATGTGGAATAAGCAAGAAAAGGATAATAACAATTATAAATTGTTATGTGTACACAGACAATTATAAAATAAATATTAATAAAACCGAGTAGCTTTAATTAGTTAATTTTGTTTTTTAATATAAAAAGTTTAAAATTTATCAATTTTAAGCTACCAGTTCGGGGTTGGATTTAAAATTGCGAATTTAACTTAATTAAATAAATTTTCTGTTTCATATGCAATAAATAATTAATTAGTATTTTTAAATAAAAAATTAACAAACGGAATAATAAATTTTGTAATGAATATAATATAATTTTTTAATTAAAAATTTTACGAGACAATATTGAAAATTACGAACAAAACCTGCTCGCTTGCAAATTAACAGCTTCCGTTGCTGGGGAAACTTCTAATTAGAAATTGTACTGTCGTTATATGAGATGTAACCGGTTGTCATAATACAATTTTACGCCCCTCTCAAAATTTCCTTTCTCTTCCCTAAAACGAATATTGCAAATGTGAAAATAATAACTTTGTTACATAAATGGAATAATTTTTCAATTCGGATTTTATGATGTTTGTAGCAATGCTGAAAATAACCGGCTTAAAACTTTGAAATTATTACCTACTGAAAACTTATAAATTTCATACTTTCGGTATTTTAATTTTTAATGTTCGAATCGAGTTCATGGCATTGGTCACATCAGGTCGGTTATTATCGAAATTACGAAAAAAATAATAAAAATATCTTCAACTAAATTTTTTAATGCAGTTAAGTAGTTTTTTTTTTGTTCAATTTTGCTGCTTTTTTTGATAACTAGAAGATGTGCCCGTCAAAAATTACTGTTTTTTAGGAAATCAGCTTTTATATCAAATGCCGATCGTCAATTGGTTAATAATTTTGTACACCTAATGTTTTGCAACTAATTTAATCATGCGTTTGCTTTTCGGCTGGAGTTATTTTGCGTTAGGTTATATTTTTCTACTACGAAAAATAAGTTTTTTTGAAAGTTTTTATTATTTTTGGCGATTACTATCTTAATATGAATTGAATAATGATCAGGCAATCTAAGCAACCATATTGAGCTGTTAACAACCAAAGACGGTCATAAGGCCGGGGGGGGGGGGGGGGGGCGACATGGCCCCATTTAATTTCATACATGTCCCTCCAGAAATTACTCCTATCCTATAAGTGATATTTCATAATCTTATGACAGTGATCACCTCAGGTAGATAATATAAAATAAAAATTAAACTTTCCGTTCTTCCAACCGATTGCAGAATCAGTGGCGGATGCAATGAATTACCATAAGAGGAGGGGAACAAAATAAAAATGTAATATATAAGAAAACAAAAAGTGGTAGTACTAACAGAAGAAAATTTATTTTTTGTCTTTCAATAAATTAAAATAAATTTTATCTCACCCCCACAAAATTTACTAATGTACCCCTTTCAAAAACTGAAATTATTAAAAATGAATTTATATCACTTTTTGAAATAATGTATCCGACAAAACAGCTCCCCCTTATCTCAGAGCAATAAAATCTTAATCTGCCCGGCCTGGGCAGGAAGATTCCAGTAGACTTTCAATGTATAGTAATCAGAACCCTGGATTATGTCCAGTTACATTCAGAGTAATTCTTAAAATAATTTTTAAGCAAACCAGAATTTATTTAGAGAATTAGAAAGGAAACATCGAATGTACAATATTTATTAATTAGTGCTCGATGTAAAACTAAACAGAGTCGATTGGTACTAAAAGAGCAATAGAACATAGTCGTCCCAAAGCAGGAAGTCGACTGGATGAGAATAACAACGGAATCAAACACGTCTGAATGTTTAATTTATATTTACTTTACTCTTTCAATTTTTGGCGTAAACGGTTATTTACAAAGACAAGGGTTTTGTTTTAAAACACAATTTATTACAGTCATCCCTCCTATAACGCGATTAATTCATTCAGCATTATATGAAAACTGTATTATAAGAATCCCGAAATTACAAATCACGGAGTCTGTGTAAGTTCCGATTTGAAATGCTAATTCCGGATTTCTTATAATGCGGTTTTCATATAATGCAATACGAATGACTGTACTGAGATGCCAGGAGTTATTCCATATACTCTCCCACGAGTTTCCGGAATGTTTATGTGCCCGTGGTTCATTTTATTAAATAGTTTTTTTCATTATATTAGAGCAAATAATTGCTCCATAATTAAATAAAATTGATTTAAAGAATATTGTTCAGTGCTGTAGATAAGCTCCCGCAGACTACACAGTACAAGAAGTGAGAAGTTTTGGAGCCCAATGATTCTCTAACTAGAATCACAAGGCTCTGTAAAGTTAGCTCCTCCCTTTTGGAATTTGGAATTTTTTTGCGTAATTTAGAAGTGCCCGCAAAGCGCTAGCAAATGCTATAATTTTTTCTTCCAGTGCTGGATCTGCTAAATTTTTATTAAAAATTAAAGTATGGAATTTGACAAAACCGTCAAGTTCGCCCCTCTTTTTTTGAATTTTATTAGATATTACATTTTTCTTTATATTAATTAAAAATACCCTTAAAGTGGTGATTTGCTGTAAATTTTTTGAAAATAACTATTTTATTTAAATAATATTTAAAAAATAAGCTCCGAGCAAGATACTTTGAATTCAGAAAAACTTGAAATATTAAAGAAACAAGGAATATCATCTGCAAAAATTTATTAAAAATTTTAACCCGAGTAACGCAAAAGTAGGTCATTTTGTGGCACAATGCTAAACGATTGCATGGAAAATGGGAACTAAACAATGATTTAAAAGAAAAAGTTGATAAACAGTGCAATTCTGATAAATCGATTGGTTGTACAATTCATTTTTTTTTTGCAACTTAAAAGAGAGTTTTGCTAAAATCGTAATTTTGTTACGTACACAAAAATTTTGCTTATTTTTAAATAAATAAATTAATTAAAAACTTATTAAAATAATGAAAAACTACTTTTGAAAGTTTTTCTGAATTTAATGTATCTTGCTGGGAGTTTATTTTTTAAATTTTTAAATAAAACGGGTATCTTTAAAAAATTGACAGCATTCTCCAGCAACAAAAATTAAAGCATTCGTCAGCACTTCGTAAGCACTTTGAAATTACGCAAACATTTCCTAATTCCAAAATAGTAGGGTCAACTTGACGGAACCGAATCGCAATACCAACCGATATCAAACGCGAAAAAATCAAAACAAATATCACAAAAAATTTTTAACTTCGATGGAATTCAGCAGAAATCTAAATTCAAATATCTTAGCAACCTATCGCATTATTTATCATGCGACCATGGATGATGCCCATCGGTGAAATTTTTGGGGGGGGGGGAAGAACATAAAAAAAAATTCTCAGAATGTTAAGTAAAATTAAATTAAATATCAATTTACAAAAATTATAAGCTTATATGATTTTTTCAAAGAGCAAATTTCAAAATTTTGGCAGTTGGAGTTCATGTTCACTGGAGTTTACCTAATAGCCAATCACTAGCTTAAACTTTGAGTGCTGGAGCCGGTGTATTATTTGGCAAAAGTTAAGAAATTGTTAAATTTATAGAAAATTTTGGAAAACATTTTTAAAATACTGGGATAGGAAGGAATTCACTGCGGAAGAAATGTGTGAGTAAAAAGAGCCACCTATCATCAAAAAAACTATTTGTCGGTGTAGCAAAGATTACAAGGATAAAAATGTTACTCAAGTTTTTTTATTGCTATAACAATCAATTTGTGTACTAAAACCAAAAATATTACTTGATACGACAAGTTTTGAATAGGAACAGCAAAATACTTTGCTGAGTATGCTTTTATTAGGAAAACAAGAATTGAAAGTTTTTCCGAATCCTTAAAGGCTTCCCAGCGTACTCTTTTCTTTTCTCATTATCTGCGGCTGCCCTGCAACTATGTTACAGTTTTGCAGCCGAAACGCATTAGTAATAAAAAAATAAATAATCAATCGCTTGCTAGTTATTGATAATAGGACGCCAAACAATTTTTTTAAGAGAACTAAAATTAAAAATTTTAATTAAACTTGTTGTCAAGTGATACCAATCTGAACAAGTTCTACGCGATCAACTGCTTGTCAATCAAGTCTTATTTGCTAACTAGCAATTCTTAGTTTTTGCTGTCAAAATTTTGTTTTGCATAGCATACTTTTTCAAAATATTTGGAAAATCTATTAGTATTAAGTATTTATTAAAAATAAATTAATATTTATATTATGGGGGGGGGGGTATTTCCCCGTAACTACTTAATTTATTTAATTTCAACTTGAATATTTTCTTGTTGATTTTTTAGAAGCATATAAAATAGTATATATGTTACTCAAGAGAAAAATGTGGATAATAACCTACTTTACTACTATTATAAAATCAATAAACCTTCTTTTAGTGCGTCTAGATGAGTACGTCTACTCGCCCTATAGTTGTACTTACTTGAAAAATCAATTATTGCTTCCAAATGATACAATCCAATTTATTACTATAAATTCAGAGCAATTTTTATATAATAACTAAGTATCCAATGGCAGTTATTTTCTTCAAAAATAAAATTCCTTGTAATTTATAGAATATAAAATCATACCAAAAAATATGTCGTGGACATATGGGGCTGTTGCGTGGAGAACGGCTATAAAAGTTTGTATCGGAAACAAGTAAATTTAGTATTTTTTGATAAATATATTTCATCTGATCAAAGATTTGGCAGAACAAATATTTTTATTTATAAGTAAATAGACGACTAGTTCTCGGGATTAAGTTTACTTAAAAGTTACCCGTCGTTTACTTCGACCGGAATCTATTTTTATGGTAATGGTATGTTTACTGATGCGTTTAAATATACAAATGTTTGTTATATTACTTATCTTATATTTTCGAAGAGAGATAGATTTAGGTACACATATCATCATCTCAACAAACTTAATCCTCTCAGTATTATAACGTAATTTAATATAACCTATAACTTTTAAAATTGACAGCCCCGAGAGGTTATGGCCAGAACAGAAACTATTATAAAACTTAACCTTAAAATTTTGAATTTTTTGATTCTTGGTTAAAATATTTTTGGCCTGCTTGGGCATGTATGAATTTGTGCAAATCTGCATATAGAAATCTGCACTATGTATTCTGTTTTATACAAGTTCTGCTTTGTGCACCGGGAATTTTAATTGAAACATACATGCACAAAAGATTGGATACATACCTTTAGAAGGGCGATATGTAATCACGAAGAAACGGGACTGTAATCCAGGAGGCAATTAGACTATAATCAAGAACGATTAAGTGGGAAATGTATTCAAGAACTTGTTTTGGTGCACTCTAGGAAGTTTATTAATTTAATAATGAATTTCAATGAAAGACTAATTATCTCGACAACTCTTCTATAACGCAAATTGTTTAAGTAATTTAAAAATTATAAAATTACTCCATGGGTACTCGACTATTAGGTTTGCAATACTAATTAATCGGTTAAAACGTAAAATTTTAATTAGTCACGCAAAAAGGATCGGAAAGTCTTTTTACTTTATTTTGTTCAATCATTAGCCGAAAGCTCACAACGATAAATTCGGAACAAGTTTTTTTTGGCTCTTGGATTTTGATACAAGCAAATATTAAATAAATTTCTCTATCTTCAATTTAGATAATTTAACACGAAAGAATTTAAATATATTTACGTCAAATACTTTTTACAACACAAGTAAATCTAAATATGACATCTATAGCCAAATCTATAGCCTCTATTCATTTGTCATCCAATCATACAATGAGTAAGGGGATATCACAAGTATGGCAGCATTCCATTTGATACCACAATCTTTTTTATATTCAATGGCATTTTAAAGAACAACAAATGACCTTTTGAACATCTGTTTATCCCTAAAAGTGGTATGAAAAATTATAAAAAATAAATTAGTGACCGATACAATAGCTACAAAATGTCGTTTACTTAAAATTAAACCGCCTAAAAGTGCTACTGCTACCAGTTTGCCTAAAGATTTTTGTCACTGTTGATTTTAACGTGTGTCAATATACCTGTAACTGTAAAGGATTTACTTTAACACTTATTTAAATATTTACTGACAAAAGCTGTTAAATAAAACACTACTACTGGTTTAGAAATTCCTTCTAAAAAAATTAACACAGCTACTAATTTTTGCTTAAAAGACACCGTCATAGGCGCCTTGCAACTTAGTGATAAAACAAACAAAAACTCTATTTAAAATTAATAACCTTACCGATATAAAACCTTACAAAAAAGGTGACAACTCCAATAATTTACATACAATAAATAAATCAGTTCTCACCTACGCTTTTAAATGCCATTTAGCACCGATTTATTCGACTTCGGTAGCTTGGTGTGACCGTTGCTTGAAACCCGGAAGTTTCGAGTTCGAATCTCAAAATTCCTGTATATTCGTTTGGTAATCTTTACCTCTCATCGAAAATACTATTTTTTTCCTTTTAAAAATGAAGTTTTCCAACTTTTTTCAGTATGCGAATTACAGTTAATTTTATCTAATTTTAAATATTTTCACAACTTTTGGATAAATTAAATTTTTCTTATCTTTTTAATTACACTAATGTTTCTATCTTAATCACGATTAGGTTTAAATTATATAGAAATAAATCTCATGTGAAATTGTAGAAGTTGTCAGCTGCTTTTAGTGATAATCATGATTCTAATAAGTACGATAGTTAATTATTATAATTATAATTACCTCAATAAGCGTATCATTGCGTGTTTTAAATTGTTTACTCATTTTATGCTAATTGTGCCATTTTAAAACTTTAAAATACAATTTATTGCAGATTTTTGTTTAACCATGCAGTACCAATAAAGTATGTTTATTTCGCAAGGGAAATTCAAGTTTTTTACCGTGTGGACAAAAACAAATTTTTTTCAGACTAACTGGTTTATTAAAGAATAACATATTATGGGTGACGCGTTTCGGTCTCACACGACAAAATATTCGGAAATTTTAATTAAATTATATTGTGTGGTGTAGTGTGTTTTATACAATTAAATGTTTTACATTTTTACAATTAGATAACTTCACAAGAACATAAAACTGGGAGAAATGTGCAAATTTGTTTTATTTATTTAATTAGTTCGAGTTATCTCGCAAAATTTCTCTAATTATATCTAAATACACTGTACTTATATTAGTTTGCACTTCGGGAATGTATTTACTTTGTTTATTAATTTTTAAGTTAATTTAAAAATTTATTTAAATACTTTTTACTTATATTTAATTATCTGGTGAATTATGATTAACCCTTTAATGACCCCTGGGTCACAGGCTACCATTACATTTATTCAGTAAATTCACGTTCGACGAGGGCCAATTCTAATATTTATATTGAAGCTATAAATTTTCACTTGAAAAAAATCCGATCATCTTTTGATATAAAATTCGAAATTAATGTGTGCATTAAGGGATTAAATACAAATTAAAAACAGACACGTAACAATAGATCAATTAATCTTGATTGCTGTCTCTGATTTTGGCTGATAAATCAAAATAAATTTGTCCATTTGACGAATGTTCTGTATTTGTACACATTTTGGATACCCTTATTAATGGCCTTAGATGGACTGTACGTATCGGCTAGCTTTTTAAAAATAGTACTAAAGCAGAGTAGCTGCGAAGAGCTGTCGTAGATTCTTTAACGCAAGTGAGTAATGCATATAAAAAAGAAGAAAGAAGAAAAGGTGTTCATTAAAAAATTAAAGTTAAGTGAAAAAAATTGGTGTCGCAAAAGTTAAAGAGTCAAATTATTAACAATAAAAATATAGCAAATAGAAGCTTGAATTAATCCAAGCACTGTACAAATAGTGCAAGTCAATTAAAGATTGAAATGTTTAATTTGAATTCACATCAAAGAAATCAGATGACAGAGCCGCTACATACATACAATACATATATGTTCCATTGTACCAGATATACCTACACATATTTCAAATTAAACTATTCGGTAAATCTTCCAATTTAAAAAATGTATGATCTTATTCCATAATCATTTGAACCAAAGATGCATTTTTACTACCCTTCTTCTCTCGATAAAACATCACACCAAATCTCAAGTCGGTTACACGGTGGTATAAATATAATATATAAATCTAAATAAATGCAATAATTTTAATTAAATTAAAATTAACCAAACGGGAGGCTTGTTAATTCGACGACAATAATTTCATGTTGAATTTGCGTTTATAAAAATCGTATCTAAAACTGTAATGGATTCATATACAGTAGCGGTCATGAAAATTAGATTGGGAATTATTTCCGAAATTACATTGGGAATTATTTCTGAAATAAAAAAAAATAGATTTTTCCATTATATTTTGAATAAAAAAAATAGAAAATAGAATAAAAATAGATAAAAAGTTAAATTTTTGGTTTGAAACTCATAAGCTCAAAAATACATTTTCATTTTTGAACATAATCACAAAACTATGTATTTTAAACCGGGGGGTCTGTATAGGGTATACTCGCACATCAGTGGTTGTGTTCAAAAAAAGAAAATGTGTTTTTGAGTTTGAAACTCATAAGCTCAATAACACTTTTTTTGTGCACAATCTCTGGTGTACTAACCTTTAGAATTGATTCATTTTTCATTTATGTTTGGTTAGTTTAAGTTATGTTTAGACTAGGTTTGGTACGGAGTTTGTCGATCTGTTTTTGGAGCGCCGTGTATCTTGATTTTTTGATAAAATAATAACTTACAGATAAGAAAATATGTTCAATTCCACATTCATTTACAAGATTGTAAATGTCATGGTTTTCGTACTTAACTTGTGTTTTATCTTGGCGGAATTTTTACTTTGACGGAATTTTACTTTGTCAGCCAAAATGTTGAAACGTGTCGTGAAATTCACCAATTGATTTAGGTTTATAGAAAAATTGTTTTAAAAATCAAATTATGCTAAAAGTGGTGAATTGTACGGATAAAAGTTGCCTTTTCAACCCGATAAGTATTGAAAAGGTTTTTCCAGGCAAATTACACCCAAGGCCGGCGTTACATATGTGCGAATGGTGCGTTTGCACAGGGCGGCAGACTTTTGAGTCGGCAAATTTTAGTTTTTTCGCATTTGAAATTTTGGATATTTTTATCTTTGTTGCTTCTGTTTATTCGGACGGGGCGTCCGTTTGTTTTTCCATCATCTATCCAACTATGGATATGGATCCAATTTAAGAAAGCCATGAAATGACGGCCACGCTCCTTTAAAAAACAATTTCGCCTGCGGCGCTCAGTAGGGTATTTGACATTAAAAGCTGCCCTAAATTCAAAAAATCAAATGCTCCTTAGCCGCGGCGGCGAACTTTTCCTGTTACCTCGCCAATTAAGAGCGGTATAGTCTTAAACTTGCACAGAGTGACAAATCGGCTAGCGCCGGCTCTGATTACACCTAGGTGGTTTGCTAATGTCTTTCGAGAGAAGACGGTTATTTTTTGATTTATGACTAGTTTATACAGTAGCTCCAGAAAGTATTTGTACACTTCTGTTACCATCGTTAATTGTACATTTTGAAGCCGGTTTTGTGGTATAAAAATCGATTTTACAGCAAATATTTTTAGACATTTTTTATTACAAATTTCATTGCCTTCAATTTTGATTACATATACATGTTTCTATTTGTCGCATTGTCTCTGATTGACAGCGACTTAAACAGTGCTCGGTAAAATATTAAAAATATTATCGTCTATATCTCAGAAACGGTGCAACGAAATAAAAAAATTAATCGGCATTTTTTCTTGTAAATTTCATTCTCTACATTTTTGTTATTGTACATTTTTCTATTTTTCTATCTTAAATATTTTTTGTGTTTTACCGAACCTTGTTTAAATCGCTGTCAGTCAGAAACGGCGCTACAAAATAGAAAAATGTATATAAATAAAATTAAAGGCAATGAAATTTTTAACAAAAAATGTCTGTAAAGTTTTGCAGTGAAATCGATTTTTATATAACGAAAACCGGCTACAAAATTTATAATTAACATTGTTAACAGTTAACATGGGGGGTATATGAATACTTTCTGGAGCCACTGCATTTAGACTCTGAATCTGCTATAAATTTTTATTTTAATTGTTTTTTGAATAAAAACGGTGCTTATTTCTTAACTATTGATAGTAAAAATACTGTTTCGTTTTTTATTGAGATACCACAGTAGTGCGATACGGAGTTACCACTGCTAACGTCTTTCAGTGAACACCTTATAGTTGGTATAATTCGTATTTATATGTATTATATAATATATAATATTCTATAATACACTCAGAAAAATATTTGTGAAATTTTATTTGAAATAGCACCAACAAAGCTTTTTGTTGCTATACAGCAAAGTTTTTTGTATAATCCACTAATGCAGTTGATTACTGCGAAAATGTAATTACTTTTATGAAAATAGCTTACAAGTTGCAGTCACGAAAACCTGACGATGACAATAATTCAAAATATGACTTCTGAACCATTTTATTTCCAATACGCTGTGGATTTCTAAAAAAAGTCCAATGATAAAAGTTACACCATTGAAATTCTGAACAACTTCAAAAATTTTCTTTGTTAATACTTTTGATAAAATTCTTTATCTATAAAAGTGTTGAAAAGTTTCGCTTCTGCTGAAAACCTAAAACTTTTCCAAGTTTGGTTTTGTAGTGGTACTTAAATGTAACCGGCGTTTCTTAAAATTTTAAAATACTTCTTTGTAAATACTACAAAATCAAATTATTTTATTTCCCCTAAAACTGAGATTTTATACAGGGGACTAAAATAGAGTGATACCAAAAGTTTAAAATTACAGTTTACTCATTAAAATAACTAAGTATTTTCGAACATAGTTTTTTTTTAACAAACTAAAGTATAATTATATGTAAATATTATTAATGTTTAATTTTTTGTTGATATATTTTTTAGAAATGTACTTTGTACCTGTTCTGTTTAACTTTTAAAAAAATTATACAAAATGATAACTCAGATTTACTAGATTTCAAAAAAAATGTATTCAAATTTTTTGTCTCTTTTTTTCTTTTGGTGGTCTTGAACAAAACGTTGTCATTTGATTAGAACATAAATCATAGCTAAAAATCTTTTTTTGTTCTCGTACAACTGTTAAAGCGTGGTTTTGACCACCGCCAAATTTTACATTTTAAGGTTATACGAACATATGTAAAGTTTTTGAAAAAAAATTTATGTGATTTTTAGTGCGTAGTTTTGCATCGGACTAAACAATTTTATTTGGGTTTTAAGCAAATTTTTCATTGTTCTCGAGAATCTTGCGCTTCAACAATTTTATGGTTCTCAAAAAGTGGTCATTATTTGTGCGCTGCAGTTTCGTTCTATATAATTAGCAAACTAATGTGATTGCTGCTATTTGCATGCGTTCAAGATCTTAGTAGGTATCAACTGGTATTGTTAATAATATACCTAGAGCTACTAGAATTTTTAAGCGGTCAGAAATATCTGTATTGTACCTATTTAAGTTTCAAAGGCACTAAATTATCTTTTTGCGCCTCACAATAACAATCAAGATGATCAGCATGCAATGTCTAGACGTTTTGCAAGATGTAGATTTGCATCATTTTTTTCGCAAATTAATAGTCACTTTCTTAAATTCCAAAAAGGCTAAACAGGGCTTTCTTTTTTCAAAAATAAAATTTTACTAGTACAGAGTACCAACCTTTGAGGAGATGATGTGAATCACTGTGTTAGTAAGTGGAAGATAAATTTTACAGGTATTTATTTGCTGCAGTACCTACTTGATCAAGCAGAAAATTTCATGACTAGTTTTCTGAGAGGGCGTAACATTACCAACCACAAATCAAAATTGCAGTGGCAACTCTAATAACCCGTTCTCTGTTTTTGTGATGGTCCGTATTTAAAATATTCCTACTTGATTAATTATAATTAAGAACACCAAGTCGAAGATGTGTAACTTATCGTTTTGACTCTAGAGGGTCAAATAAACAAAGAAATATTTAAGTATTTTTAAAAACTATTCGTGGGCATTGTAAATGTTAAAGATGCGTGAAGCAATTTTTCAACTTCGGCACTGTAGTTGTATGTCATATATGCTTTAGGACACCTATTTCATTTCGAAGTGTCATTGGAATACCTATGGTTTACTACTATCTTTAGTATTTATAGCTTGTTGTTCGAACTGCGGTTTCGAACAAAGGGTATATTCTTTAACGTGAAGCTTGTTAACGTATTCCCATATGCACAATATTTCATTTTAAATAACATTGTTTATATTTCTTTATAGTCGGGTTGGTTCATTTAGATGTTGGTGTAATAACGGATCAACACAACAATAAGCAATATGCTCGCTGCCTTGAAAATGATTACTTTTTCTTTGAACTTATTACCTACTTGTTACAAGACAAGGTAATGAATCTTAATTTATGTTTTATGTCACCCGATTGTAAAAGCTTCCAACTGTTTAACTTCACTTTTCGCTATTAAAATTTTCGTTTACAAACCTAACCTAAATGTTGTGTTTTACTATTTTAGGTTAAGTGGGCTTTTTATTAAACGGCGAGGTTAATTGAAGTTACGCCAAGTTAAGCAAGATCCATAACACCCTTTTTTTATTTAAAAATTAGTTGGTTACAGATGAAACGAAAGATTTAATTGATGATAGTTAATTAATTTTCTTTAAATAGTTTCCTAATAGCTGTTTAATGCTATGGAAATTAGCCAGAAAGTAAATGCTTTTCTGAGAGGGTCACAGCTTGTCTTGGGTCCATTTATAAACATGTTGCTTGTCGGCATGCAAATCAGACAGTTACTTTGGGATTTTGATTGATCTATTCGGAAGATAGATTGCGCTGCGACCACATCCATTGTCAAACTACTTCTCTATTGTATCCCTAAAATATAGATCTTTCAATTGGGCATTATGGAAGTTTGATAGGTGAATAATATTTTTGTCTTTTATAATATCGTGAAGAATTCCTTCGTACAGGAGTTACCAATAAAAGGAACTTTAATTAAAATTTATAAATAATATTTGTTAAATATTGGTTTTGTCGGCGCATATATAGGAAGGTGAGCGTACAAATAAATTAAAATCAATCTTGAAAAGTAGTAAACAGACCGACTCCATTACTCTTAATGTCATGATTTTGTATTCCGGTTGCTTTTTGTTCACAAAGTGTACTCTTTGTAAGCATGACTAGACGGAATGTAGCCTAATGTATGTACATACTACCATGTATTAACATGTTTAGAGATCATTGGGCGTATATTTCTTTTTTGATGATATAAATTTTGGAAGCTTTCTACAACTTATCAGACATGAATTTGTTAGGCTACTTTTTTAAATAAAGGTCGATTAAAATTTGGTATCCTAAGAAAGACAAAGAGGAAATTGCTTAATCGATATGCTGATGAGTAAGAAGAGGAGTGTTGACAGTTCGTTCAATACTGCATTAATCCATTAAACCTCATCAACTTAACGATCTTTGAGATTCGTACAGATTGAGGGTGTTCTCGACGATCATATCGGTATATAAACACTAGGACATTAGAAGAATGTAGTTATAGGTTAGGTACATCAACCGTTTTATTCCATTAACCATCCCCAGCGTGATTTATTTTTAAGCAAAGACAGTTCGAAATGATTTTATATATAAATAAATAGAATTAAAATCTCATCGGCTGACAGAGCTGAAAAGTTGTGGTAAACCGCGACACCATAAAGTTTATCAAATGACATCTGAACATCTTTATGGTGTAGTTACAAACTGCGTCAATGCATTTCATCAAAGTACGCCGATGTTATAACCACACGCTTTCAGTTCTTCAATGTTTCATAAGGCCGCGGCATGAGGTAACCAAACCAACTCACTTTATGTCCATAATTCTATAAAGACATTACCCTAGCCATATACTTTTATAGTCACCTCGTACACCAGCCATTACACCAACCAACTATTGATATTATATTTTTATAAACTCGTTTTTTTATTAGCGTTGACCCTTAAGCCAGATTCATCAAATATTTTCATTTTTATTATCAATTGTAAATCTACGTTCACACCTGTTTTATTATACTGCTCACAGCACAATTTTACTTATCCCATAAAATATCAAACACACAAATTTAATCAAGCAGGTACCACGCTATGCTATAAGTGAAATTATACAGGGTAACCAAACCGAAACGTGCAGTTTTTTTGCCCGCACTGTCTCTTTCCGCCATAAAATCTCTCTCTACCCCCAAATTATATACCTACTATAGATTTGGTACATTATTGGATGATATTCGATTTTTCAAACATGAAATTTCCAAATTACAATAATATTATTTCATTAAATAAGTAATATTGTACGATATTACTTTGAATTATATTTACCAAAAGTATAACTATCGACCATTTATGCAGCGATACGATTAGGTAAACATAAAATCAGACAAATTCTAACAATGTTTGTGAAAACATTAATAACGCTTGCAAAACAGATTACCTCGTAATCAGCGTGCACTCCCTTTAAAAGTTATATAAATTGTATTTTAACGTTTACAAATTTGGAATATTTGAAACGTTGGTTAGTTCAATATACATATTTGCATTTGTTTTTGCTATTTCTGTTTTGAAATTATAGTTGGTATTGTTAGTTTATAACTTTTATTTTGCGACATTCAAATTAGTCGACGGTTCAAAAAACGAGCGGTCGAACCGCCCGCTGTTGTCTAAATAATTTATTTAAGTCTGTAACGTAATAAATTTACTCCTTGGGCTTGGGCTTCCCCCCCCCCCTTTCCATACGCATATACGTATTCACGTCGAATTTATATTATGTGACTATGTTTGTGATTATGGTGTGCGTTTGTTTGTTCGCGTATAGTTCAGTAGCATATACTATGCAAAAACTTATCTGACCCTGAACCTCACCTCAGTTGTCTCCAACAACACGAGCATAGAAACGTAAACTTCCGTTTTCCAAGCGAAAACTATTTTTCCATTATCGTTAATATGTAGCAATATTTTCAATAAATATAGAATAATAACAATTGAAAGTATTGTATACGGCAAGTAAAACAATACAATTGCTGGAAGGAGACAACACATAAATTATTAAGAGATGGTTTTGTTATTTTCGCACCATTACACGCCGCTAGCAATGTCTGGCGGTAGGATATTGCACTATAAAGTCACATTTCCCGTAGCTTTGATACACCGAGAAATATCTGGGGATTTTGTGGTGCAATTCGAGAAGCAAATTGAAAAAAATCGCTTGCATATCAACTTTATTAAATTTAAACTAGAACCAGACCTCACTTGTATTGTGTTTCCTTTACAATTTTCTGAAGTAATTTAGTTTAAACAACCTGCAATAATATAGCAAATCGCGAAAGAAGTGGGTGAGAAATAAAGCATCTAAAATCACGAAAATTACGCAATAAACACTGCTAATCTCAGACGCACCTAGTCATGAATCACGTTGACATTGCAATTCTTATAAAAGGTTCAACATTAAAACTTTCATAACACATTGTGACACGAAAGAAAACGGAAATGACAGCAATGTAACGGAAGTAAATCCGGGAAAACATTTTTTAAGATGGTGATTTATTAATCAAAAGGAAAGGGCGCGTCTCCCCGAATTAAGAATTAGTGCATTTTGTCACGACATTCAAATTATAAATCAATACTATTAGATATGTTGATTTAATTATTATAGGTTATGTACGCTTGATCACGACAGCAACTCAATTACGTTTTTACTACGGCGTAGCGTGAATAAGACACCCGGATAGGTACTTTAATTGTTTGTTTCCCAATCTTAGGAGTTATATCGATAATATTCACCTTTCTCGCCAATCGTGCTATGTGCCCAACCAATGCTATACGGAAGTTTGTAGTGTTAACGTTCGTCTAATTTGAATGCTCGTTAAAAAGTTTTTAAAATTCACATTTGCGCAATTGTTTGACAGATTCAGTATAATAAAAATTTAATTTATAAAGTTAATTATAAGTCGTAATATTACTGAGCCCATGTTTTAATTAAGCCTGTCTCGAGATCCCGGTATAAAGAGTTGTAGTAAGCAATTTCACTTTTGCTTACTCTACCCCTTTACTTTTAGACACTTTTCGTTGACTCAATTTTAATGTTCTTCAAATACATTAGTTTATGAAAGGTAGTTAGCCGAAAAACGAAAGAAGGCATTAAGTCAGTATCACTAGTCAGTCCCCTCTTGTCGGGAATTCAATATTTACTAGGCGATAAAAATTCACGCTTCTTAAAATCCATGTTGAAAATATTCAAATTGGCTCTTTTTAAAGCTCTCCAGGGAGCCATTGAGGTTGACGCCAATTTCTCTGACATGATACAATGAGGCCGGTGCCATCGGGATCGCACCTACCGCTTGGGACTTTTTACTTCTTAACTACTTTTGCAATACAAAATTATTAATCTGAAACACTTACTTTTAATTTGTACATCCGGAGCTTTAAAGCTTAAAAATTACCATTTTTATCTAACGACACAATGTTAACCCTTCCAGTTCCCTTAATAGCCTCCGAGGATCTTTTCTCACTTGGATGAAAGATACAAAACTTTTTATAATTCCTTATTTACTATACCAAATGAATACATAAACAATTTTTTGTTCTAGGCCATCAAGTGTACGTTGCCTAATTGTAATTGCGACAGTTTTGTACCTGGAAAACGACATCTTCGATATTGCGAAACCTGCAAGCACGGTTGGGTTCCTCATGGTAAGTTAGTGTACACAATTTTTTTAGTAATTAAGATTCTTTAAGGTGACGCCTTATAACTTAACACACATGACCTTCTAAGTAAAATTTCAATCAATTTCTTTTTAATTATCTTCTTGAGACAACCAATAATAATTTTAATAGCATCAATATTGTGTGTGTCAAGTCACAAAAATTAAGAAAATTTAAATTTAAAAATTTTTTATTACTTACTTAAGTTGTAAAGATTTACGAACGCCAGTTTGAGATGAATAATTAACTTTTAAAAAAAACAATAACTTGTCCCATTAAAATTGCTGCCTTCAAATTGGTGGTAGCACATATTCGAGAAGGAAATAACAAACGTCCTAATATAATCGATGTAAACTGGTTAGTATAAATCACGTCACTTTTTTCATTGCCTTAGGTGGTCATCAAATACTGGACGATTTCAAATTTTAAATACCAACTTTTTGATGTACTTATGACAATTTGCAATTACAATTGTTTTAATAATTATTTCATCCGGAAGAATATTAATTTATTTATACAAATGTTTACTTCCTTTTAAAACTTATAATTCTTTTATTTCATTTATTTATTTACTTAATGTCATTTTTTTATACACAATATCTCAACAACAAAAAATGCACATTTTAAATTCATCAACTTTTCAACTTCAACCTCGAAGTTTTCCAATAATTTTTTAAATGGCAACCTATATTTTTTTTAACAAGAAACCAGCAGCTCTGAAGCTGTAAGAAATTATGCAAAACCGGAAATTAGAGATATAGACATCAGTACTACACGGTACATACTGAAAAGAAGACACTAAATCAAGTTACATAAAAAATATAGTAAAGAACCAGCAACCCACCGGGATGGTCTCAATTTCTCTATAGGCCATTCAAAATACAAAATTTGTCGATTCGCTCGTTTATTTATTTTATTTTTTTTCAAAACTACAATTTGTGGCCAAAATAGTTTTGGGATACTTACTGTTCAGTTTTGAACAGGTCCTTGCCTGCGCCAGTCGTTATTATTGTTTGATAAATAAAATTTTAATAGTATAGCCTTTTATTCTTTAAATTTACTAATTCACTTTTGAATTTTTTCGCGGAACCCTAAGGAACCTCATTTGGGAACCGCTGGCTTAGAGTGACTAGATTTGAAAAATTGAAAAACGACACAAAAAGACAATTGGAGAGGGGCTCAACAAACTTTTTGTTCTTCACTTCTTACCAATGAGCTTTCTTTCAATTTTTCCAATTTTTTCCACAGACTTTCATGTCTGCCAAATATAATATGTCCGTAATTAATCTACGACAGTCTTTAACACTCATCAATTTATGTAAGAAATTTTAGAAGTTTATATAGAATACCTCTTAAATGTGAAGATTAAAACTAAAATTTTTAAATAAGTGAACATCCGATAATACCCCCAGTATACCAGTAATTGTATGAAATACCAGTTAGAGTGTGAAGAATACAATTAAACTTTGAACCTAGATTTCTAGTTATTGCTTCCATATTATAGCAAATTACGAGCCGTCTCTGTCTTCAAAATTTTTACGTGTTTCTACCTTCGCTTATGATATATAGTTATTGCTGTTTTCTTTTATCGGGCAGATCTTAGCCTGACGGAGAGGTAAAAGAGTATGAAGAGTAGTATTATTCCTGTATGATTAGCCAATTAAATTGACTATCAGTTATAAATGAAAAATTGCGTATGAAGGATTAATAGCATAATAAAATTTAAAAAATTTAACTTTACATTATCAATATCCTTTTGAAAGAAAAGTGGAATACATGTCCTTGACAATCCATCTCATTTGAAGTAAAAAAAAATCTACACATAATTTAAAATAAAATTAATTCAAATTTGGAAATTTAAAATTTTTATGAAACTATACAGATACATCTGAATAGACACTGTAACCAGGTCCGACGAGAGGGGAGTCAGGGAGTGATTTAGGGGGCTCGGATTTTAATCGAAATCCTGAAATCCGGGAAAAGCAACAACAAACATGCATCTGATGAAAAATTTACTTTGATATGATAAAAATAACTCGACTGTTAATCGCAAAGTGACATTTTACAGACGGGCCCGGGCCCTACATTCAAAAAATATTTCAATATAGAACAAAAATAATCAATTTTATCAAACATAGGGGCTGGGGCCCGGAGGTTACTACCCCCGGGCCCCGAATTTATCTCCCCAGACCTGACTAACTCATAGCAATATATTGATTAATAGGTAACAAGAGATCTGCTATATATTCGATTAATGTATAGTGTTACGTTATCTTATTCGGGCGATCCCGGTTTTCCATATGTTTTCAGAACATATCAATGTACTGGTTCATCTTTCAGTATGGGTGGTTTTTGTTTCAGATTATGAAATATGTATAAGGCTGTGATCGTTATAACATGCTATTTAGTTCATTTATCTAATGTATTTTACGTCTTTTTGCTTTAAGTTTTTAGATGTCGTAATTTGGAGGGTTATATCCGATATCCATTGTTTCCTTTTTGTGTGTAACTAAACTATGGAAATTTATTTCATGGTCGATTCAATTAAGTAAGAATAAGCGTTCGCCCTTGGTACTTTATCGGTTCAAGATGAAGCTCCATATTATTTTTTTCTACTATTTTCTCCTCGAGAAACTTCAAGTTGGTTCTAAGCACTTTCTAGATTTTTGACATATCAATACTTTAGAAAATTCAAAAATGCACATACGCTTTTTAGAACTAAAATGGTTTTTAAGTTATCACAAATAAAATACACTGTAAGTATAAAATATCGCAAACGTTTTCATCATACTATGACATCGGTAGGCAATGAACTTGATAGTTCATGAATCATGATGATAGTTGATTGGACTGATAAAAGTTGATAAAACAATGATCCGACTTATATTGATATATGCAACAGGAACAAGAGCGAAAACCAAAAGAACCAAAGAGAAAATAAGTAAAGTGGAAATGAAGGTGCTAAGATCGATCCTGAATCTGACTCTCAGATATAGATAAACCAATGTTTCAATACGAGAAAACTGCAAAATTTAAGACGTAGTTAAATAGAGTAAAGTCAGAAAAAAATGGAGTAAAAATGGTATAAATGGTCCATAGTAAAAATGGACTGCCGAAGGGCAAAGGACTACCAGGACGACCCCCGAAGAGATGGGTCCAAAGCTGGTTTTCCTCGTCAGTTGAATAAGGCAAGACAAACAGGAGAAATCCTAGTCCAAAGTAGAAGAAGAAGAAGTAAGGTTCAAATTATATTTAACATTTACCAATACCTAATTACGATTAACGCGAATTAGTGCACGATTTCAAGACACAAAATCAATTTATATTCGAATTTTTGTGATGTGACATGTTTTTGTTCGGCCATCTTGACTTCTTGAGTTAAAATTTTAAGATTGTCATCGTCAGATCGAAAGACACTTGTCCGAGAAGATTGACTTCAGAAATTCTGAAATTCCTCAGTTCCGCTACGCCGTTACCGTTATTTGCGAGGTAACAGGTTAGTAGATCTATATCGATCTACGGTAGGAGAACTGCTTTGTTTCGAATTCAGGGTTCCACTATCATTTTGAAAATTGTTGACTTAGTGTTAAATTTTCACTGTAGATCCACAGGGTTAAAGAGCTTTTGTATAAGGTATATTCTGTGAATTTGCTAGTAGCTATCGTTATGAGTAAATCTATGCTTTTCAATTTTATTGGGTCATTTTGTTGTACCGCAGTATTTTTCTAAATTATTGTTACCTAGTAACCACTCTTCAATAGCTTTAATTGTATTTTGCGAACACCTGTTAGTCGTACAGCTCGTATAAATTGTTATGATATTAACATTATTATTATAATACCATAGTTTATACAAGGTGGGCTATGTAAAATTTGGAATTTAATTTCGTTTTAAAAAAGGTACTAATAGATATTTTTCCAAAATTATGATTTTACTGGTAAGGTCCATCATTGAAATTTATGAATGAAACTCAACTTCCACGACTTGTTTTACAGTACCTCATTCGACCTACCCAATTTTTCAGTACATTTTCAATTGTTTGAGCCTCTATCTCTGGAACGACAAAGTCGATTTCCTGTTTTAAGGCCTCAATGGACTCGGGATTGTTTGCGTAACACTTATGTTTCACGGCGCCCCAAAGGTAATAGTCTAATGGAGTCAAATAGCAGCTGCGATGCGGCCAAATGACTTCTGAGTTTCGGCTGATTATGCGGTTTTCGAACACAGTGCGCAAAAGATCTAATGTAACGCATCGGATAGTCACAGAGCTTCAGTTCTTGAACTGATTGGACTTTATAAGCCTTCATACCGAGATCTTTATGAAAAATTCTGCGCAATATTTTCCATTGAACGCACTGGACGAGCACGTACACGAGTTCTTTTGTCCAATAAGAACCCGGATTGACGAACTCGCTTCACAAATTGATTCACAAACTGCGTTGATGGCACGCTATTTCTATCGAATTGATTTGAAGACTCAGAACTTTGGAAGAAATTTTTTAATATTTCCCAATTTTCTTCAAACGTAAAGTGACCCATTTCGTAAATTTCTAACCTTGAACTAATAATCTGTCACTTCATAAATGTCAATTTGGCCATATTCTTTGAAATAACGGGGGGTTTAAATTCCAAATTTTACATGGCCCACCCATTACTATATCGGGAGGGTTATTTTATTTACAGGAAAGATATTGCTTACTGCTAATATCCAGCTAGTTATTACACAACTTAGGGCTTTTCACACAATGATAAATCAGGGAGAACTTTGTCGTTCCTCAACTTATTTGTGGACTTTCTATAGCTTTAATATATTATAAAATGTTATAAAAAAAGCCGCCGGCTAGAAGATTCGAACGTGGAATTTCTAAGGAGTAATATGGAGATTTGAAGTGCTCATTTTTTAACTCTCCGTACGGCTTTTTGCCTCAGTTGGAATAACTTTTACTGAGTTTAAATAAAAATTGAGTTACTTTGTAGTATAATCAATTATTGTTTTTTTTTCGAGTGTTCCTTGACTACGGCCCGGGTACCTTTACTTGAAAGTTTTTTAGTAGTAAATCTATAATTTTAATTTATCATATTTGGCATTATCAACTGAACTAATGTTAAATTTTATATTAATTGTATGTCATAAAAACATTTCAAATTTAATGATAAGTCATCAATAGCAAATTACTTCATTAATTAAAGTATGGTAACGATTAGGTCTGAAGGTATCCAGTATGGGTTTCGAGGATGAAACCTTTGGGAGATTATTATTATGGTGACCTTCTCAGTTGACAAGTTAACAAGATAGCGAAAGTTTGGGGTCAACTACATATTGTGTTGGGGTCGTGTGTAATAAGAAATTTTTGAAAATAATAAAAGTATTGCGATAAATAATAAGTCACTAAAGATCAATCCATAGATGACCTTATCATTTGCGATCTCTTTGTTTATTGGATGGTCAGCGTGTAGGAGCCGTACAAGTTATCGAATAATGAACTGTCATATTTGAGTTATGAACGGCAAGGCACCGCGCCCAGTCGTACAGAATTTACATTCGTTTAGGAAACGGTTTACGAGCATCCCCGGTACCATCTATAGTCTAATGCGACCAGTTGACCACCGCTTCGGGCCACTGTCTATGCATAGGAAATGATGTCCAAGATGAAATTGTACTCTGGAGACTTCCACGCTTTGATATGTATGATATACTGCATCACCTACGTCCTACGTATTGAATTTTTAGGTGTTTACGTTCCTTTGTAGAAACGACATCTTAAATATTTATATCTCAAAACTTCGTGCCTAAAATATATTATAACTTTGATATAAATATTCTCAAAGTATCGATATTCAATTTAAATATATTAAACGTCCCTAGACCATACAATTTTTAATAAAAAAAAAATAGGAAAAAAAAACAAAGCCGGTCAAAATAAATCCTAAACAACTTTTCTTAATTGTGATTTATGTTTATTAAACATGGTCTTATTCATAGTTTGTGTTCAATGGCTTTAAAGTTACACTTTTAATGTCTTACTACCCCTTAATATCTCGTATTTTAATTTAATCAAGAATAGTGACACACTCACAACATCGTGTTTAATTTAATTCAAATGTTAGTGCCTACAATATCAGTAATATTTAATCCTTCCCCGGCGATGTCTTGATGTGTCACCGAGCCGAACAACTTCCCCTAATGTATATCCCCCGCGGCTTACAAATTGTTTGGGTTGTAAATTAATATATCAGGTTCTAGTTTGTTTTATCTCGTTTTCTATTACTATTTACACACTACATTTATTTTCATCATTTTCGTTTTTTTGCACTCTTCTTCATTTTCCCATCAGTTACACACCCCATCACAAATATTTTGTTGTTTGATGCTAATAAATTTTGTATGGAATTCCAACTTTTCAATTTAATTAATACCTCGATAGCAGAAGTTCTTCGTGGTGGTGGTAGTACTCGCATGCCACTGTTTTTTAAATGCCTTCATCGATGATACTATCTCAAGTATTTATAATCCCATTATGTACCCTAAATATTGATACACTTGCTAAATGTAAAATAGATCATAATTATTTTATACTTAAACTCGCCAAAATACTTCAGATGTTTGTTTTATCAAATTAATTATTACAAATTTAAAAAATAATGGCGATTTCGCAAATGACGCCATTAAAGTTTAAAATGTTAGTAGTGCACTCTTGCGATTTATTATTGCATTGCCAAGTTAAAATGATGTATAAAAGGTCAAAATAATATAATGCAACCACAAATTAAAAAGGGATTTAATCCCGTACTGACACAAAAGTAAAGCGAACAATAGATCAATTTACAACCGTTGTGATGTCATTTCCCGTGGTTCGTGTTAATTATTGGTGAATCTGCGTGATGGCTATGATGTGCGTTAAGGGAACATATTGTTGATTCACTTCGAAATTAAAATTTTTGTTTGGTATTACTATAGGTTATGACAGTTAAATTCATTTTTATGTCAAACTTTTAAAGGAGATATGATATTGAATTTTTGACATTTTGAGATACAATTAGGTTAGGTTGTAAACTTATAGGTTAGATACTGAGCAATTGAGATGCTGCTTGTATCGATAAATATTTTATGTAGATGTTTTAATTTGATTAAAATAGCAACGATTCACTTGAAATAGATCGAGATGAAGGATGTAATGTGGTACCAAAAGCACATATTTCAAGTATTTTGTTCGAGAATAGTTATGACAACATTACTCAAAGCAAGTCTTAGAGCGTTTTAAAAAAAAACTTGACGATTAGTATGTGTTTATGGAAGGTGACATATGTTTTAGCAGTCAGCGTCGCGGCGCGTATAAACATATCGGCGCCGGTTGCTATATGACTTGCGACGTTATATACAAGACACCTTCACACGTGTTTACATTTCACGCTTGTTTAAAATTTACTCGTTGACAAAAGAGGTAATTGCTTTCAACTTGTTTATTTACATTGCCATCGTAAAAAATAATGTTAATAGATGTCAGGCATTTGCTTTTAAAATTAGCACACTTTCTGAAACCTGCAACTAACTGTATATAAAAAATTTATGCCATTAACATATGTACATTTTATAAAAACAAATAGAATTTTGTAAAAATAAAGCAATAATTTACAACACAACAATTTTGGCTTGTTTTACGGCAATAATTTCCTAAATTTCAAAGTACGTAATTACCAAGATGTAGCGCACCTTAGAAAATGATAAATTACTGCAGGGATTTCTGTACATTACAATGATTGAGGCGATATTGGTTGTCCTTAGAGAAAGGTCATTGATTATTGAAGTCTAAGTTAATTCATAACTGTATGACGCTAACCTAATATTCGGGATGAATGGGGAGTGAGCGAAAGATACTACTGTCATTTATCAAAAGCTTCCAATCGCCAATGTCGCGCTAGTAAATGATGTCATCTGTCAAGAAGAAAGCAACTATGGCCCAGAATTCACGCATTATCTTTTCGGCCATAAATAATCCTTGATAACCGGAGAAACTACAAAATTTTAGCTATTTCAAAATATGAGATAATATTTCCTGGTCGGAGGGCAGACACACCACGGTTTTAATTCGTTTGTCATTGATAAACATGTGAAATGCATTTTTTCAAATTATAAAATACAATAACCAAACAACAAAATTGTAGTATCAAACTAAAGTTTTTTTTTTAAATTAATATTTTCTATAATTCATTAATTCAAATTTATTGATTTTTATTATTTGCTCAAATTATTTTCTATTACGATGTTTACCTACTTATATTTTAAAGAGCTCTATTTTTATTAACATAATTGGAAATTAATTAGTGCCTAAAATACACTAAATAAAATAAAAGTAATTTAAATAGCATAGCAAAAACGTATATTATACTTATCTACTATGTATCTAGTATCTATCTATCTATTATTTTATTATCTAGTACAATCGTAAAACCCTGTAAGTCGAGTTACTAAAAAGAAATATGTCATTCATTTAAAACTCGACTTACTAAATTTTTCGATTGCTTGCTAATAAAACATTTTCAACAAGCGTCTATTTTTGTATTATTTCAGTTATATGTATATCAGAAACGCCCCACCTCCTAGAGATTAGTTTATTTAACTATCATAAGGGATAACCGAAGTTACCCAAAAAAGTACTTCAAAATATAAGTGTAACCATTTTTAGCAATTTTAAATTATTTACAACGAATAGACACCTTTGTTAAAAACTATTTTAAAATATTTCAAATTCGTGCAATAAACAAAAGTCTAAACATTATACCAGGTTGTGCGGCCTGAAGGCCGCACTGACTTACCATAACTTACCAATTTCTTCTAGAATGGTAACTTAAAATGTACTAATCGGGGAATGAAACACACAGAATATAGCTAAATAGGAAAGTCAAGAGGTTTGAACGGTGTGGAACTTGATTGCCCATGTTGTCACTGACCTGTCACGCTCTGACAGTCGTTGGAGATAATTAAAAAAAGATTAATTAAAGTTATTATATTAAAAGCAAAAATATTTTTATAAGCTGCTTTAGTCAGTCTTCCTCCGGAGCTGATGGATTTGATTTGTCTAAATCAAAAAATTAAACAAAAAATGAAGATGTAAATCTAACAGTGAAAGTAATGCTAGTCTCAAAATTTAAAAGGAAAACCTGAAACTGGTAAGGAAATATCAGAAAAATAAACCGAACGACAATATTAAAACGAAAAACTAAATTTTCCATAGAAATCTACAATTTTCACCAGAATCCCAAAAAGCCTGCGATGATCCAAAACGAAAAAGAATGTAAATTAGAATGAAATGTAAAATTACATTGGCTAAATGATCAGTAAACTACACAAAATTCCAGAATTTCGCATTTTTAAACCATGCACTCAAAAGATCGTGGTTGAAGTTAGCAAAATTGAAAAACCTCAGAAAAAATTGAAAGAGTTTGTTTGATTAATGCAGTTTTGATACGTCCACCGTGTATAGTCCTGGCATTTTACCATATCAGATTACTAGTTGTACCGGTCTCTGTAGAACTTATGTACATAGAAAACAATATTTTTTACTAATCTGCACGATTGTGCACAAAAATTACACAATTGCGTACTTTTTCTGCACAATTGTGTGAATTAATATCACATATTTTTCTTTCTGTGTATGTGGAGAACCGTTAAAAGCACTACAATCAGTTTTTCATCGTTAGAGTATACTTCTATCTGAAAATTAAAAAAAAAATCAAAATTTGTTGATAAGTTAGTTGGCACAGAGTGAGAGATTTGTATATCCATAAATTTGAACATATTGCTATTTTTCTAATTTATTAAATTGCCAGATATGAGATAGTATCATAAACTGGTCAGTTTTTTGATTTAGCATAATTAAATATCAGTTCTTTGAAGAAAGCAATTATCACAGTCTTAAGAAATCCACAGCTTATCAATTCAGTAATGTCAGTGACTCAAACTCGGGGTTTCCACCCACTAACTCAACTAGCGATCACATCAAGCCACTGCTGTGGTTAATTTAAAAAGAATTGAGTTTGGTATTTCAAAAAAATTGAAATTTCTGCTTCATATATAACAAAATTTCCGATTTGTTGTATACATATTGTTTTATGCATATATTATGCATTTTTAAACCAAGCGACACCGAAAAATGAGAATTTTGCCATGCTCAAAAACAGAACCACCTTATCATAGTTAAAACTAATTTCAGGTTACGTAGTTCAAGCTAAACATAACTTATAATTGAAATTTATTTTAAACGAAAAGGGATCTACCTTCTACCGAAGCTTTTTCGAAGCGGTGTTTTCATTGATACTCAAAGTTTCAAATGGCCCTTTCGGCCTTTGGATTAAACGGTTGCACAGGCAGACTGGTGCTAAAAAAACAAGTTTTCAAAATTTCAGTATTTTTTTCGTTTGCAATTAAAAATAAATTTAAAAATAAACGACGTGAAAAAAAGTATGACGAACAAAGAAATAGCAATTTTAGGTTAATTAAATATTCAATGTTGAAGATATCAGTTTTGTAAACGGTAATGACAAGCAAGTGACTCTATACGTCTTAACACCCTAGAGATCCAAATTGCGGCATCTTCCAATTCCGCGTCCTGATCCACCGGGACGTCTACCTGTTCCTGATTTATCACTCGTCGACTTCACTTCCCGCTAAACTTATCCTTTCTTACAAGAGATTCTTTATAGTTAGTTAGATTTGGAAGTTTGGAACGAATAACGTATTAGCAAAAGCAGGGCCGAAAACATTGAACAAATTGTAGCAATTATCGGAAACATTTTCCAAATGATCGTTTAGTTGTGCGTCTTTGGCAATTCTTTTTTGTTAATTTTAATGAATTTTATTTTAAAATATATATTTGTCGATTTTATGAATGGATTTTAGCTTCGTGATAAACAAGATCAGAAACATAATAAATATCTTTTGGCCATCTATGGTTATAAAGGATTCAAATTACATCATTAATCTTTCACAGTTCGGTCCGTTTTTGCATGGTTTGTCCATTATATCATACGTGATCGAGCCTCAGTGACGAGAATAGGGATTGCGGCGTCCAGCTTTTACCCTGGTAAGGGGGAAGATCCCGCGATGCAAGCACTACGAGTGATACGCTTGCTTTCTTTGCATTATTTACTAGAGATCCACTACTATCTTGCCACTTGAAATAATCGCTTATGTTTTTGATTCTCAATACTCAATTTCGACTCAAATATTCATGAAATTTTAGTAGATAGCCAGTGCTTTTTCAACGTATTAAAAGAACAAAAAGAGTCAACCGCCAATTTTAAAATTCAAAACTCATGAATTATTTTCCTAACTGGAACGCTAAAGCAAATATAATGCCAGTCTGCTTCAATTTAGCTTTAATTGTTATGGGGAATAATCGATATTGCATGTTGGGTTAATCTTGAATGGAATCTTTAACGTTTTCCTATCTAGCACAAATGTATCTAATACTGCAGTGCATTCAAAATTTGTTTCTAAATGCAGTTGAATAACAATTATTCGCCTATGAAGAATGGCTTCCTTTGATAATGTCGCAAAACTTTATGAACACGAGAGGTGCGACTGTCACGCAACCTTAATGAGTTTTATTAAGCGATGTGATTGTTTAGTTACATGTCTCATGTTATCGTGTTATAAATCAAATCTACTAGATTTTCCGGTAAACTCGCTTTAATTACAACACGCGTGTTAACATACATGATAAAAATGTTTTGATAGATAGCTAACAACATGACAAAGGCAATCAATAACACACATTTTTACACCATTTTCTACTTTACAATCATTTTATAATTCATAGAAATAAATTTTGTTTTCGTATTCAAAATTAACCTCAAAATATATTTGCATTGTTCCAATTGCAACAATGCTACCAACTGCTTGCTTCGATGCTTAATGAACCAACTGTAATGATTAATAACAAATTCCAACTTATACAAACAGTTCTCAATTTATAGTAGCACGTTCCATCAACTTATTGTATTATGTTTCAGAATTAGTAACGTACGAGTTATTAACTACACAGGCCGTTCTCTGCATAATTTTAAAACTTCTACCTTTAACTTCCCATAAAAAAGCTTTAAATATTAATAATCAATTGATTTGTGGTCCCCTTAGTCAAACTGCCATCAAAATATTTTATATAACCAGAAAATTTACACAGATTTACAACTAAACGTGACCACAACATTTTTATTTTTTCTAACCTCAAATATTTATGCCTATCTTCAAGTCGGTGTATATTTTTGAATATTAAATTTTTTACTTGTTACAAAGTATAGCTCAATAAGTCGGAGGTTTACTAAAAACTGCACCGGTGACTTGATTTATTACTAACACAAAAAGCGTGTCGGAAAACTGTACCATACTTACACTATCTATACGATTTATTGTACTAGCTAGAATAGCTAGAACATCACAAGCTTTAAAAAGCTCAAAAAGTAAAAACTTTTTTCATAACCTCAATGCAAACTTGTTTTCCTTCAATTTGTAACATAATCAACTCAAGTACTCACAATATCACCACAATACATCAAATTCACTCATCGATAAATTCATAAAGTAATTATGTAGCACTATCTGTACATCATTGTGTTTAATTGTTGAATAAACAAATATGTTTTGTGTTGTTGACATGGGCGTCGACGTTTTGAAGTTTCTATGGGGGCAAAGAATATTTTGGAAATATTTTGGTTCTGACGATCGGAACGATCGGTACACATTTTTAGATTATGAATTCTTATATTATTTTGTGTTGAATGCTTTCTTATTTATTTTTTTTTAATTATGAGGTCAAATCAAATTACTTTACTATTTTATATTACAATAATTTAGTTTCTCTCTTTTATCTTGATGGTAAAACACTCCCTTCAAAATTGTTTTGGCGAACGAACGAAAGCTTTTAAATAAAATATAATTCCACATTTCGTAATATAATTGAACGAGTTTTGTTAAAACATTTAAAAATGCATTATGTATTGGAAAGCAATTGATTTAAAAAGTTAATCCTCTTGAATTTGTAGTTCCAATAATTCGTTTCTGAAAATTTTAAATAAATTTTAAAGCAAAATTTTATTTCAGGACAGTAATATGCACACCCACTTATATTTTTATTAAATCATTACATATTTGGTAAATAGTAATTTTCCAAACTGTGCAATTATGACGATCATTATATTAATGATTTTTTTACTGCTCAAATTACCCTATTACCATATTTTACTTAGGGGTTAAATAATTTGTTGGTATAACAAAAAAGCATTTAAAAAGTAAAATAATAATTTTTGTATAATTGAAACGAACATGAGTTTTCTATGTTAATTAGATGTCGTAATTAAAGAACCACGATCAAAAGTCAACATCTAAGGATAATTTAGTTGCGGGTAATTAAAAATCCATTAGCAGACCCTGTAATGTAAATTCGTATTTTTAATAAGGAATACATTAGGCGGAGACTGCACACCTTTTATAACTATAAAATACGTACCTCACCGCCGGACTTTTTGCATTAATTAGTTCTAGAATACCAAGTGTTTTAATTTTACTACAAGTAGAGCTACATGTCTTTTTTAATAACTTTACAGTTTTTCTTTGATTTAATTTACTTTATTAAATTGTGACGGTTCTTTAAAACTTAAATAATCAATTCACCACAACTTTAATTGACGATGCCATTCGATTCCACATTTCCTCAGCCATCGACCTAGTTTTCAATTTTGCATGTTATGACATTTTAATTGTAATTTTTTCAGTAATTTATTAATCTTTTTATGACTTGTGTTTTTTAGCTGCGGTGTAGCTTCTTCATTTACTAACCGGAAGCATACCGAAACGATAACTCTTTTACGTACATATCTTCATTAGCAGAACGGTAAAAAAGTTTAATTGTTTTTGAATATTTTCCTTTGAAAATTAATTTATTATATCCAAACTTACAAATGTCTTGCGAAGTTTAAGACTCGAAATTCTCGGCCCACCCAAGTTTTATCTACAAATTCGCTATAGATCACTCAAAATTATAGCATTTGGCTTAACTTTAAATCCATTTAATTTCTAAGTTTGCAAGCCAATATCTTTTTTAAATTTCAAATAATCTACATTTTCAAAATTCAAATTATATTCACGATTAACAATCGATAGGTTTGTAATAATTTGTCAATTAATTATAAAAATGTGATTGCTCGCTTCTTTTTTCCCTTTTTCCCCATCCCAGCTAAACAACTTGATTAGGTCTTAAAATGTCTTATAAGATAAAAACAAATACAAAAGAAACATAGTAACAAGGTTGGCGCGTATCTTTAAATTCCAGAATATGTAACAAATCAAATAAAATAAACAATCAAATTAATTAATAATTAAACCTTTATTACTTCTCGTTGAAGGCGGAAAAGCATCAACCAAGCAAAACTACATTGACCTAAGAAAAGTATCAGTTGGGTTTATCAGTACCACAACCCACGTCATCCTACAATTCTGCTAATTAGAGCAAGTTATAGACATCCATAATCCCCATCAAACGAAATCGGCCAACACCAGTTTCAGCTATGAGCTCCTCATTTGAGTAAAAACGTTTGCCAGTGAGCCATCTCTTCAGGTTTGGAAACAGGTAGAAGTCACTGGGAGCCAGGTTTGCCGAATATGGTAGTTAAGGGATCAGTTCAAATCCAATTTCGTGCAATTTTGCTTGTGAAACTAACGATGAACGAGCAGGCGCATTGTCGTGATAATAAAGATTTTTTTGTTTTAAATGTGGCCGCTTTTTGGCGATTTCACTTTTCAAATAATCCAAAAATGATGATTAATATGCGCCAGTTATGGTTTTACCTTTTCGAAAATAGTCGATGAAAATTATTCCATGCGCATCCAAAAATACGGAAGCCATAACCTTTCAAGACCATTGTTGCGTTTTTGGACGCTTTGGAGCACTTTCATCAGCAAAAACCCATTGTTTTGATTGTTGTTTCAACTATGGTGTATAGTAATGGATCCAGGATTCATTCATGGTTATAAATCGGCGAAAAAAAGTCTTTCGGATTAAGCTTAAACACGCGAAAATTCTGCTGGGAAGAACACAAATTCGTTTTTTGACGACTGTGAGCAAACGCGGCATCCATCGCGCGCAGAGCTTCTTCCATTGATATACTTACAGCCTTAGCTGGCTCTCTTAATTTCATTTTGGGATCATTCAACATCGTATTTTTTTTATATTTTCTGGTGTAGTGACCTTATTTGGGCGTCCAAAACGTTCAGCAGCATCAAGCTGCTCGTACGTCCATAACGAAAATCAGTAAACCACTTATGAATCGTTCCAATTAACGGTGCCGAGTCCGGGTAATACTTATCCAGCTTGGCTTTGGTCTCGGCTATCGTTTTCTTACGTAAATAATAGTGTTTAATGAAAACTCGAAACTCACTTTTTTCCATTTAAAAAAATATTCGTTGGTTGGTCTCTACTGGGTGCTGTAACTTGTAAATGCGTAATTCTAAATGTCTGTAATTTTGATGAACGTCATTTAAAGGATGAAGCTTGTCAAAATTGGTTCACATTAGTGAATATTAACGTCATCTCTTAGAATTTTCAGCGATTGCCTATCCATTTTCAAGTTTTACAGCCTCCCAGATCAAATAAAATTGTGTCTGTAGCCTTTTTGGCTTAACAAAAATTAACACTAACTTCAACGAACAAAATTTTAACATTACCTATTGGTTCTGTGGCCAAAATCGCTCCCATCCAGTTATCAAAAATTTTAAAATTCTAATAATAAATCAGGATACCTTTTACGTTGAAATTAGAGAGGTCAGATTCCTCCGAAGACCGTGATGATTGGACAAACAGACAAAATAGGGATTTCATAATCGAAATATATTGGATTTTGATTTTATTTTATTAATTTTGAGAAAAGACGATACTAGAAAATAAAGACCTATACAAAAATATTTGACAAAGTTTTGATAGAATAGGACAGATTCAAGCATCAGAGTTAAACCAACAATTTGACTTTGAGCACTCTGATTGGATCAACAGTGAGTTGATCCTGGGTTAACACTTATTAAGCTTGATACAACTGGGTCTTACATAACTACAAGTTTTTGCCAAATCGTTCAAATGCGAAAAAAAATTGGGGTTGTTGGTATTTTTCTAGAGTAACAGGAACTCTCTCTCTCTCTCTCTATTTGAGAGACTACTCCTGAAGGATAGAATACGATTGCGAGGACTGCGCACCCCTATCTTTTGGCATGGTCGGTATTAATCGGTATATGTTAAATTTTGTTACGCATTTTTGTACCGAAGTAGTGCTTAACTATTCGATTTAGACAGGGAAGAAGCGAAGCGACACTTTTTAAGGGGAACAGTCCTAAATTTGTCAACTTTTTTGCTCTTTACCTCGTGCTAATGAGCTTTTTTTGAGTTCCTCCTTTTTTACAGGAATGTATTAATTTCCAACAATAAAAGTGATTTGTAGCAACTGATGATTTTGCCAACTTTTTGTTGAAATTTACCAACTTTTGCCAATTGCCTAAAAAATTAAATTGGTGATAGGGGGAAGCACGTTACTGGTTTGTGTCTAAACCTTTGATCTAGTCTAGGCTAATCTTTTGGTTATTGATAGAGGCGTTGTTAGTGTCAATGAGATTGTTATGGTGATCACGAGATTATTTAAGGTTTGTCTTTGGCAACAAACTTAGTTTCCTCAAAATATGTAAGTCAAAATTGCTGTATCGCCATACTTTCTCATTTAAAGTGGTTGATTTTTCCTACTCAAAATTATAGGCACAACTCCAGCTTTTGGAGAACTTTTATTTGTGTTATTTCATCGATATTTATAATACAACCATTTTATACATTTTTATCGTTATTTGAAAGTCGAACTATATTTTTCTTTACTTTTTAGAGTTTTCTTTTTTGACTTTGGAAAAGTGATAAATGGATTTATTTCTTCAGGTTTAGAATATTACAATAATTAGATGCCAATCTAACGGCATTTTTCATTGTTATTCACGATTTTGCCTAAAATTCATTTTCTCAGATCCGTACATCCATATTGCAAAAAATAGAATTTTTTAAAATTGAATCACATATTATGAAATGTTAAAAAATGAAAAAATGAGTCGTGACATCCAGTCTGTAAAACCACCGGCTTACCAAATATTTGCTTCTTTTCCCGTTAGTCCAGTTAGTGGACGTTAGTCCAGTCCGGGCCTGCTTTCCCGTTTTACGACAAAATTTTAGTATTGTTTTGGCACCGAAATTTAAGAAGAATCCTTCGAGATTTTGTGTCTATATACTCGATTTTGTTAAATTATAACATCATTGACGCGATGTTCGATAAATTTCATAATAAACTGGATTAAATGTAGAGATTATATTAAATATATACGATAACAGCGTTAACACAAATTGGCACTTATTTATAATTTTTTACCTTTTATTATTACTTCCAATCGTATTTACAACAGGTGAATCCGTAAAGTAAATTCTAAATTAAATATCACAACCGTATTAATTAATTCAGAAAGTTTCTTTTGCTGTATTTCCCCTTTGGAAACCTGATCTATTAAGACGACATCTAAGATTGCAATCAGACAATATCGTTTACTTAATATACCTAAAAGGATATCAAAAATTCTTAATTTAGAATTAAGGAAAAATTTCTAAGAAATAGGCCAAATTTACGTAGTAAACAATTATGGTAATTGATTGAGTGGTTGCGGAAAAATAGAAAATTTTGTGAAAAAGTTAGTTGTCGAAAATAATATTATGTATGTAGGTGTCGAAGTAATAAAATCCAAAGCAAAACGAAATATAAAAGCAAGAAGTGAATAAAGTTAAGTATTTTTTATTTGGACATATCTAAAATAAAAATTTTAAATTAATTTGTTTTATGGGAATATTTTTTATTTAAAAATTATTACAAACTTTTGCTTTTGAGAAACATACGTCAAATACAGAGACGAACTTAATTTAGGGTGACGTTTGTAATTAAATTATAAGATTAATTATACGACACAACGTATAATTTGTACTGCAATTATAAAACCAGCCATTATTATTTAGAATTATAGCAATAACAACATTTTATTGTTGTTTATTAATTTTTTTCTAATTATAAATATATGCTTTATATATTTATACATATACATGCACGTATCAAAATCATAGTTTGAAGGGTTTAAAGATTAAAATGAATAATTAAGAAATCAGTGTTGGAAACTAATCCTTACGAGCAATTACAAGGGTAAATCTATTGATAAGATGAGTGCCTTGGTGCTGTTGATATAACTCCGCCAATTAAAATTGATGCGTTAATTACAAAGCCAATCAAAACTTTTCCTTAGATTAAATTACACGCAAAATCTAATTAAACTACGACCATTCGTGACAAATTATATAATATGAGGTGTTATTTTAAAACCTGCAGTATAATTAAGGAGTTTAATTTTTTTCCTGATTATAGAAAATTTTTATTTATTTATAATAACAGTTTAATTATATAATCGGCCACGACACAAGATTTAATAATTGGTTACATTTGGTAACCACAAAGTGTATAATGTAATCTGGACGCAGTGAACCAATGCTCGCGGTTTGAGTTTCGCCGTCTTATTGCGGTATTTACTGAGTCGCTGGAGTTTGCTCACCGTCTTTCAAACCCTAAGGAAATTTACCCTTTGTTATTGAGACGTTACATTGCTAAGTGTATGCTCAAATTTGTGGATTAAACACCCCTATTTGTTTAATTTTAGACTTTAAACAAATAATTTGAGTAACGAGACATCGGTAAACCAATTAATACCCATTTAAAATTCTTCCAGAGCGAATAAAACGTATCTTACGTTTTAATGTTTTAACAGTTCTTTTTTGTTCGTCATATTCATTCTATTTTTTCCGTAAGAACTAAGTTGTTAATTATGATAAATATTCACAGGTTTTTCCTGAGAGAGCAATACAACGGAAGTCGGTATTGTTATTCTGCTGTAGATAGGGGGTAGGTTGTATCAGTGTTTAACCCTTCCTTTTAGCTTGCTAACTTCCTGCTATCCTTATGCCTCCTGGGAGCAAATACTGCAAACTGAAATCCCGCTATTTTATCTTATGTCCTTTAACTAGCGGAGTGCTTATCCATGAAATATGTTATATGTTTATATTGCCTCGTGTTCATTAAGCACATAGGATTCAAATCATTGAAATTCGATATCCTCGATTAACTATTACAAAATATACATAATATTTATGTTGGTACATGCGTTGATGTTAAATCGCCTTAAGCATAAAACATTCAAGAAACAAAACCAAACGTCGAAACAATTAGGAACTTCTTAAATATTCAGTGCGGAGTTACCATTATTTTCTTCTATATTTCTAGGTTATGTTCACTATCAATTGTTTTCGATGTAATTTCAACTATGCTAGTTTACACTCGACGATATTTTGTAACAAATGACATGCATGAAAAATAACGAGTGTTCACTTTATGAAGAGAAAATCGTACCAACCATACAAAATGATCTTAACAAATTAATTAAAAATTATTTTTCTTTATTTGGATCATTGTGTTAATCGGTTAATGCAAATAATAGAAAGGCAGATGTAAACCTTTTATTAATAATGTAAAATGTAATTATTTCATCTTAAGAAAAAGTTGTATCCACTACAAACAATAGGTGATCAAGTTGAGCCGTAATCAATCAATTCTTTGTCTCTGAAGAAATTAAAAAATATTCCGAGGACGAGTAACGCCCACTTTTATAGTTAGCAAAGATTCCAGGTTGACCGTTCAGCAGCTATTGGTTCTTGCTTGACAGCGTTAGAAATATGATTCAAAACTGATTAAATTCTTAAAGTCATTATTATTTAAAATAACTGGTGGCTTAGCACAATAAAAGCTTCCTATGTTAGAAAAAGGAAAACTGAAATTTTAATCAAAATTAGAAGAAAATTATTCTTGTTTCTAAGAAAGTAAGCTATTCCCAAAATCTAACTCAACTATTTTCTTTTTATTCGGTTTATTCCGATGCACCAGTCATTGTACTTCCTGAACCTGAAGTATTAAAAATCAAAAGAAATTTTCACATGTTATTTTTCTTACATAAAATTTTGATCCTGGATTCATTTGGATTGCAAACAATAAAATCCGATAGTCGATTATAGTAGTACTTCAGGATCGGCATAAAACAGCCGTAAGATTTCAGTCGCAGTAACTCCAATTAATTACTATAAGACAACAACTAAGATTTTCTTAATTTTAGAAATTCTCCAATCGATATTTTACAATATAAATTTTTAATAATTTTCCGACTTTGTCAGAGCCGAAAGGCTAGTTCTAGAATAGAAATCTAACGATTTTCAACTTGAAGGGATTCAATAATAAATATTAACTTGTACTAATAAATGTTAAAAAAGTTGTAATAGCGAAAATTAACTAACCGGAAGTGATCATGCAACAATAAAAAAAACTCACCGTTAAAAAGTTTTTTCTAATTGTCGTAGTTTGAAGTACTTGAAATAATTTGTATATTATGCGGTTCAGCTTTTAATAACTAAAAAAATTCTTGTTTTTCAAAAATTAATAATTAATTTAAAAAAATTTGATTAATTGTATTTTAAACGATTAAAGAAGAGATAGTCAGTAAGTCTTCACTTGCACGACTATCCTGGGCGGTTGTTTGTGTTTAAAATTAATTAATGTAATTCGATGTATCTGCAGGATTGATTGAATCATACGCAAATGTTTCAAGCAATTGGATTAAAATTGTAATTAGAATACAATCAGCAGACCGTTAACTTCACCTTTAACATATAAGTACTATTATATGTTATTGATTTAATTAACATTCATTATTACGAATAAGCAAAAAATTGCAAAAAAAATAATTCCGTTTGAAACTGATATTTTTGTATATTGACTGAGGTTTTTCAAACGGATTCCTCGGTTTCAAAAAAATGGGGAGCTCACTTAATAGGGGGGTAGTAAAAAATTTGAGATAAATTCTTTTAATGGCACAAAAAAACAATTAACCAATTATTAAATAATAAAATAATAAATTATAATATGTATTTTAATAATTAGCAAGCAATAATAAACACAAAAGCACAAAATATATAATATAAGCCCTGCCAGTTTGATGTTTATTTTTATTATTTTAAACTAATAATTTATATATTTTAATAAATAAAAATAAAAATAGTGGACCTTGTTAAAACTATAAGATAAGTTTACGATATTACCAATTTATTACCAAATAGTAATCAGATTATTACTTTCTTTATATTTTATTGTATATATAAGAAAGACTATATCGATCGATCATTCGGGTACATTGGCGCTGACAACTCTTTCACATAAACTTTACGCTATTGCCCCAGGGAATTTGCTTATCCTGCAAAGAAAGCTTTCTTAAACGAAACTTTTGGAATATTGTGTTCGATCCTGACTTTTATATGCCCTATTGTCTGTTTGCAGAATATAAAGTTGTTAAATTGTTTTTACTTTCCTGTCATACTGTTAGGATTTTTGTTATGAATTTAATTTTAATATTATTACCATGTTTATTTTAAAAATAAACTCTACATTCCCCTTTATAATTTATTTAAAATAATATGGATTTGAAAAATCTCTCGTTTAACAATAACACTGAAATACAAAAATTTAAAAAAAATGAAGCGGTGTAGACAAAACGAAGATACAAGTGTAATAATTTATTAAGTAAATTTAAATACGAATGCATCAACCATATTGGATGAAATTACTTGAACAAATAACAAGCAAAGGATCAATTTCATTAGGGTTACATTGTGCCTATACTTTTTATTAATTTGATTTTCACTCAACCAAATTCTCTGGATTCCAAAATAAAATATTTTTTATTTTGATCTAATTTCAAAGTCGAAAATATCAAAAGTCAAATATCTAACACATGTTAGAAAATAAAAGCGCTTTCTTAGTTTACTCTTCATAATTTTAATGCAAAAACCCTCTAGGGATTTAAGAAGCCTAATTTTTGTTTCAGTGCATTCCAAGCAGTTGAGTTCCAAAGAGACTAATTATAAAATTTATAATGCTTCATATTTGCATAAATGTTAAGAAAATCAAGCTTTAAATTTATGCAAAAGTTAATTTTTAATTACTACTAATATTTCGTATATCATTCAAGTTTTATTAATGATCCTATATATAAAGTTTTACTATTATATGTATTTGAACAAATGTTTACCAATACAGTACGTAACTTGCTCAGAGTTATTTTTATTTAATCTTAAAAAAAGTTAGTTTCGAAATTATATCCCATTGACAAAAATATATAGTTCGTTAGGTATTACTTCAAAAATAAAAAATCTACAAGCTTTAAGCTCAAGTTATATTGCGCTCAATTTCTCAAATTTGTTCTAGCTATATTTGTTTAAACAAATGTCTAAATTATCAAAATTATCGAAAAACTAAAAAAAATAATCGAGAACCAAAATATCTTATATATGTACCTATACCAGGACCAGGATATAAATACCTTATATATTACTGGTATACTATACATATACCAGTATACCATATATGCCTATACTGTTATTATAGATAACATATATTATGATAACATTTAACATATTTGGAAAACCAGAATATTTTACATAATATGTATAAAAGTTTGTAATTAAAAATAAACTATCATTACCTAAACCCATTAATACCAAACCATAAGCATTTTGAAAATTTGCCCATACATTGAGCTTTTTTATTTTTCGAAATAAATAGCAATTTGAAAAATTCATTTTAATAAAGTTATTACATCACATTTAATAAAAAAAACAGATAGAGAAAATAATAATTGTGAATCTAAATTACTTATTATGTATAATTACCTATTAATTATTACTTAATTGTATCAAGATTTCTATAAAACCATCTTGCAATACTAAGCATGTAAGGAGGATTAAGAAATTTGACCAATTGAAAATTTCGACCGTTTTCGTCTTTTAATTTCGAGAATGGGCTATTTATTTATAATTAATCGTTTAATTAGATCAATTAATTAAAATTCGGATTCCTCAATGGATGCCTTGCCGTTCTTTATCTTATTAATCAGCGTATATCTAATACTTTTCTATTATATGCTGGCTCCGCTTCATTTCTTACTATATATTTTACTAATACAGTTTCCTCGAGGTCCTTTTCATTATTATTACAATTTAACAAGTCCTGATAGTGAAATATCTATGTAGATTTATTTTTATTCTCTGTTCAATTTTCAGATAGAACTTTAATCGTTATTTTTTATTTCATTCTTTTTAGTTTTTCTTTAGCTATTTTTTTTCTTTAAAAACACTTTTTGTGACCACATTGTTCTTCAGCACTTGCTTGCATCACTAATTTGATATTTTCTAAAATTGAAATCTGTAAATATTTTATTGACATTATGTATAATGGATTCCGAAGAAAACTTATTGGTAAATCCAAAATAAAAATTTTTTTTTTTTTTTGGTTTTTAATGTTATCTACCTTGTTTATTGTTAACCTATAAAGTTTAAAAATATCCCTTCTCTTACTTATTAAAATCGCTCTAAGCTTTTAATGTTAGCGCCATGTTAGTCGTGTTTAAACAGATGCGTCTATATAGATGATCCAGTTCTCCTGAATTTTATATTAAATATTTCGAGAAAATTATTTAGCTTACTTGTAAGGTTATGTTCAAAAGAATTAATATTTTGCTTCTGCATCTAAAAGTAATTTTAATTCACCTACACATCTACCTAATTGAAGATGCTTATAAGATAATATCATCACAGTTCTTGTAAGAAAAGCTCGTGCTTTTCTTTTTAAGGACTCATTATAACCTCACACTTCTTTAACACTTCGAATAAATTATTAAATAGGATTTCTGAAAATACATTATACGCTTGATCATTATGTAGTAATGAAAGTGTTATTATATTATACCTAATAACAAGAAAAACTGTTAAATATTTAATGAAATACTTGAAGCTGTAAAATAACAGCTCTATAGAATTTTCATTTGGCATTGAAGACAGTTGTAACATCTTCATATTAATCAGTGATGTGAGTGTCATTTTAAAAAACGACACAAATGTTTTAACATGTCACGTGATTGTATACAAAGTTCATATTGTGAAGCTTCATAAAGGGAGGTTTATACGATTTTTTTGTCTAACTTATATGTCGTACTACCAAGAAAGCCGCTCAGAATGACCTCAAGGAATTTACAGATTGACTTCAGTGTCAAGACTACCGAACAGGTTTGTGAACAGCTTTCAATTATTATTTTTCAGCTGTTTCTTGATAGAATTGCGTTTTAGTCACCTATTTATAGCAAATTATTAGCACAATAATTTTAAATCAATGAATAATTGGTAATTAATATAAATTACTTTATTTTCAATGTTTTTTTTTACTGGTCCAAAAATGTACTACATAACTTTAACAATTTGACCCCACGATTGCTTGTTTTGCAGTTTTGAAGTTTCGTTGTTTTTAGCGAAAAAATTAAATCATGCTTAATCCAGCTGCTGCATTTAACGCATGTCAATTATTTTATTTTTGTGAAATTAAAATTACTGGGTATTGAGCAGCTTTTTGAGCAAGTGTATAGGATTATTATAATTATGGAAGTAAATAATATGTAACCAAAATGTTGATCGCTTGATAAATTTTATGTTTTGTTGATGAGAGTCATAAAACTTGGCCGTATACAAAATTATCTTTGAAAGTACCAACATATGCTGTAATATGTTGACTAGCAGTTAGCAATAAAATGATTGTGCGATACAATAATTTTATCTAATGTAAAGACGAGAAATAATTACGATTTTATTTGTGTTAAAACGCAACTGTAAACAGTCATTTTAAATTTTTTCTTATTGGTGTAACGGTGGTACTGACGAGACCTAACAAGGTTGAAACACGAATCCGGTACAGCTAATGCATTTTTAGGTTATGTTTCTGTATTGAAGGTATATGGTCACGATTTGAGGTGTTGTGAACGGACGAACAAGAAAGGTTTCCATCGAGTCGTTATTATTTTTGTTTTGATATTAATCTTAAAAAAGTGTCAACACTTTTCAAATCAATATCCATATTTCATATTTTTTGTATTTATTTATGAGATGTGTTATAAATTTAAAGCTACGACCACGGTGAATTAATTAAAAATATAGTCGTAGATATACGTATATTGCTTAAGGATGCTTTAATTTAAATTTACAGGAACTAATAATTAAGAAGGGTAGTGTATATATCCACATTGACAGTTTACATTCGAAAAAGATAATAAATATTATTTCGGCATTCGAAAGTCAAAAGAGCCGACAATGGACATCCATTTGTTTTGGGGAAAACACATTAAAATATAAATTGAAGCAGGTTCGCGACACAATGCGGGGTCTGACAGCGGCGGCGCAAGTTAACCTTAGCAGGAGTTCCTCACTAGGGGGACAGACGCTCCCCCGCTGATCACCATAATACTGTCATGACATTAACTATTAGTTACCTATTATACACTACAGAGGGATGAAAAGTACCTATCAATCTGTAATTAATAGTTTTTTAAAACGACTTCTTTATAATTTTATCGATATATTATTCATATGCGTGTTTGAATTTTTCTATTGCGAATACAGTATGGCCAACCTTATCTTTATTTTTATTCAATTTTAAAAATAAGAAAATCTCAATTTGTATAAACATAAAACGTAAATAATTGTTGTATAAACTTTTGCATTATATAGTGTGTAATTTAAAGTAATTTATTTTTTGCCTTCAATATTTATGCATATTTAGACCCGAGTCCAGGAGACGACGCCCCATGCTGTGTTCTTATAGATTGATAAATAGAGTCAGCCGCAAGCTTTTTAATTGGAAGACATTTTTTATCTTCAAATAATGGTAATAAAAGGGGTGACCCCCATTGTGTGCCCTACAGCTACATAATGCATTGTCGAGAATATGCTTTCTTTGTGCAATTTACAACAAATTACACATAAAACTAATAATCAAATTTACTGAACTAATAACATTTTTATACCTTAATAAGTACACGAAATCGGTCGCCTAAGAGGTTATGTTGTTTTTTTAATAAAAGAAGTTCGGTATCGACATTTTTGAAAGATGGTATTTTTACACCTCCTACTATAATTGAAACGAGCTTGTATAAGTTATTTTTTTGGTTGTTTTTTTAAAAGATCGGACCATTCAAATATTCAGGTAAACAATACAAGAGGCACTTCCAGAAACTTTTGGGTCCACTGCGCCAAAGGTTGCTTCATTATTATACCTTATAATAGTCTTTCTATAGCAGTGCAACTTATATGGGGACAAAAAAAGGATGACCACAATAAGAATAATGACCACAATAAAACGAAATAGAAATTATGTCAAGATGTGCTATCACAGTCCTCTGATGGAAAGCAATAATCGTGAGGTAATAGCCAACTAAATTACTGATATAAAACTACAGCACTGTGTTTACGATTTTTACACTACTTCAAACCTTTTCATTTACGCCGAAACCAAATTAGAATATTGTAATTAAAAAAAATATCTTTTTTAACCGGATTCTTTCAATAGTATCATCAATGGAATGTTTGTCTTCGGGTAACTGTAAAAAAAAGTACTCGATTATTAATTTAATTAAATTACATTACACAAAAAATGTAACCTATTGTGAATTGTACTTTACGTAACAACGAAAAGCTCAAGTATGTTGACAAACAAATCTAACAGCATGACTAATTAATTTAAAAAAATTATTTGGATAACAGTAGTGCCAAGTTGCTCATCAAAATTATGCTAGGTTCACACATTTCTCAAATTCGCCAGATACATTTTGCTGGCGCTATTTCTATATCAACCATGCAGAACTATTTTAATACCACCCATAGAGCTAGAAATTACACCATATGACAAGTATACATTAATATTATTTTTAAATAAAAATTCTTATGTAAATCCAATAATCGTAAGTAGGAATCAATATAAATCAAATGAAATTGCTGCGCTAAGTAAACAACATTATTTTTGACTCCTCAATTAGATACACGCAAAATTGACAAATCTCATTATTTCGACTATAAATCTTGGCTGTTGCTATCAAAATCGATAAAGTAATATGGGAGATAGATTAAAAAATAAACAAATTTTGCAAATACATCTTCTACAAGTTCGACGGTAGCATCATTAATAATACTTTTGTAAAATTATGTTGATTGAGTTAATTTAAATATTTGAAATTGGTGCTACCAAATGTGATTATTATCTCGGCAGGCTTGCATTCCTAAAAGATTACTATATATCATTTCAACATCCTTGTGGACTCGTAACAATTAACAAAGCCGCTGTCATAACGTAAATAGCAAATACATTGCTTATATGGATATGCAAGTGGGGTTCTTTAATAACATTTATAACCCTCTGGATAGTCATTTTACAACTTTTTCATACAAATGTGTATTCAGTTTTAGTTAGTACACAATTGTGTATAATTATACAAACAATTATCTCAAACTGTTGATTATAACGTTGAAAACAAAATTTTTGACGTTCTTGATGTCCCCTGCTATTGGATCCTATGAATATGTATTTGCGCCTAACACGGTACGCGAGCTAATTGTTAAAACAATGCTTTTTGAATGAAAGCGAATGCGGCATAAAAGTGGCCACTTTGCCATTTTGTGGTTAGACTTTTGTATTCTCATATATGTTAGGGGACTTGCTGCTTAACAAGGGCATTGCTTTGAACTGCCATTGTTTACTTAACATTTGTTATTAAAAACTGCTCTTTTCTCTTCCCGTGCCTACAAGCCCACGTATCATATGCGCTTTTAACGCGTTACAAATTTAACCTACAAGCTTCATTATGTTACGAAACAATAGCCACTAATAAAATGTCAAAAATCTATTTTTATTAGGTTATCTGTCAATTCTACCCACAAAACATGTCAAAAATAATTGGAGATCAGAATAGTTTTGAGGTTAGACCGTCAACTAACTTTAAATTAAATCAATATGTTAGATAAATTTTCAACATTTTCTTAGCAGACCTTTTCTTGCAAAAAACTATTGTGTACAAAAATGTTCGATAGTCTTGCGATGAGAATTTAGGACAGAAATCAAAGATCTATGGTGCGTCTACTTTGATGAGCACGTTCTCTTTGCGCGTTTGCATATTACAATTATGTTGAAATTTAATCATTCGTATAGCGATTATTTCACGCTTGGCGATCACAGACAGCGACGCTAGGAATGTCCGCACCAGAGTTAGGATTAATACAATGTAAATTGTGGACGATTTTCGAGGATAAAAACATATGATCAAAGGCTATTTGTGTTGTAAATGCTAAATTTTACTATGTACAGTATAGTTTGCTTTCGAGTGTCCAATATAACAGTTCTAATTGCAACACCCTGTGCAGTTATGTAAACGTTAGCAAAAACGCAACTTGACGTCTAGGTACCTAAAAAGATTAAAGTTATGAATTTTAGCACAAAGGACCGCCGCATATTGGATATGCAACTTGCATCGCAGTGCAACTTTGTATATTAATATAATATAAAATCTGTACGGTTCGATTCACTTAATACTTAAATTAAAAATATTGTCCCGGGTATACACAAAATGCTTTGAATGAATTCATTTCTGTCCAAACAATATATGCAATTCCTAAATCGAATTTTCTGACCAGATACAGTACATCCACATATGAAGTTCAGTCATTCTTCCGTTTTTTAAACGAGATTTTGACAATGTGGAAATTATCGTTTTGGGTTTCGTAATATACTCGGAACGAGCAATAAAGTATAATAAATTAGTAATTATGAGTTATAAATTCAAAAAATAACAAGAAAACGATTAACCTCACTAACACACGGCAATATTAAAGGAAAAATCATAATTATGGAAATTGAAATATATATAATATAGTATATACGAATGACAGGTCCAATAAACTTGCTTCACGGACTGTCAATTACAAAATGTTCCCGATCGTTGCTAGGTTTTGCGGTTGATTTAAATTAAATTAATTTAAAAAAAACAAACTTTTTCATTTTTGCGGAATTGAAAATTACGATAAAATATAATTATAATTTTAAATTGTAAAAAATCCATCTTTAACATATTTAATCCAGCCTTAAGATACGTTATACTCAAATCAGAAAACGCTAGAAGGTCAAAAATGTTGAAGAAATTAAAAGTATTATTATTTTTACGCTGAATACTTTTGATCTCTCAGACGAATTATTACGAAAACAATTCGAGTATTTCAGATACTTGAATAGATGGGATCAATTTAGACGACAGATTCGGTTTGGAGAGGCGCTTTAAAAATCATTTTCCTCATTTTTCTCAGAAATGCCCCTCCCCCATCTGAAATATTAAATATTAGCTGTACAATGACTCCTATTCAGGCAGCTTATATAAATTCCCCATATTCCATTAATTTGCAAGTACTATTATGACTTCTACAAATTTGAAATTTTTATTATAATAAAAATAACAAATTCATATTAAAACATAAAATATAATGGGGAAATACTTAAAAAGAATCGTAAACATTCTAATAATCATGAATTAAAGTTTGTATGGAATTTCTTTTGTTTTTTTTTTTGTTTGTTTTTTGGTACTTTATGCAAGAATTCGTAATGTTGTTCTTATAATCAAAATTTGAAAAAAATTAATTATGATGCTCAGAAAAAAATATTTACAAATTATTAATTTGTAGAATTTATTATCAAATTATATTTAAAATTTAATCAACTACATATATATGTATATACAATTAAATACAAATTGATTCATTGTTTTTTTTACATTTTTATTCTGGAAGTCGTAACAACCTGAAATTTTACACCAGGGATATAGTTTTTCTCTTTGCTTTTATTAACTTTTATGAACCTTGATGAACTTCTCTTATGTCGCATCAATTTTCTGCGTTTTCCATTTTGACTCCTCCAGTCAGTACCTCCTACTGGCTTTCAATGACTAGTCGAGAGACTATGAAAGCTATCGTTTGTAAACGACACTAGCAACTGTCTTCCTTCGGAATCAGTGGCAAATCAGCGAGGTATTTTGCCCAGGAAGCCTTTAAAAGGTCATGACGCAAGTAGACCGGAATTATCTCAAAAACAAATATCTCTACAAATCGTTACTTTCTGATGATGAAACAAACTTCCGTATGTTCATGATTATGTTCATAGGGTATTAAGCTGTTATGACTGCAAAAGAATTTCATTTTTCCCATCGACATAGATTTAAAAAGATATGAAGTACTTTCTAAATAAAATTGATGTTAAAAATCGACGTTAAAAAAAGAGTGAATTATTATAACGAAATCATAAAAAAATCATAGCAGAACTAGGTAAAAACCGCTAAAATTAATTTATTGTTAAAATAAATTATAATTCTCCTAGTAAAATAATTAATTGCCCATGAATTAATGGTTAATGACGGTTTTATACTAATTTACGTAAAAATTAACCCAGAGAGTGATTTCACGTCATTCCAACAAGCAAACATGACAGGAAACATTGTCCAAACTTCCACTGCCAAATAAATAATTGTAAAAGCTACCAGAGGTCGGATGAAACATTACCAAAGGTTCAAAACATATTTAAAATCAGAGACGTATTTTAAAATTTGGCGCCCTAGGCCCAAAAGGTTATAATTAATTTTTTTAAATCATTCTGATTATAAAAGGCGCCCGAAGCAGAGCGGGAAGGACGACTTGCGCCGCCTCTCGAAGCCTTCCGCCCCGAGCCATGGCCATCATGGTCCTTAGGAAAATACGTCTCTGTTTAAAATCAATCATATAATATAAAAATCTGATAATAACAACATATCAGTAGAAACCATCTATCACATTGAGGGGAACCTTGGGAAGACCGGTTTGGGAAAGAAGCTCCAAAGGAAGATAATGACAAGAAAGAGAGGACGCTGTTAAGAAGGCTAAGATTATGTCATGAAGTTCAAAATAGTGCCAAACCACACGAGCGGCAATGGTACCAACACCCCCCCCCCCCCCCCCCCGAAGATAGGGGGGGTCGGGGTGATTCTCAAAGTTTCTGAGGATTTCAATCGAGATCCTGAAATCCGGGAAAAGGTTACAATAAACATACCACGAAGTATGGCAGAATAGTATCTGACACGAAGTAATAACTTTGATCAAACAGAGGGTTGCCGTAGGTTACTACCCCCAGACCCCAATTTTCTCTCGGCGGCTCTGGTCACATATTCAAATATTGAACTTTGAATTCCACGTTAGACTATCGGTGTCACTTATTTTAAAGCATTTTGTTGTGGTAATAAATAAATTAGCCTGGATGATTTGTTTGTAATTTTGGCAAAGCTGGATTGCTTGTGATCGAATCAAATTTAATGAAGTTAGATTTTCTGTAAACACATACGGTCACGCAATGTTGTGATGCTATATCTCGTTGATGGCTAGAGTATAGTATTAAGTTATTCTTTTTATGAACAAGTCTGACTCGTGCTAAAGATTCATAATTAAAACTGTACTTAGAGCAGATCCATATGAATAGCTTTAAGTAAGAACATTAACAATTGAAAAAACATTCATCATTTACTTTTTGTTCTACAGTTGAATTTTCATTGCATCTGGTAAGATGTATAAACCATATGTCATTTTAATTTTTCCTTTTGGTAATCTATTTATTATATACGTTATAATATTATCTAATTATTTACTTTTTATAAAACTTTCTAGGCTGGTAACACTGTTATTTCTTTAAAGAAGCGTATAATGATGACAAGTAAATTGTGCTTCCATTGCAACTATGTGGGTATTTTGAATAATTTTAACACTTTCTTCTTTACTAGGTTAGTAATTAGTGAATACTCTAAAATATTTCATCTAATTACCTTTTATGGTGCGAAATATTTTTGAAAACCAACGCTAGAGGTTTCCGCGCTTTTCGGTCACTCAAAACAAAACGAAGGAAATAATTAGAAGGGGAGAAAAATTGAATAATGAAACTTTGCATAGCCGAGTTCCAGGTGTAAGAACTGAAGTTTTTCTGCATCTCGATCATTTAACATAGGCAGATGCTTCAAACTTCAAGTTTTATAGCCCCGACTTATGAAACCTCCGCGCTACTTATTTGAAAAATAGTTAACTTTTAGGGTACTGCACGCGTGTTATAAATTATCGTTTAGCTTTTTTTCTTATATTAAAACTACATTCTTAAACAAAACTATTAAAAAGTTAGGTTATGTATTTTATATTTATTTAGACTTTATTATTCGATCGAATTAGTTTGGTATTTTCTCATTGTTCCTTGTAGGTATAATTTACGTACGTAATTTTTGATATGAAAATATCGAATGCTATCAAATACAATCATTTTCTATTTCAGTGTCATTATAAGAACAATTTGCGGTTTTATTTTAAATTGGTATTGTATCTCTATTGAACTTCTTATGTTTAGTCGAGCAGTTGGGTAAATGGTTTACTAAATCTCTTTATGTATATAATTTTAAGTGCTAAATAACTTGATGTGTTGTGGGTGTGTAGTGTATCATTACCGCTGGCATTCTCTACGGTGTTGCACATTATATAGTAAAACGACAACCTGCACCTGCAAATGACATAAACCCACGAGAGATACATTGCAATTATAAAGTTGGTATCATATCGCGAGTTCGCCACTGTCACGAATAACTTAACCATATTCATGTTATTATGAGATTCATGATAGGTGCTTGCGATTGGAAAACCATTTCGTGAATCTCGTCTTTGTGTTTCTCTTCTATTATATGGTATTACGATTAACAATACATATATTATGAATATAGTAAATACTATAATAATGCATTTAACCTTAAAATTTTCAAAAGTATCAAAATTGCGTTTTTCCATGTACATAATTAATTATACTTAATATTATTCTGCAAAAATTTAACCTTTTGTAATTTTTTTGGAAAAAAGTGCTTTTACTGTTTGATATCTTTGTACAAGTTTCAATTGTTAATGCATCCTGGTGGGGAAAAATTCAAAAAAATTTTTAAAGTCTACAATGCAGAAATTATAGCGTACTACAATAGTTTCGCTCTTATTAGATCTTATCAGACGAGGTTAATCAATGGACTTTTCCAACAAATTTACTTAATTAAACTTATTTATATATCATATACATATACAAAAAACTTGGCCCATGTCATATTAAATGTTTTTTTCAAATTTCCTAACTTGACCAGTTTTTTGTTTTGGTGGGTAAAATTAGGTATACCTATACCACTGAATGATTCGACTATTCCGTTCGTGCGTTTAATGAATTAAATTATTATACATTTATCTCATGATCTAGAATAGTTATTATTTGGAGTAAATACATTTATTTTAATAAAAAAAGCATTTTATTATATAACAAATTATATAAATGGGTTAAAAAAATTAAATATATACAGTGTTAACTGTAAATATATGACATAATACAAAAAATTTAATTATGTTTGAGAATGCTGCATAGAAAAATTTTAAAAAAACTTTTTTATTTCACCGAATGCCAATAAGAAAACTCCCATATTAACGATTAGCGGTTAATAAACGTGATTCATTTTGGTTGACAGATGCATTCTATGATTTTTTGATATAATATTTCTATTCATTCTCTATTTAAACAAATCGTAAAGTTATAGAAATCCAACTGACAAATAATTTTTCTTATTCACTTTTTTTTCTAAACCCGCTAACATTGAAAGCGGTAAGCATTATTATTACTTCAAATAATTATAGAAAATCATTTTAATGACTTAAGTTTTAGTAATAATTGAGTAACATTGTTAAGTTTAAATAACAGTTATTTAGGTTATGTTTTTCTAAGAAACCGATCAACACAACAGAAGCAAATTTTGTGACTTAATTGTGGAATATGCAAATTTTGCAAAATATATCAGATCAAAATCTTATTTTTGGTAAATATCTCAGGGTCCTTTTAATTTATAGTATAAAAGAAGTTATTTTTCTCTATCTCTTTCGGTGCAATTTTGAACATTTGCCTTTTGATTTATTTGCAAAATTTTAAATAAAACAAGTTATTTTATTTTTTCCCTAAAATTTTGACCAATTTTTTCTGACGGGCAGGTTTGAAAAAATATGTACTACACCAAGTTTGACTATATAAATCTACACCATAAGTAACAGCGGCTTAAAATGTTGTCCATATTGTACCATGTTTCAGAAAAATTGCGCAAATAATAGGAAAAGCCCAAATAATAACAGATTATGTGCCCAGGTTAGCCATACATTAAAAATTGAAAACAATAGTTCGCCTACTTTTCAATTCAGTAAATCGATTTTCTGCGTTACTGGGGAAACATGGATACCTATCTCTAAGTAAATATATTTTACTATTGTAAATTGCTATATATGGATACGTGTTCACCAGGACGAGTACAAAAGTCGTCGATTGAATTTAGAAGCAATCTGAGGTTGATGTTGAACCCATAAGGTTGTGTAAAATTAAACCACAGTTTCAAAGGAGTCATTGCACTTGGAGGGCAGTCTAGCAAGCATCTCAAATGCGAAACAATTGATATTGCAGTGCTTGTATGCCCAAAAACTATTTTGTTATAATTTTTTATTTTTGCATTTACTCTCAAGTTACAGCAAGTTTTCTGAAACTGCAGTTCAGCTAAACTTAGCTTAAGCTAGTATTGTAAAACTGGCATTTAAAGGATCAAAACTTTGAAGAAAGTCTGGGCATTTATCCGGTAGCAAGTACTCGAACACTCGAAGGACTAAATTAAGAACATAACTTTTGGTTGAAGGAGTATATTAATAAAGTTCCTGCTATGTTAGCAGCCCGAAGCTTTTGCTGCAATAGTTGTAATGTAAATTTTGTAGCGCTGTAGCTACCAAAAATTAAGCAACCAGTTTCCAAACAATTGCAAACTTGAAACTTTTGCAAGTTGCTTCCTAAAAATTACCTTAAGTAATGCATAATTTATTTGAATTAAAATGGGATACGGCAACGGCCAACCGTCAAATGAAGACGAATACTGAAGTTAGTCTTACTGATTATACCACTGCGGTGATATATCACTTGATTTGAAGAAACCAGAGAGCTGGATTCTAATCTGGCCTAGCGGGAAAAAAACCATCTAAATATCCAAATAATTACCTCTAACCTCAAACGGATGCTATGTCCTGAGAACATTTCCAGATATTTACTTCGCTTTCGAGCTGTATGATTTAAGGATATCACTTGAGAATTGAGATATAACTCTATCGCGAAATACTTTAGAAACTATTAAACTATTCTCCAGCTGCCTATAGGATAGTGTTCGGCCAATTGAAATATCTGTTTTTCCCAAAAGTTTGGATTAAATGCAAATTTGGAAAGTAAGGAAGATAAGAGCTGAATGACGAACAACTCCAGAAGAAAAGTTTTAAGGTGGAATCCAAATCACGGCACAGGTAATCCTGGTATAGCCAATGACCAAACTCGCCCCAATTGCGGACGTTTATTAGGAAACCACGATCAAAAGCTTCTCAGTATAGCGATGACTTAATTATGTAGGAATTCAATTCCTTGTCTTCTATATTGTGTGAATTGGTAATTATTATTTCTTATATTGTCTTTATGGTAATTAAGTAGTAACAAAGTTAATTACCTGCGTTTTTATTAAACTTTAATTATTTAACCGCGGTTTTTAAATCAACTACGTAGTAACAACTTAAATAATATATACATTGTAAAAAATATTAACACATTTAATAATATTATAAAAAAATATTGTATACATAATAGTATTATAATATATAGTGTGTGACTATGGGTAGCAATAACCACTAATAAAATGAAGATTTTAATTGTATGTTATTTATTATTCATTAGAACAATAGAGATTAATTCTGTAATGTATAGGTGCATGGTCTAATGCATTACATATCTTTCTCTCTATTTAAACGGCAATTTTGTTTTATTGTTTTTTTATCTTAAAGAACAAAACACAGTTTATTTGATGGGGGTTTAAAAATATGAATTAAGAGTTAGGTACTTATTATCTCCGTCTGATTCTAAATTGTATAATGAAGAACTTGAGAAATGATGATAAATCACGAAACGCAAGTAAATAAAATTTAAAAAAATAAAAGATAATAGCAAGATACAAAAATAATAGAAAGCAAGAGGTAAATTGTAAACACAACGCAATTTATTACTGTTTGAATATTTCTAACCTTAAAAAAGTTTGAAGCAAAGCTTTGTTGATGTTAATGATAAAAAAATGTTTAAAAAATAGAAATAAAAAGTTTGCGTGCCACCTCGTCTAATATGTCAGTTGAGTTTAAGTGCTTTTGTAAGAACCTATACTTACATGGTTATATGGCTGTTAGTTCCCCAAATATACCCTTTTCAAAATATTAAATCGGTCCTTGAACGATTAACTTTGTAAAACTTAATTATGAAGAAATTATTTTGGATTATTATTTAAGCTTTCCGTGACGGTAACAATTATTGTACGATTTAGACACTTATTGTTAGTTCAAATATTTTGATCAATTAAAAAACAATATCAAATTTTTTGTTTTTCATTTTGAAATTTATTACTAAATTAACGTGACTGCTGTAAAATTGTAATTTATTTTTAACAAGTGAAATACCAGCACGGATTTATAATTTGATACAGTAAATAATACAAGATCGTAGATTTGGGGACCAAGAAGACCCGCCTGCCGTCGTGACACTTCCCAGACAACTTCGCTAACCTATCATTAGATGTTGAAACCAAATTGTGGCGAATTATATCTGAGGTCGCTCTCATATAAGCGAGGTCTTTTAAGCTTTGTTTTGAAAGTTTCACCGCGATAATCATTTTGGTTCTCAGGATTGGATCGCACATCACTTTTAAATGTGTTGTTAATGATATGACAAAGTTAAAATATTCATAATTTAACAGTACTTTACATTAACAAATTTTTGACTTTTAATCGCCGCGCTTATTAGGTATGCACCAACCTAACAAATAATAATTAACCATACTGTTAGGTCAGGTTATGTGATTATCCGATTTTTTATTAAAATATCTATTAATAATGTTGTTGTATTGATTTACTAGTTTGGCTACCACAACATTCTAGTAACACAGTCTTACATCTGAACACGCGCTTCTCATTTTCTGCTTGAGGTATTAAAGTAATTAACATGCTTCGTCAAGATAATCGTATTAATATCTCAAAATTTACGGTACCCCTTTTTTCTCGAACAAATTTTTTTGACCGACGCGACGTTCGATGTATACTATTTTGCATCGCCAAATCAATTTATCTACTCCACGCAACGTAAATTAAAAATCGACTTTTTTTTAAATAAAAGGATCAAATTTTCAAAATTTATCTCGTCATTTTTACATAAGATTTTAGTTATAGTAACATTTAATTAAAATATCTCTGCGGGTTTCTAGGGACAATGTTTTGTTGTTATGTCCATGCCGTAGTTTTAACTCACCACAGGGGTCACAGCTGTTGCCGCTCAAATTCTATAATATTCTATTTTATTTAAAGTTAGTTTTACTAGTTTGTTAAATGAACAAATTTTTATAGTTAATTAAAATGATACCAATCTTTCTTTGATCACGGCGCGGCGTTACCGATTTTTCAATTATAAGTTGTCATTAACAGGAAACTCACATTTAAAATTAAATTAATTTATTTCATTTGGTAGTAGGAAATAAAAACTTTTTTAGGTGGTTAACATGGTTAAAGGTAAACAAAAAAAACAAAAAATTTGGTATTCTAATTGATAAGTGTTTTTACCTGGTTTTTTGCAAGTCCCCAGTAAGTTTTGCTGTCTGTTTTAAGAAGACAATTGAAATAGTTTTTTTGACAGAATTCAATTATTAGTTAACGCTATCCCACCTTACGTAATTCAAATTACAATTAAGGTATTTACAAAATTAAGTGACGTAATTCTTTTTAAGGTTTTGCTATATCTTTACATTTAAAACAATCGCCTTGAGACATCATATAAAATATTAATTATACGCGACACGACTTTGCCCAAAATCCAGTGATTTCTAATAAGTGAAACAAATGACATCACGAACTATTTTACCACAGGCTTTTTTGTAGTTAAATTCAAATTAAGTGAATGTCCCAAATTCAGTTTGTCCAAAAAAATTATGAATTCAAGTCGTAGCTGGTATTTTCACAACAAGAATTTTGATTGTCGTGGAAATATTTAACAATCAAAAAAATTACATTTTTATCGTTTTTGTATAACACGTTACTATATGAATATAAGTATATTACCAAAAAAAAGTCGAGCGTAGGTGCCAAATAGATTATCGATTTTATCTTATTCGGAGTAAACCTAACCCCAATGTTTTTATATTTTAGGCAATCGAAGCGATAATAGACATTTACTTCTTTGTAACATGGAACTTATCTTAAGCGTAGGGGAACATTTTGCAGGTTTTTTTATTGTCGTAGGGGTTGTTTTTTATCTGGCCACTTTGTTGACATCCACTTGTTGAATGTTCCAATTTATAAATTGTGTTGGTAACTCGCAGTAAAAAATAATATATAGATAATCAAAAACTATTATTATATTATATTGGCACAGTGTCCTTCTTCGAATAACTATGATTAATCTTTGATGTAAGATTACTTTCAATAATTAGTTTTTTATATTGTAACCTTGAACTGTCGATCATAGAATCTCAAAAGAAGATATTTCTATGTGTATGTGACTTAGATAATTAGATAAGGTGTTTTTTAATTAATTTTATTAGTTTTTAATGTAATTGTATATAACGCACTCAAAAATCAACCTTGTATTCTCTTTAAACTAATACAAAAGCATATAATTATATTTTCTTTTACAGGTAAGTTCTTTGTCTTTACTACGTAATATTTGCAAGGTCGTACCAACATTATTTGATGTTCCCGGTAAGTTTGTCATGTCGTATTTTGATTACTATTATTGATATCAATTTAAATCCTGCTTATATAGTCATGAACATGATTACTTATTTCTTCAAGGTAACGCTTCTTGAATACGAAAAGTACCATTGTTAGGTTCTATCTTGTCACATAATTAAATGGGAGGGGGCAGTGTAACAACCTAAAAAAAGTCACTAGATGAAGATATTACTTTCATTTTATTACTTACTACTTCTCTACACTTAGTTGTTAAAAGCAAAAAATCTTCTTCTCGTTTTTAACATTCAATTACGATTTATATTTACTCAAATGCGTAAAAATTGTAATCACCTTATTGCATCATTAGCTAACTGCAAGTGCACTAAAAGCTTTTGAAATTTGACAAAAAATTAATAGACAAATTTAGCACGCATTTTTTTTACGTCTAGACAGAGAGGTTACTTAAACCCACAAGATTTTCATTACAAAAGTGAACTCAAATAAGTTCAATGATGAATGTGATTTATTATCAAAATAGTTCGCGATTAATTCTACCCAAAGAATGTTGGATAGTTTGTCTTCCGCTGTTAATAATATATGCACCCTTTTAATGTTATAGAAAGCGAGAGCTTCCGAAGATATGTTTTTTAATTAGTTCTCCATACCGCTTTAAGTGGTGCGGTTTACTATTTTGAAAATTGTTTTTTCTCCAAATTTTCTAAAGTATCGTTTAACAGCCGTTTCAACCTCTTCATTGATTGCAACGAATTCCAGTGCTAAAAAAGCTCGAACATCATGCCAAAGGGGAAAACCGAAGCGATGAAAAATCTCAAACACTTTGTAATAAAAATATTTAATGGTTATAATTACAGGACGATAGTTATAAACAACTTGCCACAAGTTCTACGTTTTTACGTCCAATAACCACTAGCAATTTCAAATTTTCAACCTGAATCTTTCTAATTGTAATTTACATTATATTTATTTTGTCATTTTTCTTCTAATTTTGACTTCTTATATTTTTACTTTTTAATAAATTAGTAAAATTCTCAACTCTGTTTTTTTACAATATCTCAAAAACGATCGAACATCTCAACAATATTAAATGCAAAAAATTGTTCGTCTTTTTATGCTCAGAACACTTTTTACCTCTTTCATTTTTGATATTTGTTCTCGTTTTGGAGTTATTAAAGAAAAATTAGGTTAGACATTACTATACAGATTAAACCTGTGGTTTTGTTTTTTTTTAACTTTTTTTATTTTTGGCAAAAACCTTTCAAATTTTACTACAAGTTGTCATTTGTTTAAAAACACAATTCTTGAGAGCGTGGCTACTTCATTAAATGGGACGCTATAAGAACAGAATAATAGATCGACTATACAGGTCCCATGGAATACCCCCCAGTATCCCAATAAGGTATGGAAATACTCCGTAAAAAAAGAAAATTAAAATTCCGATTTTCCAAATCAGGATATTGCCAAATGTAATTAATAATTTTCAAATTCTTTGATTCTAAATTTCTAGTCATTTTCTTCCTTTTTTTTATTCTATTCTATTTCTTCTTCTTTTTTATTTGCAACCAATAGACTTGATAGAAATAAATCACAAACCCAATTTTATTACCATTACCAGGTAAAATTAACAAAACAATCAATCCAACAATAAATATTAAAAATAGGTAAAATCTTCTCTGAAATATTGACTCACCAAGATTCAGCTTCCTATTATCACGATTAAGTAATTGCTCTTTCTTTATCTGCTTCCATCAAATAACAGATTAACAGCTTGCAATCCTGAAAGAAAGTCTAAATAAGAGAATGCACAACATATCTATTAACAAATAGCAATAATTGCAAATCAATCCATTTTCAAAATTTACTATCTTGCCCAAAAACCTGGGTGATTTTATCTTAAATGTAATCAAACCCGCAAATCTTTGAATAGCTGATTATGTCAATAAATGGCCATCTCAAAAATCTTCGTAATTAAAATAAATATGTAATCGTTAATTTCAATCAAAACTTATTAAACCGAAACAAATAATTAAAGCATAATTAAAACCCATTAAAAATTTAATTGCCATGACTTATGGCGATTTTAAAATATTAAAATTAAAATGACACGGACAATGAAAGCACGTCATTTAATTTTTATGAATTAAAAATCGAACATTAGCCCAAAAATATGGAACGCTGAAAATTCGCATTTACAACGTTGTATTTAAATTTGTTTTTCTAATTGAAGTTTCTTTTTTGTAAAGTGGGTTGGGTATTTGAAAAAATCCATTAATATTAATATAGACCAAAACTAAATATTATGTCTTGGAATAGAGTTTTCCAAGTTTTCTTGTAAAAACTGTGAAAAGAGTTAAATTTCATCTTTGTTTTTTCTTCAAAAACAATTATTCCATTTACAATAAATAAAACAAGGTGGAACTCGGATGACCGCAATTCTTAGGCTTCTAAAACTTGAAAAATATAAATTAGAATATAGATACAGAAAAATTTTAAATAAAGCCAGTATTAAATAATCGGATTATCGGATAATTAATTTATATTTTGTAGGTTGGTAATGTAATTTTACTGAATAGTATAAAGAACATAAGTACGTGTCCGTCCATCCGCATATAAACTGATAATTGTTCTTAAATTTGAAACATGCGGACGGACGGATGGACGGACGCAAAACCAGAACATAGCGGTTCTTACTATACTTCGTATAGAAGAAGACATTTAAATTGTTTAATATCAGGCCATCCTGTATATTAGTAATATAAATATGCAAACAAACAAAAAATAAAACAGAATTAAATTACGAAGTTAGAATGTTTAGAAATTATAACCACTTCTGGATTTTCTGAAGCGGAGAACAGAATAAATACAGTACGCGAGTTCTTCAAAACTGCATATACCATTGATATAATGACCTTGTTTTTTAGGAGCAATTTTAAAAAATTTGCTACTTTTTACTTAATATGAATCTAAAAGTGTGCTTTAAAAGTATTAAATTTTTTGCACAGTTCGTATTCATTATTAATTTATTAGGTTTTTTTAATTTTTATCCAACATGAATTGATGCTTTGTGAACCAATATATGAAGGGTTTTTTCAGTTTTCACAAAACAATTGCAAACTATCGCATCTTTCATTTCTGAAATTACCTTCTATGTACAGTGTTATGAACAATAAAGCTTTCAATTGCTGTACTGATAGACATAACCCACTGCAGTATATTAAATTTTGAATGAAACATCTTCTATGTTGTTAAATGTTTAACCAGTTATAGTCTACAACGTCTAATGTTTTAAAATGTAGGTTTTACTAGAATTTTATTTCAATTTTAAAATACACACTAAAATAGAATTTCGTATATTATAATAATTAATTGTTTTAAGAAAGCATTGTTTTACACTTTTTTACACACCACAACCTATAATATAAGTGGTTAAGGTGGCTAATTTGAGTAAATATAAAACGCTTTGGAATCGAAAAGAATAATATTACTTCCATGTGTAAAAATAGAAACACGTGGTATGAATAAAAATTTTGAATTATCTTTTTGATCAAATTATATATCAAAGAAGTAGTAAAGGAATTTGATATTGCCTTGTAGCAGGATCACGATTTTAAAGTGATTTTGTCTGCAATTTGACAGCAAATAGGATTGTCTTCGGCAAATGTGCCTGAGGATGACATTAGCCTGTCTCGATCGCGGAACAAAGGCCGCCCTGTCACTAGATAATGTATGCTAACGCGCTTACGCTCGTGGCATTCAACACTTTATGATGATGCTCTTACGGAATTTGTAAATTCAAAAACCATATCGAAAATTATTGTTAGGACATTTATCTTATGAGGGGTTGATTCGACATGCCCTTAGGTAAATATATTAAACTTGCTCGATCGATAGATAACAATGTGAGGTTCCTACCTTAAATCCTTGCATCATATCTGATTACTAAGCGGTTATCTTCCACAGTCGTAAAGATCCATCCATATTCGACATGCGGTGTTTGAAAGTGCAACCATGCGCCACCGTTACTGTCAGTAAAGCGCCCCATATCGCGCTTTCATGAATAATTCCTCGCATATTTACAAGCCTGTCAAGTAGTCCTTTGTCATGCAAAACGCTGTCGCAACGTCATTTTCACATCATGTAACGCCAAACGGAAAAATATTGGGTCGCTTTAACTGACTACTTTGAGTATGCACGAGTTACATGCAAATTTAATAATCTACACGATGATTTACCAGAGTTTCCATGATACTACTAAATGGACATGGACATCTCTACGTGACAACCTCGCAAAAAAACATAAAATATTTTAAAACCATGAAATTGTTAGCAACTTAAATATTACAAGAAAATGGTAAAAGGATAAGTCGATCGAGCAAAAACGAACCAAAACAATAAACTAAAAAATAATTCTTTTCTAGAATGAAATATGGTGTTGAAAAGATTGAGCAGCTTTCGATTATTTCCCACACTCGGAATAAAAAGTCGTTTTAAACGAAGCTAACGCAAGTGACAATTTATAAAGAAGTGAAAGATGAAAATTTTAAATTCAATTTTATGTTGTAGCCACCTAAACATCACGACTAATTTGATTTTAAAATCCAGAAAAAATCCCCTTCTTTACGGCACACGTATGCGCGTATGCTGGACATAAGCACGGAGGACTACGGTATTGAATCGATTTGCAGGGAGCAGCAAAGTGGATAAACAAAATTGCCCCCGAACTTTCATAATTTCGCCTGCAAACAGGCTGCCACAGCATATTCAATAAACCACGTCCGTTCGTCTACCCGACTGACTCATTACGTTGGGTTCTTGTTATATCAATTATGAATCTATACATTCGTTTTCTACTAATCTTCCATTCGATACTACTTTTTTTCTTAACTTTTACGTCGACCTAAATTACAATTATAATTTATTTGTAGAAAAACTGCGTTTGAGGTTAGGAAATTTTAACAACGTTCAATCGTTATTGGAAATGATGATACGCTACATTTTGAAAGCTTCACTTAGAAGTTGCGTCATCATTCTAAGGATAACTGGAAAACACAAATTGATGCATCTGAATGCTTTGTTGATTTGCGGCTATTGTATATTAGAAAGCACCCTCCAAACACTCACGACATAAATTTATCATTTATTATTCAGTTTTGAATTTTTTAACAAATATGTTTCCCGAAATGATAACTTAATACATTTACGTATTTTTTACGTTTCACCATTAAATACATCCAAACAAACAGTTTTCTGGATTATTTTTGTTATGGAAAAACTCCAAAATTTAAGTAAACCACTTAGCACAACATTGAATCTTAAAAATCGGATAAAATATTTAAATAAAAATCTTGCCCACCCTTTATGGCAGTTGGTTAAGCACCCAATAACACTTAAATAGTTTTCACGCTAAATTATGGATGGTACCAAATTGCTGATGTTAGACAAACTATAAAAAATGAAATAAAATTTGACTGGGTACTAACGAGGGTTGAATTGGAAAATTAGGTTGATTAATTGATTGGTATTCAATAAATTTCTGGGTTTTTTTTCTGAAAAAGTTCGAAACATTGCATTAAAATTTAATTAACGAATTTTATGCGCTATCTTGAACCGAAAACAATAGCAACGTTTTTCACTCCATTTCAATTCACATTTTGTCATTTTTTGGAATACTAATACTTAAATATGACGCTCGGGGACTATAAAAAAGGGGAGATTTTACTATTACGAGAAAATAATTTAAATTTATATGGAACGGGCTTTTTGATATTAGAAAAAGAAAAACCTTAAAATAATTTAGTTTTTTATCTGCTTGTCGCAATTTAAAATTTAACGGCGTAGGTAGGGGTAGTATAATAGTCGTAATTATATGTATTTGGGTGCTTATTATAGGGTGCAGTGCAATTTTTGGGGTTTCATTTAATAAAAACAAAACAACCTGCTCCTCGTCTATGCGAAAGATCTTCAAGTTCCTATGGTGAAGTTAGCTACAGAATGTGAACAGGTGCAAATCTGTTTCGAAAATGTCAAATATGACTAGAAAAAGTCACAGTATAATTCGTATAAATTCGATACGGTTTAATTTAGATTGCACTTTTTTACTAAAATATCTTGAAGCTTTTTCAAGTTTAAATGGAACTTAAGGTTCATTATTAATAATTACCAGTGATTTTAAAACATTGGAATGAATACATATTTTAAATGAACATGTGATTATCAAGACTCATAACCCCATAAAGTAGAACTTTTAATACTAAAAGCCTTGGAGGCAAATCAAGACTGACATTGTATCCGGTTTGTACGTTACAGACGGCGGACGTGTCATTCACAGAGATTGTATGTGGTGCGGAGGTTTGCAAATTTGCGGTAGTATAATATTCACATAGCAATCACTCAGAGCCAAATTTTTTATTAACCAATTAATAAATTTTAATTTTATCGATCGCTTAATTAGAAATTATGTAGGCGGTAGTCTGGTAGTTGAGATTTGAAGGTGACAATCACTACTAATTTTACTGAATTAATTATAATAACATAATTTTTATTGCACTCCTAATGACACACGTCATCGCACAATATTATTCATAGTCTTATGTTGGCAATGTAAATTGTAAGTTTTAAAGACGTACGACAATATTTTTTGTATTTTGGTCTTTATTAAGTCACTATAACTCTGAAATGGTGCGACAAAACAGAAAAATGTATGTAATAAAAATTGAAGGGAATAAGATTTGCAACAAAAAATGTCCAAGAAGTAATTGCGGTAAAAGCAATTTTTATATGACAACAAACACTGTATATAATGAGACATATACAGCTTAATGTGGAACTCAAACCACGGCATAAACATCGCAGTTTAACTATCTTAGCACCAAACAACCTCAACATATACTTTTCTTTATTGGAAAACCAAAAAATAATATAAAAAAAAAGGTTAGAAAACCGAAATTTGACAAGGCCATCAAATTTACCCCACGTTATCAAAACTACAGAAGCAATTCAGTTAGCATATTTTCGAAACGACATAAAAGTGTCTTTATAGTTAATATAAGCGATAATAAAAAGTAAAAAAGTGCGGTTTAAATAATTCATACCAACGATAAACGGCGACGTTAATGTAGCTGATATTTTAAAAATGACAAAATGGTTATGCCGACACTTCACGCATCATTAAAATAACATACGATTTTTTTACCACAAATATAAATATAGCGTTGTTCTTGTTAAATGTTGACGTTAAAGCTACATAAATGGCACTGTCTAAAAGTAATATAAATTTGGATAGCAGTATACTGGAGCACATCTCACAACCATTCAAATGTCATGTTAGGGAAACCGGACACGAGACAAGTGACAGAATATGTGTGCAGGCTTGTCATTTTGTTGGAAATCTACACTAGTTTACCTCACAATATTCTCTTATATCAAAACTAAAATTTATTTATGCATGTATCTCATTAATATGTTATTGTATGCTCAAGTTAGAATCAAGCTTTGAATTATAAGTTAAAATATAGCTCTATTTTGTAGAAAATCACAATCGCGTTAATTTAATTGTAGATGATAGCTACAACGGGTTTTTATCAATTTTCTACCGGTCGTGCAGTAATATCCATTCGCTTTTTTTTTTAATTACATTTTTACATTACATTCGCTTTTCTAATTTGCCTAATGTGCGTACCAACTCTTAATATTCAAAAATGTTTTTCAAGTGTCATACGTCAAACATCAAACCTGTCATATGTCATATGTAGATTTCATCTGTAACTCGAAAAAACAAAATATTTGATATCCTACAAGGTTTTATGTGACACTACAATTTAATAAACTCTCCATCGCAGTAATTTTAAAAATGGGCATGAAAACAACAAACAACACTACTAACCTAAAATTATTTGCTTAATTTAACAAAATCATTTGAACACGAACACGAGGAATAAAATAAAATTCAAAATGTTATTTTCTCGGAACGGTCGATAAGAAAGAAATATAAAATTCATCATGCATTGGTATAATACACTATACCTTAGTCAACCTACTAATAAGAAAATAGGATTTTATTATAGGTAGCGTTGATTTAGACAAAAACTTATTCTACAATAAGAAAAATTACTAGCGATTACTAATAAAGGGGTAGATTTAAATGCCTCATAAAATTTTGATAACGCAGACAACAAAGGCAGTATTATATATTAATAAATGTAAAAAATTATGCAACTTGGATATAAGGAAAATATCTACATGTGATAACATGGAAATTCAGTTTACTACACACGTTATATGAAATAACGTTTTTTAAACGTCATTTGGGGTCAATTAAAAAAAAATTTACGTGATTGCAACGTTGTTTTCTGGGGACTTTTAGACGTATGTACACCGTTGGTATCGACAAAGATGAGTTTATTTGGTATAGCACTGTTTGTAAAGTCAATATTAATTCAAACTGATTAAATTATAAAATAAATTGTTTAATGTATTGATTAATAATACGTAAAACACATTTTAATTCACAACGTGCCTTAATTTGAAATATTTGTATCTTTATTGACATTACTCCCGACCCTTTATACAGTAAGGGTTAATGTTAACCTATTCGCAGTTTGGTTGCCAGCTAATTATTTCGGTCGGAAGATCATAATCCCTACATATAATGGTTAGTTTCCAACTTATCAAATCTAGCATCATGGCTGCCATTTGTGTACATTAAGAGTAAACCTCAGCTCGAAAATTTTAACTATGGACAAATTAATATTCACTTTATTGGGCATAATCCAACCCTTCGGTATTTCTTCGTATTTCATATCATAAGTGCTATTATTAAAGCCGTTAACAAATTAGTCAAATTTAAATTTTGTTCAACCAGGTTTTACGTTTAAATGTAAAATTACAAAATATTTAATTTTATAGAAAGCATAACCCAAACAATTTTTGGAAAATCCATTACATTTTGCCTTTTAAATATACTGCAAAAAGAAGTAAAAAAGATTTTCTAGACTAACGGGAAAATTTCGACTTCGAAATCGCAGCGAAATGTTCGCATAAATGTGCATAGTGATTGGTGTGATCGCTGGTTGAGTTAGAGAGCGGAATTTCTGGGTTTGAATCTCGGCCTTCTGGAGTGCATCAACACGTTGCAGAGTTAAGAATTGGTTCTATATTACATAAGTCTGGTGGCCAATTGACAGAACATCAAGGTCAAAAAAACACCATGCTATGAAAAAACATTTCATTGCGATATCGAAACGGTATAAAAATTGTTTTCAATTTCAAATCAAAATTATTTCAATCCTCAGTCGGAATAATAAGAACTTCATTCAGAAGGCAATGGCAAACCACCGAGGTTCTTTGCCAAAAAAGCTCATGTCAAAAAGCATACGCTAAGAAAAAGAGAGAGTAACTTGACTATTATACCTTTTTGTGTTTTACTATTATCGTCATTCATTGTTAGTTATTCTGCTTACTTGAATGAACCAGAGCGATTCTTGCACATTTGAAACAGCATTCGTCTCGTCCATTTTGATCAGTAATAAATGCTGCTTTTTTATTACATTTTTGTATTTTTTATTAATTTTTTTTATTGCAAAATTTTAAATTTATATTTGTGAAAGTTTAAATTTGTTATCTGTTAGAAAACAAACTTACTTTCTTATTAGATCAAAACTATGTAAATTAGTTGATATAGTTTGCAACACCTGATATGATGTGTTTCGGAATTTTGACGGCAGGTATTTTGCTATAATTTTTTTATTATTAAATTTTAAATAACTCGAGAATGGTGCATTTCGTTAAAGTAAAATACATGTGCTTTGGATATTTTAAATGTGGTTCTAGAAATTTTGTAGAAAATCTGGATTAAATAATGCAAATGGGTTATTACAAATCACCTGTGGAATTTATCGATCCAATCTCAGCGTTCTGGATGATTTCGAATTAGAATTTATTAAAAACAAGCGTACTATAAATTTGGAGTTACAAGTAGTTGAAGATATGTATTTATGTAAAACAAAATAATTATTATTACACAATTTAATTGGATTTTATGTTTTTATAGGTAACATGTACCGACAAATAAGGGTTTTAATAGTTATTTTAATAATTGAAGAAAATTTCTTTATGACGAACACGAGCTTTTAAGTGTAAAGTAAATAGCGTGTGTAAATCGGTTTTAATTATTGCTGTAATTCTCGTTCAGTTCAAAGTGCAGTACTTTCGTAACTAATAATATAGTTTTACTATAAAACCAATCAATTTAACGAATCCCTAGAATTGGTCATTAACTTTAAAATCATTTCGCATTTTTTCTTTCTTTCAATTTGGTTTTCATGCAAACGATATTGCTAGGTGCGATTGCCGCGTCTTGTTATCATATAATATATTTTCAAAAAAATTTCAATTTTTAATAAAAATTATCTGCACTTGATGCAGCGTGTTTGTAGCTTCAACATAAACTTGCATAGCTTTTCGCCGCTCCCAGGTTTATTCACTGAACCGTAGTGAAAACGAATTTAGAACAAAACAAATATGTATTTCACCCACGCTGGTATTTGAAATATTATGTAAGAATAGTAATTAAATTGTGCAATGGTAATTAATTCTGCAGGTGATATTTTACACTTGTCGGGTTAACCGTGAATAATATTCAATTTCTCATTTGAATTGGTTTTACCTTTTCAAAATAATGTAATTTTTATTACTACAAACCATATTTTGCGACACATTCAATATTTTTGGGTAGTGACCGCTGCTTTATTTAAAATAATTATTAATATGCTATATGCAGTGCAGCGTGCGGACATATTTTATAAAAAAAATTTGAAATACGTACGTCGGTGAGTGTTCCACAAAGAGGAAATTTTTTGGAAATAGAAATTCAAATTTTGGGAAACAATTAGAAAGAGATAAGTTAACAATTTATTAATTAAAAAGATAATTTATGAATGAACCCATTCAGAAATTGTATGGTACGAAATACTTACCAAAAGAGATTATCCAAAGTTTTACAAAATTCAAATGTTTTTGCCCCAAAGAGACGAAGATCGAACCATCACTGAGCTTTCATCATATACAGTAGCACTAGCAGTCATGGAAATTGCATCGGGATTACTTCAGAATTAAAATAACAATTCCCAATGAAATTTTAATAACCGCAGACAATATAAACACAATACGCACATAAAGCTATGTTTTTCAAACCGGGGTCTGGGGGGGCTTGGAATACCATATCGGCGAACACCAGAGATTGTTCTCAAAAAAATGTGTTATTGAGCTTCCGGAATCAAACCGGAAATCTAACTTCTAAAATTCTAAATTCTAGCATTTCTGTTTTGAAATGCAATACCAGCTTTATGATTGTGTTCAAAAGAGAAAATGTATTTTTGAGCTATGAGTTTCAAATCAAAAATTTTACTTTTTATCTATTTCTGTTTTATTTTCTACTCTTTATTATTAAGATTCTATTTTTCTAGATTCTATATAAATCTAATTTTTTAATTAGGGAATAATTCCCAATGCAATTTCCATGACCGCTACTGTACATACTAAAATAATTAGAATATCATCGACTATTTTTTATTTATTATTAATTTTGCAAATAAATCTTCAAAGCAAAATAAAAGGATCTAAATTTTCTCAAAAAGCTTTCAATTAATTCAATTTATTGCCACCAGCATCTTGTTTCGAGTCCAAGCAGAGTCTAAAAGTACAAATAGATAATTGCAAGGCAATATTTCAATCCTTACACCACAAAGCCCGCTTTATGGGGTTTATACCATCGGTATAATATGAAATATTTTCAAATAAAATTAACACTTTTTAAATTTTGAAAATATGTATTTTGTGTATATACATTATATACACATATATACACACATATACACACACCTATACAAATGTATATACATTTTGAGAATTTTATTTCAAGATTTTGCAATCAAAATTAACTGAACATAAATTCATTCCGATCATGCAACACTCGAGGTGATACACATAATATATATGTTACGGTCAATGATGACAACGTCAGTGATGACATAACGTTAATGACCGGACAATGACGTTAATGCCCTGCTTAACTGGATATTGACGTTAACGTCCGGCCAATAACGTCACTGGCTGTACATTTTGGGCAATGTTATTATTATTATTATTATTATTATTGCTACACGGGTAATGGTTCAAGGTCCACTTTGTACTGAAGCTCTAGGCTTATTGTACCCCGTTTTCCATTGAGTTATTAAGGAAAGTTATAAGTATTACGATCCACAGCGTAATGTTCACCAGAGGGCTGAGCTAAGAAATTCTGCCGAGTACGGGATTTGAACCCAGAATCTCCGCTCATAACTTCAACTAGCAATCACATCAAGCCACCGCTGTGGTCTCTGGGCGATGTTGACATTTAAAATTTCATATGTGATTTTTACATCATTGCCCAATACAGAGTGGGCGATGATGAAACTACTCATTTATAAATGTGCGTGTCGCGCCAGCAAATAAATTTGCAATTCGAAATGCTATGGATCACTCTCATGCCAGAATAGAAATGATTAATTTAAAAAATTTAGTTTTTATTATTTTCGTTAATAACTGATTATAATACATTAGAATGCAATGCATTCTACGTGGCAACACAAGTAAATGTCACTTGCCAGTTGACTGTTTAATTCAAATCGCCAATTTGCTGTTCCTTATAGTATTTATTCTATAAATCATCATTGTCCAATCCGTTTTGGTCAATAACGTCATTGACCGGCCAAAGACGTAAATATTACAATCAGATGAAAATATTTACATCAATAGCCAACATAAATAATGGGCATTAACGTCATTGTCCGGCTATTGACGTCAACGCCCGATTTACATCATTGACCGTAACATATATATATTGCATATATATGTAGTATATTTATTTGACTCCTTGTATTATGAATCAAATGCTAATCTAGCCGACATAGTATAAATTTTAGAAGTATATTGAAATTTATATTTCAATATAAAATATATTTTAAAATAAACTTTCCAATATAGAAAATGGGAAAGCCAAAATCAAAAAGAATAGTTGCAATTTATTCTTCTCAAATCCAAATTAATAATTTCATTCAAAATAAACTCCAATATAAATGGGTAAGCAAATGTAAAAGATAAATCGACCATACGCCGATGATATCTAATTTATTTCTGTTATTTTTAATTTTTAATTTCAATTTATCAAAATTAATATTATTATTATTATAATTTCAATTTTCCAATTAATACTTCATTTTCAACCCAAATCACCAACCATGTAATTTTAATAATCGCATCCAAATAATTCAATCCTTGTCCGAATTTAGGACAAATCTAAAAATAATTAATAAAAAGATATAAAAATCTCAATCAAAATTCGAGAGACCGACTTATTCTCATCCTTGCTTTCATCACCTTGCCCTCGCAATCTCAACTATATGGCGGGAAAACAAGAAAATACAAAAATATTTACAAAATCAAAATAACTGAAATATTTATAATAAAAATAAAAAAAATTAAAAATATCAATTAAAATCCGATGGAGGATTTTGGAACACGGCAATATATATCATATTGTCGCTTGTCGTACTGACGGGCGTCCAGATATACTCCACTTGATAGTTACCCTTAAAAAAACAGGTCGCAAGAAGGTAGGCATTTAGATAATTGATTAAACCAGGCAAATTGGTTAAATATCAATAATTTAAAGTGGAACACTGCTATTGTATGCTTGCTACCTACGGCCCTGTATTAATTTGGGTCTCATTTACCTTTTAAAGATTTTCAGATCATAGAGGGATGCTGCTTTTTGCCCCTTCTTCATTGCTATAAATACCGGAGAAACATGATTCATATTTACGGTCGGTGATAACTGAAAAATCTGGAGACTGATCCAAAACCAGATATTTGGAAACCCTGTACATAAACCCCTAGAATAAAGACTTATTTCAAAAAATTTTGATATTATTGGTAATGTCGTTTTCCAAAACACCAACTGATTTTTTATACATAAATTCATATCTAATTGCATTATTGGCAAACCAAATGGGCTTTTTACAATTTAATGTAACTTATCCATAATGTTGTTAAGCTGCAGACTCACTACAACCACCTCTTTCCAAACTGTTTGCCATCGTTTGATTTTAGGGATGTACGTCAGTTCTTCGCAGTCAATTTATCGCACTACAATTTTTCGCGAACAATTCATCTCGTAAGATAATGTTTCAGATAGAACAGGTAAAAACATCCCTGAAGTTTTCCCTGCATTGCAGCAAATCCCTGCATTTTCCTGGTTATTTACACGACATAATGGAACTGGATTCTATTTATTTTTGGAATATTCATGTTATAAAATTATTGTTTGTTATTATGTACAAAAATACCAAGAATAATTATTTCAAATTTATTAACTAGCAGCTTTATAAGTAGCCTTCTTTAAAAATGTCATAATAAAGTAACGGGCACATAAAGAACGGAGCAAAACTTGATAACAAAAAATGATTACTGAAATATGTTTGCACCATCTGGGACATCCTAATGAATTGTTTTCTTCAGTTCGATACCATCTGAGTTATCTTACAAAAACGACAACATTTGCTCACTGGACATCTTTTGTTTGCCTTGCAATCTCGAGTGCAATTGTTTTTTTTTAATTAGATAGTTTAAGTTCATAGAGGTGTCATTGAAGTTGTTCACGCCTACCACGTTTTGTCAAGAGTACCACAACAAAAAAGTAATTTTCGGTTTTTGTTTATAAAAAAATATGTTGATTGCAAGACGGATAACGTTAACGACCCGTTATGATCGAATATTGTAAGGTAATAAAATATATATAGGTAAAGCATATTTGCAATAATTTATTAACGTCAGAGTTTAAATGTACATTTTAAATTTAACCATGGTTAAGGTATAAGGTTAGAATGAAAGGTATAACATGAAAGATTACTCAAAAAGTAATTGCGCATATTAAATAGAATTTTAAATAAAATCACAGATTGAAATTAAGATTAAACTGTTTTTAATTAATAATGGACTCGTTAAAGTCCTTTTACAATGTAACGACACTATCAAGATTTTGTATGTCATTTATTAATATTTAACGAAATTAATTTTGAGCATGACAAAAGAGAATAAAATATTACCTATACTACTTCCTGCACATATGGTGTTTTCTACCTGAACGTTTTCTTGCAAAGCTGTCATTTTTTCAAAATATTATTATTATTAAAAAATCGTTCTACATACTTAACTATTATATAATTGTCAAAAGTATTGGTATTATTATAATTTAAGCGCTTTGAAGTAACTCAACAATACCTTTAACCAATTTAAAAACCCCAAATTATACTTATTTAAATATATTAATTTAGTTATATGAAGGATTAACATTTTGACAATTGTTTTATTGACATATGACAAACGTTTATTTAATGTGATACTTAGGTTATGTTTTTTGGGTTTTGGAAGAATTTTGGCTAGGTGATGGAACTATGGAACAACTATTAGTGTTGTTCGTAGCATATGGTTTATTAGTTTTGGAATATAATTTAGGGTCAGGTTAAGAAACTATTTTGAAGTGCTAGATTACAAAAAGGTTCTCAACGCCCATAATCAAAACGTTATATCTCCAGCATTTGATCGAACCACGCCCAAGATTGAATCTATACTTGTGTACTTTTATACATCCATTTACGGAAAGCAACAAAGTACTCGAAGAAATGTAGAAACTCTTTAATTTTTGCCAATCGCATAGTAATCGTATGGAACGGATAATTGAAGTTATAGAAAAAGATCTCAAAACAAATATTATTTTAGCATATACTAAGAGTAAATAACTGTTATTTAATCTTAATTCGTACATAAGTATATATTTCACAGTGCAATGGTAATGGTATATAAAGAAATTCTTCGAGATTCATGTCGTGACCAGCGTTTCGTTCATCAGATACTATTCCCGCTCATCCATCAAGCGCTGGGTGTGAACACTCGATGAACAAGATAACAGGAACACTTTGTAAAAACCTTTGTCTAACTGACCTTTTACATGGGTTTGCAAGAAAAAGTCATTTATCTTAAGTGAGGGTTGAAATTACCTTTGACGGTCATTATAGACGGTCTTAAAATTCGGTCGTTCTTCACTCGGTCTCCTTTACCTTATCAAAGATATTTATCAAGAAATATAAAACAATACAAAACATTACCATGGTTAATTATAGGTTGTCAAGGTGTCGATTTGTGGACTTAGAGATGCTATCAAAAATAAATATTACGCTTTGAAATTGTATCAAATTGCCCGTTTCGTATTTCATGCATTCTTATGGCAGAGGTGATAAGGTCTAATTTTGAAGATTACAAAATCGATCTTGATAAATTTGATTGAGAGAACTTAGTTCCGATTGCATGTTCATGTTTGTTAGCGGAAACGGAAAACTATGCAGATGGCATTCTAGTAGACACTTTGCATGCACACTACAGGAAACTTATTTCTATTTTATGTTAGGTCACCGTTATATTTTAAGAAAATTTTCACTGGTTACTCCTTTTTCAAAGTTTTTCCCCAGTTTTTTTTTTTTTTCATTTCATATCCGTATTTATACTATGTTAATTATAATTAATCTACGTCTAGCATAGCTTATTTTATGTCTTTATCCATGATGAATGTGATTAATTTTATTCAAATCTAGTTAGTTCGATTTGTTATGTCAATGACGTTATTGATGCTCAATTCAATTTTTTATAATCATTCAAAGTTTAACAGTACTTACCGTTTAATATATGAATCGTTCCTTTCATGTCACCTAAAAAGTAATCCGCGCTTCTTTTGCATCTCAACACCTTTTTTCGATAAGACATCATAAGTGCCTTAATTAGTGTTATTTAGTGGTTAAAAATCGTTTAAAAATCTCTCTAATAATGGTGCACTTTAAATTGTCGAACAGGTGACGGAATTTTTAAACATTATTAAAAGAGATGCAACAGATTTAACGTAAAATATTTTAACTTTTGATTTCAGTGGTTTCACTATGAAACCACCGAGACCCAATGGTAAATCCTTAAAACCACCGGTCGAGTCCAAAATTATTTAATTTTCAAGAATTATACTCTCCTAAAAGTTAAATCTCCCAGAAAAAGAGATATAGAAATGTTTCATCAGATGATGCCTTACTTATTGCGTAAATAAGAACGAATTTTAAGAAGATAAAAAGAAAGGAAATGCCGAGTAAGATAGATTAAACAATTTGGAAACGCAAGAGGAGGTGATCAAAAGAATTGGAAACGGAATGGTTTGGTGCTTCGTGACGAATTACGTGTCCGATGAAACTCTGAAAACTAAAGGCAAACAAGGCTTGGATGACAGGCGAAATTCTAGATCTAATAGCATCAAGTCTGAGTTATAAGAGTAGGGATGAAGGTAAATAAAAAAAATTGGTTTAAGAAGAAGTGTTTAGAAAAGAAGAATATGAAAAGAAGTATGACGCATTTCACCCATATAACAAAGTAACAGAAGTTGCTGGACTTCGAAAAAGAAATTTACATACAAAACAATAATAATAAATGAACAAGGAAGTATGGCTATCGATATATAAGAAAAACTGAACATTTGGACAGGTTATCTTGAAGCATTCTTTGATGATCAAAGAAAACCATAACATGGAATAAACAACGCTACGAAGGGACCTCTAATTACTTTATAAGAGATATAAAAAGCTATTTAAACACACAAAAATATGTTTAGTTTTTTCCAACTTGGTTTGGAGAGATGCTCTGTCAGCATCCTGGTCTTTATCCAAAGATGTCGAGACGACAGAAAACTGAGAATTATAGCAAACCTGTACTGACAGCAGAATGCAGTAATGAGAGTGGACGGCAAAACTTCAAAAGAGATGATAATACTACATGGTGTGAGGCAGGACTGCATATTAATATTTAATATTTATTCCGACAAAATTTTCTCAAAAGCACTTGCTGAAGTGGAAATAGGCACAAAAGCGAATGTGCAAGAAGAGTATTTTTCCGCTCAAAAAGTATACTATGCTGGCATGATATAAATGTACAGCTACGTGTTCATCTGCACGTTTTACTTGAAGAGACTGGAGGAGTTCGAGATATGGATGTGTCAAGTGTAAAAAAATCACAGTAAAATTGAGAAAGTTGGAGTACTTTGGACCCATTATAGGGCATCCAGAAAAATACAATATTCTGCATCTTGTTCTTCAAGAGAAGATCGATGGAGAACGTGGACCTGGAAGATGAAGAAAATCATGGTTCGGAATGACCTCAATATCACTTTTAAAGTAGCAGATAATAAAGTAATGAATGATAACAAAATATGATAAAATAATAATAAGGATTATTGTTAAAAATGTTTGTGGGCCTGAAACGGTTAATATACATAACCCTTCGTTTCATATTGTAGCAAATTTGCTGCAAACAGTTCACTTTCTATATAAAGTGCAGCACTTTAAGTGCAAGAAATTTGCAGTGCCTTTGGACCTTAAATTAAAAAATGAGTTTTTTATAAAATAGCATAAGTTTACACGCATGACTACATTGTCACGGTGTTACATAATTGCAACAGATATTCTTTTTATTTAATTAAAAACTATTGAGTTTTGATTTTTTTTCCTTTTTTTTTCGCATAATCTACAACAGAAAATGATTTCAAAAATATATTTTTCAAAAAAATTGTAATCATGAATCGAAGGGTTACTGTAAGAAATGTCTATTATAGGGTCATAAACTTGAAGTTTGTCGTCAGCGTTTAATAAATTTATTATGACAATTATTTATTTGCGGTATAGATAAGGCTTTGTTAAATACCTACCTGCAAATTCCAAAACAGGCGCTTATCTCGAAATGTCAAATAAAATTAGTTATGCGCTATGTATACCTAACACAAATAAATTTCGTAATTCGATTAACTATCGATGATAACAGAAGCATTTTGTTTTGTAACCGCAGAGTGTTTAGACAAGTTAATTTGTCTGAAATGAAATTTATCTCTATAAATTTACCTTTTAAAATGGTCTGAAATGATATTTAAATTGCTTACACCCATAACATATCACCTGTTCTACACACGATAATTGCTTAAGTAGTATTGCTTCGTTTTCATTTCGTAATTGATTAACTAAATCGATTTACAAGCATAAAAATGTTTTAATTAGATTTTGAAGACTTAACGGTCCGACTTGTCGGGTGAATATTATATGAATGGTCTAAGGTATAATCAGGATATTCCAAAATGACTTAATATTGATCGATATTCCAGCTTTTTGAATACCGCCAATGTTATTCCTTATAAATAATTTGCATTCAAAACTTTATTTGAGATGGGTGTTTTCACACGCGAGCAATAATCTGTGGTCGCGTTGGCGTGTAAAAACACTCATTTAAAGTAATGTTTTCTGTCTGTGATACAACTGTTATGCCATTGTGGTGCATTACTCTGTGTGGTCCGATAATAATCCATGTGAAGGTTCCGGTTATGTGAACTTTCCCAAAAAATGCAGTTTTTAATAACTGTTACACCCCATGTAACATTGAATTTCATAATACAGAGAAACACCCACAATTAAAATGTTGGTCTTTACTCTTTGGTGAAAGAATACCGAAATAAAATATTTATTTTTCCCATTTTTTTTTTTTATTAATATTTCGCATTTTATATGATAACTCAAAAATTGTATACATATTGAGAAATAAATTTATTAAATAATAAATTGTTATGAAACCTTTTATATGATATGAATTGTAACAAAAGTATTTCATTCGGGGATTCCCCGAACCCTAAACCCTTATTGAGAATCAATAAAACATTATTAACTTTTGGTAAGAAATTCGAAAAAATATCTGCATTTATAATATAGTTACTTTTTTCCCGTAATTGGCAAATTTGGCAGCGGAAGTAGGTTTCTTAGCGTTAAGTTACTTGGACTTGAAAATGAAACTGATGATTTTCATTAATTCCGACACCGTCCGACAACGAGAAGCAAAAAACAGGGCTACGAAATGTCTGTTTATGCCGTTTGATTTGTTTCTCATCATCTTTTTTGTTAATTTTAGTAAAAATTTAAGAATCTTCTTTTGCAGCCGATTTGTTACCAAATGTTGATGATGTCGTGACTTCTTATTTTGTCGGCTTCTGTCTTCCTAGACTTTTCTTTCCAATTACTTTGCGTTGTAAACCAACTATGGAAGTTCATACCTTTTTCCTCTTTCTTTTTTTTTTTTTAGTGTGTAACCCTGTAACATATGTGTATCTTTCTTATTTTTACTGTCTTAATATATATCTTAGTTTTCAAATATGCTACATCTAGAATATTTCCAACATATTCCTGTAGAGCCAAATCTCAAAAGTATTCAGTTCAGATCGTAAGTTTTTATTTATATCGAATGATTTAACTGTTCTAAATGAATATATGACGTTATGTCACAATTTTAAGTTAAATTTAGATAAAAAGCTTGACAAAATGCACCTCCGATTGGTTCATTTTTAATTGATAATCAAAAAAAGTAGAGGGTTTTGGGAGAGTTTATGGACCTACAGACCTCGCAATTTATTACTACTTAAATCCATGGCTTTATGTATGTTATTCCTTACGTAACACATCTGCGATTGGTTCATTTAGGTTACCAACCTAAAAATTAAGAGGTTCGGAAGAATATCAACCCACAACCTGGGTTTTTCGATAGGAAAATTTCAGCGATAAGATTATTTCAAGGTCAATGCATGTAAACTAATAATATGTGTACAGTGTAATAAGCCACAGTGTAATAAAAAATTGCTACCTGCCCTTGCGGGCAAACAGAATTCTTCTCTACATGCTGAAAGAAGAACCAGCTTTAAATTTAGTGTAGATGCCCAAGATGTTACAACCAGCTGATATGTGTCGGTAGCAGGGTGTGTTTTCAAAGGTATAAACAACCACTGCTGGAAAAATTCACCAAAAAAGGAAGGCCAACACTGCGATGGGAAAGGAGAAATTGTAGATACTTGTCTCTATATTATCCGTAGTGGAGAAACATACAGAGAACAAGTAGTCTACGCCCACAGTAAAAATAAACACACTTAACACACGTTAAGATGAACTGTTCTATATATTGCAATGCTCCCAATGTCTCAAAATATAAAAATATTTAATTTCCAAAGAAAGCGTTATTATTTCTTCAGACCATCCATTGTTTCATTCTTTATAACTTTTAAAATACTCAAATCCAAATTTTATAATAATAATGGATCGGAGAGAGTTGGTTTATGTGATTTGGGTTGGGACAGATGAAGGGTTATGGTTTATATATGTTTTAAAAGGTTATCAATTGTTGCAAGTGTTGAAGTCAGATTATAATAGTATCAAATGTCAAAGTGTATAAATGTAAATTTTAAATTGTTATATTTGCTAAAGTTTTAATTTTTAATTGATTTGACGATAAGAGTATATGTTTTTGGAGTTTCGAATGATTGATCTTGATCACACTATAGTTATTTACTGCATGCAACTAATTGAGTTAGTAGACTACATCATATGTTGTGTTTGCCATGCTATCATAATTTTGTCATTTTAGATCCTGAAGAAGAAGACAATAAAGATCTTCGAAACGTCGATGTAATTAGTAGTTTTATTTGCAGTGTCCAAAATCCCCATTAAAGTTGACTTTAAAAATCAAATAATTATGGACGTGAATGAAAATCAAAATAATAATTATTAATTTTTATGAAGTTTCCTATACGAAATGAGCTTGCCAAATGTGCATCTGCACATCGCATCTGCTCCACTTCGCCTTCAAATTTTCTGTTAAAATTTTTCAAATTTACCATTCTAATAAAACTTGAAACTTTTAAAAACTCTTCAAAATATCCAAAAATTGTCCAAATATAGATAAAATTATCCAAAAACATTCTATTTACGGACAAAACTTTCAAATTTATAATAAAAATTTATTATTATTTATTATTATTCGTACAAATCCATCAATTTCTCAATTAGAAGCTCAAAATTTAAAATTCAACTGAGACCCTCCGTAAACGCGTCCGGCGTCCACTTTGACGAACCTGGCAAAAGCAAAAATAAATTTTCGTACCAACATCAAGTTATTGGCGCGAACAACAATTCTTATATTTAAATTTACAAAACAATCGAAACAAATTTTTATATTTTCAATTAAAACAAAATTCAAATACAAAAATAAATTTAAAAATCGAAAATTAAAAAAAAATTAAAAAAGTTAAATGTAATTCATAAGTCGACCGAAGTGCGACGATGTAAATTTTATCTCACGATACCTTCAATTTCAATTTCCAAATAGCATAAATTTCAATTATTCAAATATTTGAATAAATTCAAAAATTTTTAAATGCCTTTATTGTTAACCTTTAAAACTAGAATAAGGAAATTTTAGTTGAGATAAGGGTCATTGTAATGTGCCTACAATGTAGCTACATTTCTAAATAAACAATGTCGCAGTAAGACAACGGATATTGGTTCTAAAAACGGCCCTGACTACCGTTGTCTTACTGCCATATTGCCTATTTCGAAATGTATCCACGTTGTAGATTAAAATTACCTATCTCAACTAAAATTTCTTTATCCTCAAACTATATCTTCTCAATCTTCAAATCATTTCTATTCATTCAACTTACTGATAATCCAAAATTTACCTCAAAAATTTTCTACTAAAATTATTAAAACTTCCAACTAAATATCAATCAAAATTCTCTCGTAAATTATCCTGTGGCTTCTGGCGGCCATCTTGGCAAAAAGCCGAGTTTTCACCGTTCATTGCGGCCACTACAACTAATCGGCGGGAAAACCAAAAAATTTTAAATTTAACAATTTTTAAAAATAAATAAAATTCACACAAGAAAATACCTATTAACTTTACAAAAGGAAAATCAAAAATTTATGAAAAATTTTGAAACAGTGGATTGATGTAATAGCTGGTTTCTGGGTTTGATCTCGGTCCGAACCCGGACTTATTTGCATAAGGTTGGCCAATTGACGGAACGTCAAACTCAAAACAAACACATCAACCACCCGATTTTTGGTTTTTCGTTAATTTTTTCGCTTTCATAACCTTATGTTTTGAAAATAAAATTTTATTATTGAAGGCGGTTTCGGCTTTACGCCTAAGCGCGTCGACTGTCAAATCGAGGAAGAATTGGTAATGGCAAACCACCATGGTAATTAGAAGTTATATTTTAATATTTCTGCATTCAGATTTGATTCTTTTCAGAGAAAATCAATCGGAAAAATTCTGAAGGTTCAATCCGGCTAAACGGAGGAGTCGCATAGTAATATGAGAACTAATTAATCGAAGTAATGAATAAGTAACTGCGTGTTTGGGGAAAAAATTCTGTAATCTTGATTTTAAAAAATTGCACCTATCAAAATATTTTAAATATAAACGAATAGCGTTTCCGGTCAAACGCTGTAATCGGTTCTGGTCTCACCATATAATTAATGTTTGCAAAATTTTGGTTGGTTTTGCAGTATCAGGTACATACAAACATTTTTTGTATAGCAAACAGATTGATTATAATAAGAAAAGATGCGCAACGTTCCTGGTAGTAAAATTGTAAAGGTGCGTTTAAACGCACTTTTGGGTGCGTTTAAATTAACCTCTCAATAATTAATATTGAATGTAGATGAATTTGAGTTGAAAGTGTATTTCCAAAAGGTCTGAAGAGTTGCAGACGAAGCAATAGTTTCCCATATCAAGAATGATAAAGTAGAAGATAAATGAACTATTTTTAAGTAATTTTTACATAAAAGAACAATAAATTCAGCCAAGCAGATCGAATTATAAAATACTGTATGTTATTTAACAAGCGTTTCGTATAGATTAGCGCTCTGCTTGTCGCACGAAGTGAAGCAACTGGTGTGAATATTATAACCTTAACCAAGTGTTGGCATTGTGCTCATTTACGCACAAGTCCAAACGAATCCTCGGTATGTGGGGATTCCTAAGTTTTAACTAATGCAAAACGAAATCCACATTAATTAGGATTGTAGCAAATTTTGGTGGAAATAATAATAGGAAAATTACAGCAAAAATTGCAGATGATATTTTGAACATCCTTTAAATAATTATAACCTTGTTTTAATTTATGTCAAAATGTAAAATATTGTTTTTGTTGTGTTATAATAAAAGTTAATATATCATAATTATAAAAAAATAAATTTTTAATTATCAATTATGATGAAGGTAGTTGAGAAGTAACGGAATTAAGCAAAAGTTATTTAAATATAATTAATTCATTTTAACTTTAATTATGTTTATTTGTCGCTACTTATGTAAAATTAGCAAGTTAAAAATGGAAATTAGTTATAAATGTCCAAATCTTTGGTTGGTAAGATTGTTGTTGAAGATAGGGAAGTACTATGGTTAATTAACGAACATGGCCGCATTATTCAAGAAGCATAGTGTGACTACTTCCTGAGCACAGCTATAATTTTTAACTTTCCCATTACGACATATTATAGATGTGTCACTACATTATATGTAGATTGTGCACTAACTGTGACAATCTTAAATCTCAAATAGATTTCTCAAGAAATTCTTATCCTTGATGTATCGCAGAGTTTCTAGTGAATATGCATCACCCAAAGTATAATACTGTAACTTTTTCTTTTTAATTCGCATCCTTTACACGGTAAAAAAATTGGGGTTATAAATTGATGGTTTCGCACAATAGTTGACAGGAGAGCAAGTATATATTTTGAATTTTTTTATAGTATTAACCAACATACTTTTGTTGTTCCGTGCATGCATGATCTTACAATTTTGCTTATTCTTGTATTTCGACGCACATAATACTTAACTTTACAGAAAGTTAAATATACTTTTTATAAATTCTATATTTGCATGTTAAACTATGGGAAAGTTTAAGCCATAAATACAGTCCTTTTTTTCATTTATTGAATTTTCACAATTCCAAACTGTCAGCATTCTAAAACTCCTCCTACTCAAGTTCCTTTGATTGGCAAGGGAAGCTTCCCTGTAATACGTGTGTGCGTGTGTTCAGTCCACTCTTAACAAGTGTACTTAAACTTCTCAAATAAAGGATATGCGTGCTTTATGTGCGACCCCATCGCATGGGAACAGCCATGACATGACAGATGTTATATCCCTGTTAATATATTCTTATACAATGTAGTACATATTTATTAGTATATACCATACTTATTTACAGAGATAATAAAATACGCCGCTATATTTGCACATATTCTTAAATCACTCGTCATTTTAACTAATTACGAAACTGCTTTTCGATTGTTTTCTAACCTCACTTAATTCCGTTTTTATTAACGCTACTCCGCTTCTTCAATTTTGAACCTACTTATATGTACATTGTGATTTAGTTCAAGAACCATTTTTTTTTCAAGTGAATTACATATACATACAATGATATACTCCTAATTTGCATTAAATGTTATTTATAATGCCCACTTACAAATTATGATTTTTCTTGCTAATTAATTAATTAATTATGCTCACACATATTGTTAAGGTTTGTGTAAGAATACGGCAAATGCGTCCATTCCTCTATAATTTAGTAATTATTGAACGCACAAATTGTTCCATTATTGCAATTGCATACGCAGCGAAATCTTTTAATAGGTTATTAGCATTGGAGTGGATATGATGTGTTACGGAAAATGTACGTAAACCTCTAAATATACTTATGCCGGCGCTATACTTTTCCCAAAAGAATTAGAATTAGAAATATCTGCACATTATATATTAAAAACAAATATTGTATTATAATTAAATGTTCAGATTTTTTATTTATTTAAGAAACGCAAAACAAAAAAAAATGTCAATCCAAAATTCCTGTTGTGTTTTGTAATTTATTAACAAGTAGATAATAAATGCAATAAAAATATATTTAAATATATTTTCATATTAACAAGCTAATCAAACACAATAAAATGCAAATTATTTCATATACGCTTTCAACAATACATTCTTCAGATGTTTTTAATATGCAGCTTTAATTTAATTTGTATTGCCGAAAGCTTACGATAGAATTTGATTGTTATTGTGTGTTTGATTAGCTTGTTATTTTTTAAATTTAAATGTGACACTTTATATTTAGAGGTTATGTTTACAATAAAAAAAGAATTTTTTTTCAACTTCATGAATGGATTATTTTAAAATCTCAGGAGTTTCTTAATTGAGTGAAATTATGTAAAATTACAAAAAAATTTTAATTTGACCTCTAAACAATTTTAGCTGCTTACATAATTAATTTTTTTCTCTCTCTCTCTTTCTGTTCATTGAACTGTCATTTATTAAATGTAAATATGTAATTAGTAACTGTAACATTTGAAAGTATATAATGGGAAATGAAAATTATTCTGGTGATGAATTTATGTTAAAAATTAAAACCGTTTGTTTTCAAGTTATCTAAAGCTCTCTCGTCCTTATATTGTACTTTTCCCGTCCACTTTTCAAGGTGTCACAAGGTAAAAATTGTAATATATCAAATCTTCAATTAAAAATGTTTTTCGAAAACTTGATCGTCTAACTTTAGAAAACTCAAATTAACCTCCTCTACGCTAATTGAACCATGAAGTTATTTACTTAGGGTGAAAACTTGCAAATTAGTATATCCTGGTTACACTTTTAACCGGTAGGTGAACTAACTTCATCGAGAACCACATAAAAATGATCTTATTTCATAATTTATGAAGAGTCCACAAGTCCGCAGGGCGAAATAATTGTTTTTTGTTTCCTAACCTTAAAATGTATGCAATTTCCAGGTGCACCGTATTACCTAAGTGGTGAACTTTGTCAAGTTGTTGTAAAATATTTGGACGAATGAATTTATAGAAAAAGCGATGTACTTGAAATGTGATACAAAATATTAATATGTCGTATGGCTGAATGAACAAAAATGGTCTATATATGAATTCCTGACAAAAGCTTATGGATTTAAAATATAATAATGCGTACACCCATTGATACAGATTACAAGACCCTAGTTTTAGTTCGGTACGTTTCATATAACCGCTGTGAACCATTTTCTGATACTCGAATGGCATTTTCTGTACCGAGAGGATGTTTGATTTAGCTTTTGTACTGTCAATCATATTTCGGTTACGTCATTTGTATTTAATTTTGCAGAAGTTTTCAAAAGATGAATCTCTTAAAAAGCCGAAGAAATTTCTGCTTTTGGGTGGTTTCGACTACTTACAATTATACTTATATTTCGTGCTTCAGTTTTCAAGGATCACTTAATGATAATTTGTATTGACAGGTTAATATCTTTCGAGCGTGTTCGTTTCGGTGCACAGAATTTATTTTTTATTTCAAAATGTCGCCAAATTCGTGTCATTGTTGTCGCAAATGCTGTCCCATTGGTTCCTTTTGTCATACCTACTGTCGCCAATGAGGTTCCTGCTCTAAAGCATTGTTAAATAACTACGGCATTGTCATAATTGTCACGCAACTGCTTTGTGATTTGACGGTTCGTTATGTGAGTACAGTACTTAGATTTTTAACAAATGAAATCAAAATGGAGCGCATTTTTCTGAACTGATGAATTCTAAATAATTACCATCTGTTTATTGTAATATTTTTTATAACCCTATTTTACCCTATCAACCTAACAAAAGAAAAAGAATAATATGGAAGGGGGGTGTTCATTAAAAATAATATTACCCTTATTTGTCGACAGATCGTGAGTTGCTTATCTATTGTTTAGCAGTTATTGATTTAAGTTAACTTTAGAATGTTAAGTGTGCTTTTTATTATTTGAAAATCACTTAATGCATTACAAATATACGACCGGCATAATTAGCAATCAGAAACTGAATTTGCAATGGACATCTGCACACGAAATATATCTTTCATAAACCGTTTCAATTAACGAAATAATAAGTAAGTATACTGACCGTTAAAAATTAAAACTTAAAAGACATGTAAAAAAGTTTACTAGACACGAATTCGTGATGTTTACAATTTTTGAAACGCGATTTCATTAATTAGTTTCGCTATAAATACTTATGCAAAAATCGAACGGTGAGTAAAACGGGTACTACAGTTGCATCCGAGAAATTTTCATTGGTCTAATCATCGTGATTCCAAATTGCTTACTTACGAACATATTGTTCATAAATCATTGTCCTATACTCTAAATATATAATATTCGAAAATTAATCTTGTCCCGACAGCTGATTTTAATTTGTCCAGGTAGATTCAATTCTTTTCTAAGCGGATGTCGAAAGAGTGTTTTAACAATTCAAGAGAATTGTTTTTTATGAAACTATGCAGCTGTACTTAAAACAAATTGTTTCTATTATATTTAAATATAAAATTAACATCTTGGTTCTCTCGGCACTGATTAGGAAAAATTCTAACCTATATTTTGTAACTGTCTAAAAAATTTGACAAGTGACACTTTAATAAACGTAAACGTGACGAAGACAAATATAACTAACTTGTCAAATTCGCATAATATATAATTTTTAAAAAATGTCATAGGTATTATATATTTTTTAATAATTATAAAAAAATGCCCATAGGTTACATCAATTTAAAAATATGATAGCACGTAGAAAAATTTAATAATTAATAGTTTATGTAAATTAGTTTGCGAGTGTGATCGATGTTAAGATAAAAATTTTTCTTATGTTCCACGAAAGTTCATGTTAAATAATGTTGTGACGTTTTTTGTCTATAATAGCACCACTTTTAGGCGGGGGTTTTGCCTTAAAATAATCAATAATTATATAGAACATAACAAATTATGTTTTAAAATATAACCGATACTTGTTTTTAAATTTTACCTTCTCACAATAATTTATTGATTGCCTTTTCTTCGACAATGGCAATTTCAATTTAAAATAATTTTTCTTACCCAGCACTATTTTTCTATTTTTACCTAATAAAAAACTAACGCTAATTAACTGCGTTATTTCACTGTGAGATTGGAAAAATATAGATCGAAATTAAATTTTCGATAATTTTGATGCAATGACATAGTAACAGCAAAATTTATAGGATAACTTTTCTGGTTGGTACAATAAACTTTTAATTAATTTGAAGATGATTAATTAAAAATTAAATTGCATTTATTATTTGATAATTGGTTGAGATTGCGGATCCAATTTGCTTAAAATAAATTCTACGATATTTATAAATACAAGATAATTTTTTACATATTTTGTGTATATTTAGATATTTTACAAAATATATACTTATTTAAATTTTTGAATGTCAAAAAATTTTATTTTGTTTTTCAAGGTGAAATTATTTCAAACCGCTACAGCGGTTATTATTTCAAAAAGTAAGAAACATACCCCAGGCCAAATTTTTTAAATTATTTAGCCTGCGCAAAGAAATTTGGCTGATGTTTTTCTGAGACGTTACTATCATAGTCGATTTAAAAATTGTCGTGGGAGGATCTATTACACTAAGGTTTTTAATTTAATTATTTAAAATTTATGCCGACTGTCTTTAAACTATAACTCAACTATGCTTTAAAATAAATATTACACATAATTTATACACTTAAATAGATAAACGAGTGGTAGATGTAAATCGGGGGAGATTTAGGAGAGAAGGGGGGATTTTCAATGACTAAATATGATTTAATTCGTTGTAAAATATGTAGATGCGATAAAATTGAATTATTTCTGCCATAAAAACACAAATAATTTGACCCGAGTGCTAATCGCTAAATCCAAAAATTGTGAGGACAAAATAATTTTTATGCCACAATTACGTGATTTTGGAATATGTAATGTACGATCCAATCTTTATTGAAAAGCACCCATTAACCACAGAAAACTGTTGTCGGAATCTCGTTAATCCGTTCATGGTGTCACAAAACAGTTAGAAAAACAATAATATATAGTAGAAAAACAATTTTACTAAATTTAATCGGTATTCCACTTTTTTTCTACTTATTCTGCATACCCTAAAAGAAAAAAAATAATTAGTTATTTACACTATTAGGTGCGGTACAAAACAGTTTAGTTGCTTATTGATTTTTGATTAATCAAAATTCCATTTGATTCCAAAATTCCAAATTAATTTCGAGGTAATTCTAGTAATTTCACATTAGTTCCAATTATTTCTTGTAGATTCCAGTAATTATGAGGAATAAATCACGGGCAAAAATTGTATAAACCAAATGAGTAGGTCTACATTTGATTGATACTTTTGACTCCATACTTTCCAATGTATGAGCCTACCTAAGATGTTTGCTAATTTTTCTTTCATTTTATACGATGGTTTTCGATCTGGATGCATTTTGAGGAATTTCCAAACTATTTGGAGATTTAAAAAGCAAAATACCCTTATGATCGTTCCTCTGACAAGGCATAATAACTTACAGACCAAAAATTGGTAAAATGTTCGTCTTTAAAACGATTTAGACCAATTCCAAAATTAAGCCTGTTTGTTTACGATACAATTGAACTAAAGGTTTGTATTCTGACATCTTTTAGTAATAAATAAGATTCCACCATTAGATTTCGATAGGCACACACTTCAATGAAGCCAAAACGGTTTATCTTTCTTAATTTTTCTTCTGCCCTTTTTTCTTGTTTTTAATTTTTCTGTTCCAAATCATAAATTATAAAAATATAAAATCCACTACATTTTTGGTGTTGGGCTTGAGATTACAGCCAATATTCAATGTTTTGTGCTCTTTAGCCTGCCAGTATATTCTTTATATCCGCTTTTACATTCATTAAGATAAAGCTATCCGATTCCTTTATACTAACTTTATTCCGGTTTGCTCACTTGTACCACAAACTACGAGCAGTGGCGTAGCGTGATAACTGATAAAGCAGGAAAAAACAAAAGAAAAGGCGAATGTATTTTTGTAAGAATTTGATAGAAAAAAACGGTAAAAGTGATAATAAACGCCAAAAAAGGATAAAATAAGGGCGAGAAGGGTGAGCGTCCCTCGACCCCCACGACGACGGTAATGACACTATAAGTTTTCCCCGGTATTCTAGCATCGGGGTAACCTCGGTTAGCTTATCCTATCCATCGCAATTATAGAAGAATACATTAATTTGAGTATTATAGTTTTCTCTGTGTACAGCTTCACTATTGCCTTTCGACTGCTTTAACCTTGTAGATACGACTCGGTCTTTGGCCTCATTGAGAAACCGTTGGTTGTACGTGCATTTGAATAAAGTTATATAGATATTACATTTAATTACTGTTACGAAATTCAAATTTGTTAATTCGTTGTAAACTAATGAGTGAGGACTCGTAGCTAATAAAATATTATATAGATTGTAATTTTCATAACCTTATTTTTTTACTATAACAATTAAAAATTAAATTATTGGGTAACATTCCATTTGACAAAAAATTAATAGTTCCCGAGAAATTAAAGCTGGTACCAAAAAAATTAATTACAAATTAACAGACTTGTCAACTTGTCACTAGAACATTAAACACCCGTAGAGATAAACAGGTAATAACTATTTTTGCCTTTTCTACGAGAATAACCAGAGTAATCCATGAAGTAATGTAAATATAGTATCTATAATATTCAAGGAACATTTTTTATTTCGGTTTATTTTTTTTAAATTGCATTTATAAATTTTGCAAAGTTATTTGGTTGACATTTGGTGTCAGAAACACAACTAATGTTATTTCGTAATTTTTTCACAGAGTGCCAACTTAAGGTCGTACCCTGGCCAGGTGTTTTTGATATACAGCGACACATCAAAAAAATGAGTCATCTGCCAACAATCAAAATAAATAGAAATCGATGTGTTTGAAAGGGTGAACTGCTGGTTTACTGAAAAGTCACTTTTGGAAAAAAAATGTATTTGTTTATTGATAATTTAGTTAATCAATAAATGGGTTAGTTGATTTTAAATATTTTAGATACAATTATTGTTCGTTTCCACGTGAATTTAAATCTATAAATTCAACTACCATTTTCTTATCGTAATGCAATGATTATCGGACACGAATGTGGATCTTGAATTTGTGCTAATAAATGTTCTCATTCTACTTATTTGAAATTGCGTGAGGCATGCAATGCAAATGATGCAAAATCACCTTGATTTCGGATAAAATTCATAAGCGTAACAAACTTAACTTAATAAGTGAACACCATCGAGTATACAATTTGTTTTTTATTGTTTTTAAATTAAAGGCAATTAGGAGATCGTCGTGAAATTTTTAAAAATAATTGCTGCTGTGTTTACAAAATTAGAGTAATTTTCAGTTATCTCTTTTACCTACCGTATAAATAATTACAAAATTTCCTATCAATCAATCAGATAACGAAATAATTATGTCAAAACTTGCTGTGTACTTTGCGCAAGTAAAATGGATTTAGATCACCGATAAATTTGTAAAAACGTAATTAATTTTTATATTTCACACTTTAGTGCACCGTAGAAAATATTTAGGTTAATTCCAGCACTTAACCCGAGACAAGGGTAGACCAATTCGAGAGTTAGTAATTTTGAAAATTTTAATATTTTTTATGGTGTACAACGAGCGAAAAAAAATTTGCAGCAAATTTTTTATTTCTCTAAAATATACGGCAAACCCGGTTTATATGCCGGGGGTTTACATACATATACCTTTTAATTTGAATGTTGCCAAAAATAAGTAGCATAACTTCATTGTACGTTGCAAAAATAATTTTAAAAATATTTACCAACACGACTTTTCCATTTACTATTAGACTTATTCAGTAAAATGATTAATGATTTTGAAAATTATAGAAAGATTTAATCTTAAAAATTTAATAACACTTTCTATGGACATTTAATTACAAAAACGTTATTACTGTACTTATCTATCTTAGAAATGTTTAATTTTTATCAAGAAATTGTGTCGATTTATAAACTGAGTTACACTTCACACAAATTTTTTTTAATTAAGAATTGTTATGGTTTACTAATTATGTGTTAAAATTAACTGCTATAACATAAATAGAACAAAGTTTTCAACATACGTGCAATATTTTTTTGATTAAAGTTTATACTTTTAATAATAATTAAAATTCAATTAACGGCTGTTTTTTAAACAAAAGCTCTTAATTTTACAAAATGTTGTAAATATAATAATAGGTTGACTTACATAACAAAAGGTTAGGTATCTAAATTATTGTCAAAAGCTTTAATTCTCTTTCACCTGTTATTATTGAAAAATGTGAAGCTATTAATTTTAGGTTAGGTTATTTGAACTTGAGTTGGCAAATTTAATAGAAAGAAAGCTTTAAAAGTTAAGGTTAAACTTCTAGTGACAGGTACAAATTAAATTTGTCATTTGTCGCCCAACGTTATATAGGTGAACCAAGGGGGGGCGACCACCTTCTGTCGCATCTCAAAATTATCACCTTTGATGTCGCCGGTCTAAAATAGAAAGAATCATTAAACGACGGCATTGTTTTTGGTAAAATTTAACATCGTCTCTTGGCGTTCGTTAGAACTACGATACCTGCACTTTGATTTTCACGTGATACTCGTTTTATAAAATCGTTTATCTTTTAATGATACTTTTAGTCTGGAAGATGAGTTTAAGACACACATATATTATGTGTCGGAGCTATCCTGGCAGATAGATAGAGCTTTAGAATTGCCGCAAACTAATTCTAGCCTGGTGAAGGGCCGACCTGCGTGCCTGTCACTTGCCACCGCCTGGCCTCGACCTCAGGACCTACACCGCCCCCAAGCACCCGAGTCTGATGGCTTTTACAATTTAGATCCCATATCTCTAAATTCAAATTGAGATTTATAAATGTGTTCCCAGAGAGCCAAGAACAACAGATTAAACTGCCAATTATCTTAGAATCACGATCACTTTCGGCACAAAATAAATACAGTTTTAAGTACACCCAGTTACCTACATTTGACAATGTTTGGTAATCACTCTTCATCGTACAGTTTTCATTTTAAATATTTCATTCTGATTTTAAAAATCCAATTATAAATTGATGAGCCATCATAACAATAAAAATGCGTGGGCCACTAGTAGAATTTGCATTACCGTAATCTTCCTAATCTGACCACCAGGGTACTTTATGAATTTTTTTTGTTAATCACGTTTTAGACAATTTAGAAACTCGTAAACACAGAAGATGAATTCATTTCTGCAGGCGATACCTTTAATGTCGCAGTACTCAACAGGGGTGACTTTAATTCGTGACTACCCCGTAGTTGATAGGCATGTGAAGCATTTTATGTGACATCTCCACGCATTCTGACATTCTTGTATTATGGACAGCTATTAAGAATGTAAAACAAGTCGTTATGGTGGTGTTTACAAGTCGTAAAGGAGGCCAGACAATATATTTCTTTTTTGAATGCCTTTACAAAACGTTTTACCGCCGTACCTGCGTTATACCTAATGTAAAATTGTGGTTTAGAACAAAAAAGCGTAAGCAACGTGACAATCGATTCAAAATCTAATATTTCGACGTAACTCGTAAAAGTCAATATTATTGAGATTTTTTCGGCAATTACCTAATTTGCATTAAGATAGAGATGGGGAAAAACTCTTATCTATGAGATTACAAGCAATTTTTTAATGCCGCCAGAAACGGAAAGAGAGAAATACGATCACTGCCCCAGGTCCTACATTTTAGGGGGTTCAAATGTATGTCAGTATAGCGCTTGTTTCATAGTTTAATTATGTATCGCAAAATTTGTGTATGAATTTAGGGTAGCCACGATAATCTATTGATTTAGTTATACGCGACGGTAATGTTAAAATGAATGAGCTATGAGCTTATTAAACTATTAACATTTTTAGTATAATGCTTTAAATGGATCACGAATTAATTAAATATTCACAGTTTCCTGAGTAGCCTCATCGGATACTTTGGCAATCAGGATTCAGGAATTAGGATTAGAACTAAAAAATGTTTTTATAACTATAGCAAGCAACAGGTGAATTTCTATAATTAGAAAAAATATAGGTACTTACTAAGGCTATTCAAGCTAATAGAAACTACCGGTTTTCTTCGTACATTGCCAAATTTAAAGGTTATAAAAACGAGATTTTCAAAATTTGAATAGAATTAGATTTTTTTTTTTCGAAATTGAAACAGTCAGATTGTGTTATAAACATATTAGTATTTTAGAATAATATCGAGTTTCACTATTTAAACCACCAATCTATTGATTATTTTATAAGCTCTTCAGTAAAATTAAAGGCAACATCCTATTGGCCAATTGCTGAAAGCTTTGTGAACATACCATGCCGAACCACAAAATCGTTAAAATAATGTTATCAAATCTCATAAGTGTACCTAGATTATTATGGAAAGTGACAACCTCAAAATTCAAGTCTCTGCTGCATGCTTGAGTATGATTCAAGTTTACCAAAACGTTTTTATCAGATAAGGTGTATGTGTTTCACTCTATATACAATCGTCAGTTGGGTTTAATCGGCTTAGAAAATAAGTTTTTCGTAAGAAAATGGAAAATAGAATTGTGTTGAAAATTACTTACAAGATAATTTTCCCTTTCTACTGAGCTAGAATGATGAGATATTCTAAGTTTTGACCAATCCAGCAATGAATAAAAAATAGCGGAAAACGGTAATTAAATTGTGTTTTTTCCCAAGGATAACCAATTTAAAATACTTTTGTTTTTCGTACCGAAGGAATTAATCAAAGGAAAATCGATGAAATGTGACAAAACGATAATAACGTATGAAGTTTTAGAACTAAGCGGACTTAGTTCATATTGGATGAGATTAGCACGGTCAGTTAGTCTTGAGAACACCATGACTAAGGGATAACAATAAATTTAGATGGCGCTTGCATATTTTTTACCTGCAACGATTGAAACGACCTATTTATAAAATTAGAAATGTTCGAGTTGAACTGTAACAATTTTTTAAGTTTTATTTCATTATTAGTTAAAAATTGCCGTGAAGGAATGCAATCTATATAAGTGTATGCCTACTTTAGAAAAATTAATTGTGTTATGTCATAAAATATAAATTGTTTGCCCTACGGAAAATCAAGGCTCGTTCATGTCTTTCCACCCCTTGTTTCTCAGGATATAGCTCATTTTCTTTTAAGTATTTGCTGTCAGATCAAGGGCGAACCATTACACCCTATCTTTCTTTATTTATTTGTCAATCTATCAAATGTGTTACTGGAACGTTAATGGAAAACAATTTAATTGTTTCCAACAAATTAAATTTTAACTTGTAGGATTTTAACTATACGAAAATCGATTCAACGCCTTTATATTTAAAAATTATAAATTATTGATCATTAATATTATATCAATTTATTTATTAACTTAAAAATTGATACCTAAGTATGCTACTTTTATATTTTAATTAAACCGTATTAATGCTATTAATTTACTCCTTTTATCGATCAATCAAAAAACTTATATTGCCGTATATCAATAATGGTTTAGGTACATATCAACTTCAAAAAGAGTTTGCCGTTGTTTACAAACTTATAAGATTAATTGGTAAAATATAGAAAATTTTTTAGCTTAAATCAGTCTTGGTTTTATTATTTTGGTCCGAAATTGCAGATATAATTTTCAAACTTATAGTTTTATATGTCAGTAGGTTATCGATTTTTCTATTTCGTGCAACACTCTGTATACACTATTGGGACACCGGGGAATACAGATCCTATGATAATCTAATAATCCTAATAATTTTACTTTGGAATCCCTCTCATTATTCTCTCGTATTTATTTAATTTAAAATTGTAGCTTCCAATTTTACCCCGTTACCCGCTCATTAACAGATAAATGTGATTTTGGTGGTATGTGGTAATATTTTATAGAAAATTAAAAAATCTTGGCATTTAATTATTTTAGCACCATATACAGAATAACTAATTATGGCTATTTGAGTTGGAACGACTTAATCTGAATATAATTACTGAGAGTCGATGCTATCGTTAACAGTTACCTTAAAAGCAAAATGACAGAAGTCTATTTTCTAAATTCTTAGTTTTCTAAATTTTAAGGTTATAAAAATTATGACATGTCAGATTAATTAATCCAAAAATTTTCATCATTATAAATCCAAACAAGTAGCACAAACCTTCTGTTTAAGATGCAAAAGCAGTGTGTTACCTAGATTGATATGTGTCTCCTCAGCCAGTCATATTGGCTAAAAAAGGAAATATAACCAACCAAAGTTAAATTTTATCAATGCAGTGTATAACTATTTTTGTACTTGGTTAAAAGACGGTAAACCTGAAAAGAAAAGGATTTAACAAAAGTAAATTGGATTTAAAATATGAAAAAAATTAGTCTTAACTTTACTTGTCACAATAAATAATTTTTGAAAAGCTTGCAAAAAGGTCAAATTAATTACACTTAATTTAACTTCATAATAAAATTTAACACAAATGTAGCGACAAAATTCTATTGTAGAGTAACAATACAAAGCAAGACTTAGTCTACTGTTCGTTTACTAGTATCCTGCTAAGCAACTGTGTCCTAATGTATTTAACTTTCTTTGCCGAAAAGCCCACCCATGTTGACTATATCCTTTTACTTATACTGTAGTTTATAAAATACTCAATTATAAAAACAATCAGCATTGAAATTGATGTCATCATATTTCAAAAAGAAACTCAAAAATAAAAAATTTGAAAATGTCACTCCGAATTAAAGCCTATAGGTACGACAATAATTAGTCTCATTATATGAACTTAAAAGCAATTTTATAATTAAGTTTTATTCTTGTGAAAATTATTTTAAAAGATGTCAATAACTTGTAAAAGACATTTAGTGATGAAGTGAGGACCTCTTTCATTATTGAAAAAGTCGTTGTTAAGGCGCTGCCGCATATATGAGATGTACAATAGAGAATGATATTGCAAGATTATACAATCGCTAAAGTTGATGACTGTAACTTTCATGCAAGTTATCTTGATCCCTTTTTAAGTAGTAGCTTGATCTGTAATTTTTCTAAGACATAGTATAACATGATGATTTCTTTTTAATTTTTAATCAATAAATAGATCTTCATGTATGGATCTTTGTTATACGGCTTCAAGTTCGTCATTTTTTAATAGTACGAACAATCTAAACGAATTTTACAAAAAATAGATAGGAATGTATACCTAATTAACGGAATAAAACGCTAGTGCTTTTCGAAAATGGTAGCATGATAGCTCACATCATGTGTATGTGTACTCCAAGGTACACTATGTACTTCATCCTCCAGATAAACAAACTTTTCTCTCAAATTTTAAGTGTAATTAAACGATACGAACGGATTATTTTAATTGTACCTTTGTAAAGCTGCATTCACAACCATAAAACTAAGGAATAATAATTAACGTTCCCAATTATTGAAATAAGAAAACGAACACAGCGCATAATTTGTAATTGTTGTTTGCAAAGTAGATAGTTTAATTTTTAATTAAAAGAAGCTACCACATCTTTAGCTGCATTCACGACTTTGAAATCAGTCTAAATGGACAACAATTTATTACAAATCAAGCTTTCCTGACGCTCATTGTAAATACTTAATATTAGTCCCTTATTTTTGAGTTTTTTTTCAAAAAAATGAGTAACAGGTTTAGATAAATTGGGACTTACCTCTGTATTATGAATCTTTTACAACATTTCAATTTTTGATATTTGAACTAAATTTAAAAACAAATTAAGATTTTGAAATTTTTTTTGGTTTATTTTTTATTATTTTTGCAAAAAATATTTTTGTGATTAATAAATAGAGTCCCCGTGATACAAAATTTTAATATAAATCTAAGATTAAAAAAGTTAAAACCATTCGAAAATGTAATCTTTTAAATCTCAATAGCCTACAGGGTGTAGATTACAGTAAAAACTTCTACTTTAAAATGCTTTTCAATAAAAGGTGTTAACTTTTACCACTTCATGTAAAGTTAAGTGGGTGAGGGAAGGTAAAAGATATAATATAATATAACGACAATTTTTTCAACTAAAAATTTTTAAACACACTTTTCTCTAATTTGCTAAATTTACTTGTGGCAATGTAAAATTATCGTATAAAATCGTAAAAAAATAACAAATCTTAAAATTATTTTAATAATCTGAGCAGTCCAGGAAAAAACTAAAGTGACTGATAGAATTTTCACAAATTGCAGTTCACAAAGGTCAAAAGAGCTGAATATACTGCGGAGTCAAATTTCGGCAAAAATATGACATTCAAGTTGAAAAGTTGAGTTAGTAAGGTACTAAGTACATACCTACTTACTTTCTTTAAAAATTAAATAAAATAAAAAATTTTTCGGGAATTATAAATTTTGATTTGAAACCATAACATTTGAAGATTAAACTTCCGTAAACCGCCCGGGCAAGATCTACATGTGCGGTGAAACTGCAGACTTTCTTCGACGATTGACTTGATTTCGGTTCTTCTTAGGTGAAAAAGACATGACATGAAATAAGTAGATTTTAATGTTTATCTCTTTACTTTAGTTTTTAAACTTTCTAATTTATTTTTTTAGCTTAAATTTTAATTCAAACAGAATGTTAAGTAGCTATGCACAGTATGAGTAGGTAGTCGTGAGTTCATATCCCACATTCTACTCCTCGATCAGAAATATCTTAATTAGATATGTACTCCGTTTTTTTTAGCAATAATCTAAAAAAAACTGACAAAATCTCGTCGCACAAACTTCATATTCGGTAAAATATAAAACAAAAATAAGTATTTCCATATTGATTTTTTTTAATTCGCAATTTTTTTAATAATCTAAAGCTGTTTATAATTTAATTTTTAATTTCTAAGGTAATTAACTTTTTTCTCGACTGAATTTGAAGCATGGTTTAATAATAGAACGGTTTTTATGTTTAGTATATTACATCCTGATTTACAATCTAGCGCCACCTACAGTGTTTCCTAAGAGCTACCGCAAGTGTCGTTACAACTTGATATTTTAAATCACTTAATTTTTTACTTGTTATTATTAGATTATTTAATAGTTTTATGATTATACAGATATAGCGATAATTATAATTCATTAATTGGCTATAAAGCAACAATAAGTTGTTTATTTTTGATCGGTAAGTGTTTTGGGCAAATTTAGACTTACTTTAAAAATTAAATCCAAATAAAGCAATATTTTTGAGCAATTTAGGCAGTTTGATATTGCCAGCTTTTGTTGTATATCAAAATGTTAAGGTTTTTGAATTATATTGATAAATTTTGAAATCTTTTGTTTAAATGGAATATAAAGAGAAAAAAAGAATCCATCAAATATGATAAGTAGGATATAAAAATTTTATATGACAGACACTTAAAAATATAATAGAGCGGCTAGTTGTACCCTTAGAAGTTGAATAAGGAATAATATTTAGAAATACATCTGTGGGGTATTAATGTCCTGTCCCTTAAAAAGGGGTACCCGTCACCTTTGCGCGTCACCTACACCGTCCACCTTGTCAATATCCCCCCTTAGATAAACCCGCCTTCAAAATGCGCACGCTGACTAAACATCCCCACTTTGTTTCAGCACTGGACAAGTTGGGCACAAGACATCTCTTCACAAATAGTGCTCCTGAACCTGTTCAACCTAATGTCGCATTTGACATCGCGAGTTTAGTTCTTTACGGATGTCAAGCTTTACCTATACGACTAAAAATTCTTCTGGATCGATTGTTTTCAGTTCTGCAAAAAGAACAAGTTCTTCAAGTGTTACATGGATTTGGATGGACACCGGAAGATTACGCGAGGGGTTATATACTTCAAGTGAGTAACTTTTGTTTTGTTTATTTATATATTTCCCGAGCACATCTCATCTTTTTTTGGGAAACCTCTCTCAAGACATTTTCAAATTTATGGAATATTTAAACTTGACAATCAAAATTAAATGTCATAGATAACTGTAACCAATCAAAACGAAGTTTTCTTAAAAACTCCAATGCAATTGGTTTGTTTATTTTTATTTTAACTTGGAGCTGAAATCGACATTGAAATACAACCACGACTTGAAAAATAAAGCAAAAAGTTGTTAATTAAAACAGGATTTTAGTGTTAGTGGTTGAGTTTTGTTTTCTTTATTGGGAACTAAGGTAATTTACCGATACCTAACCATAAGTGCTTTTAATTAAAATGAAAATTGGGTCCCAAAGTTAATTATAGTTTAAAATTGAAAAAAGTGAAGATGAAACTAAATTTGTTTGGATTTTTTTTAAAAAGAAAGTGGGTGATGGGTCAATTTCAATAAGTGCTCGAAGATGTTGCGATCCGTCGGCAGAGTCTCTTCGAATTCTATGAATCACAGTAGGTAATAATTAATAAGATGGCGTTTTTACAAAATAGTGGTTTGTGCGACTATATCGTATAATTTTAAAAATTAAAAATTAAAGAATTTGGTTAAAAATGCATTCGTATTTTTTTATATTGGCACGAATGTGTTGTAGCCTCTGTCGGTTAGATAGGTTATTAATACTTAAAATATTGAACTAGGTAATTTCGTGCAACTATAATACCTATATGATGCATTTTGGAATTACAGACACTAAAATTATAGACCGTTTTGCATATCATTTTTACGAGACGTAATAATTTCACGGTAGGTATAATTTTTGAAGTAAATGCCGGTTTATTTTAAAATAAACGAATTTTTACTTTACATAATGTTGCATTCGGTTGACTAATCACATAGTTTGTTTACTAATAAATGGCGTTGCGATTAAACGGACCACTTATAAATCTATAATCATCCCAAAGGTCTTGAGTTATTATCTTTAATTTTACTTTCGATCGTCTCTTCGATATTAAAAAAACAATTGTTGTCAAATATTTACCTCAAATATAGGTAAACGACCCCACTGTTGAGTATAGCAGGTTATTTTGCCAAACACGAACCATCATAGCTCACCGAATGAGTAAATACCCGACAAAATTTAATTTATACCTACGCATCTTACCATTTTTTTCTGATTCTAACAAAAAACATAAAACAAACGCAAAACTCATACGGTTAATTTAAAATATTCACATACCTATTTATATTCTATTAATATATATACCCATATAGCATTATGATATGTATAGTATATGTAGATATACCTAGTACATACCTAGTACATATACTATTATCGATATAGTATACATATAGTATAATATTATATAGTAATAACTAATAATAAATAAAATTTAAAAATAAATTTAATAAAATACTTTGCAATTGATTTCTTGCCTTTTTTAAATATAATAATAAATGTAGAAATACATTAGATAACAAAAACAGCATTGTTGCCTTTCTGTTTTGACTTTGACGTTTTGTCAATTGACCATACTTATGTAAATATGGAATCAATTTTGAAATCCAGAACGGACCACAGAATATCCGCTCAGTAAGTCATTCAGCGATCACACCAAGCCATTATTGCGGTTAACCACAATTTAAATTATTTCTAACCTAATTTCTTATAATTTACTAATTAAATTTAAATTTCACAAAATAAACTTTTAGAATGACAAATTTTTAACTTTGAAGCCGCAATAATGTAAAGCCATAAACTTTTAAAAGTTTTTTTGAGGTATAGCATATTATAAAGTAATTAACGTCAAACATTTATTTGATAAATGTTGAGTCAAATTACTTATTAAAACAAAACTGTTAATTAATTTTGTATTCACTTAAGATTTAAAAAATCCTTAGTTTAAGAAATTCGAAACTAGAATTCGACCTAACATTTTTTACACTGATTAAAAAATATTTTCGATATAACACTCCCAACAAAATAAATTAAATTCTATAAAAAAAAGCTTTTTTTTATAAACAAAGTTAACGCAAATCATAAAAATTGCGTAAAGGTACAATCAATAAATTGCAAGTTAATACGCCATTATCGTATATTGAAACAAAACACTTGAAGCTCGTTCTACTTGTGCTAATGGCTGATCCTGTTACCTCATGTAGTAATACAACACATTGAAAACAAAACTAAATATCTCGGTAAAAACTTTAAAATCAATTAGCAAACTTTTCATACTTAAAATTGTTTTTCTGCATTTTTCTGAAATTTTTAGGTTAATGTTAATATTGTTTTTCAGGAAGCACACGGCAGTACACTGGATAAATGGAGTATATGTAGCCCGGAAGAAGAACCCTTAGTTCTTCAACAATTTTTGAGATTTGGAGAAACTCGCGCCATTACGCAGCAACTACTCTTAGCTCAGCAAGCCCTTCAGGAACCGACATTAGAGCGCCTCGGTCAACGAACCCATAATTCTCGTCGGGCGATGTCTCCAAATCGTCGACCTTCTCCTCCAACGTTTTCATCTGCAGCTTTTCATCCATCTTGGTTACCCACAATGTCTCCTCATCAAAAACAATCTTTCAACTTCTTAAAAATGCCCTCACTGATGGATCCTGTGATCTCTACAGCGGCATCAAAAATGTCCTACAACAGTAACCCAATTAGTTCTTCATCTCCACTTAATCGACTGCAAAATATGCAACCCTTTGATTTTAGAAAACTCGGATCTGGAATGTCCGGGTTTTGTAGTCAATCAAACGCCGATTTATCAGCACTTAGACGAAAAATATCAGAAAGTGAAACACCGGGTAGTCTCAATTTAAGTATCAGTGCATCGTCGTTACCTATGTGCCCACCACCTTTACCAAATTCATCACTACCAGTATCTTTAAATCATTCAGCAGCAGCAATGGCTGCTGCCGTTTCGGCAAACTCTCTAGCGGCAGCTAGTCTGGTAGCATCATCCTTCAATAATCTAATGTCAACTGGATTAACGTCAGGAAGCAAATGTTCAAATGCGTCAAATTTAATAAGTGCAGGTGGTAGTGATTTAGGATCCGAAGATGACGATAACGATAACTCTCACAGTGCTTTGAACTTAAGCCGCGATAAAGACAATATAAAAAGTATGCGTCAACCGCGAATGTTATCGGGTAGAAAACCTATCACACCAACAAAAAGGCAATGGGGTTCACCTGGATTACCTTTAAATTTAGGTACGCAATTTATTAATCCCGCGACGGGGAAAAAACGAGTGCAGTGCAATGTGTGTTTAAAAACATTTTGCGACAAAGGTGCATTAAAAATACATTTTTCTGCCGTTCATTTACGAGAAATGCATAAATGTACCGTGGAAGGTTGTAATATGATGTTTAGTTCACGAAGATCTCGCAATCGGCATAGTGCAAATCCCAATCCTAAGTTACATTCTCCACACCTTCGCAGAAAAATATCCCCGCATGACGGCAGAAGTGCACAACCGCATCCTATAATGTTATCTTCACCGCCGGGGTTACCATTACCACCAACAGCATTAAATAGTTTAAATCCATTTGGACCGTTTCCAATTCTTACGCCTCCACCGGATATTCGGCATCATTCGGCTTTGGCTAGTTTAGACTTTAAACAAAGTTTAGATCTAAGTATGCACAAATCTGACAACGACGAAAGAGACGATAGAAGACATTTATCTTCTGAAGTTTCGGGAATGGCTCTAACTTCGACAAGCAGTAGCACCCACGAAGACGACGACGATTACGATGACGATGGAATCGTTGTGGTAGGTGGAGACGAAGAAGAAGATACGGAAAGAATAGATAATTCTAATGGTATATCTGATATACCAGAAGATTTTAGTATGTCGTCGAAGCGATTTAAAATGTCTGTGTCCGACGTTGAAGAAGACATAGGTAGTAATGCAGATAGTAACGAAGATTCTGTTAGCGTAGTTGATACTCATAGTTTAAAAGATGAACTTAATTTATGTACTAATAAAAGAAAGCGTAAAAGTCAAAATCCAACAAAGTGTTCTATTCCTGTGATGAATGATTGTGGTAGTGATGGAGAATCATCTGATGATGCTTTTTCCGATCGCGCGTTAGATAAGCAGCAAAATGAAAGAAACAATAGTTTATTGAAAAATTTATCAGATAAAAGTCCTAGTATAAAATATAATAACGACAGTGATCAAAATGACGTACCTTTAAATTTAGGAAAAAGCATATCAGACGTAAATGCTAACGAATCTGAAAATGGCATTTACAATGAAATAAAAACTAGTTTAGCTCCGTTATTTCCTACCGAAAAATTAAAAAAAGAAAAACATTATCATGAGACGGAAAGTACTGAAGACAACGATCGTCCGGCGAGTACAGTAGAAAGTAATCGAAGCGACGAATCTTTTGATTCGTCCAATGCACTTAGGCATTTAGAAAGTTTGTCACATGGTAATTTTGGTGATTTGATGGCCCAAGGTCTTCATTTAGGGTTGGGGGTTACAAATTCACATTTAGCTCCGTTGGGTTTTATGATGGCTGGAGGTCCACCTAGTCCGGCACGTTCGCAAGCGTCTTCTGGCGGTAGTTCCAACGAACGAGATTCTCCTGATGAAAACAGTCAAAATCAGTTGTTTGGCCTATACGATAATGGTCAATTTATTAGTACAATGGATGTTCCTATCGATAAAGATAATCCACGGCGTTGTGCAGCATGTGGAAAAATCTTTCAGAATCATTTTGGAGTTAAAACTCACTACCAAAATGTGCACTTAAAGTTAATGCACAAGTGCAATGTGGACGGATGTAACGCAGCTTTTCCATCAAAACGAAGTCGAGACCGTCATAGCGCTAATTTAAATCTACACAGGAAGTTACTATCTACGTCAACAGATAAAACGTCAGGACTGTTAGAAAAATCTCCATTTTCGTCACTCGCTAATGGTCCGTCATTACAAAGCGATTTTTTCGCCCGTCTCTATGCCGAAGAAGCGTTAAAATCTCATCAATTGTCGGCCTCTCCGACAAATTTAAATCAATTAATGTTGAATGGTGATAGAATTCCTCCTCCACCATTTTTATTACCCCCGCTTGGAGGCCTTCCATTTCCGTTGAGTAGCTTTAGTCACTTTTCACATTTAAATGGATCATCGATTTTAAACAAAAAAGATCGTTCGTCAGCTTCTAATTCGCCGACGCCGGCATCACCTCCTCCGAACAGTTCATCACCTGACTCCAAACAATTAGTTCATTGCGTGGACGAAGATCTCCCGTCTTTGGATAAAGATGGAAATTTACCCTGTCGATTGTGCAAAACAAATTTTCGAAGCGCGGCTCAATTAAAAGAACACTGTGAATCGAACCATTTGTTAGACATGTTTAAGTGTAATGTAATTGGTTGCCCCAAAGTATTTATGTCAAGAACAAAAAGGAACTTACATTCTGATAATGAATCCTCACATGTAAATTTTTTTAAAAAGAAAGTTAATCTATCGTGACCATTTCACAATAGAGGTATGCTTAGTACTGTACCTTTCTGGTGGTGAATTTAAAAACAAATAACAAATAGAAGCTGTGCGCGTGTTAAGTGGTAATTGTTTAATTTAAAGCCAGTTTTATTATTTATTGTATAAAAAAATTTTATTTTGTAAAATTATTATTTCTCTTGTTTGAGAAAACCAGTCAATAATACTCATTAGTTAATTAATTATTGGTATAAGTTATCCAAAATTAATTAATGTTTTTTTGTAATAATCGAAAGACGCTAAAAATGTATAGGAGACAATTCTAATAATTCTCTAGAAAGATGTTGCTATTATCTATCATAAAATGTTAAGTGTGTTTAGGTAATTTGCAAAAGTATTCAGTGATAATTTGTATTACAATAATAGAAAAATGTATATTTAAATGTGCAATAACTTGTATATACTACGGCTATATCTGTAAATGTATAATAGATGTATATATTTACTATTACTGTTATTAGGAAAAAATTACAGAGGTATTCTAAAAAAATTATTATTCTAGAAGTGTCCTCAATGTATACGATTATAAAAGTGAGTACTTTAAGCTATATATCATGATATATAATATATAATATGTATATACCTAGTAGGTACATATTATATTTATATTATTATAGGTATCTGTAAGTTATGTGTTCCTCTTTTTAAGCAATATGTTTTTACAAAATGTAATTAATTCTAAAATATTTGTTTTTTGCTGTTATACATTATATTAATGATATAAATGCAGCACCTATAAACTACCTACCTATAATGTTACACTTCTTTAATAAGTCGAAACTGTAAACAGTACCTTCTAAATGTTATTTATTAATGATATAATATCATTGTGTACATTGACCAATATACCTCTGGGCTTAATTAAACTATAACTGTCATTTGTATTTTTATTCCAATACATAACCTCAATTATCTTATCACTAAGCAAAATTCTTATCTTGACATCTTTGAAAATTGGATACTAAAATAATTAAATATTCGTGGTAAGTCAATAATGCAAATTATCTCATTAATGAGTCACAAGGAAAGACCAGAATATCTTGGTTTGCAAAAAATTTTATTTTTTTGCTGCAAAATGATTGGCAGATTAAATTGATCTATTATTGACTCAACTGCATACATTCAGAAAGTGATTTTATAAAAACTGTATTTGTAACTAACTTCACGATTAGAAGATTTTTAACTTCAAAGAAATCAATTTTCAATCATTTTCTTAAGAATTACTACCACGTTGTTATCTTACACAATACAACTCATGGCAGTTTTAACGTTATAATGGGGAAAAAGTAGTTTATAAACAAAAAATTGTTATTGCGAAATCTACAGTAGCTTCACGCATATTTAATGTAAATGGATCCAGATTTATATATTTTTTGCCAGGTATGAAATCGTTATCCTTGCTAGAAAAAGCAACAACTACGTTAGTTACTTTCAGTGACCTCTCCTTTTTGAAGGAGATATTTTCGTAAAGTAGTCCCCTATTTTGGATATTCCTCTGCTAAACGATTTTGGTCTTGAGGGCCAGAGCCAAGGGAGTTTCTAAAACAGAATTATTCAAAATAGTATAAGAGATTACCTTACAAAAAAATAATTTAAAATAACTGGTAAACAGCATTTTTGAATAACTAAAGGTTGGTTTATACAGAATACTAACATGACGCAATTGCACGATCCAATATTTTCATTGATTTACCCTTCGTACTAGACCAATAGGTATCGTAAATTGTTGGCGTTGAATCACGTCGGCGTACTGCATAAATCAATCTTAATCCGGTATACTTCACCGAGAATCGAACTCATGATTGCGACTGCTGCTAGCCTACGACCCTGCTCTCAGTTTTCACTTCTTCATTATCTTCATCATTCAATGAAAAAGTTTTATTTTGATTTTATTTAACCTAAAACTTCACTATATGATACATTTTTATTTTAAATACTTTTTGTTCATTAATCCACTTATTAATATAATATTAAGTAATTAAAAAATGTCCTACCCAAATAATTGTTAGCAACTTCATGTTTATTTTTGAATTAAATGCAACCAACGATCGTTAATAAGCATGAAATAGCTCCCATATTGTATTATCAAATCCGTTTTAACTTTTTTATCGTTTTTATTAGAAGTTTCGCAATTTTCATAGGTACCTTCTTCTTTAATTTCCAAATATTGCTAGCCCCACCCTGTCACAAAAAATAAACTGAATTTTTGCGAATCAAGTTTTCTAGATTAAAATTTTAATATTTTATGATTTCATTAAAATTCAAAATAAGCAAATATCAGCTGATTATCCTAATGTTCCAATTGTTAATACAGAAGATGAATATTGCCAAAGATTAAATGTGTTGCTCACATTTAATTGACCAAGTCAGTCAACTTAGTTATCCAAAGATAAGTTATCGTTAACATCAAATTTCACTATAATATAATTCACATATACAGTGGCGCAGGAATGGGGCAGGGGAGAGTATTAATTTATTATTAAATTTTAAATATTACAATATATTTTCCAACTTGATATCAAACCACAACCCTTACTGTTGTACCCACACCTTTTAGAATTAAAATATTTTTAAGTTATCACAAATAAAATACACTGTAAGTATGATTATTGCTAATATTCATTTAGGTTATAGGTTATAGCATGGTAGCATATCTGAGGATTTTCAAAAAAATTTCCGTTGATTTATATGCTGTCTTACACATCTTTCGTTATTGCTTTCTGAATAGATATTGAATAATAGATGTTTTTCTTGTAAGACTGATTCACTAGGTATCGCTTCTATATTGTTTTTGTCCAGTCTTCCAGTCCATTCATCAATATATTGTAGTAAAATTATATCGTCGCTTGAAAGCCACAGTGAGATATCTTGCAAAAATACGATTTTGAGTTAGGCATTGAATTAAATTGTTTAGATTGAAATATTTCAATCTAATATTACTTTCTCTCTCACGTATGTAAACTGCGCCAGCGGTCAATATTTTCTTAACCGGTAGCTTAAGAAAAAGTTAGTAAATTGCGAGATAGAATTTTGCAAGATATCTCACTGTGGCTTTCAAGCGACAATATTACCAACCTACAAAATATAATTATCCGATTTTTACGTTTTAATCCGATATTAGGCGTATTCTTTTTACCTATTTCATTTCCATCTTGGTTGCGCAACTGAAATAAATTAACTGAGTCAAAGTGAGAAAAACATAAGGTAAAAAGAACTACAAAAGTACACTACCAATCTATGATACAAAAATTACTTACCAACCAAATTATATTGACCAATGTTTACTATTGTGCTTGTCACTTGTCAACATAACCTCAACAAACCGGGCGTTAACCTTTTTAAACCGACCAATCCGGCCTATTTCCCCAATTTAGCTCAGTTCGTGCTCAGTTGTAATACTTCAAAAAAGCAAGATCAGTTGGGTTAGGGACGGAGGTGATTAACTCAGTTAAAACTCAGTTCGGCACGGCACAGCACATCTATCAAAACGGTAAAAAGAACAGATTCAACTGGGTACCTGAGTATCTCAGTATAATCTCACTTAAAATGGGTAAAAAAAATACAGCTTATATTGCATTTTATATTATTACTAATAAGTAATAAGTAAATACAGTGAAACTCGACTGATGTGCAACTCGATTGATGCGAAACTCGATTGTTTGGGAACTCGATTGATGTACAACACGATTTATAATTATGTAACTCGACTGATGTGCAACTCGATTGGTCGGGAACGCGATTGATGTGCCACTTGACTAGTTGGAAACTCGATTGATGTACAACTTGATTGCTATGTAACTCGACTGATGTGCAACTCGATTAGTTGGGAACTTAATTGATGTACAACTCAATTCAATGAAAATCCCAACTACATAGAGATAGAGAGATACCATAGAGTTTTAACCCGTTCCAGTGGGGCAGAAGAACTAAAACCTGCATTTAAATCAAACACTGTTTGAGTAGATTTCAAAATTGAATATTGTCGGGTTTGTATGTGCGTGAAGTTAGCCCCGCCAACCGCCATTTTCGAAAATTAAAAAAATTAATATTGTGCCGGGCTGTGCCCAATGTGTGCCACGTTGTGCCGTATTTTATTTTATTTTATTTATTTTAGATTTTATAGATTGTTTATTTTTGGGTAGAAGTTAGCCCCGCCATTTTTGATTTTTTTTTAAATCAAAATTGTATTGGATTCTACTCGACGTGTGCCGTTGTGTGCCGTAAATCATAAAGGGAACTGTCAGGCAATCATCACCAAGAATTGAGCCTCGACACCTACACTATAGGAAAGAGAACAATTTTCTGTGTATAATAAAAAAAGAAAAAATGCGGATTATCCATTAGTTTTCGAGAAAACGGCTTTTGAAAATCAAAATTTTACATGCATTTTAGATAGGGAAATTCATTAACATAAAATTATGGAAAATTTCGGAAAGAAATATACACTTCTCGTATAATTTTATTTTATTTTAGGGCTAACCGGTTTCGTGAAACTAATTCACATCATCAGAGCTCTTTTGAGCTCAAACTCAGAGAGTTTGCACATTGGTAATTTGATTTGATTTTAATTTAATTTTAATTTGTTTCTGACGCTTAAATATTTTATCAGAATTAATATTTGAATGTGGGATACACCATCATGTTTTTAGTCGTTTGTTTGTTTTAATTGACGTAGAGCTCTGATGATGTGAATTAGTTTCACGAAACCGGTTAGCCCTAAAATAAAATAAAATTATACGAGAAGTGTATATTTCTTTCCGAAATTTTCCATAATATTATTACTCGTAGACATCGCCGATATTAATTTAATTAACATAAAAGTTCTATTGACGGTGCGTGCGTTCTGATATAGTCTCAGTGTTGGCAGGCAGACGCGATTGTGACATAGCCGGTGTACATCGGGTGTATTATGCAACATTATGCAATAATTTAAAAATAAACGCAGAACTCGTTTTTAGGTTAGAATATCGATTGCCTTGGTTGCGTTCATCAAAACGGCGCGTAGCGCCAGGAGCGGAGGGGACCGGAGCGGAGGGTAGCGGAGCTACCTGACTCGCTAAAAACATCCCTCTAGGTCGCACCACCTCGCCAAAGGTGCAACTCGAAAGGGGTGAAACTCGTAAGAGGTGAAACTCGTTAGCAACGCTCGATGCGCACCCGACAGGGGCACAATCGCGTCTGACTACCAACACTAAGACTATATCAGAACGCACGCACCGTCAATAGAACTCGGGAGCGGATCAATTCCCTATGTAAAATGCATGTAAAATTTTGATTTTCAAATGCCCTTTTCTCGAAAACTATCAAAGTATTTTTTTCTCTTATATTCCGAAAGTTAATATATTAAGAGTATACAGGTAAAAAGAAAAATTGATAATCCGCATCAAAGTGCGGTCTCAAAATGCTCAAAAAATTGTCCTCTTTCTAATAGAAAGAAAATCAAAGCCCAACGCGTGGTGATGATTAACTGACAGTAACCATCATAAAATTTTATTTGAATAAATAAAAATTTTTTGGGCCAAAAACTATTTTTTCGATAGAAGTTAGCCATTTTTGAATTTTTTTAAAAACAAAATTGTATTGTATTTTAATCGGCGTGTGCCGTTTGTGTGCCATAAATTATAAAATTTTATTTTCACAAATAAAATTTTTTTGGACCAAAATCTATTTTATCGCTAGAAGTTAGCCCCAACATTTTGAATTTTTTTAAATCAAAATTGTATTGGATTCTACTCGAGATGTATTGTAAACCAATAAATTAACACACACAGATTTTCGCTATAATTCAACGCTTGGTCCAGGAATATTTAATTATTAAATATTAAGGGGATCAAAACCCTTTGGAATTTTCAAAAAAGCGATATTTTTTTCTCTTATATTCCGAAAGTTAATATATTAAGAGTATACAGGTAAAAGGAAAAATTGAAATATTAAATATTTCAATATTTGTATAGAATAGTGAATAGTCATGTCGCTGGGACGGATAGTTTCCGAGATAAATATAAGCAAAAACCTGAAAAATGGAACTTTCAAACCCACCCTCCCTCTCCGGCTCAAGAGCTACGGGCTGGGACTTTTGATATGTTCACCTCCTAACTAGCCCAAACAAAGTTCCCAACATTTCCCTCTATACCTTTTCGTTGACTGGACTAATAATAAACCTACGATGATTTAATTTTAATATAAAAATATCTTGAAATTGCATTTTCAAAAACTGATCGTACTGTAACTCAAGAAGTTATTGATCGACTTGGCTCAAATTTTAGAAGGCTTCTGTCTATATTATTATCGGAAGGATAAACCTAAACTTTTAAAGATTTCGCGGAAAGCAAATTACTTTTTTGGGGTAAAAATTGTTGAAAAATTAGTCGAAAATTTGACCATTTAGTTAAACAGCCTAGTTAATTTTTGATTTTATACTTTTTTATAATTTTATAGGTTTATCCTTCCCGTTAACTAATCGAAAAAAAATTTGTTTATTTGTATCAGATCAATAGAAAATAAATGATAAATACAGCACTTTTTGATGCCACACACAAGACGCCGGAAAGAACCCTCTACAGAACTGCCATTTTGTTAAAAAATATTTTTAAAAAATTTAAAAATTAAAAAAATTTTTTTTCTATACTTTAATACTATAATAACATAATGATGTTCAAACTTCAAAACGAAGTGATTATTTTTTACCTGTAAAAAACTTTCCAAGAATGATTTATTTCCGAGCGTCTAAAGGGTTTGGTCGCTTTAAGAATATTAAATATTATTCTTAAATAAATATTAAGGAGAATTGTAAATTTCCCTCCAAACTTGACCATAAAATGTAAACTACCCACCAAACTATCTGAAGCTTAATTTATAAACCCATAAATCCCAACAATAATCCAATTAAAAATATGGATTTAATTCAAAACAGAAAAAATCACAGATCAAAGTCCAACATCGAGGGAGATCCACCCCCTTCCTGGTAGCACACCTTGCCTAGTAGGACCGGTCTAGAGGGATACTTTTAGTGACTATTGCGTTTACCAAAACGGCCCGGAGCGGAAGGGACCGGATCGGAGGGTCGGTTTTGACAAACGCAACCACGGAAAATTTTGGATTCACTCTAAAATCTACACATACATATATAGGGTTCAAATAAACCAAACCAAACTGTTAGCAGGCATATGGAACCGCAATTTTGTTAAGTTGCAAGACATAGCACTCCAATTAGAACTATTGCAAGGTTCCTCAATAAAAAAATTTTGTACTGGCAGATGTAATTACACACAACGGCACACGTCGATTAGAATCCAATACAATTTTGTTTTTAAAAAAATTCAAAAATAGCGGGGCTAACTTCTATCGATAAAATAGTTTTTGGCTCAAAAAAATTTTATTTATCAAAATAAAACTTTAAGATTTACGGCACACAACGGCACACGTCGATTAGAATCCAATACAATTTTGTTTTTAAAAAAATTCAAAAATAGCGGGGCTAACTTCTATCGATAAAATAGTTTTTGGCCCAAAAAAATTTTATTTATCAAAATAAAACTTTAAGATTTACGGCACACGTCGAGTAGAATCCAATACAATTTTGAATTTTAAAAAAATCAAAAATGGCGGGGCTAACTTCTACCCCAAAATAAGCAATCTTTATAAAATCCAAAATAAATAAAATAAAGTAAAAAAATACGGCACAGCGTGGCACACATCGGGCACAGCCCGGTACAATATTTATTTTTAAAATTTTCAAAAATGGCGGGACTAACTTCACGCACATCGGGTATGTTAGAAGTATTTTTTTTTAAACTGATAGATTTTAATTTTTCACATTTCTTAACCGAGAAACAGCTTATTTTGTTATATTGGATCGGTTAAATTTGATGTTTTTGTTTTCGTGGTAAGTTATTTTCGTTCATTTTCTAACATTTTATTTACTTTTATTCATATTATACATACTAGGTACTAATCACCACTACACAAATCTACTTGAAATTTCTTATTTTAAGTTTATGTTTATTTAATTTTTTTATTAAATGCAGGTTTTTGCTCTTCCGCTCCACCGTGCAGTGGTTGGAAATATTTTTCGGTTGGTAAAAAAATCGACCAATTATAGTGTATTTCTTTCGGTTGGTAAAATTATACCAAAAATGATACGTCGTAGGAGCAGCAACATCGTGCTGACCTTTTATGTATTAAAGAAGATTAAAATAAACTACACCAAGTTTTAAAAAAATGGGTCGGGTTAGCTGAAAAGGCAGGGTTGCTGTCTTTCGAATTCTGTCATTTTGTTACGCCATCTATGTTTCTGGCCTCCGTTCCTTTACTGTTTCTATTTTTTATCGAAAATTTATTCTTACTGATTCTATTTCCTTTCCATCATTTCGCGCAAATTTCGATCTTGCGTCTTTCCAGACGCTGTTTTTTTCTTTTACCTCCTCCTGCATTCTATGTAAAGTTTTGCGCCTTGACTACTTTTGCTAAGAGACTTTCTTGCTTCTTTTAATGCTTCTGTTTGGATGGAAAGGCTTGTTTTTGAAGTGCTCTCCTCCGTTTGGGTGCCTCTTTATGCAATTGGCCAGAAGTATGAAATCCCTTGTTGCTGCGGGGGTTGACCTTCAAGGGATGATTTTGTGAGAGTACCTGAGTACTCTCTGGCTGGTGTGCTAATGTGTTCCTGCTTTTGAGAGTTCCCATAAGCCAAGTATCGAAAAGATTAGAATACCCTGAATGCTACGAGGTTCTTCAAAAGTGATGCGACTACTTGGGTGCTGAAATTTCTGAGATACGAAAGTATTATTGGTTTTACTACCATATAAATTAATTTTATGTTTATGAATCCAAATTAATTTTTATTTTCAAATTTATCCAAATAATACTTATCCAAATGTTTACAAAATTGTCCCATTATGACGTAGTAAACTTATAATTAAAATTAATAATAAAATTATTCACGTAAAATCAAACTATTTATTCGCACAATATCAAAAATTATATCAATAAAGACTCAAAATAATTGTTTTACGGGACCCCATGATAGACATATAATTCATCCTCATCGGTGCCAGGCGTGAATGGATTAACGAAATTCCAATTCATGTTTAATGGATTAACGAGGTTTGTGTAGTAAACTTAAATATTACACCACTTGAAAATTGAAAAGCATATGAAGAACGGAATTGACCTCTAGTTAGAAATGAAAATTAAAATATAAACTTCACTTCAGTCTTAGAAATAGTCTTTTGTTGGAAATGACAATTTTCTTACATTTTCTAAAAAATGAAATACTTAACTCTTTCAGGACCGGGCCCAGACAGACACGCGAAGATAATTTGTGCTTGCTAGACTGGAACCGTGTACACACACACGCGCGCATGTAGAGTTAATTAATTATTGGATTTCAACAAAAGTTTCATTCGTCAGTGTTTTATTATCCACTATCATCTGATATGACTTTGGCCATGAGTATAAGTACAGCAAAGCGAATATTTGTAATAACATTTGTACTGCGATGAAACCTACAAAGGAAAATTTGTGCAAAAAGTCATGGAAGATCGCAGACAAGCTTCCATCTAAAATATGGATGCGAATGGGCTTGATTCGACAGAAAGTAAGAAGTAATTTTTATCAAAATATTTGAAGCATACCGACAATAAAACTTGGGCAAGTTATTTTCCGCAAGTTCTTCTAGCATCTAGCACTATCATCATCAGCCTTTCTGTCCATTCCTGTAACATCAGTCTCTTTCCCTTTCCAGAAAGGTTCAGCATTTAGACCCTATAGCTGCTTAATTAAACCGGATTTGACCTGTGACATTTAACTCTATTTTCGATCATCGTTCCTTTAAGATTTCAAAGTTATAAGTGAAATTTGTTTTCAGTTAAAATTGGAGTTATTATCAATTAAAAAATGAAGTTAAAAGCTCCAAGTGGAAAATTCTGATGTGGTAATTAGATACGAGGAAAAAATAAATAGTAAAAAATAAAAAAAGAGGGGCGAGAAAATTAAAAAAAAAATAAAAAATAATATTTTATCAACATACATCTCATATATTTTATATCTCTTTCAAAATAGCAAATTTTTCATGGTTTTTAAGGAATGTTTTTAAGGAAAAATGTGACGAGGTCAGTAAATAAAAGAGAGAGAAGAGGTTGAGGTGGTTGCAAACAGAAAAACAGGAGAACCGGGATGAATACAAGAGAGCGATAGGAAGAGCTACCAAGATATTTAAAAAGAAGCAAAATGAATGGATAATGGAAAAAATGACCAAAATAGAGGAAAGTAACAGAAGCAGTAATAAAAGAATTTTCTACCAGTTGATAAGAAATGAAAAAAAGGAAAAAAATTAAGCAGAACACTTCCATAAGCTACTGAACAACCAGCAAGAAATAGAAGAATATGAAATAAGCGAAATAGATAGCGAAGAACAGGTACCAACACCAACTGAAGATGATGTGATGGAAATAATAGGAAGAATGTTGAAGAGCAACTAATGCTCATTTTTTTTCTGTAGAAGAACCAGGACCACTGTACTGTTCTGAATTAAAATTATGTACTTTATTATCTGAATTAATTAACTATGTTTTATCATTTTTATTCTAATTTTTTAATTTATTTCAGAACACGTTATTAGTTACGCATTGTCAAAAGCAGGTAGTATATCATTAATGTATTATATTTTTATTGGTTATATTTCATACTAAAAATGGAAAAATATAAAAAATAAACCGCTATCTTATTTTCAAAAATTCATAACTCAAAAACTAAGCTCCTTAGTTCGATAAGACTTCGAAACACGGTATAATTTTTCTAGCTGCTAGAATCACCAAAAGGATTGGGATTTCGATTGCCGATTATGGGTTACTTAGCGAGAGCCGGACAAATGAACGCGGCCGAAAGGACGCGAGCAAAAAAATGCGACCAAATAGACACAGGCCAGACCAATATACAATAAAAATATTGGTAATCTCTTACCCAAAAAACGTTTATTTTTTTGAGCATGAGACTTCTTTATAATTTAAATTTTCAATTAATAAATCTTTATAAATTTTCATACTTGTTCAAAGATCGAACCTGCGACTATAATTTTCAAATCTATGATTATGTTCACTCCTCTATTTTGGAACACGGCAATATATAGAGTAGATAGGGTAGATATATAAAACACCAAGTTCCATTAAAATCTCCTGAACGGAAAGTTCGATTAAAATGAAATTTTAACTGAATATTAAGCTAAAAGTTCTAAAGCCACTATTCCTAGCTCTCCACGTCAACTTATTTTTACGAAATCGGGAAAACTTCATTTCAACATTTTGATTGGTTAAGAAGCAAATTTTTTGGTTTTTTATTATTTTTTTTTAATATATCGCTTTTCGTTTCTATTTAATTATATTAATATTTTGAACAATTTAAATTAAATCTTCTCCAATAGCAAAATCTCTCAAAATTAATTATCCAAATTTGCCCGAACTGTGACAATTCAAATTCCAAAAATAATAAAGAAAATCTTACCTACAAAATCAATTTCGCTTTAACTTCCCTAGCGGTAAAACAACAAAAATTCCAATATTTACAAACTCAAAATTTTTAGAAATTTATAAAATTTACAAAATAGTTTTTGGATTGATAATTTTGGAGCACAACAATATGTACTCATTTATTAATTTAATTTAATGCTAGATACCTAATATTTAATTCAGCATAATTTTTGGTATTTTTAAATTTAAATATTTCGATTTATTTACACCAACCTAATTTATTTTACACTAGCCATAAACTGGACGGCGCATTAATTACTTATTTGGGTTGGTCTAACAATTTTTATTGAAAATTTTGAATACGAAAACGTCACGTTTTGATGGAAACGTGAAGGGTTGTCCTGGAATATGGTGGCTCTTCGATCTCCATTTTTCTTTTAACAGGTTAGTATTCCATCGGCCATTAGGAGGCCATGGGGACAGAGGGGGGTCAATACTTATGTAAGCATTTAAAAAACGTACTCGCCTAGTACAAAACGATTCATCAATTATAATGAGCGGTATCAAATTCAGTCACCACTCAGGGCCGTTTTTAACTTCCCCGGCGCCCTAGGCATTTTAAATTGTTCCGCCCCCGCCTCCACTATTTCCAGAGCACCTCCCTCCTTCAGTTTTTACCTTGCCAATTTTGGTTCGGAAGAGATTTTCCCTTAACTCTCGTACCTTCTTCCCTTTCTTTGTGTTTTTTGGAGAATCTTTCCATTTTTCAAATGGTTCCAAATCTTCAAAATCATTCCAAGGACCACACCTTGGTGGTGTCCCGGACTGGCAACTGGCAGCCGTAAGGAAAGGATAATGGCATGGTTTGGCCACTCTTGCTCATTTCTTACCTTACAGCATCACGGACCACCCACCCACACTTTTGTAAATTAGTACAGTAAATTAATAAAATCGTTTGCAATTACAGTATAGAGCATCTATACATTATTGTATGAACTGTTTTCAACTTGTTAATTATTATCTTTTTCATCGCTTATCACTTTACTATCTTTTACGTTTAGACATTCTTATTCTTTATTGAATCACTGTCATTGTACTTTGATCATTGCAAAATCATTAATAACATCATTGTAATATCATTTTGAGTGCATAGTAATATCAAACCGTCAAGCTTTTCATTTTCCATAGTAGATCTCATTTCAGTCTTTACTCTCTTAAGGGCAGAAAAGCTTTTCTCTGCTGTACAGTTTGTCATATTAAGAGTGAAGTAAATTCTCATTGAGACTTCTAAATTTGGAAAGGTACTTTCCAACTTGTTTTTCTTGATGTAGGAAAAGATACCTCTTGTAATTTTTACCACTTTCATATACATTTTGAAATGTTGTACAAACTGTTCTTCATCGATATCTTTGGGGTAACCAAGTATTTCGTCTGTTTTGTCACATCTTCTAGCTCCGTTTCATAAAGATTTCTGAATATCTGAAATCTTGTGTTGAGAGCTTCGTAGCAATCGCTTCTTTTGTTTAATTGTGTTACAAGATTGTTAATAATTGGTAAGAAAACTCCAGCGCGAAATCTATCTCTTGGAGTCATTCTCTCAAAATCTGGGTCTCTTTTCTCATTTGAAAAAATTTCCTTTTTCAGATTTTTTCAGTTAGCTAGTTTCAATGCTCTTGTCTCGTAATCATTAAAGTAGGATCTTTTTTCAGATAAAAACAAAGATAACGTCTGTAACTCCTTAGTAGCGTCAAAGAGATCAAGCTCTTCCTTCTGTAGTATCTCACTGGTTTTATCTACCCTTTGTAAGATTTCGTCCGAAATCACCGTTAACAAAGTAGTCTGAAAACTTTCTAGTGTTTTGTGGAATCCTTCAGCTGTGACTCGCGTGTCAAGTGTCCGAGTATTGTCATCAATTAAATCTTCAAGAGCGTTACCTTTTGCAGCTTGCTATTAACCTTTAATTATGTAGGTTGAATTTTGTAACGTAAGTAGGTAGGTGGGGTGCTCACAACACCCCAACAAAAACTTACATTTACAGTAACAATTTACACTCATTTTTTATATTGTAGGTAAATTCATATTATTTTGGATATTATTATATAGCCAAATGTAAAAATGTAAATAGCAGTTTTTACGAGTTTTAATATTTACTCTTCGTAACAACCTTAAAGAAGTTAATACGTGGGGTGTTGTGGCCACCCCGCATACCTAATTAAAGGTTAAGTAAACGAATGTACGTGAATGTACGTAAGAAAGAACAAGCCGTCACTGAGTCAGTGTAGGAGTTTTCTAGCGTGCGAGGGGGAGGGAAACAGCAAACAATACCGTTGAGTCATCATCAGTCAGGCACACTGCACTGCCCACTCCTTCGCTCTACTCGCCCCCACACACACACACAAACACAACGCATATGACTTGCTAGGCGGTGGTACATTCCCAGTAATTTTAATTGTTTCTCTTTTTTCGTTCTCCAATTTTTTGCGCCCTAGGCATGTGCCTAAGCGGAAAAACGGCCCTGTCACCACTTCTGATAAGTCTATGGCTTTTACTGAAACCCGCTCTATAGTTATTATCGCTAAGTGACTTAAGAGTGGGTGAGCATAATCTTAGGTGGACCTTGGACTACCATGGACTACCTTCTCTTCTGAACTCGCTTCATCATAACTAACTTGCTGACATTATGTTAACAACTGGAGTTTTCCATCTTGATAATTCTTGATCATAACATCCCAGTAGATATAATTTAAGGATTTCTCGAACGCCTTTGATAGAGTACCCAAGAAAAGATTTGCAAAAAATTTGACACATTTTGGTGTTAGAAAAAATTTGTTACAATGGCTGTCCGAAGTTCTTATTAGTAATCAAACCTTCGGGGGTGCAAACATTCTCTCGTAATGCATTCATTCCTAGTAGTATCCCTCAAGGACCTGTGCTTAGTCCATTGTTATATTTTTATATACTGTACAAATCTACGATCCCTGACCTTAAATTGCATTGCCAAAGGTCTATTTGATGATCGTGTAGCGGTCTAAACAACATACGCCTAAATTTTAAACACCCTATATATAAAATAGCATATTCTCTTCATTTTCGAGAAAAGTGTTGCAACTTTTTAACGGGACGCATTAGCGCGTTGGTTACAGAACCGTATTAAGGGGGGGCTAAGGGGGCTGCAGCCCCGGGCCACCACATTCTAGGGGCCTCAAAAAAAATTGAAGCCACAAAATTTAAATTAGCACAGATTAAAATAAATTAAATTAATTAAAATAAAGTGTAAATTATGTTAAAAAATCTACAAAACTGATTCAAATATGAATGGAATTAACAATTTTAACAAACTTAATTTTATTGTGACGCCCGTCGCTCTCGCCGATAGTGACGAGGTCTCAAGCGTCACTCTCAAGCGATACAGTATTCAGCGATAAAGATTCTTTAAAATTTAACACTTTTTATTAATCTTTCAAAGAACGAAATCCAAGAATATTCAAGAGCACTAATCGAAACGTACGAAAGTGATGTCAATTTAGACTTAACTGATGAGTATGGGCGTACTCATACGCCCTGTCTCCCATATAGTACCTGTAATAAATGCACATTTATATTTATGTTGAATTATTTATCAACAAAAAATTCCTGATTTGTCCCCCCCCCCTAGGCCAAAAGCTGGGTACGCCCATGCTGATGAGCTTTATTTTTTTTGTGATTTGGTTAAAATCTATAAGTTGAAGTCAACTAATCCCGTAGATATTTGTAAATTAATAATAGAAAAAAAATTGCTGGATTCTTTTCCGAACATTTACATTATTTTAAAAATATATTTATGCATACTACCTATCGCTAACTGTGAATCAGAAAGATCATTTTCACGATTTGATAACTGAATTTGTGCATCTTAAAGTAAGAAAAAATGTTTTTAAAATGTGTATGTATACCTCCCGTGTTTTATATTAAAAAAATGGAAGCCTAGGCTTCGAGGCTATGTTCGGTGACATAGCCGTTAGGTTTTACGTGAATACGTCGTCTATGGATACCCGCTTTTGCCCAGGTCTACCGATCGGATAACATCGATTTGAAAGCATGAAGATTTTGCAGAATATTGGCAATTATTATTTATTATTATAATTATTAATTTTAATACAATATATTATTAGTAAAAATTTTCTAAATGAACCGAAATGAACCCCTTAGCGTATCCCTGGTCTTCCTCATTGAGGCAACGAATACAACTCTATTGTTGTCGTCGTCGTTAAACATCAAAGACAATTTTATTTATGATAGGTCTGTGGTAACTGAAATAGGTGACAAACGGCATACAGGATACGTTGATATTGCGGGTCACACATTCAATCGAACATCAAATTTCCAGAACACGTTTCAGAACAAAACTCAAAATTCCGAATAGCTTTCTGCGAAACTTAACAGAAACGAACCCCTCGCTTCCTAGAATGGGGAAGAAGAATGAAACTCCAAAAATCAAAGTCCTTAGTGTACAGTCAAGTGACGAATCATCGTCCGAGTACGAATCTCCCTCTGAAGTGGAAGAAATAGCCTCGTCAGCCAGGGCGAAAATTGAAAAATCAAAACGGGTTACCAGACAATCCGTGGTTGAGGAAACCAAGTTGAAAACCTCGAAACCTGTTTTGACCAAAGTCCAACCTACTGACCCAATCGTAAATCCCTCGGATGACGAGTTCGAAACAGTAAAAAGGAAGAAAAATAAGAAACAGAAAAATGGACCCTCTCCTACAACAGCTCCTAACGTCCCTTCAACTTCCCAACTAGGCCCCACTCCAAATCCTGCTCCTTTACAGACTCCCGTCTTTCCTGCTTCGACCTCCTATTCTAATCCTAACTCAAACCTGACCCACGAATCCAATAGTCGTATTAAGAAAACTTATACGCATAAAGAACTACTGGCCATGCTTGATGAAAACATGGAGATCGCCCATGAAATAAGGGAATACCTGATGAGGAGCAAAGATGCCCTTCCTAATAGAAATAAAAAAAAATATTCTTCTCAAAATTTGATATGGGTAACCTCAAAAACTATAGACCCATCACCCTTCTTTCAGTCTTCGGGAAACTTCTCGAAAGACTCATCAAAACCAGACTCCTCCAAACTCCGACCCCTTATCACTCCCCGAGGCAGTACGGCTTCATCGAAGGCAGGTCCACCGTCACGGCTCTGCAAAGCTACCTCAGGGATGTGAACCAAGAGCACAACATTCGCAACAAGCCCAAACACCATTTTGTCGCCGTCATTTTTTATGACATTTCTGGCGCATTCGACCATCTATGGTGGCCCGCTCTTTTCCGTGCCTTGGCAAGAAAGGGCGTTCCACATAGACTGAAACTTCTCATCAAAAGTTACCTCAGTAACCGTTTAATCACTCTCAATGCCGGACCCATTCATGTCTGTAAGCGTTGTTCTAAGGGCTGTCCCCAAGGATCCGTCCTTGGGCCAACCCTGTGGAACTCGCTACTTGACCATTCGTCGACCCGGAATTATACTGTCGTACAACACAAAATCAAAAAAAAATGAGTTAAGATAGCTATCTTGTTTCATTTTTTTTACTCTATCGATTTGAATTTTCAGAATGACCCTAAGTTGTATAGTTTCCGAGATATTGGGTATCAATTTTGTCGTATACGCCACAAAATGCGGTAGCCTCATTATTATACTGCCGCAAACGCCAAATTTTAGGATATACGACATAAAATCAGTGTAAAATTGTGTAATAAAATTATCCTCAATTATTTTGTCGTATGTGTACATCACATTGTTATTGTGTCGTATGTGTTCATATTTGGTGAATACGGTTCCATTCTGTCAAGTTAAAATTATTAAATATTACCAAGATGATCGTTTTACAATCAATTTTAAGACGTCAGGAGCCCAAATAAATTTTATGGCTTCATTATAAAGGAGATCTTCCAACACCAAAAAATATTTTTTGGTGAAATTAATTTATATAAAAATAATTTTCAAGGTGAATTTAAAAATATTAAATAGAAAAAAATACCTGTGGGAAAAAAAGTGATATTATTATCTATATTTTTATACCTAAAATTGATTGAATATTACAACAGTTTATTAAAATAATTAATATGGAACATAGTGGAAACACATAATTTTAGTTTATTACCTATTTTTTTTTTTTAATCAAAATAAAAAATTTTTATTTCCAAAAATTTTAATTTTGTTATTTTTGTTAATATAATATAGAATATAATTTGTTTATTTAATTAATTTCATTATTTTCAAGTTTTCTCTATTAATTAGGCATTTTATTGAATATACTTTTAAGATACTTTTAAACAAAAACCCTTAAAATCCAAAATTTATATATAACAAGCTCTATATCTTAGTACCAAAAAAACCGCAATGAAATGAACTATAAGTGACCAGAAAATCGAAACTAGTTTTTTGAGCCAATTTTTTTTTATTGCGTTTCAATCTTTAACATCGATTTCCCAAAACTCGATTTTTCGGATATACGACAAAATAATATCGGGTCGACGCATTACCTGAACTGTGAAGACCTACAGGAAGAAGTAGGAACCCTAGTGGATGCATACGCAGATGATATTAGGGCAGCAGTGAAGGCTTCCTCCAGGCTAGAACTAAGGGCTAAGCTGCAAAAGAATGTTGGCAATCTCCAAAAATGGTGCACTACCATGAAGCTCTCTGTCTGAAACAAAAACTAAAATCATGTGTACTACCCGACACGGGTACACAATTATGACCTCCAGATAAAGTTAAACGGGAAGAACATTCAGGTTGTCAAGGAGTTCAAATACCTTGGCATCCTGATTGACGACCAGTTAACTTTTCAAAAGCATGTCAACTACGCTTGTGACAAGGCCCAAAAACTCATAGTCAACCTGCAAAGGATGGCTAAGAGCAGCTGGGACCTTGACACAAATAAAAATATGAAAACGATATACAGGGGTGCTGTGGTCCCCATCATCGCCTATGGCCATAAAATTTGGGGCCACAAAATTGAAAATAAGAACATTCGTGCCAGGCTGCTTTAGCTCAACCTACGGCTTTAGCTGTAGGATGATTAGCCGAACATACAGGACCGTCTCCGCCCTCGCAGCCGGGGTAATCGCTGGAATCCATCCGATTGATTTAGAAATTAGGAGACTCGATGCGTGGAAGAGGTTGAAAAGGGGGGAAAGTCCCGTCTTCCTGAATCAACCGATTGTCCCAACGGACTTCAAGTTTAAAACAGAAATCAAGGCACATATGAAAAAACAAATTATGGACACATGGCAGAAACGTTGGGAAGAAACGGAAAATGGCAGGATCACTTTCCGTTTCATTCCCAACGTTGAAGAACACCTAAACAAGACCACCTCCTTTCAGATGAGCCAATTCTTGACCAGCCATGGCGAGATGGGTCGGCATCTGAAAAGAATCGGGAAGTCAGACGATGGCCACTGCCCGAGATGCGATGTATTGGATGAAACCATACATCGCGTCACGGAATGTGAGCTATACGCGACGGAACGAACCGAAATAAAACTCTATTACAATGGTACTTATCCGGATTTGAAAACCCTGTATGAAAGGACCCCCCCCCCCCCCGAAATGCTACTAGCTTTCCTATTGGACAAAAATTCAAACTCCGAACAATCCGACTCCTCTTCACAAGAAACTGACACACCTTACTTTTGAAAACAGAAATTCACAACACCAAATTAGAAACCACAAATTACAATAGAACCAATACAATCAAAAATCTTCGAACCCCTTATTCCGGACCTGAATCTTCTCACCACAAAACTGAAATAGTAAAATCACGAAACAACTAGTAAATCTGAACACGCCTATATATCCTGATCCGAACCACAAAAACGTATTCACGTCAAAAACTATAATCAATTATGTATAATAATTATTATCTTTTAAAAAATTTGACATTTGATTTAAGCGCGGTTGACCTTGAATAATCAAAAACTTTCGCCTATGGCGAATTTTATTAAAACATACAAGACCAAGGGGCCTCCAAAAAAGTTAGCCCCGGGCCTCACATATTCTTAATCCGGCTCTGGTTGGTTATGCCAGAATCAGATCGGCCGTCAAAAATGCTACAAGAAACATCAACAAAACGCCGATCCGTTACGGAGGTATTGGCGATCTAAAAACTTCGGCATAAATCGGGCTATAATCTTATACATCATACTTAAGTTTAAGGTATGGCACACCATGGAAAAACCTTGGTTCAAAAAGAGCACCGCGACTCGAAAATGTTTGGGAACCATACTGGCAAAATAAAGAATCTGAGAACAATGAAGATGAATTTTTTGTAAAGAAGCTGTCGTGTCGACTAACCAAAATGTACAGAATGAAGTTGTATTATATAACACAATTTCTTAAACCATTTTGAGCAGAATAACTGTGGACCCTGTAACACACTTTAAAAAACGTTACTCTGAGTTAGAATGAGCTGCATGATAGAAACAATAATGCAAAATTATAGCTTTTGTGGAAGCGAAGTGATTTATTGATTAAATATAACAAGTAGGTATACTTTCTTCTAAAATAAAATAAATAATTTACAATCTTCTGTGATCAATGATCTTGAGATAGATCAAATTGAAATTCAGCTAAAAGTTAATCCAGGATCAACTCACTGTTGATCCAATCAAAGGACTCAAAGTTAACCCTGGTTTAATTCTAATTCAAGCTTTGGTCCTAAGTGCGTGGACTGCTAACTCGAGATGTCCGATTTGAGCCTGAGCAAAGTACAGTGGCAGATCCAGGATTAATGTTTGGGGGAGGAAGAGCTAAGGTTAAAAAAACTCCAAAAAAACACTTTTTTCCATGCACCTAAAAATCGATAGTAAAATACTATCTAGGAGAGGGGCTAGAACCCCTTAGCCCCCTCCTAAATCCGCCAGTGGCGAAGTATGAGTTTAATTCTAACCGTCTATCCTCAACAGGCAATTACAAACTACCGGGATAATCTGCAATAAAAAAAATTTTAATGAAATGATTTTAGCTCATTAAAGGACGGTGTATCAAATCAAAAAAATCAAATTATGAGAGTTCAGAAGAAATCTTATCATCATCCAGCCATTCTCGTCCACTGCTGGGCATGACCTCCTTTAAGAAAAAGGGTTTTTAGCAATACCCTATCACGTTGGCCAATGCGGGATGGTAGGAAAGCAGCAACTGGCGCAATGTTCATAAACTTGGTTAACTGGAAGGTCGCTAACTCAGTCGAAGGGAGGGGGGTTCCAAATTAAAAATAAACAAGTACATCCAGCAACCTAGGTTCACAAAATAAAATCTCAATCGGGAGAAGACACAATCGGGAAGGCCACCACTCGAAATTAAACAACAAACCTACCTACGCCTAATCTCTTCCCAGCAAACATACAAGTCAGAAAGATTTCTTAAAGAAGTCTTTTTAAAGACGTCTTTAAGAACTCTAAATATGATGTCTGAACGACTTCATTTTTCAGAACTCTCAATTAAGAGGTCTTGAAGAAGTCTTTTTACTGACTTTGTAAGATGTCAAAAATATGAGTTCTATAAGAAGTCTTTCTTCTGACTTCATAAGACGTCAAAATTATGAGTTCTTTAAGAAGTCTTTCTTCTGACTTCCTAAAACGTCAAAAATATGAGTTCTTTAAGAAGTCTTTTTCCTGACTTCCTAAGACGTCAAAAATATGAGCTCTTTTAGAAGTCTTTTATTCTAAGGTTTGGTTGGATTAAATTTGACGCATGCGTTTGGTGGTATAACATGCACATGTTTTATAGTACGTAACCTACAAAATTCGAAACAGTTTTTGTTGACATTTCCCATTTTGTTTCCAACTCAATTTATATTTGTGGTTCAGACTAATAACACATCAGTCTATTTTACAGGTAATGTATTAATGAAATAAAAAAAATGAATGTCATAATTTATTATTTTTTGTAAATTGAAAATAATTTTCACCAGGATGTTAAGAAAACGCCGGTTTGACGAATTGTCTAAAAGTTAAAATGAATCGACTACAAAGAATTAGTTTTGAAAACTGTTTTATATATGCTCCTAAAAACACCACTGATGTCCGTGCTGTTGCTACTGGAGAATATTTCCATTATGGACTACAAAAAGGATTAATTGATCAACCGAAGGTTATTGATATGAGTCAGTTTAAAGAAATTATCCGGATTAATGTGCACATCGATGGCTTGCCAATATGAAAAAGCTCAAAAAGTCAACTGTATCCAATACTAGCAGAAATTTCCCAAAAGTTGTACCTTTTGTTGCCGGTGTATATTATCATGGATTCAGCAAACCAGATGATTGTAATGAATTTTTATATTTTTTGCTTTTTTTTTAATTAATAAAAAATTAATGTAAAATTAGTAATTGTTTTAAATTGTCTTTAATAAGAACTATTAAAGAGCTCTTTTTTCTGAATTCAGAAATAGCTCTTAATTCTGGCTTCTAAAAGAACTCTCTTTTCTGATTTCTATAAGACCTCTTTTTTCTGAATTCAGAAAAAAGAGCTCTTTAAGAGTTCTTTGAGAAGTGTGAAATTGCTCTTGAAGTGGCGCATTGGACGTCCTCAAGACCTCTTAAAGCACTTCTTTCTGAAGATCTTTAAGACGTCCAAATCTTAAATAAGAGCTCTTTAAGAACTTTTGAAGACATCATATTGTTTACTGGGTTGTTCGAGGCAGAAGATCCAACTAATTAATTACGTAATTATAATTAATAAAATAAAAAATAAATAATTATAAAAAATAAAATAATTACGTAATTAATTACGACTAATTATTACGTGCTTAATTATAAAAAAATATAAATTTTAATCATCAGAAAGTTTATACTTAAAATTAGATGGTGGTGAAACTTAAAAACTAATAATGAAAGTTTACAAAAAGAAAATGAGTACACAATAATCCAAAAACACAAATATTGAACCAATATGATTGGGTCGTCGGAACACAGGTGACCTTTATTACGCTTTCATAAAAACGTGAAACATCAATGAACTTTAACTTTAAAGTTGTAAAATATTGTCTTAAAACTAGAAGCGTAAGCATATAAATTCGACTCCTAGAGTGAGATAATAGGTTGACTTGTCTAAAATTGCTGGCGAAACTTCAGCAAAGCATAACCTAGTATCTACTCCGGGGAAGTACTGGCGGATTAGTAAGCGTAAAATCTCCAGATGATCACAATACAAATAATTGTTTACTGATGGTAAAATTCTAGCGTCACTGCACGTATAGCTAAAGTTGAATTAGTTTGAGAAAAAAATTGAAATAAACGAAAATAAAGGCACTAGCTAACTGATATTTAAATTAACGATTGAATCCAAATCAAAATGAACGCACACTTTTATCAAAAGAATAATTAGTTTATCTGTCGAAAGTAAAAATAACTTACGAGTCGGGAGTCTCGAGTTACCAAAGGGAAATTTCTGACTTGATGAACGTTGACGACAAGATGGCGAGCATAAATAAATGGTTCTTGAAATAACCATCGGTGATCATCCGGGAATTGACTGGAGGTCCTACGATGATAAGTTCCAAACTGTTATTATATTTAACATAAAAAAATTGACGAAATTTGGACTTAGTTGAGTGAGTGTTTGAATCCATAGTCCAGGTGGTGAGGCGTGGCTTTTTGCAAATATTTGGAGTGAAGGGTCTGAATTTGCACTAGGCACAATGCGGGTCTACTCTGCATAAACTCCGCGACACAAAACTTTTTTTCAGTTCTGGATTCTCACTGCGGATTTCACATAATTGGTCTGGCGCTACTCAAACTTAAGATATGAGATATACCCATAGATGAGAGAGATATATACCAATAATAGACGGAGATAATAAAACGGAGGGAACATACTTTAGAGTTAGGTAGAGGTAGAGGTACCTCTACCCTCCATAGAACATACATTAGATTGTGTCACCGCTAATGAATACAAGATGGCGTGAAAATGGCAAATTAAGATTTAAATTGAATTAAATAATTAGCGTGAAGTTGGGTTATGAAATTTACCTCACAATTTGCGAATTTTTTTTTGCGAAAAGCAATTATACGTATACTAGAGTAGATAGCCGTCCCACCTACCTGCAACAGGTAAGGGCCAAATAAAATTACAGTTATCAACCGAATTTTTTTTAAAGATAACCGAGGGATAAACCGCAACAAAAAATTGTATACTCATATTTCCAGTCGAGATTCACCCCTCATTTGTAAAACTTTTGTACAAAGCAAAAAGAAGTACAACTTTCAGCAGCTTGGATTAAAAACAGCATTTGGAGTTAATCAAAATTTAATAGTTACAAAATAACAATATCGGGAAATTATTCATACATAAAATGTAGATTAATTTTATGTACACACTTAACATAAAACCTTACAGGTAATGAATTATTAATAAAATACAAATGTAATTTAATAAATAAATACCTAAGTTTCAAGCAACATCTACCAAATTTTTACATAGCAATTACACATAAAATCTATAATAATCGAAAAACTTTTATTTTAAAACAACAAATACAAATCATAGCATATAAAATTGTTTTATTATACAAGTCTAGATTTAATGTAACAATTTGCATCATTTAACTTTTTGCCATATCAAATACTTTAAAATCTCATATAACATAATAATTATGATTGCATGCAATAAAACATTAGGGGAAAAGAAGTGATATTTGTATAAATATTGTGCATGAAATTCTTTAATATTCTATTATGGGAAACTGTACAACATGACCTGCTGTAGCACACAATTTTTTTTTAAAGTAGCATCTCTTGGAAATAAAAGTTTTTGTTAATAAAATAATCATTCATAAATAAATAAACAATATATACAATTATTGTAATAAGTTTGAATCTATTACCAAATTAATAAAATAGGGTGGTTTTTAAGGTAACTGGAAGTTGTAATCTTCAAATTTAGAACTTACATCTCCTAATTGAATTAAATAAAGTAAAAATCAGTAGCAAAATGAATACTGTATTATAAAATGCATATTAATTTACATTAAAAATTGTAATTTTTACATTGAAAATAATGTAACATCACATACAGCATATTTCGCTTTATTCCACTAAGAATAGTGGAATTTCACATGTAAAAATTACACATGCATTTTTTACAGTAAATGACTGTGAGTGAGTGAATTACTGATATTAACCCTTAATTAGCAAAAGACGATTATGACGTAAGATCTATGTTTGAATATTACAATTATGTAAAATTCATTCAAAACAATCATTTAAAAAAATTTTAAACTTTTTAACAAATTTTAAAAATACTAATATTAATGTTGTACATAAAGTAGTTATTTCATTAATTTTGTATCAAATAGGTAAAATATAAAATTATTATTTAAAAAGTAATGCTCATCGTTAGGCGCTACTGAAAACCCACCATTAGCGGGGTACTCTGTATTATTTAAACCTTTTCAACATAATTAATTTACGGAAGAAGCACAGAACTTGCATAACAAAAAAATGACGATCATTCAAAATTATGAACTATTTTTAAGGCAGTGGCTTAATATATTGCAAAAAATCTGTTATTAGATCACGGAACTGAAGCAATACAAATCACAGTTCATAATTAGTATTGCGCCCCCTTTTAGCCGGCAGTTGAAATAGGTCAAGATATCTCTGCTTATAATGTAAAATTAAAAATTCAAATCACTTTTTATCTAACAATGTATGTACAATTACAACATTTCAAAAGTTTATAAGATTTTAAAAAACAAAAAAAAAGTTTAGATTGGATTTAAGGTAAGTTTGAGGTATTGAACCCGATTATGCACTCGGTTTTGTTAAATTGATTGCAGTTTTCTTAGAAATAAAGCAAGAGTATTTAAAGTCATTAAGGAATTTACTTTTAAAACTAAACAAAAATTAAAATGATTAGTTACCACCAATTCTAAAACCTTTGTGCGTGAAACTTTGAAAAAAAATCTAAGTTATATAAAATCCTGGAAAATTTGAGGAAATATAGGAAATCTGGGTAAGTCTCTCAAAACTCTCGCAATAGGAAATCTAGTGTGGAAAATTGGATTTTCCAAAAAAAATTTTTTTCAGGAATTCCAAAATTAGAAAATGTTGAGTTTATTTCACAGATCAACCAATACATCAAGCAATCCAATAATGTAGTGAGTATCTTGAGATACCAGTCAAAAATAATAAATAAGGGGTAGAATTACAGTGATCTGATATTGCAAATTTTCAACCTCTATTTCCTAGTTTATGCAATGTTGAGTAAATTAGAGCTCTTCTTCATGCTTGAACATACCGAGGTTTTAGATTAGTGGTAACAAAAAATTATTTAAATTTACACTTAATAAATTATAATTTTTAAACTTTAAAGTTCAAGTTCAAATACCCAACAATTTGTTTTGTTTCTGCTACTATTCAGCGTGTACTACATTATCACATTTCGTTCACATTTTTGTTCAACTTTGTTGTTAAATGTTTGATGAAAAAAATTAAGCTGTATTACATTATCACATTTTCGTCAAACAAAAAGTAGGGCGTGTCACACTTTTGTTCAACTTTTGAACAACCTAAATTATTATTTGAGTTACTAGTATATCGTCGGCTTGGAGCAAAAACAAGATAACTCCAAAATGATAGTTTTGAGATAATGCGACTTGAATGTTGAGTTGACAATGTAAAAGTATACAAATTCAAAACTAAATATCTTAATAAAAATTTTATTAGTGTTAGTACAATTATCTGATTTTGCCAGAACGTAGTTGAGTATGATTCGTATCCAATCGTGTAGATAACTCATTTTGTCCAAAAATGGAGTTATCTTGTTTTTGCTCCAAGCCGACGATATAAATCGTGATAAATATGTGGTCATTGGTATTGGCCACACAAATTGCGTGAAATATTTCTAAATCTAGTTGCCAGCTTCACCACAAACATATCCCCACCCAAAAATTTTCATCAAACTTTGGTTCAACTTTTAACCAATTTTTGACAAGAAAGTTGAACGAAAAGTTTGATAATGCAATACACGCTTTATAAAAGTTTTATTGTTAAATAAGAGCCTATAAATTAACAAACTGTTAATTTTTGCAAATGGTTAGGAGTACTTCGTATAATCAAAGATAATAGTAATTTTTAGCATTCCCACTCAAAAGGGTTATTTTAAGATTTTAGCATAACAAAAAAACCTATACAAAAAGCATTATTTTGACCATTGATTTTAAATATTGATCTGTCAATAAATCTAACAACAATAATTAGCCACATTCTTTGCTAGATAGTGTTTGTATAAATACAAATAAATAAAAAATGAAAAAAAAATGTTGTCACTTAACTAATAATCAATCATAAAAATTAATAATGCATATTGTAATGAATAAATTAAAACTAATTGAGAAGTTCAGCACTTACTTATATTATTATCACTAAACCCCAGAAGTTCGTGTAAAAAGAATCAAAATTAAACTTCCAAAAGCTGCATGTAGTATGCAAAATTGTAAAAAGAAGCACTAAGTTAAGATGAAAAACAGAAATAAATTTGTTAAATGTACGATGTGCAAGCTGTGTGCCCATTTTTGTAATTAATTTTGTACGAACTTTCAAGCTTTAATTATCACTATTAAAATTTCACTATGCAGTAACCACAATAAATTGAAGATTTTGTGAGTGGACATTACTTAATGTACAAAAATCTAGACTAGCATAAAGTAGCATAAGTAGGATGCAATTACTTCACCTTTGGTAAAAATTTTCCAAAATAATATTGCAAGTTAATAAAAATTTGTTCTAATTTATTCATTATAATCCCACCATTCTTTTTCGTAGCCTTCATGAACGTGTTCCAGCAAAACTTTTCTTCTGCTATCGCAGTATCTAAAACATAAAAATTAATTACCTCTCCTTTCAATTTTATTCACTCATTTACCTGTATTTGTCCTGAACTTTTTGTTTAATATCTGCAAGATTTTCAGAAGTAATATCCCTTTCCAAATATTCCGACAAGGTTTCAGTTGCACCTTCAAGATCTTTTTGGTTATCTTCAAAAATCACAGATTGATTGTTTTTTTGTAAATAATATGCAAATACATAAGTGTACATTAACATTTGCCTACACTGACACAAAATATCAACAGCTTTTTTAAGAAATTGCACCTCGATCCAACTCATGTTATGTTGTTGCATCTCCTCCATTTTTTCTTTCACAGATGCGTACAATTTGTTCTCAAATTTGAGAGACGCCATATGATTCATGTAACGGTTGCAGTAAAACAAGTATCGTTGTAATGCAGAACGTGATTTCTCTTGTGCATCCCGCGCCGCTTTAGCTTCGTCCTCATCATATCGATTGCAGTTGTACCAAGAACTGCCATGAGGTTCCCACGGTCCCAAGCACACCCAGCAAAAATCTGCTTTGCAGTTTTGATTTTTACATACCATGTGATTGCACCCACCATCTTTTTCGATTGTGACATTACACCTAGGGCATTCTTTGGTATTAGCTGCAATCCAATTACTCGTTTCGGAATCATCATCGCATTTTTTAATCCACTTTCTCAATAAATGACATTTAACAGGATCGTGCCAATTTTCACCACACGAAAAACAAAATGTGTGATTGCACTTACAAGTTACATGATGAGGTTCTACGTACTGAACTTTAATTGCATTATTGCAATCCGGGGAGGGACACCACCTCAAGAGACGGTTACACTAAAATTTAGTTCTCTAATTAAAATTCTTAACCCAAAATAAATCTTACCTCTACAAAACTATTCGTAATGAGATGTTGATATTTCAATCTAACCTTAGAATCTTTCACTAACCGCATTACACTTGCGTCGTCCACTAGTATATCACACCCATGAGCAGCACAGGCAATCGTTTGGCCCACACCTTCTTCCATAATTTTCGTAGTTAAATATTCACCCCAACAATGAATACAAAATCTATGGCCACATTCCAATCCAGTCATAATCTTAAAATAAAAAACTATTACTGATTACTTTTTAATCTTTTTAAAAACCTACAGTTGATGGCAACACAGTGAAACAAATTTCGCATTCTTCTGTTCCAGCTATTGATCTCTTCGGTAACTAAAAATATAATCAATGAAATAATGGTTACGAACAGATTAAATAACACACTTTTATTATATTACTAATATTAAGCTTTCTAAATGGATTGACAACCCGAGCTTCCGAAAATAACTGATCTTGATCTCCATCATAAAATCTTTCCATTAGTTTCTCTCGGTCCCATTTAAAATGATTTAAAAGTATTCTAGTGGTGGTAGTAGGAATCTAAAATTAAAAAAACAATTGAATCAAATCCAATTAAAATTAAAATTTACATTTTTGATTCGAGAAGCCTGATACACTTAATGTGCGCTAACCAAGTGAAGTGCACTTACAACACGATTTAATTTTTTATACTGCTACTGGTTGTGAGTTGGAGCAAATAAAGGTTAAGGATAACGTTTCTTTAAGTACCGTTGCCATGAATGTACATGACTAAAACGTCTACACTGTTTACATGAATGTATACACAAATTAAAAAGATTTGTTGGAAGAATCTCTCATCTGTTAATATTTTAGCGTGATTTAGGTTTATTCTACAATGAAGTGTCTAAGGGGGTGTAAACTAAAAAATGAATTTTTTATAAAAAAATAATACAAATAAAAATATAAAATAATACTTTAAACTCAAACTAGACGACACAAAAACCCGAACAGATAGGTCACAGGTTGTAAATTGTGTGTGATTGCTATGCAACTGATGCGATGCCATGTTGCTTTTTTCCTGACTGAAAACATTGTATCATCACAGCGATATCCGGTTTGAAAATTTGTTCTTAGAATTTTCTCTACTAAAATTTTCATTTTTAGTTTACATCCCCTTTAAGAAACCAACATTCTAGTCAATCAGTTTTTTTTTAATTTTTAACCTTGACGTTCTGTCAATTGGTCAGACATATGTAAATATAGCACCAATTCTTAAATCCACAATGTGTTGATGCACACCGGAAGGCTGGGCTAAGAAATTCTGTCAAGTCCGAAATTCAAACCCAGAATTTCCGCTCTGTAACTCGACCAGCGATCACACCAATCCGCTGCTGTGGTTAGTCAATCGATTTGTTGCTTCGGAAGCAATCACAATAGCATTATTGCTATAAATGCGGAAGCATTATTCACAATAATGAAAAATGTTGTTTCAAGAAAAACGCATTATTAAGCCATAAAGAAAAATAGAAGAAATATTAAATTTATTTAAACAAAAAAACAGAATGATATCTACTCAAAACAAACTATAAATTTATTTTTGAATAGATTTTGGTGACCTAAACCTAAATGTCATAAAACAAACAATAAACATAATTTTTTTAAATTTAAATTGTGCCCACGATATTTATTCTGTGGGAGAATATAAAATTAATTTTTCTTTAAGGGGCCGTCCATTAATTACGTAAGGCCGATTTTTGTAATTTTCAACCCCCCCCCCTACGTAAGGGCACTAAGATTGTGGCAACCTCCCCCCCCCCCCAACATCTTTCATAAGGATTATAAAAAAATGCATTGACCCCCTACCCCTTTTTACTAGGGGTAGGTGGGGGTCAATTTTTTTTATTAAAAATGAGTGCTAAGTTAAGGGACTATGTTAAATCTGATTAAAACTTAAAACTTAGAATTTCCTATCTATGATCAACCATATACTTGCAGTTCTTACGTGCGTGAACCTGGCTCCCCTTTTATCAACAAATTAAATTTTGTTGTTGTTCTCGATTGTTCTTCATTTGTTCTCAATTGTTCTGATATTTTTTTGCACGTGTAGTTCTTAGGTATTTAACACCTCAAAAATGTTGCCAGCATCTTGTGAGAGACAATCGAAATAACCAGATGTAAATACCCACGACTGAAACATAGCAATCTGACATTCTAACTGCTAGCCTACAACCGCGCTCTAAGTTCAACTAGCAGTATTAAATATAAACTACAAGTTATAATGTAATTTTTAAAATACTTAAAAAAGTTATAGTACTTAAAGTTGTGAAACTCGATATTATCCAGATCAGCATTTTAGAATAACCAAAAAAATGTAATATAATTTTTAGAACTAAAATTCCAAGTTTTGACAAATAAATAATATTAACAGTGTCAACTCCCCAAATAGTATCATTATTAGGCAAAAGATCAATTTAAAGAATTACAGATATTGCGGAGAGGGGGAGGGATAGTTAAAAAAAAGATAAAAAGAACATGATTTTTAGCTGACGTGAATTCAATTATTTACAAAAAAAATGTCCCCTCCCTCTCCAACTCGCTAACTAATAAGAAAGCAGTTTGCTTTAAGTAACTTAAAAAAAACCCAACATCTAAAATTTCTTTTTTCAAGTCTGAGATCTATGTTTTCACTAACAGTAACCGATGCTTTTCCTAAGCCACTATTGGTACTAAAAGCATATTAATTATTTTACTTCCAAGGTAGCTTGCTAGACTTGCTTCAGTGTTCCTGTACCCCTGGTTTTTTATTATTCATGAAGGCAAATCATCAACCTAGGGATACTAATCAACTTTATGTGTCGTCCAAAGTACGGAGGTGATTATAAGAAAGTTTAGACTCTCCCGGGATTCTCTCTTTTATCATATAATATCTATACAGATGTTCCCGCCATTTAACAACCATCGAACAATCTCTTTTTATATAAATGAATTAATTATACATACGTAATATTGGAGGTTTATGTTCCATGATATTGGATACGATGTTTCACAGAACGAAATAAAAATAAAAACTTTTCATTGTTTAAGAAAACTGATTATAAAAATTTGCATATTTTTAATTTATAAATTAATCCAGCAACTCAAATCAAATTGCTAGCCAATTACGCCATTGTGGTGTCGTCAAATGCTTCTATTTAAGTATACAAAAACAAGTCAATCTTTTAAAATAGCCTTTCTTGTCCTAGTTACGGTCTATACATGTAATGAAAATGTATCAAATCGGTTATATTAAATCAGTGGCTTCTCCTTGTCCCATTTTACAATTTTGTATGCATAATTGACTATGTAAAACTGCGCCTATGCTAATCATTTTTACAACATTGATTTTTGAGTCATACAAGTACTTCAACTCAATTTTTGTTGGATTTACGACTTGAGAGTAATCCAATTGTTAATATTTTATTTGAGTCGAATCAAGTTGTTTTATTTTTAATTTAAAAATGTCCTTTACTCTCAATAGAACTGACAAGAGAAACCAGCTGACCATTCACCAATTTTGGTAATTTTATAAGTGAGAAGATACTGGTCTCGGAGTTTGATCTCATAATACAACTTCAAGATGAAAACGTACAGTAATAAATATTTATTATTAAACGTGATATCTTCAGGGCTTTCTTATATTATAACTTGTAAAAAGATTTAACAAAAAGTGTGTGTGTAGTTAATTGTAAACGTAAAAGCAGCTAAATACAAATGATAAATTTCGAATTGTCAACATTCAACAAAAGCTTGGAAGTTGTTTCCATATTTTTAAATTGATGTTATCCGAACAGTAAACCTGGGCGACAAGTTAAACCATACGGCCATGTCCCCGAACATAGCCTCAGATCCACATTTTTCTATAAATTTATGTAAAATTTGCGTAAAACTTAGTATAATGATTAATGATGTTGGATCAAAAGGGGGCGTAAACCAAATATAAAAATCTGAATATTTACAATAAAAATTATTCAAATACAAAATCAGCAATACATTTTTGAGACCAACTTCTGTACTCAAACATCAATTATCAGTTAATATATTTAAAAAAAAATATTATGACCCATTGAGAATAAATTATCATAAATTATAAGTAAATTTTAGAATTATTTTGAGAATATGGTATAGATTTTAGAATTTTAAAAACATTTAGGATTAATTACAAGAAAAAAGTTGAACAATAAAATATTGTTAAATAGACTACATTTTTAATCTAATACAAAAATTTGTTTTATACCCGAGGGATAACTTTCGAGAGAGATGTAGTCTACACAATGCAGGAGATTAAGGAAATGTTTGAGAGTTCCGAGTAAGAATATGTTGGAAAGTATGGGTAAGATATGGTGAAATGTACCATAATCTATTGAGATTTCCCATATTAAGCACACTGCAAGATCAAAATTTGTATATAGCTTATAAGAAAATTAATCAATGAACAAATTTGAAATTCTTCAAACTGTACTTTTTATTTCATTACCTACAATATAATTTGGCATTGTAAAGACAATGTAAAATTTGAACTTGGCTGTTTTAATTATGTACATTTGAAGAATTTGCAATACATTATGCGGCTTCAAAAAGTATGGACCTAGTGTAAAGAGTTCAACTCTTCTGTATTGCTTTCACGCTCAAATTATTTGTACTGTGGTTAAGATTTCACGTTACATGGTAGGTTCTATTATATTACGTTAAGTAAAAAACCACTTTCTTACAATTAGGTCATGGTATTAATTTAGTATAAACTTATAGTATTTGACCACAAAAATATCCCATTGCTATGCAGAGATGCATATTCCAAGACAGGAAACTAAAAATAAGATTTAAGACAAAAAACAATTAAAATTAACCAAGCCAAAGAATAAACAAAAATAAAAAACAATGAAAAATAATTAATACCAGCAAAAAACTAAAAAATTATCTTAGATCTTATTCTTTATCTTTACCAAATATTGCTAACGATAAATAACTGATAAACACATTAAGAAGGATTAATCATACAAGGTCTATGTTCAATAGAAAATTATGCGTTAGCAAATGTATCAGAATAAAAACGTAAATTTTTCTTGGATTACACACTAAAATGAAAACTGTGATAGTATTTAGGATAATAATGTGATAAAAATGAAATAATTTACTTATTATAGGTTAAACTAAATATTTGTTAACTTGTCAAGTTCAAACCTGTAACCTTCAAGCATTAAAATTTAAATTAAATTAATCGTATTCTAAACTTGACATTAAAATATATTATAATTTTCAAAAAGTACATCATTGAAAAATTATAAACAAAGACAAAAATAAAAAATTCCAAGTCATTGTACTAACTCACCTCAACAACAGAATTAACTTCTTTGATGCAATCAACCATGTGTTGTACTATTTCCTCAGTGGAAAGGACTTCGAAAGGATACTCTTCTGAATCATTTTGTTTTTCTCTGTGTCCTGAAACTTCGACTTCCATAGCAAAATCAACATCATCTCCACTAGACTCATTTCCAGAGTCAACATCGTCGTATGTTTCTTCCTCAGAATCCATAATCAAAATAAATGTTAAATTGTCACAATAAACACCACTATTTATTAATTTTATTCACTTAAAATATATTTTAAGGTTGTACTAATAGAAAGGAATATAATACCAACAAATAAAATGTTTATATGTGCTACTGTCAGCTACTAAGTTGACCAACATAATCCAACTACAATTCCCTAACAAATCATCTGTGTTGTATTATGACTATTTATTTGATAATTCAAATTCATATTATACCATAATATTGTGAACATCACATTTATACTCTGGCTGTTATTTAAAATAATCAAAATTATATTTAAAAACATCACTTTCGCAAATGAAAATTGTATATTCTAAACAGCTATCTTTGTTTTCACGTTCATAAGACAGAGATGAAATAGCAGATTACCTCTAAAGCAGATACTACAAACTACTCGGTGAAGCCTACCTTACACAATTCATTTTTCAAACTTAGTTACTGGGCAACTCCTTTACCTCAAAAGATTTTCTATTTCTTTTATAAAATATTTATATTGCATTACAAAATTACAAATATTAAAAGTACAAAATATAAAACAATGCTTTTTTCCGATCGTCAAAAACCATATATGATGCTGAATTCATTTCAAATCATGTTGGTCGAGTGGACGTCATGTTCCAGAATTCGTTTTTGCTAAAATATGCTATTGTTTCTATAAAATGAGGAGACCCGTATTTTTTATTTCACGCCAAAATAAGATGCTCAATAGCGGGATTAATAATGTTCTCAAAAATTGGGTGTATAGCATAAGAAATATCCCTGCCAATTTGGCTGATTTAGCAGCATTTTAATTGATTTTTTTTTCTCTAAGAGGAATATCGTACTTAATTTTAAAGAATATAAAAACCCTTACAGTTTAGTCATCACGGTAAAAAAGCGACAAGTTCGCGATGATTGAAGGTTAATTTTACAAGCAATATATCATACAATAACAATGAAATTACAGTGGATTTTTGAAAATTGCTAACTGTAATTAAGCTGAGAAAGTCATGACAATGAATTGTCACTTCATTAGCTTTACTTTGATAGTCAATCGTGTTTTCATAACTCAAATGCCATCTGATCATCGTAAGTAATCAAGAAATATCTCGTTAATGCACAGTTAGTTCACATAAGATTTACATTCAATTCACACGCGATTCACATGCAATTAACGTATTACTTGCTGAAAGTTTGCTATGCAAGGTATTATACGGGCGGTCAATGCTCATTTACGTATTAGATTAATGTAAATCAATGGGGGTAAATAAAAACACAGTTTTATGGTGTCAATATTTTGTTTTTAGAATTAAAAATATTACATTATAGTCCTTAGTTTTAATATTACATTATAGTCCTTAGTTTTAATATAACTTTATAGTGTATTTTTTGGATTATAATTTCTTTTGTTTTTTGATGTTTGCTTCGTACTTCTCAGCCAATCAACAGTCCAACTTTTTACATTAATATAGTTGTAACTTTATTGTCGTTTGATTTAATTGGTAGTTTCTTAAATTGTTATTGAAATGCATTTGTGACTCCTGAAAAATATAAATAATTATTGAAATGTCAAGTTTTAATAATATTAACCAAGCAATACGAAATCTTACTTTTAATTTTTATTTTTATCATTCAAGTCTTCCACAACGTTCCAATTATATTTGTTGGTTTTTTTCAAAAATTGTATCACAGTGCATAATTTTAACAGGTCAATTATCCAAATCCGGAAAAATCACCAATACATATTTTTTCAGTATAAATATCTTGACATTCCTAAAAAATAAAAATATAATTTTTGTTAAAGTTAACAATGAATACAATACTTGTCTCGCAGAAAACAATACCGGCTTCTTGTACTTTAATACAACTAATAAATGGCGGGATAGATATAAACGCACGGCACGCTAAATATGCTGATTAAGCGGTCGCCACTTATTTATAACATATTATGTAGTTGGTTGGTTTGTAGATAATTGTTATGCAATAGTGCATAATACTAACAGTTCTACTAACTTCTAATGCATTTGTAATTTTTTTGTTTGCAAATATAATTAATAAAATATCTTCCGAAAAATTTATCATTTGTTTATTTCATTATATTAATTTTCTTATAAAGTTTTATTTTCATGGTTTTAATAAATACATTAATTAATTTGTTTATTAACTCTTTCGGCCACTGTGTATTCAATTGAATACACAAATTCAGCATTTTTTTGCCCTATCTAATGCATTAATTCATTTTTTTTTAATTTTATTTCTTTTAATTAATTTCATGCATACAAAAAATGGTCTTGACCGAATAGGTTAATGTACAAATTTAAAATTTACTATTTTTCTACTATCTGTTTTTATTCTTCTGAAACCTCTCTGATTACACAAAATAATGTTAAAAAATTAACTCGATACAAGGTGTACATATCAGCATTGAGTTTACGATTTCAAATCCGTTGGAATTCATATTTTATTCAGAACTGGGTAGGTTCCGCATAGATCACGGCTCGCTTACTCTATTTTGATTCCCGATAATAATAAAAGGACTGTCACCCGTCTGTAACTATTACGTCAATCTTTTGATACATCGACTCGAGATTAATTGTAAATTAACTGTTTGTTGAGTGTAGATTCACTGTGAATTGAGTGAAAATTAGGCGTCAATGGATAGTAGCTTCATAAATAATAAACTGTAAATCGATTTTAAATTGAACGTGAATTGAATGTAAATCACGTGTAAATCACGTGTAAATTGAATGTAAATTTACTGTCAAACTACAGATTATATACAAAGTAGTCACAATATACTTTCAATTAGCGATTTTCACAAATTCACTGTTGTTTCCTAACAATTCACCTGTAATAAAACCGCTAACATGCCGTTTTTATGCTGTTACGTGATTTCACCGCTAATTCACATCTAATTCACATCTAATTCACAGTTAATTTAAAGTGAGGGCAAAACCGCAAGGGAATCCAAAAAATTTCCAAACAAAGCAAAAATATTGCAATTTTTCTAAAAAATTGAAAATAATTGTTCTTAATAAACTCACCCTCTTTTTTTAATATGTTTTGGGGGGATATGTACCCCATATGTTCTCTAAATCTCAATATCGATTTATTATTAGTTTTGGAGTAATTAATTAATTGTAAATTAAAATGTTTCTATATGAAATTGAAGGTGACAAAATTTTCTACAAAATAGTTCCATATAATTTTTCTATAGGACTCATACTTTTTCATACATTTTGACAAATTCTAAAAATATCTAGTTTTACTAGTAAAGGTACAATGATTTTGTTTTTCTACAATATCTCGTTTTTTCTTTATCGTATGGTCAAAATGGATTTATAAGAAATTTAAGGTAAAAATTTTTCTACAAAATAGTTCCTTATCATTTTTTTATAAAACTCACATTTTTCGAGCAGCAGCCGGGCGAAGCTGACTGATTTTTGAAAAATGCCAAAAATATTTAGTTTAAAATAATCTGATTTTTCAACAATATCTCGTAAATATACATTTTACATTGCTAGCTTAGAAGTCTCCAAGGTTTTTTGGGAGTAACTGTATATACATCGCTAATATATACAGTGGCTCCAACAATAATTATTAATACACCCCTATGTTAACCATGTAAATTGCACATTTTGAAACCGTTTTTTGACATATAAAACTCGCTTTTACAGCAAAACTTTTCAGATATTTTTTATTGCAAATTTTAATCTCTTCAGTTTTGTTTTTATACATTTTTTTATTTTCTTACGCCGTTTACGAGTTACAGCGACTTGCAGAAAACTGTAAAATACTCCCATAAGAGCAATGATAATTTATTTAACTTTTTTACTTAGTTTTCTTTAAGTCGCTGTAACTCGTAAACGACGAAAGAAAATAAAAAAATGTATAAAAACAAAACTGAAGAGATTAAAATTTGCAATAAAAAATATCTGAAAAGTTTTGCTGTAAAAGCGAGTATTATATGTCAAAAACGGTTTCAAAATGTGCAATTTACATGGTTAACATAGGGGTGTATTAATAATTGTTGGAGCCACTGTAATATTCTATACCTAGTATATATGTTATATGTTATATATACATGTATATACTATATAGCCAGGGCTGGGCAGTATTTCAATTACACGTATTTTAAATACAAATGTATTTCGTTACATGTATTTTCGATGAATTTCTAAATGGATTTTTGTAATTGTATTTAAAATACAATAAAAATGTATTTTGTATATTTAAAATACTTTAGTCAATTACATTTTTTAATTTTTAAAATTATACAATAAATTTTTTTAAATCACCGCCGAATGTGCACATTTTAAATTGTATTTGAAAACAGGGCGCAAGGTGCAGGTCTGTTGTTTTAAATGCTTTCCGACACACAATTCGAGAGATTGGTTTTTTTAAAGAGGAATAACAATTATTTTAAATAAATAAATAAATAATTTGTGTATAATCATAATGTATTTCAATAAAATATTTTAAATACTAATGTATTTGAAATACTAATGTATTTGAAATACTAGTATTTGAAATACAAATGTATTTTAATACATTTTCAAATGTATTTTGATACATTTTTCAAATGTATTTTGATACATTTTTCAAATGTATTTTGTATTTGTATTTAAAATACTCGACTTTCGAGTATTTTGTATTTGTATTTCAAATACAAAATAAAATGTATTTTGCCCAGCCCTGTATATAGCTTTTTACTACAAACTCGCCGAGGAGGCTCTTTGATTGAATGAGGTCCTGCTCTTGGGCTGCCCCTGGGTATTGTAAAAAACAGGCAGTTCTCGACGAGTTTGAAACTCAACGTAATCAGCAGTTCCTCACAGGGAAGAACCACGATTACAGTGAGAGACAAAATATCTTCAGCACTAAAAAACAAATTTGACTTCTGGATTGAATGAGGTGAACAAGAGTTACGAATTTTTCCATTTTTAAATGGATTTTTCGAAGAAAATGAGTTGCAAATAGCCTCAGATGTAAAAAAACATAAATGAACATTTATTGTTCCTCAAAAAATCCTTGGAAGAATATTTTCCAAAAGCGTTGAAGGACATCATCTGGGTACAAAATCAAAAGGTACAAAAGCTCTGTAAATGTAAAACAGAAATTCGAATCGTCTGATTCAAACTTGAATGACTTTTGGATTTGAATTAAAGATGATACCCTGCAGTCGTTAAGAAGGCTGTCATGAATCGACTCAACAATGCGAGAATGGCTTTTCAGTTTACGCCTACACTAAAAAGAAGTTCAAAACTAGACTGGACGCCGCTCCAGATCTTCGTATTCATTTGTCGGACAGTAAACCTAATTTCAGTGCATGCTATTAATCACTGCTGATTAGGTAATTTGGAGCTTTTGGGAAGAATTTTTTTTTCCTTTACTGGAAAAGCTCCTTTTCTTAAAATCTCCAAATTACTTAATTTTGGCAGTGATTTTGCTCATATTAGACACTGAATATTTAAGAACAACTATTTTTATTTTCAATTTTATAATGCCGCTATCGCCAGCTTGCATGATTTAATATGGAATCAATCAATCAGTTCATCATAATCATTTTTAGCTTTTTCTATTCATTGCAAGACAATCGACCTAAGTCGCTCTTTCTCTAAGAGAAAGGTTTCAGCATTAAACCACACATCAGCTGCTTAATTTGGATGGGAGAATGCCTGTAATCCTGTTTCCAATAGTTGATGGTGGTAATCTGGCAATCATCAACCCAGAGAGACCGTGGAAAGCCCCCCCACCTATTTTTATCGCTTTTCGATCATTTGGAGAGATGAAAAGGATTATTTTAGCTTTTACGGAGGCTACAGGAAGAGCCTGATAAGAGGTGAAGAGTTCTGAAACATGAACATTTTTAGCATAGAAGTAGATTTGGGAGGAGGGGGGTATTTGCCCCTTAAATTATAATAAATTTAAAAATGATCGATTTTTCCGATTTTTTCGCAATTTTTTTACTTATTTTCTGCATATTCCAGCTTCCAGCCTCTCTCATCTTCACCCAAATGCCATCAAATTATGTATATAGTAACAATATATAGCACCGGATGAAGATATTACTTTACTTTTTATTTATTATTCATTAGAGCTAAATTAATCCTTTTCACCCCTCTAAATCAAATGTATGGCCATAAAATTATTACCTAGAAGTGATAAAAAGTGGGAGGCTTCCCCAAACACGGCGAGTGTTGAGGGAAAACAGGGGTTATATTCGGATTCGGGAAGTCATTTTACATAAGAATCAGCAGGAATGGTCAGGGCGCAAAATAATTTTTTTTTTCAGACCGGTGATATCAGCCGATGCGACGCCGAGTCTGGAAATTTTGCATATATGATGTATTTTGTGCATTCTATTAATTTTTTAATAATCCTAATTTATTTTGTATCTTAGTTGAAAGTAAAATTTACTTTCAAAATTGTTTAAAAATTTTTTAATTCCGTATCAATTTAAATGTACATGTTTTCACATTTTCGTAAAATTTTGGGTAAAATTATATTATAATCAATATTTTAGAAAATCCTAAAAATGCACAATACACATTTTAGAACTAAAATGTTTTTATCTGCATTTTTTAAACTATGGAACTCCTAGTGCATCGGCTGATGATGCCATAGTATGGTGAACCCATTTGCAATATTTTATACTTACAGTGTATTTTATTTGTGATAACTTAACCCTTTCAGTCACGAATTTTTGTTATTAAAGTTAAAATTTTGAAACTAAGAACAGAGCTTAAAATGATTTATTTAAAAATTTTCCAAATACATTTCAAGGTTTTACGGCCCAAACTTTTCGAAAAAAAAAATAATGTTCCTCAGAATGAATCAGGGTAAATCAGGGTAAATTTAAAAAAAAAAGTTAAACCAAGAAAAGATTTATTTTGTATGAAAAACTTGAAAACAATTTCGATCATGTGTAATACTCTCTCACAAATGAAAACGACAGCCTAAAATTTCTTATTTCGTAATGCTATGTAAGAATATTGTAAATTACTGCTGTTAAAAGGTGATTCTTTTATTCTATTTTGCACCCCCCCCCCTTTTTCTACATAGAGGAAATTGCCGATAACGCACCTGGTAACCATAAAATGTGTAAAGCAGGTTTACACTACATACGACTTACTAGAGAAGAAATCCAGCCAATAGGAGCCAAGTATCTGCGCGCAATAATTCAAAAAGTTAGACGTTTAGTTTCAAAAATTTAACACTGTTGTGCCCGGTTTCATAAAAATTTTAACATGCCGTTAAATTTAACTAACCAATGGATATTATCTATTATAGTACTAACAAACCGATAGAAATCATAATATGTTAACCTTAACGGCTTTTAGAAGTTTTAGAAATGCTCACTAAATGTCGCTCTAATCGGTTCTATGGTTTCTTCCACAAGGAAATAAAAAAATTTTTTGAAAATTTTGTTGTGCGCGTGTCTTTTCAACGGTTAATAATATGGTGAACCAGTTAAAAGTAATTTGGTGCAAAGGTAAGTTTATTTTCTTGATATACAAAATTGCATTTAAAAAAAGTTAAATAACGGACATAGGCCAATCAGTCAAAAATATAACCTTCAAGGTCATACAGTTTCAATTCATAGATATATACATAATTATATACTATACCAAAGCAACTAAAAATATTTTTTCGAAAATTTTTGAAATTTAAAAAAAAAAGTTTTTTTTAAATTGGAAAATATTTACTGTCAGACTCAGAAAGAAACCCAAAACGACTAATTCTTTTTGATATGGTACTACCTTATACACGACGATATAAAAATTATTGAAATTATTGAAAATATTTCAAAATTGGATTGGGTTATAACACAATTTATTTGTAATTTATAATATTTAAATTGTTATTATTTAACTAAACTATTAGAATGGTGGAACGTGATATTTTGGAAATTGCTTTGCTTTGTCTACAGAATACAGATTCGTCGTGCAAAAAATGCATGACGTTTCAACAGGATGCAAGTGAGTGGGTTGTGAATAAATTAATTACTCACTAGAATTAGAGGTAGCATTTTTCTGGTGTGATATAACTGATAAGCAGTGCAAACAAGTTTATTTATTTCCATATCCAATGTTGGTCGAAATATTTGTTGCTAGACATATCATCAAGAAGATATCAACTTACATACAATAACTTGGACGTCATAGAATTCTTTTACAGATAATAAAATTTTGCGATTAATGCTAGTTCTTCAGGCTTGATTAAAAATGCATCCAATGCATCTAGTGCTTTTTTGCATAATTTTCTCTATTGATAGGATGCCAAAAAAGAGAGCGCTGTTGTGGTTATATTTGATTGTTCTAAACTTGCAATCAATAATGTGGTTCAAATAGGCGAATTCGAACAAATCTTTGAAGATGGATTAATCAAATTTTTTCACAATAAAATCTAGGGGATCCTTTCATTTTTTTTTTTGATGGTCATCAAAAATGTTATAAGGGGGTGGGGGAGCAAAAATCCTAGTATATAGCTTCTTCAGCACAGGTCATTGAAAATATTTAAAATACCCTTAAAAAGGCCAACTGTAATTAGTAGATATTTTATGTTGCAAATTTCATTCCCTTCATTTTTGTTTCTATTTATTTTTCTATTTTGTCGCACCGTTTCCGAGATACAATAACTTACAAAAGTCATTACTATATAAAGTCAAAAATTTTATTAAAATTTATTACAGATTTTTTTAAGTCGCTGTATCTCTGAAACAAAAAACATATAAACAAAAATGAAGGGAATGAAATTTTCAACAAAAAATGTTTAATAAGTATTGCTGTAAAGCCAATTTTATAAAGCGCGTATTACATTATCACATTTTGGTCACATTTTCGTTCAACTTTCTTGTCAAATGTTTGACGAAAAGTTGAACCAAAGTTTGATGAAAATTTTTGGGTGGGGATATGTTTGTGGTGAAACTGGCAACTAAACCTAGAAATACTTCACGCAATTTGTGTAGCCAACCTTTGTAACCAACTAAAAAAAATTAGAATTAAAATTTTAAAAAACATTCTCAATATTTTTATTATGAGTAGGTTAAAAAGGAAATTAAAAAAGATTGCAAAGGTATTTCAAGTAGTGGAAGCTTACATGAAAGCTTACCATTTATATACTAGTAACTCGAATAATAATTTAGGTTGGCACAAGCGTAGCTTTGCAGCAATGCGCATGATTATTCAAAAGTTTGATGGAAAAGTTGAACGAAAGTGTGACACGCGCTACTTTTTGTTTGACCAAAGTTTGACAGAAGTTTGACGAAAATGTGATAATGTAATACAGCTTAATTTTTTTCGTCAAACATTTGACAAGAAAGTTGAACGAAAATGTGATAATGTAATACACGCTTAAGACAAAAAACGTCTTTAGGTCTGGATGAATATTTTTATTTAGAACAAGCTTCGGGTTCAAATATTTGGTTACTCATATGTTTTTTAAATCTTTTATTAAATTTCCGGGGAGTCAATTTATGTATTTCCAATAAACCAAGGTGTTTCAAATATAATATGTATATTTTACTGTGGTATACTCAGCGGCGTAGCGAAGGGTTTTGGCGCCTGGGGCGGTCCCTAAATTTGGCGCCCCCCATGGGAACAATTTCTGATTTTGCAAGTTGTCAAAAAAGCAAAAAAGCTAAAAAAAAAAGGTCAACAGTATGTTTTTCTTTATTTGATTATGATCATTTTTGAAAAAATTTTTGGCGTTTGGCGCCCTTTGACAAATGGCGCCCTGGAGCAGTCGCTCCTTTGATCCGTGCCACGCCACGGCCCTGGGTATACTACATGAATAAGTTACTTTTATAATAAATGGGACACTCCTTATGTTAAGAATGTGAATTGCACATTTTCAAACCTTTTTTGTCAAATAAAAATCAATTTTGCAGCAAAACTTTTGAGACATTTTTTGTTGCAAATTTCATTTCCTTCATTTTTGTTTCTATTTATTTTTCTGTTTTGTCGTACCATTTCTGACTGACAACGGCTTAAAAAATTCTGTAAAATACAAAAAATGTTGTCATCTGTATCTCGGAAACGGTATGACAAAATAAAAACTGTACAGGAACAAAAATGTAGGGATTAAAATTTACAAAAAAAAATGCCTATTAAGTTTTTTTATTTCGTTGCACTGTTTCCGAGATACAGATAACAATATTTTTTGTATTTTGCAGTCTGTTTTAAGTCGCTGTCAAGCAGAAACGGTGCCACAAAATAGGAAAATGTATATAAACAAAATTTAAGGCAATGAAATTTCCAACAAAAAATATCTTAAAATTTTTACTCTAAAATTGATATTTATTTGACAAAAACAGATTTGAAAATATACAATTTATATTGAGTGCCCCAATTCTTATGAGCAAATAGTCAATAGTATGCCCGGCGCAAATTAAAGATTTTCTATTCTGGTAAGATAACTATGTGCATGTAACCGACATAAAGTAGCTGAAAATTTAGGAATTTTTTTACTTTTTCAATTTTTCGAAAAGAAATTTTGAGGAAATTCGGGAAAATCTTCTTAAGGAAATCTAATGTACAAAAATTTGCCTTCCGTCTCGCCAGTACTTATGTTAATATGTAAATTCTATTGCAGCTCCCCGACTAGTAGTATTTGCATTGTATATAAAGTAAAAACGGGTTGAGGATTAGAATATAGAAAACAACCAGTGGAGTTTATTTTTTAGTTTATTTTATTATTATTGGGTATTTTTTAGGTCGGGATTTCTTAAAATTTTTAATTTTGTTTTATTTTGTAAATTTTTAAATGAACACCCAAATTTGCATATTTGAAAAATTTTGGATCACAAATTAACAAATTTCTGAATGAATAAGAATAACTAGAGAATCATAATCTGCGACTTTGAATGCTTTCTGCGTCTAAACTAATCAAGATAAATATATGCTCTATGGGACTTTTTTGTAGAAAATTTAATTTCCTACAATATTCGTCCTACGAATTTTATCGTATTTGTTATGGTAATCTCAGAATACAGTGCCTCACACAAAAAAACGTACAGTTCTATGTTAGCAATAATATCAATTGTACCTTTCAAAGACTTTTTTCTCATATAAAAATCGCTTTTACGGCAACACATGTCAAATATTTTTTGTTGAAAATTTAATTTCCTTTATTTTTGTTCATATACATTTTTCTATTCTGTTGCACCGTTTCCAAAATACAGTGATACAGATACTCTTACCTATAAAATGATTTTAATTAAATTTTTACAGAATTTTTTTAAAATCATTGTATCTCAGAAACAGTGCAACGAAATTGAAAAATGTATATAAACAAAAATGAAGAGAATGAAATTTTCAGCAAGAAATGTCTAATAAGTATTGCTGTAAACACGATTTTTATATGAGAAAATAATTAAAATTAAAATAAAATAAATTTCGAAATTTTGAATAATTGACAAAAACAGTTGGGATGACCACTGCTTTAAATCAAAAATCATTTAAAGATAAATGTTGTAGCTAATGATAAAATATTTGTGTTTAAATGTAGGCAATTTCGATTACATACATAAATTATATAATTTATGAAACATTTAAAAACTTGTATTTTTGTCCACAAAACTTAAAGGTATAATAAAATAATCAAATTTGAGATAATTTTATTAGCTTTCAAAAACAGTTCAGAAAATCCATCATTTCGGAAATATGTAACAAATACCAAAACTTTTAGAATTGTTTAGAAATTTTTACATTGTTTAAAACAATTTCGAAAAAAATCGCTTGTTTTTATACAAAAAGATAACTTTTTTAGAATATAAATTATTTTTAATGTAATTAAAATATAGCCACTCTATTTAACTTCACAATAAATACAAAAAATGGTTGATAAATTTTTTATCAGAATACAATTTAAGGAATTAAATGGACAATTTCGATATTCACGAAAATGCAACCATGCAGAAATAAAAGAAAAAAATTAAGTTATAGAAAATTAAATTTACATTCCTACAGCATTGTTTCGTATTCAATCCATTAAGTTTTGTTTATATTTATAAATTTTGCCCTTAGCTATCAGAAATTTCTTTAGAAAAATTTTTAATTCTAGATGAAGATTCGGTAATGTCGTATAATGGGGCGGCACCCCATCGGCCTTCGTGTACCAGCTGCCACTGTCGTTAAAAATGCACGACATGAATTATTAGGTAGGGGAAAGCGTTAATCGATTAAATCGAATATAATATTGTATTTATGATTGGATTGTACTAAATTAACTTCGTAGAACAAAACCATTTAATTATAAATTATAATTAAAATTATTATTGTTTTTCGTCGCCCCTATGGTTCTTGCACCCTCGCTTGATGCGGTAGGCTAATCAGTTGTCAATAGACAGAAATCAATTTTTCAACTTGAAAATATTTAATACCTGGTTAACTTCGTAGCGTTACCAGTAGTTACGCCACTGGAATGTAATTCTAATTTCTCACATTTTATTTGCTTCTTAATTATTATATAAAAAAAATAATATTTGACTGCAATAATTATTATTGGCGTTTAGAATATTTATAATATTGTAAACATAATTTACCAATATTTGTTATTAAAAACAGTTTCGGCTACATTTAGTGTGAAATCAATTTTTAATAAATAATTAAATATTTAAAACAAATTTCCAATAATTATTGTGTCATTATTTACTTATAATGGTAAATAATTAATGAATTTTTAAATAACAAATTTATTTTGGGTTTAATTTAATTTTAAAATTAATTTAGAGCCTAAAAAAGCGAAATGTAATTGAAATTTTAATTGAGATAAAATTTTATTGATATACAGGGTGTTACGTTTTATCATTAGTTAGTTCGATTTGGTGTTGGTGAAATTATTAGGAGCATGCGTCGATGAACGCATGCGTAACGACATGTATTTTTAAATTACTGTACACCTACGTATAAATTCATTGGCGTACTGGGACACTTCGTACTTTTCGAAATATCTGCTTTAGTTTAGATTGAGCCAAGATTCTATTAAAAAGCAGGCAAATTTTCAAAATTTCTTTCGCTATGGGTTTACTTATTTTTTGCTAGTTTATTTACAGTAACGTTAGAGAAAAACGTTAAGTAACCTTGAAAATAGAAAACTGAAATTTGCTTGCGGCAATTAGAAGGTGGGCTCTATGGCAGTTGTAGATTGGGTCGAGTTTTGCTTGGCCGCATAAAAAAGTCGACCTTATTGTATCTGATTGAAAATTGATGTAATACGCCCGAGTACGAAAGTGAAAATTTGAAATAAGTAATTTGTCCAAGTGCGGATGTATCGGTTTTGAATTTAAAAATGAAATACATTTTGAAAAATATTCGAGATTTATACAAGGCATCCTTGAAATGTTGCATACTTGCGAGACCTTGGAACTGTTCATAGCCTCCGTTGGGGCGCTGTTACGTCACCAATTTGATGTCGTCATAATGATGTAACCTCAAATGAAAGGTCGGGATTGGAGTAAACGAGAAACTGGTGGCCATTTTATAAACTTTGAGCTGTAATGAAAATTCCGACTTTATTAGTGGTACCTCGTAACAAGGTTAGCAAACCATTTTCTAGTCCGGTTTGAGTGTAGTAGCCTCTAGTGAATAAAATATGAAGTGTGCCGCGAGTAGTAATACAATAGTTTTTAATAAAAAAGATATTTAATAATGTACCATTTAAATTTTAATAAGAATTTACACGAAAATAAATATTTTTGGTTGCATTGGTTAAATATATGATCCGGCAAGTAGAGAACACCACCAAGTGTTTTCTTCATGGCGCTATGGCCGCTAAACTTGACTAGGGAAAATAATACCCGCCTTAACCTTAATCGGTCAATTGTAAACATTTACAGAACATTCATTCAAAATGCATCGGTTAGAAGTGCTTTAAGTTTGTCGCGTTATTTTAAATAACGGATTGAAAAATGTAGACTAGTTTAAAGGACTCAAATATTTTATGTTTATTCTGTCTTTGTACAGGGTGAACTAGTGATTTCGATTTTGTTTTGTTTTGTGTAAATGGATCACAACACCATGAAATCGTTTGTGAAACAAGAACGCAGCGATGAGGCCGAAATTCAAGAATTGGCCGCTAAATTATTGGAGGCTAATCGGGCCAAAATGCAAGCCCCTACAAAAGCTCCAGTTCCTGCTGTTCAAAGTATGAATATTTTAAGTTTTTTAACACGTAACAACAAAACTAAGGCAGATATTCAAGGTAATGCAGCTGTACCGGCTACAAATGACACCGCAAGAAATCTTGGTGACGAAGAATCAGCTCGTGGTAGATTTGGTTGGACAACTGTTGGCAAAATTAATATTCCTTACATAATAAGAAGCGGAGAAAAGTATTGTGCAGTTAGGATGGTGGAATTAAAGGTCCTTAATAAATATTTGTCTTTTTTACATCAAGACATTTACAACTGCACCTGTATTCGAAGCTACTACATAACCGAAGCGGAATGTCGGTTACTCAACGAAATCAACATCAAGCATTGTGATTCACAGTTTGGACGTGAACAGTTTTCTGTGCGAGATCTTATAGTACGTCTTAGCGATGCCGTAGAGTTCTACAACTTCTTAGACTCATGTTACAATAAGCTACTCAATGGAAGCAACAATCCTTTAGATAGATGTGGTTTCATCCGCATTAATAAAGAATCAGTTGTACCATACACTGTATATAATAGTCAAAAATATGTACCTTTATTTTATTTTGAAGGCGAAACCGAAAATTTAAAATTAAAGGCCGATAAATTGGAAGGATGGGATTTATCCTATCTCAAGTTTTGTTGCAAGGTCCAAGGTATCCGTAACGAATTATTTGCTCACGATTCTTGTGCAGTTATTAGTTTAGATGACATCACCAACTATTTTCCACCTGGTACGCTTTTCGAAGACTATTGGCCTAGTAAGGTGGTTGATTCTCAATTATTAATCAATGGCAAAAACCAACCTCAAGTAGCACAGTGGACTAGACAACCAGCAGCCCCTCCGGTTGCACATCCTCAGCAATCTCCAAAACCTGCCACACAAGCCAAGCCTTTGACAAATAATCACTTACACAACGTTCAAGCTATTTATACCAACTATGGCGTACACACCGGCCAATCTTCATATCCAACTTTACAACCACGAAGTGTTGCCACCAGCGTACGACAGACTTACTCCGCAGCCCAATCCAGACAACCTAGGCCGCCTTCTTACTACATGGCTCAAAATCAAGCGCAGGCGCCACCACCACTTGTTCGAGCTAATCATACACCGTAAGAGATTTTCTAATAATTTAATTTATTTTATTTTTAAGTTGAAATTAAATTTTTGTATGTCACCTAATTAGTCGTGTTTACTTATGTCACTGATGACAATTCCAGTTACACTCACGTTTTTTTATTGAAATGCAGAAAGGTTTAATCTAAGAACTGTGGGGTAAAGTTTTTGCCTCGTGATGTACTCTTCGGTTTAATCAATAACTGGGGCGATTTTATGTCCCCAAGTAATCAAACTGAATGCACAGGGTTTACTATCTTCAAAATTACGAGATGAATAAATAACTGACCACATTGCAAGGATCAGCTGCTTTTAGACATTTTTTTGTTTTCGAAATTGTAGAACTCAGAATTCAAAGTTACGGAAGTTTTCTAAAACTACGGTTGCACAAGGTTTTTATTCTATCGCCTGAATTAAGTCGAGATTTTTAGTTAGCTATGTCGGTATATTCCAAATTTTGTTCTCTATCGGTCAGTGAAAACTGCATGAGTAATTTCTGGAAGATTATTGAGATTTGAGATATACAGTGAACCAGCAGGAAAAGGAGGAATAGAATATAATGACCTATAATATAGCATAAAATGCATTTTTAATTTTAGGTTAAATAAATAGGAATAGTAAGGAGGAGCATGTTGTTTAAATTGTTACAGCCTGTGGGGGATAAGGAATACAAACAAAGTAGTAGAATTATGGATTTGGAATCAAAATTAATGGTGGTCTAGAAATTTTCAGTTAGGGCTCCCCCGACCTCTTGGTCTATAATAGTATAACTTAGGTGCTTCTTTCAGTTGTAACTTTTTTTTGTAATCATTTGAAGAAATAAATGTGACCTTAACCGGACAACACTAAAAGTTTTTGCTTTTTTAGCTGTTAAGTTCAGTTTTGAGTACACATTCGATGCACCAAATTTATATTTTGTAACCAATAGAAGTAGTAAAATACAGTCAAATATGCACTCAATTTATTAGCTAAAAACGTTATTCAACGAACTTAGTGCCGCTGGATCATATAAAATCAGGTTTTTTACATTTTGAGAAAAAGTATTTTTTTATAATTTATACCTACCTAATTTGTTGCAAGTTACTTGAAGATTTCCCAATAACTAAATTATTACCAACCTGGACCTGATAATTATTTTTAAAATATGCTTGGAGGTCGGATTTGGAATACCCGTTGGCGTTACACCATTTTCTCCTATGCTTTTTGTAGCATTTTATTTTAGTTCTTGATATCTTGGTTGCAAACAGAACATTGTGCAGTGCAGTTAGTTTAATAACTATTTATATTTAGTGCTCCCATTTTTTAAATTAAAATATGTACAACAACATCTGATAATGACACACGACAACAAAAATCTGACCCTAAATATTTTTTGTTTTTAATTTTGTAAATAATTTAATGTCGCTAAATCAACAATAGCGGACATCAAAAAGAATAGACAAGATAACTGTCCGGGTTAGTCATACGATGAGAGCATAAACTTTCTGAGCGGCCAACTTGAGTTTGCGTCTCACTCAATGTTTGTCGTGAAAACGATATTGGTACTTCATAAAAATAATTTCTTATAGTATGACGTTATTATAAGAACTTATGTATCTAAATCTTTTCATGGAATATAATAATGGTTTTTGTTTAATAAAATAAATAAAATGATAGATATCTGGAATATTGAAGCTGGACTGTAGTTAAATAACTCGATATAAGTGTTTTAATGTATATTTTAGTTTTTCCGAAATATAGGGTTCCTACTCGTTTGGAATACCTGAAAAAGTCAGGAAATTTAAAATTTTATAAATTAAGTTTGGGAAAATCGGGGAGTTTTTGATTTTTAAATGAAAGTCAGGTAAATTTAGATTTTGGGAAAACCTTTTGAAAATTTTAAAAACAATATAAATTATAAAAATTACGTTTTTTTATTTTCTTGAATTACAAAAAACAAGGATCACAGACAGAAAGACAGGAGGTCTGTTTGTTTGCTAGCACTAACTTGAACCAAGTAAGCAAAAAGAACCAACCAACAAACGCTTTTATTTGCACTAACTTTCTCGATTCAAGTTAGTGCATGCAAAGGAACAGACCTATGGCTATTTTTTGTACATAAAAATAATAATTGTGCGAAATCACTACTTTTTCTCGTTCGTAAAATTACGAAAATTTACTTTAGCGTTTATACAAATTGCCACAGAATTTATTTAGACCTATTTAATAAGTTTAATATGTGTGTGTTTTAGGGTGGTCTGAACTAATTTTTGCTAGGCCATCTCTCAATTTTGCTTGAAATAATTTACAAAGTGAAAATTACAGTTCTTGATCTCGGTATTACTATATATATTTTATTATATCTATGAATAGGAGTTGATACAAGTTTTAAAAATGAATAATAAGACTACTTTTTGAAATAATTTTTGTGAATCTCAAAACAATATTTCAGGTGGCCGAAAATCGATAAACTTATTATCACAAAATTTTGTTATGAAGTAATAGGATTTTATTGACTTGAAAAATTAATTTATTAATAGTGTGAATTATTAAAAAAACAGTAACATGAAAATATTCATGTATAATTGCTTCTGTAGGCTTCAGTATGTTATAATGATTTTTCTCGAAAACTCTTATTCGTACCTGTCTATCTTCTTATGCATCGATAGCTAGACGATTGTTCTAAGGTACCAATACTTTTTCATTGCTACTCCAAGCGCCAAGGATCTCAATTAAATTTTTATAATAAATAATATAAATATACTAATTTATTGTAACGCAGTTCTTTTTTAACAAATAAATCAATTTAAAAGTTAACTTGCATAAATTCCATTAACTATCGATAAATTTCATTATCATATGAATATGTGTAAACACAATTGATTGATTATTATTTCATAACAAATAATTGTAATGACAAGTTAATAAACTTTTAACAACCTAAAATATTGTTTCGTACCTGAGAGGTGGTTGCTCACTCGATAATAAATAATTCAAATAATCTATTATAATATCTAATAATTTCAAAAAATTATTTTAAATTAGTTCGTGTCGCTGCTAATAGAATTTATTACTGCTTATAATTTAGCAATGCCATCTATTAATAAGCTTTCGAACTATCCAAAATCTTAATAATTATTTTTAATTTTCCCAACATAATATCTAGGTATATGTTATATCTGTACACAAAAATTCGAAGTAAACAACCCTTCATTTAGGGCACATAAAAATTATTTTGAAAAGTACCTTGTTTGTAATAAATTGTATTTCCAAATTTTCAACTTCTTTCACTGTTGAGATGAGTAAATCTTTTCTAATTATTTTATTTGTGACACTCAGAGATATGGATGTTTTACTTCGCAGTTATACTTCACATGATCGTTTATTTGATTCCATTTATGGATAAACCATTTTATTTGTAGACCTACAACTTAACGTGGTATTTGAACCAAGACACAAATAATTTTTAAGCGGCTAATACAATGCATCAAAATGTGTGGAACCAATATAGCTAACTGAATTATATGCAGTTGTTTTATCTTTGTCCAAATATAATCATATCCAACTTAAAGTCTTCTTCTTCCACTTCAAGGCTAGGATTGCTTCTGTTTGCCTTGACTTCGGGGTTCTGCTTCTATCGAAGAGAATCCGAAGTCACCATTATTCTGTGAGCATATTAATTGTTTTACATCTGAGGTAGCTTGCTGGGCTCGTCTTAGATATGCTTGTAACCCTGGATTTTTGTTGATGAGGGCAAAGCACGGAGACGATTATATGAAATTTCAGACTCTTTCCGGATTTGAACCGGGTACCTAATAGCAATTATTCAGTATTACAGTGTAATTATATCGACCCTATAGTTTAACTAATAATTGGAGGATTTGTGGGTTTTTTGGGTCCTTATAATAAATAAATGCTACATATGTCTATTGACCGGTTTCAACCTATATATTGGCCTTCATCAGAATATAAAATCCAACAATCATAAAATACAATCATCTAACATCAGGCAAAATCACATACCAACAAACAATTATTCAGCTTACATACTAGGCTAATGACTGTCTCCAGCTTAAAGTGAAGAGAATATTGTGGAGGCTATTGATGCCAGGTTCATACCAGAGAAATCTCACTAGGTTATAGTAAAGTTTTGGTAGAATAGGCTAGTGACAATGTTACATTATGAGAGGTGTGACTACGTGTTTCTGATGTCTGTTCGATTAAGATGTATTCCTAGGCTAAGTTTTCTTATGAAATTAATTTTTACTTTATCATACGAAGTCTGAAAAAGTATTGTAATCGTGCAGAAAAAATAAATTGAGATTTTGGTGAATTTAGTCATTTTGGGGTCCCAGAAGCTGAAAATCATCATTTCCAAAAAATGTCTGTATGTATGTATGTGTGTATGTATGTGGTCAAATTTTGTGTGCGCTCTACCTCAAAAAGTAATAGGAATTTTTTAACAAAACTTTGTATTTAGTACATAAATATTGAGACTTAGAGCTGATTAGATTTTGGTTAAAATCGGTACACGGAAAAGCAAAAAAAAAACAATATTTTGTAAATTAAAAAAATTTTTTTTTCTTATTTTTAAAATTTTATTTTTTTATTATATTCTCCTCCAAAATTATAATAAAAAAGTATTAATCAATAATCGTGTAAATATCCTACTTTTGGTTATATAGTTTTTACAAATTAAAAAAAAAACAATTTTTTTCTTATTTTTTAAATTTTATTTCTTTATTATAATTATTTCCCTCCAAAATAATAGTTTTTTTTAATTTATTATTATTTAAAAGTATGATAAAGTTATGGGCATGGCCACATCCGATTTTTTTTTATTGCACTTATGAAGTACTTATTTTAATCAGGGAAAATGTTTAAATGAATTCGATTCATTTAACGTTCAACATTTAACATAGATTCAATCAGTCGATTGAAATTATTTTCTCGAGAAATTCTCATTTTAAGTTAAACCAAAACACGATAATTGCGAAGATTAATTTTCTATATCGACAAATAAATACTCACTAAAATATTCTTTATTAACTGACAATGTTTCGAAGGGTTAAATTCTTCCAAAACATTGTAATTTCTGTGCAATTATGGTTTTTTTTAATGTACAAAATGCTTCGCACCATCCTGGTCATGATGAATTTTTATCGATTATCTTATTTTAAGAGATTTTCAAGTTTTCCTCTCGTATTTTATAAATTGGACGAATTTTTGTTTATACCACTACTAACTCGGTTATTATTTATCTCTAATTATTACCTATACGAAATATTAGCTAATAGTAGGGTATTTGGTTCTCCCCCTTCTTGTAAATCGATGTAATACTTTTGAACTTAAATAAACATTTTTAAAGAATAGCAGGAGCATTTCCAAATGCAAAATATCTTTGATTTTTATTTTTTTAAGTCTTGTAAGAAACCCCTAAAGATATTCAAAGTTGGGTGTTGAAAAATATTTAAGAAGAACTTAGAAAAGATATTCAGTATTGCAGTCTTCCTTCGTAACATAGTAAAAACTTGTTAATAGTTTAACTTATTTATTAAAGTAAATAATTCTAATTAGGCATACGGCCTACATTATTCTCATCCGAAATCAAAATAGGTCATTAAAAAATAACTTTTTTGCATTTCAAATTTATTTTTTAAGTAATTTAGTACTAATTAGGTATAAAAAGCAGTTTTAACTTTTGTTAATTCAAATTTTCAAGGTTGGTAAGTACATTGTTGTTTATTTTATTACTTGGTTGTATTTTGCGATATTAATAAATCTTTTAGGTGGTATGAAATACAACCACGAGCATTGAGTGCTGTGAATAAAAATTGTCAAATGTTAATACTTAGATTTAATTTTAGCTTTGGTGAGTATTTTCAAAGTGAAAAGCAATTGGAGATATATGGTAAGGCAGAAGTTGAACACAAAAAGATTTTTGATTAAATTTTTAAGTTTTAGCATTTGCTAATTTTTGTAAAATACTACAGATTGACTTCCTATACTATGGAAAATCTGTCGAGTAGAAATTTTTAAATATTTTGAGAAGGATTGAAAACTGATTAATATCGATTAATAATTTATGATTAATATTTACTCAAATAATAGATACTAGAATTTGATGAATTTTAACCAAATTCTGTTATTCGTTACCGTCAATATTGAATATTAGAAACGAGACTGATGAGAATTTTTATTTTATATTTGAAATGTATAATAATTATATAAATCAGAAATCTTAAATTGATAGGCAGTTATGTTGTATTGCAAAGTAACGTAAACGCCACGCACTGATTGGTCTACACTAACACTCTTTAGCCAATAACAGTCGTCAAACAGAATGTTGACGTTATGACCAGATCTCAAAGTAGTAAGTGTATAAGTCGCAGAATTGTCAAAAGTTTATTTGAAAATGAAGATGAAGACAATAGTCAAAAACTAAATTGAGGTCGAAAACCCCAGAAATTTTTGTGAAAAAATTTAACTTAAAAAATAGAAGTAAAGCTAATTTTTTGAGTAGGGACTGTATATAAAATATACTTTATGTAAATTTCTAAGCTTTTTAATTTTTGTTAGTGAGTCAAATTTTATCACTAATTATTTGTTTATAATTTTAATTCTTTAAATTTTTGTTGCAATCTTACTGGTATATAATTTTGTGATTGTACAATCTGGACTCGGAAAATTATAGAAAGAAATATTCTCACGGTTCAGGAACATTCGGAGATAATTTCTTTGAGTTGAAACCTGTTACGCCATCCATTAATTCCATAATTTTGGTTTTGTCATACTTTGACATCATCGAACTGAATTAAATTGAAAATTTTAGCTGCCCAATTTCAATCATAATTTTCATCGCACCCTCCTCGCATACAATAATTTTATGTTTTTATTATGTCAAAATGTTTCTTATTTTGGTTTTCTTTCAATAAATTAAATAATTTTTCTAATAATTTTTTTTCATTGTGATCGCGCCTCTATTTAGTGTTTGGGGCGCTTCCCACAAATTGAGAAACGCTGATGTAGAGAATGTTAAGTTGAAGAAAGGGAACTGTTTTCCTATTAAGAATTAAGAAGGTATTACTTAATTCAAGATGTTAAGCGAAGGTGAATTTTTTTAGGTCTTATTATTGACCCAAACGATTCACCTCTTCCCCTCTTTATTTACAAAAAAATGCGGTTACACTGTACAGCAAAACTAGAAAACTTCTTTTACGGAAAATGTTATTTATGATTTCTTGCATTCCTATTCGACAGTCATTTAAATGTTCAAAAATTTTTAAACAACAATGTATTTTTAACCAAAACGAAAATTTTGCTGATTATTTCAACATTAAGCGTGCATTTTTATTTTTTAGCTAACAGGTAGTTTAGATTAACCCATTGTTTTTTAGTAACTAATTTTTTAATATACCTATTCCTTGATCCTGCAATAACATCTAATGCGTTTATAGTAGATGGTTTTTTTTTTATCCTGAAGTGTTTGTTGTACCAAACACCCTCTTGTTTTGTAGGCCCTCGAAGTAATTAGTGTTGTTAATTTAATATAATTTAATTTAATGACGATGTTCCTATTAGTTTATACGTCCTTTTCCTTTATTCCTATAAGTCAATTTTTGATAAGAATTGCTTTTTCTTTAATATTCTAACATTTTTATTTAGATATCCTACTTATGGAAAGGATGATTGGTGAGTTCATTCTGTTACGAGAAAAGGTTTTAAAATCAGTGGAAGCTTAAATTCTACATGTGATTGTTTAATTTTGATATTAGGAAGCTCTGATTAGTTTTCGTATTTTAATAATAATAAGAGATTTTTAAAATTACGAAAAATAATCGTTATTAGTAGAAAGCATGCAATTTTTTTTAAAACTCTTACTTCAAGTCGTCTCAGATCAAAACTTAACTAAAATAAATTTCTTTATCTGTTTGTGTAAGACAAGTATACTTTTTGTTTAACCCACATTTTTTTGTTATATTATTATTATTTTAATTTAAATTATTCTATACTAGTCTGCTTATTGAACTATGAAGATTAATTTTTTTGTATTATTTATCAGTGAACTTGAATAGTATTCGGAAAATTTTCCATTGCCATTTCTATTTTAAACCTTCATTCATAACAACACTTTTTTCTAAACGGATGGTAAAATCAACATTTCAATATTTAAAAGTATGCCTTCATAAAGTAGATCAGACAAGGTCGTTAACCTAAATTTAAAGGGAACTGCCAATTAAGTGTGTAAAAAATAATTTTTAAGTTGGTCACCTGTATAACAAAAAATTTCAGCTCTCATTTTTTAACTGGTATTTCAAAAATATTGAACTAAGACACTCCATCATCGGTTACTGCCATACTTTTTTATTACAATTGGTATCCAAAATGCATGTATGTGATGCATGCTTTTTCCTATTAATTTTTATCGTAAATATTAGCAATGATATTTTTTACTGATGATGTAAAAAGTTATTAAAAATTAATTTTCTGTTTTGTTATTATTTCCAGAATTCAAAATAATTTTAATAATTGCTAGTTTCTATCAATCCTTAAGCCTTTGTGCATGCAAGTTTGAAAATAAATTCTGATTTATTCTTATTACGAAAATATTTGATTCGGGGATTCCCACAGTCGAATTTTTATATATAGTAAATCAATAATTTTTTTATGTTTAAATATAAAAGATGTTTCTAGATTAGTGGACACTAGCGATTATTTAAATTTTTATGTAATTCTAGAAGTGACATAAAACACTGGTCTACGCTCTTAAGTAGAATTCGTTTGGGATAGTAAACATTGAGTATTGGACTTGCCTTCACCCTATTACCAGTATTGTGAATGAACTAAATTTTTAATTTTAAAACTAATTTGCATGTGTTAGTTACGTAGTACTGCCTTACTGTTAGGAGATCTTAATAACTGATTGCTTAATTTTAAAGTATTTTATTTCTTTATTCTAATGTTGGCTATTTTACAGGGCAAATACTTACAATTCACAAACACCAGCTAGTAATTATATGATGTTGGGAGAACCTGCGTTAGCCCAATCTACATATAGGCAACCAACGCCTCAAATGCACTCCACCAAGTTTCCACCACCTCTGATTTCAGTTCATCACCACAACGGTGAACTTAGATACGAAGCTCCACCAAATCATTACCGATCACCAGCCGATGTGGTTGATCTTAGTGGTAGTAATAGGTGGGTAATTAAAAAATATTCTTATTTTATTATGATTTGCTATTTTTTTTTATTTACAACAATTTTTCTCAAAACACTTTATTATTTTACATTCAAGTTAGGGGAAGTTATTATGATTTTGCTTTGTGTCTAGAATTTTGTTTTGTTTTAGTAGCAGGGTAATAAATCATTCTGTTCGTAGCAGTAATGCACTGCCTAATCATCAACCTATTGTAAACCAACAACCAGCACATCAACAGTCTCGACAACAAACGCAAGATGATCATCAAAACTTAAATAACGGAAGAATGTTGGTAAATAATTTACAAAGAAAACTTATTCCGATTGCTGAGACACCTACAAGTGGTAATCACATTCCTTACAAAATGCAAAAGGCGTTAATCGACAGTAGAATGGTACCTTGTATTAATATGAAGCCCTATGTGTATACAGAACTTTTAGTAACAATTCCGGATCTCATAGAACAGTTATTTAATAATGTTCCTGTTCATTCTTGTCAGCAGGTTATGCAAGTTTTGGGGATCGATTTGTATAAAGGCAATAAGTAAGTTACTTTTGTATTTTTAAAGAAATTATTATTTATATTGAGGTGAGATTGGCCACAGGGTAATTTTAGTTACCAGTATAATAAATTGAACTTATCTTCATGTCAATCTTACTTCAATTCTCAACTTTCATGTTTATTGCTTAATCACAATAATGTAATACAGAGTGTCCCATTCATGACATATTTTTTCTTATTAACTTGAATGGTAAAACTAAATAATAGTTTTGGCTATATCGAGTATTGTATTACAATGGGACAGTTGATAGAAATCAATGAGGTAATACAATAGAGAAGGAAGTAAATTTTGACGAATTGGAACTATATAGAAAAGGTTATTTGTTAATCTATTCGTGCGCGTCACTAATTAGATTAGGCATTTAGCGGAAATATTTGAATTTTTTTTAAACGTAACTGTTATATATTGATTCACGCTATATTTTATATGTAAAGCTTATATGCGAAAATTAATTAATCACATAGGCATTTTAGGAGAACTAGTTTTTTAATATTTGCTTTTGAATAATTTCTTTCAATAAATGTGAAATGAAAATAATCGGACAGTTCAATGTCGGAAGACATAACCACTACCTGAGCCACTTAACACATTACCACCCGACAAGGAATTACAAAATCTCACCTGTGCAGATGACAAAATTTAATTTACATACAAATACAGCTACTTTTTTAGAAACTACATATAATTTAATAATTTAAGTTCCTACTTTTGAACTAACGGCTTGTATGGTAACGTAAAAAAATTAGCACTTTAAGGGGTTGTAACCCAAAAATGGAAAGTTATAGTACAGGGGATTTTAAGGGCAAATTTCCATACTGCACATCACTTTGATGGAGATTGTTCCATAGATAATGTTTTCAAACGTTGCATTAATAATTATTGATTGCACCAACCAAGAATGTGTGGTTTTACCATTGTTCTTATATCTTATTTTTATAAAGAATGCTTTTTTTTTACATATCTCCTTCAACTATGTTGTATAAAATGCTTACGGGGTACTAATTTTTACTAAATAAACGTGCTGATGTAAGATGTTCTAACATCTGATGTTAGAACATTTTTACTTGTCGGTAAAAGGAACGAGTTACTGTGGCCTACACAACTTGAGCAATCTAGTTTTCAATATTTGAAAATTTTGCTAATCTAATCATGCGCGTGAGTGGTAGACAAATTACGGCCACCTGTAAAAATTTAATTTTAAAATTAAAATACTTTGAAATTTTTCATAAAATTAGGGCAAATTAGTGTCCTAATTAATTTTCAAGTACCTTGAATATATACCTACCAAAAGTAAGACGTTTGGCAATCCTATAAACTAATGGAAGAAAAACTGCAAGGTTACTTACAATTATTTACAATTCAAATTTATTTTCCGCCAACTGATAAGTAAGGAATCTGCACGTTGCAGGTATTGATTTCTTCTATATGACTGCATGACAGTACAAATCTCTGACTTCACATTGGCTGAAAAATACTAAACTGATGGAAAAACTGTAAATATATACAGGATGTGGACAATATACAAAAACACTTACCTTATAATTATAAGACTGCTTTTTCATTTTGTTAATAAAGTCTACACATCAAGGGCAGATACAAGGGATATCTTGTGCGATAACTTGAAAAATAATATCAAGTTTACCAATTTAACCTTGGACAACTTTGTAATGGTGTCTCTACTTTAAGCAGTTTTTATAATTAGGTTTATTAAAACATCCGTAGAGAAATTTTGAAAAGTATTACTGTGTACCTGTGCAGGTGCTTCCAAGTCGAGAAAAAATAAATTCTGTTGATGTTTTATTTGTACTTGAATTATAACTTGGGGCTTGCGTAAACAAAATTTGGGGACTGAAGCATGTGATGAGACAACTAAAAATATAATAAAAAGAAAGATGCCAAAGCATAAATAAAGATCAGAATTGTTTCCGTTCTGGTTCTTGCAGTATTACAGGTTTGGACATCTTGAAATCTTTATTTATACACTAGGATGTCTTCTTAAAGATTTGATATGAGCTATAATAGTAATTTGAAATGAAGAAATTAATTTGTATCAGAATTTATAATACTGAAGGGAGTTTTGCGAATCTCTGAATGAGATATTGCGTTGAGAAAATCAGAATTTCGTTTTCATATTAACACATTACCGTTCGGAAGTCTGAAAATAGACTTTTTGTAAATGAAAGGTACTATAAGTAATTAAATTACATCTTACTTTTAAAGTAGAGAATTTTAAGATCTAAAGTAGTTAGTTTGAAGGTAGAAACTAAATTATATAGGTGTAATTAATTGTCACCTATATAGGTAATATTTAATATTATCTTGTCGGATAATGTGGGCCGACCCAAGAAAAGATGGGACGACCAAGAGTGACGTAACGGACAATATAGTCTAATACATGCAGATGATGATGATGATGATGATCTTGTCGGATGGTAATGTGTTAATAATTCATAAAACTCATGTATGCTGTGTTTGTACTGACAGTTGTATTGCTCTCTAAAATATAATATACATTTATAAAATTTTGTGATTAATTTTATTCAATTTGTTTTAGTTCACAAATGAGAGTACTTTATGAAAATGGAAAGTGTCTAAGTGTAAATGAGTGTGTACCGTTAGTGCCAGTAAGACTTATACTGGAATTTATGCCACAATTAAAGTATATGTTGGGTGGTTTGATTGGTGGTTCGGATGTTGCAGCAAAACGTCAGCGAACCAGCTAGGATTGGGCAAACATGTGGGATTACAACTTGTATAATTTATAATTAGCAAATAAACTCGAGTGTAGTAGGAAGAACTGAAAAGTGTAGTCTCACAAAAAAACAATTAATTATAATTTTGTTTACACAAGATTCCGGTTCCTATTTGTATCCAGCGACAGAAGTTGCGGTTACATTAAATTTTTTCTTTCACTATTGTAAAATATTTTTTTTTGTGTATATTATTTAAATATAAATAGGATTTGTATATATATATCGACTATGTGAAGACGACGTGTTTTTTCATTTATTGATCTTTATTGTTTTGAAATTGTTCTTTTCAAGTTCAATAAAGATAACTCGATTTTGATTTTTAAATGTGAAATAAACGTATTTTAATGATCAGTATTAATGAACAGATTATAAGTGGATTAGAATAGAATAAGAATGTCTAACGGTAGATTTGAACAAAAAAGCTAGTCAAAATTTCACCAAAGATGAATTTTTAAGAAATGCAAAAAGTAAAGTATTTTTTGTAAAAGTACAGATTAATAAAAAATGACACTGCCCATTCATATATTTTTCGTATCTGTTATTTAATGCTAAAATTTATTTGTGCTGTTCGAATCAAATTTTAAATGTGTTGGTGGGAGTTGTAAAGAATAATCTGTTCATAATGAAAATTATTATATGAGTTACTGCTTTAATTTACGCTATGAAATTCATATTTATCAATTTATTCTATTAATTTATCTTAGATTTAGTTTTCAAGTGAAAAATGTTTTTTTTTTGTTAAAATGTGAGATATTTAAATACTTTAAGAAATAAGTTTTATTTAATAATGTAACATATGGTAGTTAAGCATTACATGCACGCACAGTTTATTTGGTAAACTTTTCCCTAGGTTTTCTATTATTTATATTTGCCAAATAATTTTCTCATATTATTTTAATGTCCTGTGCATGTGTGAACGGTTTTGTTTTGCTCTATGGAAATGTTTTTGTGGAGCAAGTGCAGAAATTGATTTCTACAATATTACTGAAAAATTGTAGAAATTATAAATTAACACTATGTGTTTACATTAAAAAGTTACTTTGGTTCGGTTGGACAAGTAGTAGGTATATCATGACACCAGTGCTATTGTTAATGTGCCTCGAATATTTTTATTTATATACATGACCTGATTTTATTGGCAACCCTGTATTCGTTTGTTTATTTTACAAATTATGTTAACTTTACGCAAATTTACTACTTGTTCTGTATTCCTTACCAAATATTATGTTGTAAAATTATTTTTACAGACTGTCTATTAAATAAATTAGCGATGCAATATTAACTAATGTAAATATTTGTTGTTTTAAAAAGTTTTGTTTAAAATTTGTATGGCTTTTTAAAAACTCTATCATTGTTAACAATTTTTATATCTTTTAAATTTGATTATTTTAAATTTTACGGCATTCAATACTTAAAATTGCATCGCTACAAATTGTTCTACTTTATTTTCATTTTCATAAATGTGTAAACTGCATTAATACATTAATCGGTTACTATCAGCATAATAATAAATGCATCAATGTTTATCGCTACATATTCATTGATTTATTTATTATTTTGGTTATAGAGTAACATTTTACAAAAAAATCAATATCAAAATAAATGAATTATTTAATTTTTTAGTTTATTTTAAATGTTATAACAGTCTACCTTTACAGTCGGTAACAAAATTAAGTACATGGTTTTTTTTAATTTATTCGTTTCAATATTATGTAGAACCCCCTTTGACCTAAATGATCAAGCATTTACGGTGTAAAACTGTATATTTATCCACTAGATAGGTAGATGGCAAAAATCTTATCTTCTATCATTTTTTATAATTTAGCCAAAACAGTAGATTATCTCACTAAACATATTTTTACATTAGAATTACATATAAAACTCCTTTGCTCACTCGGTAACCTTTTGCTAATCGAAGTTGTTGCATCAATCAAATTGCACACCAATCAAGTTCCACTGGATTCACTTACTAGGTCATTGCGACCAAAGAAAGTTAGTTAGCATAAGCTCCCAACTTGAACATGGCCTTATGTATTTTAAAACTAAAAAATTATAGTTTTTTGATTAAAAACAGCCATATGGCTTATGAGTTAGGTTTTGAGTATTAAATTTGACTTAAACTTGCTGCTAAATCAGATTAGCTGTGGTTCTGATTCCACGTTAAACTAGAGATCTTTGTTTATAAATACTGACAAACCATGTCAAAATGGTTTATCTGAAGGCAGGATTATTTTTACATATATATTTAGGTTTAATAATATTAATATCATACGTTTAAATTCTACAGGGTGTTCTTTTACTAGGAAAAAGGACAAATATTAATCCTCTGTTGATTGTGAAAGAGTTTTTGTCATGTTCTTGCGAAATTGAGGTTTTGGCTTATTTCAATAGAGCAAAACTTTCTTTGTTTTGGACTTTCGCTGAGCAAATTAAAATTCGATGTCATTAGGTTAGCGTTGCTAATGGCACTAGCTCTAGCTAATTTATGTATAAGGTATAACGACGTCACCTCTAATCCAATTGTTGACCACTTTAGGATATGCGAATAAATATGGATTGCTTTCTGGAACAATTTCAGTATTTCTTTCTAAAAGAATTTCAGTATTCTAAAAGAAATTATTTTTTTTAATAATTCACTTCAATCTGTTTTCAATTTACGAGAATAAAGTACCGGGACTTCCATATTTTATTTAACATGAGATCTGTTATTTGGAAGATTAATGCAAGTACTGAAGCCATTGACTGTAGCTTTGGTTACGCTGCAGGGATAAGCAAATACATATTTTCTTTTGTTTTTCCCAACCGACATTTTTCAGTTTTGCTGAATGTAATAAGATAGAAGAAATTTGAACTTGAACAGGATTTTCAAGATAGAGAAATAAATAATATCAATGCTGGATGATTATCCATTAAATTTTAATAATTTACTGAAATAAAAAAAGAAATTTTTATATAGAAAAAATTATAGCTCAGACCTTTATTTTAAAAGTGAGTTTATGTATGTGTATTAGAGGCGGATAGGCAGTAAAATTATAACGGAAAAACAAATCTTACTGGCTTTTTTAAAGTTCTACAATGAAGATTGTCATTGGCCCCACAACAGCGGCCCATCAGGAAAGTCACGATTTCCCTATAGATCTATCTGTTCCTATGTACGGATGAAATTGTGATAAAATGGAAATACTCATCGTGATATGATAGATAATCAGCTTTACACCATGAACTGAAAAATAGATGGTCTCCTATGGCCCTCCCCATGTTGGCCGCCACTGGTTAAAATTATTGAATAAGCTCGACTTTTTATCAAATTGGAATCAATTGAGAGGGTGAGAATAGAAATCAAAACTAGGCCACTTGCCAAATGACAATATAACGTGTCAACCCAAATAGAATTTTTTTGCCGAACTGGTCATTAGAGTCATTAGGTAGTTTTGTATGAAAATAACTTCGGAAATGAAATTTTTTTTGCTTAAAGTTTTACAAGACAAAACTATTTTCAAAAAATGAATTTTACAATTTTCATTAAAAATGATATTTTGCAAACCTGTATCTTTATAACTGTTCAACTTAATTTTTTCTAGACATGAATTTTTTTATACACTTTAGAATTTCACAATGGCAGAGTCAGATTGGGGAATGTTTTCCAACCGAGTTTAGTTTTGTGCTGCTGGATGAAAATTGAAAGAGTTTATTAGGAAATTTTGAGAAATTTATAAGGATACTTTTGGCACTTTCAAGACATTTAAAACGCATTTTGTCGTACAAATTTTTATAAGAGAGTAAAACCAGAAAACACTCAATTTTGAGATCGGCGAAGGTAAAAAGTAAAAACTAAATTAGTTAGATTTTTGTAAGATGAGATAGTTAAATGAAATTTTTATGAAAAAGGAAGTTTTCTCCTCCCAAGTTAAATCCTTGGCAATCTCCCAGAATTACATAAGCTGTAACCCAGTAAACACAAAACTCCATGGGATGTTATGTGACTTCCTATTTTGATCCCACGTATAACATCTTTTTGTGCCATCTATTAGTTGTTGCATAGCGGTTAATCACATAACATCATATCTAAAACTTCTAGGAGATGTTTATGAGATGTTAGTAGTATTAGTAGAAGTTCTATGTGACATCTTATACTGCTCCTTAAAAGTCGGACATAAGAGTAGACAGGGACGTCCCAGAGACGTTAACAGGCACTAGATCAGAACATCACACTTCCCGACGGGTAAACTATGTTACATCTCTATAACAGGTTTGTGTTTACTGGGAAGATGTAAACGCCTCCCAGAAGAAAGCACAGGCTTGAGCCCGCATATAAAAGAGAATAAATAATACTAAAACCAAAAATAATCAGAAAATTAAGATATTTCCTAATTTCTTCTTTTTCTCTTATCTGGCCGAACTTTTCCAGCAAACCAATACCACAGCTTGCCATCAAAATGGCCTTCTGACTGTTGCACAAGAAAACCCACACTGCATCCTATTCCTCACTCTTCTGCCTATTTGATTTCAGATAGGCGCTGGGTCATCTCTAATTTTTTGACAAAGCAATAATACCATTATTTGCCATCTAATTAACCTTTAAGGGATTAACTTCTCGACCATCCCTTTCATCTTGTTTTCTGCAACCGCTTGGCTGATTTTTTTGCAGCACTTATCTAGTATTATGTAAAATTTCTATTTGGTGTCCTCACGGCTACCAGAAAAGTATTATTCGATAACTCACTGGCCCAATCCAGGGCCTGGATAATGGTTACATTGTGTCCGAGATGCACTGAAATTGAGCTATGTGCAATAATTAAATAAATGGCAGAAAAGGGTCAAAAATTTTGAAAGCTAACGGCTAGAGCCTATTATAGCCACTAAGTTATTTTATACATAGATTTGCAGATAATTGAGTCTAGTTTCACTTATCTGTAGACCACTTTTGCATTAGATGAACAGAAAAAAAAACAGTTTCAAAAATTGAATAATGGAAGCTTTATAAAACTAAGAAATTTTTCTAAAAGAGCCACCCATATGCCACAAACACCTTAAAATTTCAGTCAAAAAGATTCATCCAATCCCGTGAAATAAATTTTTATTATTTATGTATTTTCCCAAAAACCAAAAGCGATGAAGGTCTGAAACTTTCAGGATCTTCGATTCTTAACAACATGTACCGATCGTGAAAATTTTAATAAAACATCCCTCGGAGGCACGTTGATCATGCTTATCCGGCTATGGCCTTTTCCGAGTTATCTCCACACAAACCCCTTTTTTACTACTAGATTATGGCACTGAAGGCCAAACTTGAAGGTTTCACTCCGAACAAATTCAGACTTGTGAAGTTTTTCTTTAAAAGTTGACGAAGTGATATAAATACAAAATTACGAAAAAATAAATTTAATAAATGTCAAATTGTTACAAACATTTGTGCTTTTTATTATATTTTAAAATGTCGTGAATGTTTAGAGTTTACTTATTATTATTAATAATGGAGCGAATAGTTAAAAAGGATTGTAAGTTTGCCATTGCTGGTGGTTTACAGCTGAGAAATCTTTTGAAAATTTTGCTAAACTTATTAAATATTTCATCAACCGCAGCAATTCCGTATCAACTGCAAAGTTTTTTTCTTCGTAAGGTGTAATTACTAACCCGTTAAGTGGATTTAAAGCCATATTTGAGTAGAGATCATCAATCATTATAGAATTTGATTTGTTGTAGTTTCTATATTTGTGCCATATTACACCCAATGGTTTCAGCTGGAAATAAAAATTTAAAAAACTATTATTTTCATCCCGTAGGAAAGCTTACGGGTAATATTCCATATTCGGGTAAGTAAATAGTCATCATAGCATTACGATCTGCTAATGCCATTATTTTAAAATTTAAGGTGCGAGTTAACGACACCATGCTTAACTTTTCTTCTAAAATTTCCAGATCTGTGGCCGACCATATCACAAGGTCATAGTAACGGTACACTTGTGTTAAAAAGGTATATAAGTAAGGTCTTTTGGTTCGTTCAGTGAGAACACCAAATTTTTTAATATCAACTAAAGTTTGATCTAAATCTAAGACCAGCAACTTTTTGTTTGCTCGTGGTGTGGTTAACACTTTTAGTGTACATTGACAAGCATGAGTCTCAATAGTATTGCAGAATCGTTTTGACCTTTCGATAGCCAATTGAACTTTTTCGACGTCTCTCTGTGTCTCTTCTTTCTTTGCAGGTGATGTTGGTTTGCTACGACATTGCCGACTTGTACTAGGAAGATTAGTTTTATCTTCAATTAAAGTTATCACAGTACCAGCTTTTACATTTATTTCGGAGAGTTTTGTACAACTTTTTGGTTTGTTTCCTAAAATTTTCATATTATACACAAAGAACTAAAAAATCAATATATTTACCTCTAATTTTTAAATTTTTCAATACGTCGTGTGTCAATGCAAGACCAGTCACTCGCGAAATTTCATTTTTCAAATCCTTGACTGTTGCATTGTTTTTCACACTAATAATGAAGTTTTTTGAGTTCCATTTAATTTGTAAATTCTTTGTTTTATCCATTTTTATTTGTTTATTGTTATTTTATTATTATTTTATTCATTATATTTCCATAACTAAAATTTTGTTAACCATGTTTACGACCGAAACATTTGACTATTTAAAAAAACATTTGATTTACATGGAACTACCAACGTAAATTTGCAGGGAATTTTTGTTGAATTTGTAATAAAACATTATTTTACTTGTTTTATTTTGCGCAGCGGCGGATCTATAGTATATCGAAAGTGAAACCAAAAAATGGGTTATCGCATGTCGGATTTGTGGAGGGGGATGGCAAATAGATTTATTTTGATAAGATCGAATTTATATTCTTTTTTACAATTTAAATATTTTTTTGTAAATTTATAAATTTTTACATCAATATTGCAATGAAATTTTTCTCACTTCTGAAAAATAATTTTATTTTTTATATTTAGCATGTGGTTAAATTACTCAGGAGTCATTTCATATCAAGTGGTCCAAACTTGTCGCTCGACTATCCTAAAATAAATTGATTTTTTTTGTGAACATCCCGAAGGAGACGGCCAGAATAAAGTTGTTATTCCACCCGGGTTTGAACTAAGGATCTTGGCTTAGCAATCAACAATTAATTAACCAAAATGCCATGACCACTTTAATTTTGAGTCATAATAGCACAAAAATTATAAGTATAAATTCTACAAAATGCAGCAAATTGACTCTAAAAAATATAATAAAATAAAATTAATTATATAAATGTAGGGTAGGCCAAGGCCTATCTAGCCCACCTTCTAGCACGCTGCTGACTCGAAGCCATAAGCCATAGATCAGTGATTCTCAAAGTTAGGATTACGAAAACTTTGTGAGAATTTGAGAGTTGCAGACAAATTTTTAATCAATTTGGATGTTTTTCTACACAAACCCGTTTTCGGGGAGTGCTTTCAAATTTTTAAGTGCAAAAGTGGGTCGCGGACCAAAAAGTTTGAAAAACACTGGTTAAAATTTTTCGATTTACTGAAGTTGGCGCGGTTCGAAGTTGGCAGCTTCTCCAATGTTTTGAAATTTGTGGAATTTGTCAGTTTGTGCGGTAAAATCTATTATTCTTCTAATTATTTTATTGTAACCGTGTAATTTATTATGCAATTAACATTGCGATAAACCCGGGTGTATTATGTTTTCGAAATTATCAAAGTTTGTTTACCGGAGTTACAAATAAAAGATTATATTTTAGGTTATGATTGTTTTGATTTTCGAACGAAACCTGGAACATCATGCAGGGCTCCGAAGAAGAGTTACCTGCTTATGCATCGTGGAAAATGATTTACGAGACCATAGTACCGGCTTTGGTTAGTCCTAATATGGCCAAGGAAACGTTAATAAAATTGTCGGAGTTGATCAAGAGGAAACAATTTGCAAATGTATTTGTGTATTCTGAAAAAGATGAGAGCACATATGAAGAGAATGCAGCTATATCGCAATATTACAAGGCATTTACAGTTTGGTTACTGGGGCGATTTTATTATTTGTTTTATTACGAAAACTTAGCCAGGTAACTTGGATATGACTTTGTTCTGGTTATTTTTACATACATTATTTGTTCCAGTTTATATAATGTGGTAGTCGATACACATTGGCACATACTACACAAACTGTACTTAACACAGCCTCACATTTATGAAGAAATCTGCATGGAATATTTGTCTGCTGTGAATCAACTTTCCCAGTGCTATACATTTGTAATACGCAGCAAAGCTAAGAAGAAACGTCCATACACAATAAAAATATTTCAATTTTGTGATCAGGTAAACTTTAGAGAATTAAATCTGCCTGCTTTGATAATGGGGATTACATCTAAGAAAGTTTGTTTGAATATGTTGACCCAAAATCTGAAACTGATTTATAAAATAGTCTCGCTAAATATATCTGTGAGCAGGTATAATAAATTCACAGATGATGCTTTGAAGTTGCTTTTGGAGATCCTACAAAAAGGAAATTTTGTGATTAAGTGTATCATAGTGGAAAATTATATCGAATTGTTAAAAAGGTTTAAATTTTATAATTCGAAAATGCCTTCCAATTACGTAAGAAATTTTCATCTAGTCATAAGCGCTGTTGATTGCTGGATGAAACGAATTTATGTTAAAAAAATGACGATTGAACGAAAGAAGTTGGAAAGATTTGAGAAAATTTTGATCTCATTGTTATGCAACGGTGAGAATTTGGAAAACAGTAGATGTAAAATGAATAATATTGCAAGTTTCTTGATTACCAAGGTAACTTGTGAAGAATTACGTTGTATTTGCTTGGATAAAGCATCTTCAAGTCAATTAACCCAAATTTTGAAAACTAACCAATTAATAAATGAGCATTTACAGGATATGTTAGAGAATGGAAACTATAGTATTATGAATATCTTACAACAACAAATTTTGAACGAAATCATTCAGCATATAAATTCAAAAAAACCAAAAAACAGTTTTAATGTAGTCGAATCTAATGCAAGTCCTTCTTGGAAAACTGTTCACAAGATATTTGATACTTTTCTACTCTTTCAGTGCTTTGGAGAGAGATGTCAAATTACTTACAGTTTAACATTTTTGCATAACCTTCTCGATATGATGATATGTATAAACATTGAAATTCAGAATTTCTGTATTTCTCAGAATAATAACTTTCTTCAGTGCTATTTTTTTAACGAACTGAGTATTCTAAGTTTCACATTGAAAATTATCAACACTCACATGGACAGTTGTACATCTCGAAATTATGGTGATAGCTTAAGTGAATTAATCTTGAAAATATTTAGCAAGTTACCAATTGCCTATTCTGTTACTTGCATTAATTTTGTGTTCAATTGCATCGCATATCCTTTCAATAAGATAGAAAGAGGGATCAAAGACACTTCTTTAAGTGCAAATAAAGACTTCTATGAATTAGTAAAAACGTTTTCGTTTTATTTGATAAGATTGCAGTTCACTGAAGAAATGGCTGCAGTCTATTTACATGCTTTAGTTCAGAACATTTCACTTGGTTTTATAAGGCTTAACACCAAAACGAAGGAATTTCAAGCTTTGCAAAATATTTATACTGGTGCTGTGAAGAGAGAACTCTGCAAAGATACGGTGAGTTTTTAAACAAATTTATCAATTATTTGAGGTAACTCAAATATCAGTTCAAATATCAGAAATCAGTTCAATCAAATTTTGCATTATAGAGAATTTCATGAAGAGGTTCATTAAGTCTTTTTTGGGTATTTGCTCATTCATGTCCGCCACTGACGGACGTGAATAGATTAACTAGATTCACCTATATATGTAGGTTCCGACTTAGTTTATAAGTCAAAAGTAAAATAACTGCAGATAATTTTCATTAAATAATAAATAAAAAGCACTTTTCTGTAGGGTTAGATAATTTAATTATAGCCAACCGGTTTCGTGCATCTAACCGGCACATTTCTTCAGGGCAAGGCCACTAAAAACACAACGATATAAATCGGTGTATTTATTCACTTGACTCTAATGAATCTTAGAGCACCACAAATGTATTTAATGCCCAAACTCGATAAGGAGGGCACACCAATTAAACTGGTAGTTTAAACCAGAATTGCTAAAGCTCTTAATAGGATACTTGCAATAAAATAGGAATATGCTTTCGAATATTCCATAAAGAACTGAAAATTATTAATAGTATAATTCATAAAAAGAAACACCTTATGGTCACCAGGGTTTGTTAACTACCCCAAATACAACCATCGGATTCGACTATCGCAAGCTATAAAATAGCAGAGATATTAAGAAAATATAATATTGTCCTATCGCACAAAATATCTAATAAAATCATCAACAATTTAAACAAAGTGAGAGACAAGACATGTTTGTTAAGACTAAGTTGAACATAACTTAGATGCCCGATCATAAACGATAGTTTGGTAAATGAGCTACGCATTATGTGGCGTAGCCCTGTCAGATAAAGTTAAACGTCCCTGAATACACGAGCGTAAATCTTAGTTTAATAAAATGGTGAAGATGCTGCTTCTTCCGCTTATCGGAGCTAGGTTATTTTACATACTGATTTGTGTTTGCATCTTATTTTATGTTTTGTTTTTTAGTAGCCTTGCCCTGAAAATAATAATAATAATACTTTATTTTCCAACAGGTAACCCCAATAATAGGAAAAACAAAAACAAATAGATAAATAACTAACTAGAAAGAAAAAACAATAGCAATTTTAAAATTACATAACAAAGAAAATCAGAGATTATGTCCGAGATTTTAAGTATTCGTATATGCTATTTCTTGTTTTGATGGGTCCATTGCATCTAATATCACATATTTCCATAATTTTATTTGTGTTTTCACACATTGTGGTAATAGGACTTTTCTTCATTACATTTGTTCTTTAGTGTCCTATATAAAAAATTTCATTGTTTCTTCTACCTTTCCTGGGTGGAACATATTTGATGTTTTTAACTAATTCGTCACAGTCCACTTGGCAATTTAATAATTTTTGTAAGAATAAAACGGATGTTACAAACCTTCGATTTTCAAGGGATTGACAATTGTTCATTCTCAGTAACTGTTCATGGTTGAAACCTCGTTATGGATATACCCCGCTAGTCTTCAAGTGAAGGTACTTAAGGAATCGTCGTTGTACCGATTCGAGTAAATCTTTATGTACCTGGTATATGGGAGCCCACACAATAGAGCCATACTCCAACGTACTCCTGACATAGGCATAATATAAAATTTTAATACTGTCAAGATTGGAGAAATCACGACAGCTACGAATAACAAATCCCAATGTTCTGAAGACTTTTGTGACTGTTTGTTCAATATGCTTACCAAAATTGAGTTGCGTATCAAATAAGATACCCAAGTCTTTGAATTCGCTGCAACGATTGATGTTTGTGTCGTTGATTTTGTATATGTATTCGATCGCGTTTGACTTATTTGTGTATGTCATGTGTTGCACTTTGCAATATTTAAATTCAGCTTGTTGTTATGGCACCAAATTACAACAGTTTCAATATCTCTTTGAAGTTCCTGGCAATCTTTAATTCCTAATATCGACCGAAACACTTTTATGACATCCGCATAGATCAGGACACGACTCTTGATCGCATTGACGATGTTGTTAATAAATATTATGAATAAGAGTGGGCCAAGGTTGGACCCTTGTGGAACTCCTGAAGATGGTGTGAATACGCTAGACTTGTGACCCATGTATTCAACAAATTGTTGCCTATTATACAGGTAGGATTCCAATAGCATTATTAATTCTTGAGAAATGTTAAATAGCCTCAATTTATTGATGAGAATGTGCAGGTCAATTTGATCAAAGGCTTTTTGAAAGTCGGTATATATCACATCAATCTGAAGTCTGTCGTCAACTTTGACACATATTGCATGAAACATGCTAGGTTCGTGACGGTGTGTGCCAGTTAGGTGTACGAAACCGATCGGCTATAATTAAATTAACTAACTCTGCAGAAAATTGTTTTTTATTTATTATTTAATTAATTTATCAAGTTTATAAATTTTATTTGTAGTTTAGTGTAAAGTTAGCTTCCTAACACAACCTCGATATAACCTCATAGGGGCCATCCATAAAGTACGTCACACGAATTTTAGGACTTTTGAACCCCTCCCCCCTCCTTGTCACAGGTTGTCACATTTTTATAACCCCCCCCCCTCCTGATGTGACGTCACACATTTTTTAAATTCACTTGTAATTCTTTAATTTTTGATTCTGTCTCATCTTCAACGTTATCATTATTTTTTAATCTTTTCCATAAGGCGTTAACTTCTTCTTGTATGGTTTGTTTTTTTTTGTCAGCATAGGCTGCACTATAGGCATCGAATAATCTGCGGTAAAGACTACCGTAATCAATCTTTTTGTTCATTTTAAAATAATTTAATAAATTAAAAATGTTAAAACAATTAAACTGAGAAGACTATGACTGCCACTCGGCAAAAGTCAATCGTGAAATAAACAAAAGGAATGTATTGAAGTCACTGAAGTCACATTGTCGAAGGTCTCGCAATAAGCATCCGACGTGCGGAACGATAGAAAAGCGAGCGAGCACTCGCCGACGACTTAAACCTATTTAAATCCTTATCATTCAAAATTCTCGTGAATTTGAGTGTCTCACTTGCATTACAACGCCGCTCTAGAACTTAAATGACGTTGCATGAGAGCTCTTGCTAAATGCTAAATTATTAATAAATATAGATCAAGTTCGTAAATTTTTAAAATTTTTAATTCACATCCAAACTGCGTTTTAGTATTTTAAATTTTAACATGTGACGTCACAAAAGTATTGACCCCCCCATGCCCCTTGTCACACGATGTCACACTTCGGTGATACCCTCCCCCCCCATTAACGTGTGACGTACTTTATGGATGGCCCCATATAAAGCTAAGAGTCCTCACTTTTACCAATTAAGGAATTCCAAATATAGGCTTATAGGTAAACATGGTATATAGATAGCTAAGAGCTTTGCTTTTTCATCAAAAATCAGAAGAATTATCTAATTAAATAATTTTATTAAGGAGACGATAGTAGGTTTGGTAGTTAAATGCATGGCTAGTAATATCAAGTGCCTAGTTGGACTCTTGGTGAAATGAGAATTTGATTTCTGATTACCTATGGCAATAGCAAACCATCAGAGTGTAAACTTAGAAAGCGTCAATTATTGTAGTTCAGAAGTAAGGTCGAAGATCGAACAACAATGGGGTAGGTACTTACCTACCTACTTATACAAAAAATATATTGCGTAAAATTTCCTAAAATATGATCTTTAGGATGCCATAGAGGGGCGAGTCATAAAGCAAATTTATGTATGCTAGATTTCTTTTAATTAAATTTTTAAAAATTTCCCCAAATTTCCTTTAAAAAAGTGGAAAAAACAAAAAAAGGGTTATCTTTGGTATTCCAAAGATTTTCTAATTTTCTGAGATTTCCTAGAAATTCCTAAGATTTTCTACACTTCTTCGGATTACTCATTTCTTAAGATTTTTTCGGATTTTCTAAGATTTCCTTTCGCTTTTACATCTAATTTTTCCAGCTCCCAATTATTCCTTCTTCGGATGCTATTTAACATCATTGCTTTTATTTTTTTGTTATATATTATTTTGTTTTTATGAACTAAACTTGGACAAATTCTTTTTATAATTTTGCACGAAAAGCTGTGACGTCACAAAATATTATTTATAATAAGTTGCCGAGAAAGTAAAAAAGTGATGATTAATGGCAAGGGCATCCTAGGAATCGTATTTTTGGAAATTCGCACAAACATAATTTTATGCAAGTGTCGTATTACGTGTCAAACAAATATCATCTTCGTACAGTTGTACTTCTTTGTAACCTATATCATTTACTTTTAATGACCAATTTGAATTAATTTCTTTTTAGATGTACGTCAAATTAGCATCATTTCCAATCATTTTTAATAATCGAGATCAATGGATAACGGAAATTTTATTGCCAGCATTAGCACACAGAAGCTTTGGTCCCACAATGAAATCTGCAATTATACGGGAACTAAAATTCGTGGTTTGTTCTTCATCAGCTCAGTTTGTACAATGTGTAATATTGGGAAAAATAGATAAAAGCTTATCTTACGAATGGTATTGCTTAGCCTGTGTTAAAGGTTTTGATGCTATAAGAAATGAATGTGATATTTTGAAACAAATTATTAATCAGAGGCTTAAATCTTTCACCACAGTTCAAACTATTTTTAAACTAGAACAACCTCTACATGGGAGCTCATCTGTTCTTAACTGCATTCTACAAGGCATTTTTAATCTTTGCGAAAGTAGCCATGTTGAGATTAGAAGAGAAATTTCAAGCTCTTTTCATTCGTTTTCTCATATACCCGCATTTCATACAAGGAGTGCAATGATGATTTGGATTAGACTTTTAAAAGATGACGATGAAGCTGTACAACGTCACATTGCAAATAACATTAATCGCATTTTAAAGGTAACATTTTTATACAATCGTTTTTTTTTTAAATTTAAGTTATTTTGATTTTATTAGAGGCAACACATTTTGTCAGAAGAAAAACGAGAGGAAATGTGCAAAATCCTATTTTATCACTTGGAATTATATGCAAAACGTTCTTTGGAAACTGGAAATCACTTTTCGCAAGAATCGATTCTTCTGGCTCTAGAAAAAATAGCAGCCATGGAAGTAAATTATACTGTGATGCATACTATAAATTTATTGTTTTATTTTATTATACTGAATATGTCCTATTATCAATTGAAAGCAACGTCGATCTTTATTGAAAGAGCAAGAATGAATGAAACGAATACCGTTGCGGTTTACTACCAATACAAAATCGAATTTTTGGAAACTATTGTAAAGCTTTGCGTTGTGAATCAAACTTTGGGTGAAACTAGTATTCTAACAAGTTTGGACAGATTAACACTTTCGCTAGGATATCATTCTTCGAAAGCTTTCATTGCACAAGAAGCCAGATATATCTTACCATTCTTAATGTCTTTATTTATGAATGATCCAAAATTAGAAGAAATTATAGAGGAAGTAGCTGTAATCTGTGAAACTGATATAAGTGGCTTGCTAATTAGCAAATATGCAAACATATTTTTACATATATTTTTAAAAGAAGACGACACCACATATAAAAAGTGTATAAGTTACATAGAAGACCGCACCAAGCTTAAAGAAGAGAATTTAGCAAAGCAAAATTTTCAGGCGATTATGCATGAATTGTTGCTCAATTTTAACAACAAACGAGATCAAGTCTTATTAGCTATCCAAAGTTTAGTTCAAGTGGAGCAAAATTCTTTTAGTATAGAAGATATTCCAAATTATCTTCAACCAAAATTTTTGGGAGTTTTGGCCTACTTTGATATGAAATTAATTGGGCTTTACACGGCTAAAAATCAAGTTCTGTTAAGTTTAGCCGATCTGCTGGTTTATATGGGTTCAAAATACATAACTCCGCTGAGGTTCAAAATTTTAGCAATGCTAACCACATCCTTGAGTTTAACCTACAATAAATATCCTGAACTAAATTGTGACGTATGGGTTGCCTTCATTAAAACCTGCGAAATTACGGCTTTGGGTCCACAATTGGCTTCAATTTTTGTATCACTTGCACCACTGGCCGATCAAAATCCCGATAAAATATTTCAAATATTTAAATACCTGGTAATTGAGAATGAAACAAAAATTAAAGATCACATTTGTGACTTATTTTTTATCGTGGAATCAAACATTAATTACGAAATCTGTATTGTGGTGAGCAAATACTTACAGGAAATTGAAAAATTACCATTTCGAGATCAATTGAAAACTTTTTTGAAATATTTGAAACATGAAACTATTGATGTTCGTATCCATGGGTTTAAATACATCAAGAAACTGTTTGAAAAAAATCGAGCACAACTTCATCAACTAACTTTGGGTATCAATGGAATTGATTCTTTAATTTTAGAATTCATGGACATTATAATGATTATTTCTTGTCAGGAAAATGATAACTCATTAAAGTTAGCATGTGCGGAATGCATTGGCGAGTTGGGTGCAATCGAACCCACTCATTTACCACAAAAGTAAAAATTTTTAATTTTATTTTTTTGATTCTTAAATTTTGAATTTTTAGACGTAAAGGGGGCGAGGATAATTCGTTTGTGTTTTTTATTACTGAAGATGGCTTCATTATAAATGCATTAAATGAACTCACCAGAGCACTTCATTCAGAAAAAAATACACAGGTAAGTAAAAACTAAATAGCTTGAAGCAAATTCAACAACGTAGATGGCTTATGAATTTTAAATACATACATAGGGGATGTACATAAAAAAAATTCCTATGTTTTTTTTGTTTTATTAATTAAACTTTTGATGAAAAAATTTTAATATGGTCAAAAATGAAGAAAATAAAGCCTTTTATATATCTCATAAAAATATTGTACAAATTTGTATGGAAATCTAGGATTGTATTTTTAACTTTGGTATGGAATTTTTAGAACATGGACCGATTTGCTCTTGCAATTCAAGAAATTTTGAAAACTTATGGAATTTCTCCTGATGTGACCAGCCCAAAACATGACATATGGAAAGAAATTTCTGAATCTCAACGGGAACTTATGCTGCCACTGTTATCTTCTCGTTACACAATGGTGCATTCTGTAGAGGATATCTCAAATTGTCCTATTTATGGTTCTACATTTGGTTCCACTTTTAAAAGTTGGATTTATTAGTAAGTTTTGTACAGTTACAAATCTTTCTTTATTTAAAATTTTTTATTTAGCTGGACAGTTAAATTGGTATTGACGATTAATGATGATAAAAAGAAACTTCTACAACTTTGCTTACCTAGTTTAAAACAAGATTATAGAACTTTGATGCAATTTTTACCACATATACTAGTGCATGCTTTATTGGAAGGTGACGAAGATTCTCGAAACATTATTTATACTGAAATTTCGACTATCATTAATTCAGTTTATATTAAAAGTGAATCACAAAAAATGGAAGATGTAAGTTGATCAAAATAATTTTACACTAAAAATTTAAATATTGAAATACTTTTAATAAATAGAATAACATAAGTATATATTGCACTGTTAAGGAGTGAAATCTTTAAAAATGCATACTTACTTAAATTCTTTTATGCAGTAAATGCAAACTTATCAAACCTCAGCCTTCCACAAAGAAATGTCAAAGTAAAGTTATTAGCAATCTTTTGTGTTTTTTTAAAATCTTGTGAAATTTTAGCTGAACGTTAAGATTTATTATAATTACATAAACAATTGAATTACAATTTTAAATGAATTTTATAAATTCGTCAAATGCACCATATTATTTTTATTTCAATTCGTGTTCCGCGAATATCCCGTTATCACTTAATAATGTGGATTGTTCAAACCTGTCTTTCTCTTCTTCACGCTAAATGGAGCAGCTTTCATCTACTTCCAAAGTTTTCTATGCCACAGTTCCAAATGTTCTTCAAAATTGTTTTTCCAAATTATATTATAAATTTATCCAAATTGAATTTGTTATTGTTGCTTCTAAATGATTTTAATTATTTAAATTTTCATTGTGAATCTCCACTCTCAGAGGATATTTCCACCAGACCTTACTGGTCCACTTTCAATCGTAAACTTTATAGTCTCGGAGAATTACCTCCGCACGACCTTACTGGTCCACCTTTTTTTATCAACTGACTTTATTTATTATTCATCTTCTTATCAACCCGTTGCCAAGACGATTCATTTATTTTCTTAATTCAAATTTTGTTTTTGATAATGTGATTTAAATCTGTTATTTGCATGACGACGCATGTTGGTCAATACACTTGAAGTTGTTCAATTTTCGATTGTTTACTTAAGCAATAAATTATTTAATTTTTAAATTAAATTGTTAAATTTCAAACATTAACTTTTTTTGAACTTTCTTACATTTATTTGTTAATGAAATTTATAACTGCTGTGGGCTTTATTGCCTACCTTTTTGAACACTGCAATATACATACATTATCATAACATCATCATGATGCTACAGACGATCATTTACCTAAAATTATAAACACTTGATAAAAAAATGCATAAAAATTACAACAAATAATTAGAATTATTAGCTCTTGAAAATTTATATAAATATAATATCAGTAATGAGCTAAGTTAACAATAAATCAAACTAATATTTTCGAGCTTTCGAGAGTGGATACTCTCTTTATCGAAAGCTCGAAAATATTAGTTTGATTTATTGTTAACTTAGCTCATTACTGATATTATATTTATATAAAAATTACAACAGCAATACTTTAATTAAATAGATAGAAATCATATTACTATGTTTTCCGTATAAACAAAAAACTTCTTAAACTTGGTGTTATAGAATTCTGAAGATTCTGAAGAAGATACATTACAAAATATGATCATAATAAGAGATGGCACTATAGAACACGAATGTGGTAAAGTTATTTTTATACTGTTGGATTTCCTGGATAGATGGGTAAGGGAGTGGAAATGGAAATATCGGGATACTCTGAATGAAAACAAACAATATCAAGTGGTTGAGGTAAATAATCTTTGTTTTTGTTTCTATTTAATTATTCTTGAATATAAGAATTGAATAATTCTTAACTTCCTTGCACCAGATCTGAATTTGAAGAAAATTATGATCTACAGTCTGTTTGGTTATAATGTACTAAAAATCCCCGATTTATTTGGTGTATGATAACTGAAAATTTGTGATTTTGTGCAGGTTTGTAGTGTTCAGTAGACATTTCCTTTTTTCATATAATCATTTGATAAGGTCTTTTACATTTGCTCTTAGGGAGCGTTCATAAACTACGTGGTTTGGCCAAGGGGGCGGAGGGGTTAGGTAGAATGCTACGCAGGGCTACGTGAGGGTACGGGGGGAGTTATAGTCAAGCTACGTAGTTTTCTTCATTTATTATGAAAGCAATTTGCAGAATATAAGCGACAACATAATATGGATATTTATTTCCATATTTGGAATTTTTTTTATTATTTATGTCACTATTATACGACTTAGGCGAAAAAATAATTTTAATTTTGTATTATTAAAGTGAATATTAGCGCATCTTTAATTATTCTAGTGTTCTTTAAAGTGTCACTTCAAGTTTCAAGTGTTATATTGATGTGAAATGACCCTGTACAATAATCTTTACGAGGCTTATCGGAAATGTTTTTCCAACGAGTTTTCAAAAGCCAAAATCCAAAATGATGTTAATGAGTTATGGAAATCTTTTAAACAGGACACAACATGTCTTCTGGACTTTATATGAAAAAAAACTACGTTCCATCTAAGGGGGGGGGGGTATCATGGTAAAAGCTACGTTAAGCTACATGATGGGAGGGAGGGGTTCTAAAGAGGTCAAAATCAAACTACGTGGTTTATGAACGCTCCTTTAACGGAAATTTTCTAAAACTAGGTACGTTATAACAGGACACAACTGTATATACTGCATTAACATGAAATACTTTGTTTTTCTAAGTAAACTGTGATCTTGGACTATTTAACAATGGTTATAAAAATATTTATTTTTTGTTTCTAGAGATTTTTAATTACATTTTCGAAGTTGAAATTGGCACGTTGTAATTTCCTGGTAGGGGAATTTACAGGAGCTTTAATGCTGTTAGAGGATTATTTAAGAAATAAACCACAAGAGTTACCTAACCAATTCTCATTCCTAGTGAAGGTATTTATCAAGATTATTTTTATGTAAAACTTGTAAGTTTTAATAATTGCAGCTTTATACCCAAATGAACCACACTGATGGTATGGCAGGTGTCACCACTTTACAATCTTGCGAACCACCTTTAGAACAACGACTCCTCTCTTATTTGTTATCTGGAAAATTAGCAGATGCAACAGCTTGTTATGAACAAACACCGACACGCATACGACCTTGCTATATCCAAGTACGTAATACCAGTCGATAATTTTCCAAAATAGTAAATTTGTTGTTTTAGGGCCTTGTTCGTTGTTACTTAGATATGGAAAATACTAACACAGCTTTGTATTTTACTGAAGGTGTTTTAGAAAAGCAACCACAATTAAGACCTATCTTATTAGAAACTCAAGCTGAACCTTTATGGCGACTCAGTCGATATGATGAGCTAGATACCTTACTACAGCAGCCGGAACTGACAAAAAATACAAGTTGGGACATCCAAATTGGACGCGCTTTAATCCACTTTAAAAAAGGTTGTTGTAGATTAATCTCCTGCAATAATAATTTTTTGATTTTCAGAAGAAAGAAAAGAATTCAAGGCGATCTTAGATTCGTTACGACTATCTCAAATCGACATGTTAGGAGCTTCAAGTCTACAGCAAAGAGTTTACAACCAAGGATACAGTTATATAACAAAATTGCATATTATTAGCGAATTGCACCAAGCAGAAGAAATGATGCATGAGCTGTTGATTCGGCCAAATGACCTCAATGTCTGTAGAACTGTCATAGACAACTTGGCTACCGAGTGGGAGTTTCGTTTAAAGGTACTAAGACCTTAGATCATTACATATTGCATAGATTCAAAGTGCCGTTACTTTGTATCTATGTAATATATATGATCTAAGTACTAGACGCACTAATATTTTGTTTTCTTTAAATTGTTTTTTATAGTTGGTGGAAGAATCGGTTCGTGTTCAAGAACCAATACTGTGTTTACGTCGAGTTGCTATAGAACAAGCAAGGGATATACTAAAAGAGAGAGTTCCCCATGCTTTACCAAAATTAAATAATCTTCTTGGAGAATCTTGGTTACTTAGTGCTTCTATCGCTCGAAAGTCTGGGGTAAACCACATTTTTTTGAAAAAACGGAAAATTTTGATAAAAGTACATTTTTTCAGATGCCACAGCAAGCTTACACATTTTCACTGAAAGCTGAAGAGTACAACCCCCCTTATTTATTTTTGGAAAAAGCTAAATTGCAGTGGTCTAGAGAAGAACACGAACAAGCTCTTGCCACTTTAAAACGTGGTTTAGAATGTCTCCTACCAGAAAATTGTTTGAATAGCAAGTCTAATGCCATTGCAAATTTAAGTCTAAAAAATAAGTGAGTTTTTTTTACATTACAAACTTTTTTTAAAAATATTTTTGGAATATAGGAAGTTGGCAGCTGAAGCAAGATTACTGATTGCATCATATAATGATAATCTTTCCAATGTTGATGCAGAAACTAATATCCAGTATTATAAGGACACTGTTGAAGTATATAAGGAATGGGAACACAGTTTTGTAAACTTTTCTACTTGAATTTGGTTTTTATACTTATAGTTGTTACTTTAGGTTTGTTTAGCAAAGTATTATGATAGAATCTTTCTAACGATACCCGATAACGAAAAAGACATTAAAGGTAGTGACATTCAAATTCATATGGTGAATTATTTTGGCAAGTCGTTGTTGTATGGCAACAAATACATATATCAGTCAATGCCGCGTTTACTAAGTATTTGGTTTGATTGTGGTACTAGACTTCTTGATCCACCTACTAGAGATAACAGAAATAATACGCTGCTTAAGCTTACAAAAATAGTTGATACGTATTTGGAGAGACTTCCAATTTACGTTTTCTTCACTGCATTTTCGCAACTTGTTTCTAGAATCTGCCACCCTCAAAGGCAGGTGTACATGGAGCTAAAAGAAATTATAATTAAATTGATATTGAAATATCCTCAACAAAGTTTGTGGAACATAATGTCTGTAATAAAATCAAGTTGCTTGATGAGAAATAAGCGATGTTCGGAAATTCTAAATGACAGTCGTTTGAAAACTTTAACGATGAATAGACTTGTTTCAAATTTTACAATTTTAGCTGAAAAGTTGATAGAATTGTGCAATAAAGAAATACCAGATAACTGTTCAAAACCCACAATTAACAGTCTACTGCGATCTCTTCCAAGGTATTATTTCTTTCTAAGATTAATCGTAGTTCTGTGATAACACGCGTAAACACATTTTAGGTTGCTCAGTAAAGAAGATTTTAGTAAAATAATGGTTCCTATTGATAAATTCAGAAAATTGATTTTACCTAACCCCGATTCTTCAAGCTACGAACATAACCCATTTCCAAATCACTACGTTCACATTGCAGGAATTGAAAATGAAGTTGTCGTTCTTGCCAGTTTACAACGACCAAGGAAAATCACCTTTCGAGGTTCTGATGGTAAAAAGTAAGTATTTTAATACTTACAGGTTCCTTATCTTATCGTGCTTCTTTTCTAATATTTTAGATATGTCCAAATGCTAAAACCAAAAGATGATCTCCGCAAAGATTTTCGTTTGATGGAGTTCAATGATATTGTAAACCAAATGTTTTTGTCTGAACCAGATTCACGACAAAGACGTTTATATATTCGTTTGTATTCCGTGGTTCCTTTGAACGAGGAATGTGGACTTATTGAATGGATTCCCAACTTGCTTGGATTTAGATCAATTGTGATGAATTTATACAAAGAAATAGGTAATTTCTTTTTATTTTTAGTTTTTGAAAAATAAACTTTTATTTAGGATTGGGAATGCGTGCAAGAGAATTGAAACAATATTGCCCGAATCTTCGAGATACGTTGTCTAAGAAGCGCGACGTTTTTTTAAATATTTTGTTACCCAAACACCCACCCGTATTAGCAGATTGGTTCAGAAAAGCTTTTCCTGATGCGCAGGTAATCAAATATTCATTATATTTAAGTGCAATATAAATATCTTTGTAGAGTTGGCTAATTGCTCGAGAATCATATGTACACACAACTGCTGTTATGTCAATGGTGGGTTATATACTGGGATTGGGTGATCGACATGGTGAAAATATTTTGTTTGATTCTACAACTGGTGATATAGTTCATGTCGATTTTAACTGTCTCTTTAATAAAGGTAAATATTACATTTAGTCGACAGTATTTTATTACTTCTAACGGAACGGAGCAGGTATATTGTGTAAAATATGTTAGTTTGTATTTTTGCGTATTTCCTCGTTACTTCAGAAGAAATGCACCTAATCGGAGACGGTATTTACCAAATGATTAATATTGTGCCATAGATGGTTTCAGCAGTAAGAAAATTTCAAAAAAATTACGCCATTTTGAATCGGTCATATTGAACTTTCTCAAAATTTGTCCGACGTAAATGAAATTTAAAATCTATATCAATTGTTTATAGTAAAAATTTTTCGCTATATTGAACTTTTGTACACAAGTTATGATCTAATTTTTAATGTATTTTTTAGGTGAGACATTTGAATGTCCTGAAAGAGTACCATTCCGACTCACTCATAACATGGTTTCTGCCTTGGGACCTTTAGGAGTGGAAGGAACGTTTAGAAAATCGTGTGCCTTAACTTTAAAAGTTTTGAGGACTAATTCTGCTACTCTTATGTCAGTTATTACGCCGTTTGTGTACGATCCTTTGGTCTCATGGCCTCGGAATGCTACATCGGCACAAGTACAAATATCTGAACGAACCAATGAACAGGTAAATTAAAATTTGGTTTTCAATTTGGTTAGTAATTTGGTATTTTAGGCTGTAGAACATGTGAGAAATATAGAAGAACGCTTGCGGGGTATTGTGCAAAGCAGAGGAAAAACTTCGATACCTTTGTCGGTGGAAGGACAAACTAATTATGTCATTCAAGAAGCAACCAGTATTGACAATTTATGTCAAATGTATTTAGGGTGGGGTCCATATTTGTAAAATGTTACTATTTCTTATACAATTTCCAGATTTAATGTTTATATTTTTTTATTAGTAAATTATTGTTATATTTCTATATTTATTTTTTGTATTATAGAGGTAGTTTGTTGTTGTGATGGCAGGAATTTCAAATCTCAGCTACGGAGTTATTTTTATCGTAGGTTGGATTCCACGTTAAGGTTTAAGTCAAATTATATACGTACTAGCTGGAAAGCCTGTCCACGGACGGGCATCTAGACCCGGTTGATGTGCAACTCATCCCAGGGGAGTACCGGGAGTGGTCTAATATATTTTTCGGTTGGTAAAAAAATCGACCAATCAGATTGTTTCTTTTTTCACCAAAAAATGGAACGCTGCTGGAACAGCAGCAGCGTGCTGGGATTTTATGTATTAAGATAAGGGGGACATCTATTAACTACAGATTTTTGAACCCAAAATAAGGAACAAGATGAACTCTGCGGCTTTAAGAAGGGTTGCTATAATATTAGAAAACTTAATAACGTGGATTTCTAAAAACTGCTCAGTCATTTCATTTTGAGGGCATGACGAGTATTCTTTCAGAACATAATTTAAAAAAAATTGGGGTTTTTGAGAATTTTTTTGCAAAATTACAATTTTGACTAAAAAATGTTTGGATTTTTATATTTTTTCCAGTAAGAGCTACAAATTTACCAAATTGGCATCGATTTTTCTTATGGTATTCTGCACATGGGCCCAGCCAGCCTGCATGACTTGATATGAATTCAATCAGCTAAATCAGTGTTTTTCAACTTTTTCGAATATACGACCCCCTTTACAAGTAAAAAATTCCGGCGACCCCCTATTATCGCCCGATGATTACCTTAAAAAAAAAAGTCATCATTCCATTTGTTACTTAGAACCCCTTAGCAAATAATTTAAAAATATAATATATAAGCACAACACACAATACCATATATTTATGGTGTTTTTGTGTGTTGCGCACACATTATTTTACCTAGCTTGCGACCCCCCAAGCAAGACGTCGCGACCCCCGCGACTGAGCTAAATAATATAAAACTTAAAAAAATTGATTTTAAAATTTGGAGAACATATAGGGTAGGTAATCCACCAAAACCTATTAAATTTTAAAAAAGTACTTGTTTTTCAGAAAATCAATTCATAACTTTTTTTTAGAAAAATTGCAATATTTTTGATTTTGGAAATATTTTGGATTTCTATATTTTTAAAAACTAAAACTCCTCTCATTTTGTATAAACAACATATTTTAGCGAAAACAAATGCTGGAACCACTCATTACTCTATGCTTTATAAATGGATTCAGTTTATCATTTCAGTTTTTTCTTGTGGCGTTTTTGGGGGGGAAAATTTGGTGTACAAGTAAAGGGAAATCCGGGACAATCTTAGAAATATTCCATACAACCTTCCTTTTTTTTACTTTTTCAATTTTTTCTAAAAGAAATCCTGAGGCAATCAAAGGAAATTTAAATTTTAGGAAATCAAACTGCATTTCTTAATGTGATTTCCTCTTCACCGTATATGTAATTTTTGTACACCAAATTTCTCCGGATTTTCTAAGATTTCCCTTTACTTGTACACCAAATTTCCTCCTTGGGCGTGGATTACCATGATACATAAATGGTTAGACACCACTGTTATACTCATTACAAAACATGTTGAGATTCACTGGTTTGCCATATCAAGGTCTTTAATCAAACAAAAAGAGCCTTGACGTTTCGAGATTATACAAATCAAAATATTTGTCGGTGAAACTCGAATGTGTACGATTTATGCATGCGTTTGAAAATTTTAAATTGAAATTTAAATTTTACAAGGATCAGAATTTATAATCACTTTTCTAATGGCTCATTACGAAATTCGTCCTGTCCGTGGATCAAATACTCGGGGTACATTTATGAAAATGCAAATATTTAAAACTTTAAATTTTGGTTGATATGGAGTCGACTCGTATATTAATATTCCATCCTATTTTTTCGAGTGGTTTTCTTTGTTTAATGTAATAAAATCGATAAATAAATTGTTGGTAAACTCCGTGACGTATGTGCTATTTATCCATCACTTGCTGTTGCTGTCAAAATGTAGAACAATAAATTTGTTGTTTTTATTAAATAAAAAATGATAAGATATGGCGTTAAAATCGTAATTTTTGGTGGAATATTTTTGGTTAAAATATTATGTATGTATAAAATTAGTATGTTTATGTTTTATTTAAAATTATTTCTTGGGCAGATGTAAATGGTCATTGTGTAGATATTCACTCTCAAATTGTATCTCAAGGTTTACATTATGTACCAGGGCCAAATAGTTGTACTTTATGTATTTGTGACAAAGGAGGACCTAAGTGGTGCAAATCTGTTTTGTGTTCGCAACCACAGGTAATTTTAATTATTTTTTAACTTTTCTTCATTAATTTTCTTCCTTTAGAACTGCAAATCATTTCAACGTGGAAACTCGTGTTGCGAATTCAAATGTTTAGATGATATTCTTACAGCTAACGATACCTACAAGGATACTTACGATTTAGCTTTGAGACTTATAGCTAGTGCAGTATTTGTTATTTTGACTTTACTGCTGTTATTCTTCTTTGTCCATCGCTTTCGCAAGCACAAACTACGTGTCCGACAAAACCGGCAGCTAAGTGAAGACCAAAGAAGTTTAAATAGTATCGGATATATCACTGGAAGTTTGGGGTATTTACCAGGAAGTATTGGGTGAGTTCAGAATTTATTACCTTACTTTTTTTTATGTTACATATTTATCAACTTTTTTACACAAAAAAATTATTATAATACTTTTTAATATTAAGTGATCGAAACTCTTCTCTTTTTAAAATAATTTTTATATTGCTTCTTTAGTACTCGTTTACGAACACTCGTTTGTTTCCATCATTGGCTTTCCGCATGTGTAACTCGATCTGGATTTACGCGTTAAACCAACTGTGCTACCGAAGCCATTGGTTTTACCTAATCGTATTTGTTATAAAACTATTAATAGTATTTTCTAGAACAGAAACTGTTCAATTTTCTATCGGGATCACCAAATAAGTGCGCTAAACCAATGCGATTGGTTTTGTATTGCGTAGAACTTTAATATTTTTTACTAATTTTAGGATCGGCACAGTATAGATCGGCCGGGTTGTTAATCTCAGAGTTCATGGAGCTATCGTCGGGAGTCCAGGAGAAATGTATTTTAAATTTTGTTTATAATCACCAATACGTGTTTCATAAATATGTTTTCGTTTTTGTATAGATTACAGGAAAGATTTTTAATAAATATTCTACCAAATATTTTTTAATCGGGTCAGAAATAATTATTTTTATTAATTGAAAATTTATTATAAAAACAGAAAATTAAAAATGTTTTTCTTGAAAACAAAAAAGTACACTAAAAAGTAAAAAAAATTTCGATGAGCCTATACTACATTAGAAACAGGACCGATAAACTTTGAATGGCAACGGGAAGTACTTACCTCAACCGGGCATTGCAACATCATTCGTGATCTCACATCATATCGTGCTGCTTTCCTAAGAAAGAATACTTGGAAAGTTTTTTCTCTTCAGTCGACGTCTGTTTTACGATACACATTGCTGGCTGTTCAAAGTAAATTTGTATTTTAGAGCTTTTGTTTGTAGTCTGGTTTTTTGCAATTCAGACCTTAATTTAGAGGAAATATTGAGTTAAACACAATTGATATTTTGGTTAACATGATTTTTATTGAATAAACAGTAACTAAATTAACTATCCGTTTCTATCATATATTATGTTATATTAATAGAACCTATCGGAAAATTAAAAAAATTCTATTATTAATTTAAGACAAAATATTTTTTGAAAGTTACTTTTAATAAAAATTGCAACATTAATACAAAAAAATTGAACTAAAAGAAGTATATCGAAAAGGAAAAAAACTAATCGTCAAGAACAAAAAAGTTTCATTACTAAAACAGCTATTTGAATTCTACTGATTCAGCAAATTCTTATTTTTTGATTATGTTACCAATTGATGATGGAATGTACATTGATGAAAAACTGAACTGAACCAAAAAAAGTATGTTGAAAAAGAAAAGACTAATGTATATTTTGTTTTTAACGGTGTAATTTACTTTCCGTTTTATAAGTTCTTCTACTTATTCCGCAAGAGTAGTGGGGATGCGCAATGTTGTGCTAAGTAAAGCATTTGATAACCTACCTTTGACAGTAACGTTTCACATGAACACTATCCTTTCAAATATTTTATTTTATACTTATAAAGAAGAGGCCACACTCTCTCGCACACTGTTTATCAAATTCATAGCCCAAACCTTCGGTATTTGTTCATGGGTTTTTGATAACCTTTTTCCCCTTGATTCTTTCTCGTTAATCCACTGCTGGGCACCGCAGTTTTGCGCTACTCTTAAAATTCATTCAACCATCACCGATACAAAAATTAAATCTATAATGATGATCTCAACGGTTTTTTTCTTAAATTTTACCTGGAATAAATCGCTGGAAACTAATTTATGAATACAATTAACTTACGAGGAGGCTATTCATGTTTTTAAAGTAAGTCAAAACAAAAGCGTTTGCACGAATTGCAATTTTTTACTTATTAATTGAAAAATTTTAAAAAAATTAATTTTTTTAAAAATCTTGAGTAAACGAAAAGAACTGATGAAGCAATTATTTTAATTATTATTGATTTTTTTTATTTTTGATTTTACTTTACATTATTATTTTTTATAGTACCAAATAAAATTGCAAAATTTTGAATAACTTTTATAAAGCTGGAGTATATCGAAAATCGTGATTTTAAAATAATTTTTGGAAATACATATTATGTAATTGAAAAGTATTCGGTTTAAGATAAGTACCTAGGAAAACCTACCAATTTGATTTGATGCCAAAAGTCGATATGATTTTGAAGGCCGTAAGACAACTGGGAGCCCTAAGGGCGAGAGCTTGTCAAATAAATTGGTCGTCAGGCCAATTTTTAATAGCTAGTTATAGTATTATACCATTTACATTAAAGTCAGTTTAATTTTATGCACATCTTTAATTAAAAGAACACAGTTATAATATTTGTGACTTACATAATTAGTTCTTTCGAGCTAATGGAGACCATCCAACAACTAATAGTACAAAAAAAAACTTAATTACTAACTGAAAAACTAAACTGAACTGAAATTAAACTTAAAAACTAAACTACAAAAATAGAAAATTTAATTGCCATTTAAATCTGGGAAGACTTCTTTTAAAAGATCGTTGAATATGAGCTTAAACATTGCTAAGTTGATTTGGTAACCTATGTCATCCTAAAAACAATTTTATAAGACAAAAAATGTAAAAATTTTTTTTACTTACTGCAAAAAACTTGGTGCTATAAAGAAGAATGTGTCGAACATCTTCAATGAATTGATCTGCATTTGAATAAAATAAATTCAAAATTCTTTCCCCTATTGCCAATAGATTCGCCGGTTTATTCATAACAGCACAATATAACTGAAAACAAATTGATTATTTTTTATTATATTTAATTAACATTTTTTACTTACTGTAATTAAAAAATGTGTTTTTTCTCTATTTTGAACCATAAAATGAGTTTCTTCAAGTCTTATCCAGATTTTCTTAAGTTTTATTGACAGTATTTTCATATCAGCATGTTTAGCTTTTAACTTTGTGTCGAAGTCATTGTTATCAGCTTGATCATTCAAGACTGTCATAGCGCTGTTTTTAGCCAACAATTCAGCATCTTTCAATAATTGCTCTTCGTATTTGTCAATATTCATGGCTTTATGGGAAAACTGTACGAGGTAATTGTAGCCCTTGGGGATTAGAGAAATTCCACGATCGTACGCAAAATGATCATGATAACGGCCACGTCTAGATGAATCATATGCTTGACCTCTGCAGGATTCATACGAACCACGTCTGGAGGTATCATACGAACCACGTCTGGAGGGCTCATGCAAACCACGTTTGGAGGGCTCATACGAACCACGTTTGGAGAACTCATACAAACCACCTCCTGAGGCTTCACTCAAACCACGTTGGTATGGCTCATACGAACCACGTCTGGATGTCTCATACGAACCACGTCTTGAAGGCCCATACGAACCACGTCTGGAGGGCTCACACGAACCATTGCTGGAGGCCTCATGTAAACCACGTTGGTTTGGCTCATATGCACCACGTCTGGATGCCTCATACGAACCACGTCCGTAACCATAATTAGTAGTCGTTTGATCAGAATTATACTGGCTTTCATAACGTTCCGGTGATTGCAAGTAAGTATTTGTTAGAGGCTGTTGTCCATAGTAATTGGTCATTTTAATAAAATCACTTTTCAAACCTGTATTTATTGTCGAAGGTTGCATCTGTTGTGGCAAAGATTGATGATTTGCTTGATGATAACCTACTGAAGTATTTTCAGTATGTTCATTGGTCTGCGAAATAAACTTATTACCTAAGTCTGTATTTGCTGTTGGATATTGCATTTGATTTGTTGAAAATTCTTGATTGACTGCCGAGGTTTGTACTTTCTCGAAACCATGGTTATCCGTGATTTCCATAACGTCATTGTTTGAACCTGTATTTTGTATCAAAGGTTGCACAAAATGTGTCGGAAACTGTTCTCGATGTGATAAAATTGGTTCTTGCTTGAGATCAATACTTGCAGTCTTTTGGATCGCCTCAGAATTTGCACCTACCTGATCGATTTGATTTTCTTTTGGTTTGTTTAAATTCACAGTTTTTTTGATAGCCCCAGTGCTGGGGCCCACATACTGAATGTTTTCGATATTCTTAGGATCTGTAACTACAGATTCTGTGGACGATTGCTTTTGACATATTTCAGCTTGTTTTTTATCCACTCGAGTTTTTTTAGCCTTAAAATTTGAATTGATTTTCTTTCTAATAGCTCCAGTGCTAGAGCTGGGACCTCCATTTTTCATAGAAGGTTGTTGATAACATTTTCTTACACGTTCCCCAAGTGGTGGAAATTGTTCAGGTATAAAAATAAAAGGAGGACTTTTATTTTCTTCTGTCGAATGTTCCGAAGACTGTGCAGATTGATATTGATCCACTGGAGATTGTTTTTTATTTTCTCCATCATAAGAACTTCCATATTCTGGTGAACATGCTATTCCCCGTGCTTCAGATTGATTCTTTTCTTGACCAATATTATTGATATTTTTACTTCCCGTGGGTGTTTTTTCTCGATATTTTCTAGGTGGATTGGTTTGTTCACAAGGCTGATGTGTATGTCTGGGTCGTGATGCTTCGTTTTGGGATTGAGAAACTTCTTCGTCGGTATATAAAAAATGCAAATTTGAAAACGTTAGAAATAGGTTATGCGTTAACCTTCTATTATGTTTCTCCCATTCTGCGAAACACTCGAGGAAGTCGTCACTAATTTCTGTATTTACTTCGTCATTTAACGAGTTATTTTCTATGGCGCTATAATATCCAATTAAAATTCTCCAGCAGTTTGTTGCACGTGCAAGTGCAAAAATGAGGTCTTTGATGGCATATGTATGTCCCTGAGTATAAAGATTGCGAGCGGTGGAATTTTCCTTTTCAACTTCATGACGAGTGCGCCTGCAAATGCCTTCTATATTTCGGAAGCAATATTTCTGTTCATTTCGATTGGCTATGTTTTCGCCGCAAAATAAGGCGTGTCTTACATATTCTGTGTAATTTCTGCCTCTCAAATTTTCCACATCTAATGGGCTTAATTTATTTAAAGCCGTAAAACTTGCTTGTGGTATTTGCACAATTGGGTTTTGTGAAATTACTTGTGGTGGTAAGCTTTGATGATCCCTTATTTCTTGAGGTATCGGTGAATTCATATTTATGTATATTTAATTATACTATAAATAAAAGACGAAATAATTTCCAATATTCTAGTATAAGAACAATTTTTTTTTCTACTCTACTTATCCATTGACAATTCCTGCAAAAGATATTCTAAAATGTATTTTTGTTAAAATTTTTATTTAATTTTGTTTAACAAATTTGGGTTTCGAAATACTACCAATTCGGCAGTAATTGGTGAAAGTATAAAATTAAAAATTTTTTTTAAAAAACGGGATTGCAAAATTGCATTTTATAACATTCATTTTTACAAAATTTTACTTTTTATACGTTTACCGATAACCTTTAGGGAAAATATTAAATTTTGGGTAAATTCAAATATGGAAGAAAACTGTCTTCCGATTCACACCATTTTTATTTTTATGGATTACAGTGGGAAGTGGGAATTTAAAAAACTTGATTTACGATCTATTTTTCTTTTTTCGGGTGCAACAGTTGTCACCCGATATACAATTTTATTATATTTTTTTATGGTTCCTGTACCAACTCGGAAGAAAACTTTCAGCGAACTGTTTTCTATATTTTTTTATTTAAAACAATAGATGATAAAAATGTAAATTTTATAAATCAACCAAACTTAAAATACCTATATATAATTTAAATGTGATTTTAAAAAGTTGTTATTTCATAATTTTGATAAGTTTTTCTTATAATATAAATAACTGATTAGTCAATTTTTTTAAAAATGTAATGACGATCTCATTTTCCTTTGCAACAAAAATAATAAATTAGCTGGATTAGCTACCCTATTAGAAAAACCCTATACAGGGTGTTCCAAAACATACTAAAATTGTCGGAGTGTGATTCTTTGGATAATTTTATAAAGAACTAGCTGACCCGGCGAACTTCGTATCGCCTCAGAACTTGAACCATATAAATTATTTGTAAAATTCTAGAACATCGTACCGCCTCAGAATTAATATACCAAGTGACTCGGCGAACGTTCTGCCATATAAATTATATGTAGACGATGACGATATTTTTCGTCAGTCCATCGAAAACATGCATACATGCAAGAACATGCCACGTTTAATTGTCCGTGTAAAAAACACGGTGTTGTCAAATCTATGCCGCAAACAGACATCGTTTGGCTTTGCGACTTATTTATTGTCATTGCGAATTCCAACCTAATCGGAAATTAAACGCGTTTGATTGGCACGTCTGTGCGAATCAGTGGAATTCGTGGTAGCAAAACATTTTCGGCTCGAGATTTGCCATTCAAAAATGGTGGTTTCTATAAAGTTTATCATTAATCTTTTAATTACCAATCGGGTGCCATTGCACAGCCGTGCGGGGTTCAAATTCCGAAGTAAAATAACCGGAGATCCAACTTTTAGTCGTAGAAAGTGTGGTGGCACGCCTGACAATTTCAGTGAGTTCAGAAACTCTGTTGGATAATTTACAGCTTCGTTGGCATCGCAAACTGAATCGATCGATTTGTATGATACCAAGTCGCCTGGAAACGACGCCTGTATCTTGTAGTTTAAATCGTCGACGTCCACATTTTTTCTCCACATGATTCTTGTGTTGTGTGCCTCCATCGGGAAATATGCGACCAATGAAAGCATTTTGCGAATCAATGATTGTGCAGATGTTAGTGGGTAATTTTATGCATGCAGTATTTTCATAAACAGCAACTTTACCATCGCCGATATGTAATAATTGCTTTGAGAATGTGCCAGCGGATGGTTCTTGTAGCATTTGCACTCGCATGTTAGTTTTTAAGTGGATTTTTTCTACATGACGCCACAGTGGCGATGATTTAAAGCAAGCGTTGATCTCACCAGTGTACGTTGAACGTGGAATGACGGGAAGTGTTTGTCTAAAATTACCGGAAAGGAGTAAAAGAGTGCCGCCGAATAATTTGTCGTTATTTTTTATATCTTTTAGTGTTCCGTTCAGTGCCTCAAGAGAATGTTTGTGTGCCATCGTACATTCATCATTGTACATTCACCATGGTACACTATCATTCAGATGATAATTTTGGATTGTTTGAGCATTGTGGCCATGGACGATTGTTTTTTATGCAGCACACTGCGTCTGGATTATTTTTAATATTCAGTGGCAGCTTAAATGCTGAATGAGCAGTTCTGCCTCCATGCAATAAGGTTGCTGCAATGCCAGATTTTATTTTTTGATTCCACGTGAAATACCTTGGTACTTCGGAATAGAGTAATTCAAAAAGCTCGGTGAGTTTTTAGTTTACTAAAAATTTCGCCTTGAATGGAAAAATCTTAGTTTTCCTAACTTTTAACGAAAATATCTATTTCGTGCTTGATGGAATTCAGATCTCACCTGGAAATCTTCATATTGTGCAACTAACGAAGCGCTTTTTAGCGCATCATCAATATAATGTTCTGAAAATCTTTCATTTTCTCTGAAATTTAATTTTTAAATTAAACTCAATTCAAAATCAAATATGATAAAAAGAAATAAGTCTCTCTATTATGTAAATCTCTACATACAATATTACCAATAACTTGTAACCTTTACGCCATTTATCGAAAAAAAATTTTCTGGATAGGGACACCTTAAACATCTGTGGGTATGCAGGGTCGTAGCCAGATGTTGGTCATGGAGGGGAAGGGTTATGTGGAGGCACAATAAAAATAATAATAGATTTTCTTAAAGAGAATAATTATTAAATTTAATTGTAATCCATGTTGTTTCTTTAATCCGAATATTCGATAATTTTGGCCAAAATTGGCCACCTTAATATTAATAACAATTCTTTAAAATCACTTGTGCCATACCGCCATATTCGGCCCTGGCGGTATGAAATAGTTGACCCGGTAAACTTTGTTCTTTTCTCTAAAATTTAATTTTTAAATTATATTCAATTCAAAATCAAATGTTATAAAATGTAAACAATATAATAAACGCCGTATGAAATAGCAATATGCTTGTAGCCTTTGCGCCATCTATCTCTCCAAATTTTAGACCCAACTCTGTGCGACTACCTGATAGCAATGGTTTGGTTCACCCTGTACGTGTACCTTTTTCATCGGATTATATGATTAAAAGTCGACCAATCAGAGCGACGTTACCGTAAATCGTTTGTGGATTCCGCATTTTCGCGAATTTTAAAATTTTTTTAGCACAAAAACCTATTCGCAGACCTACTGAATGTATATACAAAATTTCATTAAAATCGGTTCAGCCGTTTCGGAGGAGTATGGTAACTAACACTGTGACACGTGAATTTTATATATATAGATAGTTCAAGTTTAGGCAGGTCAGGCAACCTCAGCCCTTACCTGGCTAAATTATTCGGCTTTATCTTTCACAGAGTGTGGATCTTGACTATACGTGAAAACTATAGTTGTTCGACTTTGGGCCTGGCATAAATAAAGTGCACTTGGGTAAAACAATGGTTAGGTGATTTTGTATGCCATTAGGATAATTTCATAAATCATAATACATTTAAACAAATTAAACTAACAAAAGCAAATACCGAAAAAAACACCAACAAATAACGAGAATCTCGTTCGTTGCTTCATGCGCGTCAAAAATGACATTTTCTTGAATTTAAATTGATTATTTCAACTTGGTACCTCATCTGAAAGTTAGTTTGCCTATACGGTACAGTTTTATAGTTGTCGTTTAAAATTTAATATTTCTATAGCAAAACGTGAACTTTTATCTTTGTACAGCCACATTCGACCATAACCAAGTCAATTTGGGGGTCCCAACTTGCATCGCTTGAATTTTTTCTCTGCGATCTTTCATAAATCCGATGTAGTATGTTACAACAACAGTTGTTTTGAACCTAGAAAATGGGAGCGAAAAACTAAATCTTTTGGCCAAAAATTTAGCCAAGCTATTGAGCATAACCTAGATTTTATTTTTTGGCGCCAACAATTATTTATACTTGAATTGACTCAAAAAATGGGATTGATTTTGGGATGTCGGAAAAGCCGTGTTTATTGATATTATTTTAAAAGTATTCCCATAAAAGCGTTGAAAATAGTTAAAAATAAAAATGGCGGTTTTAATGCAATTAAATTTGACCCACCATGCTATGTTATGTGGGCGGCCGTGGTTTTAAATTTCGGTAAATTGAAAACGTTAAATTTAAGAATAAAAAAACTTACTGACGAATGTTTTTCTCGTATTGAATCACTCACTTTATATTAATTTTAAAGTTGATTTCTAACACACAACTCACAGTACAGGAACGATGCTGACGCTGTGTTCGTGCGCGGTGTTAGTTCTCTTTTTAATCACCAGTTGCTATGCTAACAATGATTTTAGAATAAGACGCCGTTTTTATAATTTGCAAAGATATTTTTACTAAGAAATCTCGTTATTTTATTAATGACGACCTGGCACAGATAATGTACCTCCTCCCCATGTGGTAATTAAAATTTTGGAAATGGCTAAGTCGGATGCATGCAAAGATCATGGTGTTTTCCCGCGCACCCACAAAATGCCGTGTTTATAATGTAGATTAATGGCGTTTTTAACGTAATTAAATTTAACCCATAAAACCCAACCAAGGAAAATTAAGTTTTAATTTATTTATTATTTATTAATAACTAAAAGTTATTTATTTAGTCTGTTTTTGGCTCATGTGATTAAATTACATCATCATAACTAAAGTTAGTTGAAATGACGCCCATGTTATCGATGCCCAAAATGTAAGCGTGTTAAATTTAAGAAAAAGAAAACTTACCCGAATGGTTTTTCTTCTTTAAATTGAGTCACTCTCACTTGGTCTTGGCTTGGCAAGTTTCTATCACAATTTATATTGTCTTCTATTATTTAATTATATAAATTCTTATTATTATAACACACAAAACTGAAAATTTAGAGCAGTTTGTTTTCACGGCTTTGCTCGCTATGTTAGTTTTAATTTTGACCACTGCAACGCAACGTGTTTGCTTAGCAACCGTTTATAATTGTTTGCAACCCAGATAGCATGTACGTTTACGATAAGTATGCAGTTTGCTTGTTGTTGGCTTGTCATGACGAGTAAATCCTGCAGAAAACTTGATGCAAGGCTTTTAGCGACAAGGTTGACATAAAATTCTTGTCATAAGGTTTACATATGTTTTTGGCAATATCCTTGTAACGTAAAGCGAAAAGCAAGGCAAGCCAAATAATAAAATTTGCAAATCGTTGCTTTACCATCACAAGGTAAACCCTGCAAAAACTTTTTATCAATTATTATTGATCTATATTATTATTGATATATTATTCTACCTTTCGCATGCAATAGCTTTTATTATATAACTTATTTCTATATCTTCTTATTTTTATACTTATTGCAGTTGTTGAAATTCCCATATCTTCATCTCATCATCTGACTTTCGGCCTTCGCCAATCTTCAGTTGGTCTTCATTCAGTTACTATTATTGTCATATTTTTCTTTCTTATTATGTGGTCCCATATCAATCTAATTCTTTTTCTAATTTCTTGGAATATGTGGTTTGTTTTTATTTGTCTATGTCTATTGCAATGATTAGTTCCATTTAGGAAAACCGGCCATTATTTCTGGGGAACAACACGATTTCCGTATATGCTATCCTAATATATAATATCAATTTACTTTTCCATGAGAGTGGTTATGAATTCTTTTTATAGAGGATAGCATCTTGCGACTTCGTTCTGCAATTTTAACGAAGTATCTGGTAGTGTTGATCACTCGTACTAAAGGGTTTACTACATAATATGTACGGAATACTTCTTTTTAAATCAGTATTTTATTATGTAAATTTGTATGGAAAATCTATGTACATACATACAGTACTCACATAAATATTCGGACACTCCTATGTTAACAATGTTAATTTGACTTTTTCAAGACGTTTTTTTAATATAAAAATTGCTTTTACAGCAAAATTTTGTAGACATTTTTTGTTGGAAATTTCATTGCGTTAAATTTTCTTTATATATATACATTTTTCTATTTTGTTGCACCGTTTCCGACTGACAGCGACTTAAACAAGACCCTGTAAAATCCAAAAAATATTATCATCTAAATCTCGGAAACGGTGCATCATAATAAAAAAATGAATATACAATTTTTTTTTGTAAATTTCATTCTCTACAGTTTTGTTCATATACATTTTTCTAATTGGTCGCACCGTTTTTGAGATATAGATGATAATATTTTTTGGATTTTACCGAGTCTTGTTCAAGTCGCTGTCAGTCGGAACCGGTGCAACAAAATAGAAAAATGTATATAAACAAAATTTAAGGCAATGAAATTTCCAACAAAAAATGTCTACAAAATTTTGCTGTAAAAGCGATTTTTATATAAAAAAACACGCCTTGAAAACGTCAAATTAACATTGTTAACATATGAGTGTCCGAATATTTATGTGAGTAACTGTATGTGTATTATCTCTCCTGAGTCCTTCGCTCCCGGGATCGAACTGGGGATTTCGGTTTAGCAGATGACGCACATAAGCGCCCGGTCGTGACTGTCTTCCGATATACATTATCATATATTTAACATATACTATTTAATTTAATAGATTCGTGGTTTAGGTAGTGAAATTTCAATATCAACGGGTTGGGTTATAATTATAAGTTAAAAATGCATAATCAGATTTCTTATTTATTAACTGAAACAAAATTCAGAACATTAGTTGAAAATTCGAATGGAAAAAAAAATAAATTTATGTATAATAGTTAACCGAATATTGATTAGAATAATTATTAATAATAATATATTCTGAAATATTAATTCTACATATACTAATAAGTATATTAATTATATTACTTTATTAAAGTAATAAAATTTTAGTAATAAAAGAAATACTATAGATTCTACCTAATATATAACTATGATACATTGAAATGTATTATGGTATAATATAATGTATTGTACTAATATGTAATATTAGTACTATTATATTAATATATACTAATATATTACTAATATAATAAATATTAGTACTATAGTATATTAGTATATATAGTAATATACATTAGTACTACACATAATAAATATATGGCTATGATACATTGAAATGTATATCATTGTATCTACTACTATGATTTATATATTATACAGATGATATCATAGTATTATATGTAGTATCATAGTATAGATCATAGTTTATAATGAAATTCAAATTTGCATATAGAATTAATATTTTATATATATATATTTTTTAATATGTATTTTAAAATATATTTATTTTAATAAATATTTAAAATATATAATATAATTTATACATAAAAACTATATCGTTCGTTATACTATTTATTTCAGTAAGATGTATATATATCTTATATATTCTTGAATATATTCTATTTGATTTTATTATTTGTTTTTATTAATGTTTGTTACTACGTATATCCAAGAATAGAAACTTTATAATGTATGGTAGATATAATTGTTTTTATATAATATATTACTAATTTAAAAAAAATTTAATATTTAAAATATATTCATCACTGAATAGAAAAGAGAATAGATAGATAGATAAATAATTAAAAATAAAAAATGTGCTATAGGAATAAGAATTCTTGTATGAAATAATATTTATTCTAAAAAATCCTGTATTAAGCAACTGGAAATTGGAGAAATTATAAATATATAATAATGAAATATTTAAGGAGAAAAATAATGATATATTATTAAATTACCTGTTGATTTATAGGGAAAAAATTTTTTTTTCTTGCAAAATCGCATAAGTTTTAATTATAAATTTAAGTAAAAAGTAGTGCATTATTGCATAATTAAAGTCTTTCGCTTTTGAAGGGAGTCACATTTGCTGTACGGTAAGTTTCATACATATAATGGGTATAGGTTAAGTATATGTTGACACGATAATATATAACACAATATATATAATTTTTCATATTTTAAATATTTGCATATGTTTTTTTTAAGAGGCAGTGTTAGCTACAACAGTGATAGTCTGTAGGATATAACATGCAATTACATAATATAAAATATACAATCACAAATATAATTAAACAATAATTAGATCTATAACAAATTCGTTCATTGCCAGCAACATTTTTAGATATCTCTTTAATTTAATATTCATTAAATTTTTATATTCATAATGTTTTACATTTTTCTCTATGTCGTTTAATAATTCTTTGTAATAATATAATGTTAAATAATAATATCTTATAATAATAATATTTTTGTTAATATCATAATAATGTGCCCGATTTTGTCATATATAGCATTTATTAATTTCTTAAACAAACCAAAAACTAAAAAAAGTCAACTTTCTTTTTTATTATCTTTTTCTAACTTCATTATCGTTCGTACTTGAAAATTAATATAGTTACTGAGATGATTTTAACACTGTTATTTAGCTTGTAATGTCTACTTTCCAACGATACTATATAAAAATACATGAATTCAATTCATTATGAATTGAAAAATTTTCATTGAAAATTGAAAAAATCACCTCTAAGTCTCAATATTCGTGTACTAAATACGAAATTTTGTTAAAAAATTTCTATTACTTTTTGAGGTAGAGCGAACACAAAATTTGACCATATACATACATACATACATACAGACATTTTTTGGAAATGATTTTCCGCTTCTGGGACCCCAAAATGTCTAAATTCATCAAAAGCACAACTTTTTTTTCTGCACGATTACAATACTTTCTCAGACTTCGCATGATAAAATAATAAAAATTAATTATAAAAATTAGAATTGATTTTATGTTTCTTGAATTTTTTTAAAATTTGGATTTATGTTCCATAAGTCAATACGAACATTTTGATATACAACTTATACTTACTTCTACGTCAAGATTGAGTTACTTCTTAAATAATTGACTTTTATGCAAGTTTCCTTTCCACTAAGAGATTCTCTGATCATCTGATAATCGGATCAATTAATAGTTTATATGATTTTAGAGCTTTAAATATTTCAATGGCAATTTAGACTTCCCAGTAGCGAAAATACCAATTATGTATTTTTTTAATTATGTATGGGGTTTGCAACTCAAAAATTTGAAGATGAAAATTATTTTTTCCATTAAAAATATTCTATTTTGTAACAAATTTTTAATGATTTTGGTGTGGTAAAAGAATTACGCTGTTTATTTTCTAACATTAAATTTTTGTATTTGTTTTGTTAGAAAGTTAAATCGTGTATCTAAGATAGTTTTTTCTTTCAGATATTTAGGTTCAGGGACTAGCGAATTGGAATTTCATTATGAAGAATCAAATGCTCATTTTTCACTTTGGAAGCCGCCGGGTAATTATTTTCCACGAGGTGAAGCACCGCCTCCATACGAAGAAGCTATTCGAAATAGTCAGATAGATTCAAACGTTATTAATAATCAAAATGCTGCTAATAACGTCCAACCTGAAAGTGATTTGCAAATTAATCAGATTCAAACCAATCAAGCTCAGCAAAATGTAGTTCAGTGTAGACACCAACATTTAACAAGTAGATCAAATAACCAAGAGTATGCAAACGTTACGATGGAAACTGTTACTATACAACCAAACGTAGAATTATTAGGAAGACCAGAAAAAAATGTAACACAATTATCTCACGATAAAAATATGAAAAATTGTGCTTCCGAATTGAAATCAAAATCTTATGAAAATATAATTATTAATAGAAAACACGATAGACAAGCTACAAGTTCAAATTCTGAGAGGAGGAGCTCCAAGCACAAGACGCAAGTGGATAAATTTCATAAATATGAAAATACACTGTTAAGAAATTCGAAAGATAGTAATAGAAAAACGACAAACTCGCAAATGGAACAAAACATCGAAGAAGCACTTTATGAAAATATAAATCCATTGTTAGAATCAATTAGACATAGGAGTACGCCACATTCATTAGATTTTCAAAATAAATCCGTCTCACATTTAAGAGAATTAAAAAATAAAGATAATATTTACATTTTAACACAAAGTGGTACAAAAAGAGATTTAGACAAAACAAAATTTGGAGAAAGATCTGAAAATAATATTAAGAAATTAAGTACTACTTTAAAAGAAAATAAAGATATTCCCTTACATCGTACCTTACCAAAGAGCTTAAAAGAACTGACCGTTTCTGTTAGTTCGAATAGTGAATGTATTGCTGCCGATATATTTAAAAAATTCGAAAATGATAATTTTATTCATAGAACGTTACCAAAACAATTAAATGCTCATGACACTATTTTATCTGTTAATTTTGTAAAATCTCAGATTAGTTTAGCTGAAAGTTTATCTCCTTTAAAATTGAGTGATGTAAAACCTTCTTCTTCTTCACGTGAATCAAAAATTGAAGATCAACCAAAAATGAAAGAAGATCAGCGTAGTTTCATTTCATATCAATGTTTATCATCATCACAAGATGAAGACGATTACAGGTAATTATATTTTTTGTCTTTATCATTATTTTTTATTTTTTTTGCTCCAAAACTACAGAAAGTATCATGTTATCATCACAAGTTACGCCATTTTAACTTAAGCAGCGCCTTACATTTTTTTGTAATGCTGTTTTTGCCTAAAGAAAAAGTAGTAACCTTTTTATTTTTTTGGCTTCTTCGCCAATTCAAGAAAAGCAGCGTTTAGTGCGCCCCCATTTTTTTTCTATTAAAACTTTTTAAAATTTGGTTCTAGGGCATTTCGCTCTCGGAATTCGCTACTAGGACACTTTTGGTTTCTTAGTAAAAATAGCTTAAAAACAATAGCCAACAACAAATAGAAAATTAATTAAGAATTATTAATTGCAGAAACGAAATAATAGCATAATTATGTAAATAACGTATATTTTTAGTAGCAGTTTAGGGAGTGGTAGCGAAATGTCCTAATAGTGAAATGTGCAGGAGGGAATTGTCTGGGAGCGAAATGTCCTGCCACTTGTAAAATTAGATTTTCTACATTACACTTTAATCAAGGTTTTAACTAGAAAAACTTAAAAAAAATTTTTTTTATTAATAATTGTTCTTATAGTTGTCTTATACTTACTTATACGTGCTTATACTTAACAAAAATACGGCTCTTCAATTTTGCTCTACTGTAACCAAAAACAAAATTTTAAATCTGAAAATAATATGATTTTTTTTTATTACAAAAACTCTGATCTCTGATTTTTTACTAACCTGAAAAACGGGAAATCCAAAGCATCGTATTCGCCTCACGCCTAAAGTAACTTCCAAATCATTCACGGAGCCATTAGTTAGGGTGGCCGAAATAGTCGAAATAAAGCACTGATCATGAACCGACGGAAGCACCAAGAATGATGGGTTTTGGGCTCAATGGGTCAATATGTAACGGTTTAATTTGCCAAGTCCTAAGGGAAGACAGTTTTTACTTCACCTGAGCTCAAACCGCATATCTCGGCTTAGCATTCGACGTATTTAAGAACCAGACTAAAACCGTCTTCCGCCAGGCTATATCTATCTCCATCTGCCGATTACTTTTTTTTCTCATTTTACCATTTTTACTCTTCAGGCGGGATTTTCTCTATTCTCACTCCAAACAGAACTTTACTTTTGAAATTTTTTTTACATCTGTAAAAAAATATTATACTTGAAACAATAAATATTTTTTATTTATTTAGGAATACTTGAAAAATTTATATTTATATAAATTTCAAAACAGCGTCAGTACATTGATACACACGAATTTCAATGAAACTTCATTTTCCCCTCGAGACGGTCATTTGCCTAGTAGCTAGGATGATCAATTGCTTAAGCAAAAGTCGGTACTCTGTTCGAATCCGAACACAGGTTGATGATTGTCACCATCAATTATTAAACAGGGTTACAGACACATTCTTCAATTCGGTTTAAGCAGCCGTGTGATCTAAATACTGTATCATTTTTCTCAGAAAAAGAGATTGAAGAAGACTTGACTGCTTATGTATCTTTAATTGGCCGTCTTTCAACTGCTTTTCCATATTATGTTTGCGGAATCTCAATTTAATACCAAGTATCTCAGACTAAGTAAACGTAAAAATGTATGGTTTCAAAAGCTGTCGGGCATTTTTCTTTTAGTTTATAATTTATTGAACCTTGTCATTTTTAAGTGAAACTCGGAAACCAGTCCAATTTAAAAGATCTTCTATATGGGAACGGTACGATTCGCCGCCACAAGACTCGCCGGGAACTATTCGCCGCAACTATTTTATACAGATAAAATTTGAACTTTATTAATTGACCTGTGTCCTCATGTAAATACAAAAGGTCAACAAATCGAGTAATTAGATTATTGATATATGGTGCTAGAAGCTCTCGGCGAATCGTGCTGCGGCGAATCGTGCGCGGCGAATCGTGCGCGGCGAGTTGTACCCAACCCCTTCTATATATGCGACAGATATCAAAGGCACGGGCCTAGAAAAGTAGAGGTCTCTGTTTTTAAGTAAATCTCCGAAACCAGCTCAATTAAAAAAAACCTTATTTGCGCCAGATATCCCAAAGTCACGATTCTAGAAGGACAGGGTTCCTAAGTAATATTTTCGGCCTGGGAAATGTCTGCCAGGTCTCTGGCAGGTAAAATTTCATAAGCCCCTGCACCTGTAATAGCCTTGCCGCGTGCTTGTGACAGGTCAAATAGGCCCACATTAGGCCTGTAATTAAATCACCCCGTGACAGGTCCCTACCAAGCCTTGCCAAGTCCCTGCCAGGTACCTGTAACAGTTAACAGGCAGGGACTTGACCAGGGACCTGTTACAGGGCCCTGGCAGGGACTTAGCAAAGCTTGCCAGGGACCTGACACAGGGTGATTACAGGCACGAATGTGGGCCTATTTGACCTGTTACAAGCTTGTGGCAAGGCTGATACAGGTCCCTGGCAGCACCTGTAACAGGGGGTTTGATAGGGAAATATTTCTATGTGCAAAAAAATTTTAATTGTAATATATAAAAATTAACAGAGAATTCTCTGTTTTTAAGTAAAATTAGGCTATAACATTTTAAATTTTAATATTAATTATTTCCTAAATTAATCGATGGTTGAAATTTATTTATAGTTTAATCGCTGTTATCTACGATATTTTGTTGTATTTTAGCAAATATTTAGAATATTTTCGGGTACGGGTTATCGTACTCTAGGTAAAACAATAGTTTTGATGCAATGGCACTTTCTAAATAGAAATTAAAATTTTTTTTAATGGCAACTGTTTGGGCCAAATCACACCCCAAATAATATTGTGGTAAAAAAACAAAAATGAACTGTTTTTGGGATTTTTCGACTGTGTAAACAATAGGAAGTCACTGATAAGCACTATAATGGTAGCGAAATGTTCCTTATTCATTTGGTCTGTGTAGGTTGGTTATAAACAGCAACAATTTTTGATTTTTTGTATTTTGATTTATTAAAATGTTTTGCATTGCAGAAGTGAATGTGAGAATTGTAAATCATCAGAAATAATTAACTTAGATGATGAAGAAACGGACGTTTTTAATGAAACTATGACTCTGCAAAGAAGACCAGAAACAAGTGAAGAAGTACCATATTATCGTACATCACTCACACTGCCTACTCAAATTAGAAAACCAAGGTAAAAACCAAAATTGATTAATCTTTCTGTTTAATATATTTTTCATATAGTGGCTTGTGACAATTTTGAAGGATAAACAACTTTAAATGGTCCTAGATTATACCGGTTGCCTAGCAATTTAAGTTAATTAATTTTCATTAAAAATGCAAAATAAAAGGTACTGCAGGCGATTTTTTGAAAAAGAGTTTAACACAAAATTTTATGGACTTAGAACATATTAATGCAAAGTAGCTATGTGTATGAGTTCATACCTTGAACCCAAAAGACTTCTTGTTTTTCGAAAAACGAAAAGAATCTTTTTTTTTTGGCTCAAAATGTATATTTATTGTTTTAAAAATTTTGAAAAAAATTAAAAGAAATTTTTATAAATAAAAATCAAATTATAAATCAGACCATAATATGCTATCAAGTTAAAGTTTTTTTAACCGGAAGCTTTTCCCTGTCTTTCATTTTTCACATAGAACAATAAATTGTTTTTTATAAGTTTGACTTCGGATCGTTGATCTCAAGGACAAAATAAATTTTAAATATATAATTTTATTATTAATTGAAATTTTATATAACAGGGCTGTGACACCCAATTCAAATCGTAATGGATGGTTTATGACCATGCAAGAACATTCAAGTAGTGAAGAATCGGAATAATTTTGTTGTTACTTTACATTAAATTGTTACTTATAGTTATATACCTGATATTTTATATTATAAAAATTATTAAATTTATATATATTTTTTATATCTGTTTTCTAAAATACTTTATTTGCTATATTATTTGTTACTTAACAATGCATTCAATGCAAGGCATTCCTATTTATACGTATAAGGCATCTAATTTTACAATTATTTAAAAATTAAGGGTATAAATACGAGTAAGTGGTTTTCAAACAATTAATCAGTGTTTTTAAGTTTTTAAAAAACTGTTTTTAAATTGTTGTATTACTATAGAAAAACATCACTTTGTCATTGTCGCAAGATATAAAATTTTAATAAGAGTGTTAATACCAAAGAAATATTTGTACATATACGAAGTGATCCCAGCATGATAAATTGTATACCTACATTTTGTTCCTACTACTAATTTACTGTATATTCTACTATTAGCCCGGTTATTTTAGCTGAATAATATGCAGTTGCACTTCTTTCAAAAATTAGTTTCCATCTAAATTTACTATCTACTAGAGAAAATCAACTGATTCCGGGATGCTCCTCTTGGAGTTTTTGGTCCTGGGAAAAAAATTTTGTCTTGAGACAAATATTGGTATCGAAACTTAAAAACATTTTAGTTCTGAAAAGTGTGTGTGCATTTTTTAGGTTTTCTAAAATAGTGATATGGTTAATATCGAGTTACACTACCTAAACCACGTATCAATCGATTATATTGCTATTTACAGTGGCTCACAAAAATAAGCGTGCAGTACTATGCTAGCAATGTAAATTGCATCTTTTGAAGACCTGTTTTCTCATATAAAAATCGCTTTTACACCAAAATTTATTAGATTTTTTCGAAAATTTCTTTCTCATCATTTTTGTTCATATACATTTTCGAGATACAGTGACTTAAAACAATCTTTGATAGGACTGATAGGAAATATGACTGAACGCTTATTTTTGTGATATTATTTATATATAAATAATAAAATATATTAAAAATATATTGTTATGCTATAATATGATATATAATATCATACGATTATTGTATGCTGTATATACAATGTAATATACATAACATATAATATATACAATATACTATATTGTATAATATAATATACAGCATATACAGTGTATTAGTACTTAGTATATATATTTATATTACACAAATATAATTTTACCTTTTGTCTGAAATGAAAATGAATTAGAAAAAGAAAAGTCTGAAATTATGTATATCATTTGTGAGGTATATAACACTTACAAATTATATAGAAAATTTAGGTAAAACTTAATTTTTGAGAAGTGGAATCATAAATTATTGGGCTAAATATTTGTCAGTGTTGGATCTGTCGGGTTTCCAGATTCAAAAGTAAAATTAATTTACAATAGTACAGTGTATTCATAAAACAAAATATTATAACACAAAGTTTTAGTTGTTAACTTGTATATTATTGAATTGAGTAACTAGTAGACACTGCCATTAAATTTTGAATTATCAGGATTATTAAATGTGTAGATCTTTGATTTAAAAATCGGTCTAATATTAAGTGAAAACTTTTGTTTTAACTTTTTGAAAATTTTTCTGTTGATTATAAAAATATATTTTTTAAATACATTTTATTGCAAGTTTAAAGTAAATCTATGTGCTAGTAAGTGGTATGTTTATTGTAAAATAAGTCTCGCTGTTACCGTAATAGTGATTCTTTTTCACATAACAGTCGTAAATCAGCAACTTCCACATTTCTATTAGGTGTAACTGATGCTCCAAGTGAGAAAGCACACAAAATGTAATTATTGACATTATGATGAACATAGTCATCAAGTATGCTTTAAATCTTTGAAAACGAATTTTGTTTGAAACGAAAAATTTTACTTCACTTGGAGCACTGGGTGCGTAACTGTTCTCAATAACAAATTGTTTTTTGGCTGTATTTTAGTTTTAACCCTTTGCATTCACATTAAATTTTACTTTTCTCAGCTAGTCAGCGTCAGCTTTTTGTTTTTAAAATATCACAATTTACAAGTGAAAACAAAAAATGTTAAGTACCAGGTACTTCTGAAGACACGCGTGAAATTTGAGTGGAAAGGGTTAATGAGTGATACTTGAAATGTTTTTACAATTTAAAATAATACAGTGTTTTCTAATGATAAAAAAAACAAACATTTTCTCAGGTTTTCTGTAAATTGTGATTTAATAAGTAAAGTCTACTTTATCTAATTTTAATGATAACTTGAAGCAAAATTCGTATAAAACTAAGTGTTTTGTATATAAATTCTGTGTTTTAATTATTGAATATTAAATAATCATTAAAACATCTTTTTCGTTTTTGATTCCATTGTTCCTTTTTATTATAGCATTTACAATACAGAAATTTCATCATGATAGGTAATTATTATGGTAATGTTAGAAAGTTTAAAAGGTTTGAATTTAGAACAAAAAATTTGTTTAATATTAATCTTAGAAAAGGGTCCTCTATTACCACGTAAGTTATGTAAAGTGTATCCGGGGACACCCTGTATATAATATATTATATCAAATATAGACATAGACAAATGCAACTTAGTGTATCTACTCACAAGAAGACAAACTTATAAACATATATATGGGGCATTCCACGCCAAATCGACCACTTTTGAACCCGACCCCTTTTGATTTGGCCGAATCTTTTTTCTCGTTTTCTACCCCACTAAATATATTTTTCAGAATTTTTTCAACTTTTTTCACCCAACCTAACATCGAAAAATTTTTTCATATTTTTATCTGAATAGTACATTCAAAACTTAAAAATTTAAAAAAAAGAACGTTGGTTTTAGTCCATTTTAGAAAAAGTTATGGGTATTTGAAAAAATAGCCAAATTTTTGAAAAATTCATAACTATTGTTGGGTTGGGTGAAAAAAGTTGAAAAAATTCTGAGAAATATATTTAGTGGGGTAGAAAATGAGAAAAAAGTTTCAGCCAAATCGAAAGGGGTCGGGTTCAAGAGTGGTCGATTTGGCGTGGAATGCCCCATATACATATAAACAAATATACTCACAAAGTGAGTATATCGGCAATCAAGATTCCGTTACTGTCAGTCAAAACACACCACGAATCAAGCCACGACTTTTGCACTATTGGAAAGAGGACAATTTTCTGAGCATTTTGAGACCGCACATTGCCATTGATGAGGATTATCCATTAGTTTTCGAGAAAACGGCATTTGAAAATCAAAATTTTACATGCGTTTTAGATAGGGATTTCACTAACACGAGAGTTCTATTGACGGTACGTGCGTTCTGATATGCGTTCTGAATACGTCCAAATATTGCATCCATCTCTCATTTTTTGAAATCTATTCATGCGCGTCAGTGATAAATACGAAAATAACAGCTCAAACGACCCAAACAAATGGGATTACTATGAAGAAAGGTGCTTTGAAACATATTACATTTCTGAAATTTTTATATTACGATTATTTTAAAAAAACAAAATCAAAATAAGAAGCTTTAAATTCTGGTTCCGGGACTGTCGTGATTTACCAATCAGAGAAAAACATTAGTATATTATTTTTTCCCTCCTAGAATGCTTTGTTAACGTGAAGTCTAGCTGGACATTGCAGTTGGTCGAGCCAAACTCAACACAGGAGTGGTAAGAATTAAACTTCTAAGCTCAGGAAAAGAAAATACATATTAAGGGTTAGAACTTATACTACAGAGAATCGTTTAGTAATGGTTCTATGAAGTCAGGGACGTGCACAAGGGGGGGGGAGCATCTCTCCCCAATATTTTAGGGAGTTGGCAAAATCATTTAATAGTTGGCCAAGTTGGCAAAAGCTGCTAAACCAAAAATAGGTTTGAATAAATTTTATCAATTCAAATCAATTAAAGTAATAAAAAACTTTTTAATGACGGCACTTTTAATATAAGAAAAAAAATTCAAAAAATAATCCATAAAAATATCTGCTAGTAGGCAAGATAAAGTTTTCCCCAACGGCATCGGTAAACCACGTTTTTGAAAATAAAATTTGTCATTACATTTATCATTTCTTGAATAATTACAGGATTTTTGCTAGTCTTTTCGATAAAATAAAAAAAAAGAGAAAAAACCTTGAAAAAGTTGGCAATTTTTATTTATTCAGTTGGAAAATTGAAGATTGTTCCCCCTCAAAAAAGTTGGCTGGGCACGTCCCTGTATGAAGTATTTAGGAAAAAGGCAGATCTTATACATTTTCCGTTATTGTAGTCCCTTTGGCATATACTCAATTAAGAGAATCCCCTTCGCGTCCCAGAAAACTGTAGCCATCACTTTTCCCGCAGAAAATTGCGTCTTCGCCTTTTTGGGTGGTGGAGAGCTCTTACAAACCTATTGCATGTACTTCTGTTTCGTGGAAGAGTTCCAAAAAAAAAGGTTTTGTTCCCAGTTACAATTCTATAGAAGAAGTCTTGATTTTGGGATCAAGCAGTCAAAAATCTCCTCGCAAATTTGTCGTCTACACAAAATTTTCCAAAATTTAAAATTATTCTGCCTCTCCGTAATTTCTTATACGTAATTCCATCTTACAAAATAATAGTTTAGAATTTATTTATATTTTAATTTACTTTTAAACTAATTTAACCACTCCAAAAGCTTGGAGTGATTGTTTAAAAATAACTGTAAAGATTAGAATTACTTTTAGTAAACGAAATAACAAAGCACTTGTTATTAAAATTTAATTTAAGATTATTTGATAAAAATCAGTTATTTAAATTATTAAGAGCCGATTGTTACATGAGACAATCATGTAGTGCGATTCTAATTACAAATTTGTTATCGATATTTTCTTATCAAGATTCTAACAATTTTCTTGGTTTCAATTTTGGTTGAACAGTAGCTATAGACCTAGGGCGGATGCAAGGGGGGGTAACTAAATCTTATGATTATGACCCATCCAAAACCAACAAAATCTGCTACTTTCTTGTTAAAATTTGAAAAATATACCTCGATGCTTATCAAAATAATGTAATTTCTTCACCTCCCCCCCTCAGTCTCATTTATCTCTTCTATGAATTTTGCCCGAATCTGCTTTTGTTGCTGATTGAATCCATTTCAAAATATGCAGGCTGGATAGACCTCATGTTTCAGAATTTGTTTTTGCTAAAATATATTATTCTTTATGCAAAATCAGGAAAAGCCGTGTTTTTTACCGCAGAAAAAGTCCTGTTGTCCGATTGCGGCATTTTAAGATTTCCAAATAAATAATGTTATTCTCAAAATTCGATGTTACATAGGAAAAATCGCTGCAAAGTCGGAAATTTTGCAGCTTTTGGATTGATTTTACCTCCAATCAATTTAAAAAAAAAATTGGAGGTATGGTAATCGAAAAAAAATTTCAACTTGTTTTTTTGCATTTTCGAGATCACCGTGTTCAGAAACGTAAAGATCTGCAAAAAGTAAAATAAAAATTTCTGTGTCGGTCTGTCTGCCGTCAAATTTTGTCGATCGATTTGCTTCCGAACCATCCAACCAATTACGACCAAATTTGGTATGGTGGTAGGCTTCACGGTGGAAAGGTGAAAATAAGGTTTTCGTCGCGATCTATCAACCAGGAGTGCCACCACAAGAAAATAATACGGGATTTTTAAAAAATATTTTGTCTTGCGATATGTTATTTTAAAGGCCTTAAAAGGCTGTAAGTTGTCAAAGTTAAAACTTTAAGAGTGAATAACTCAAGAAGTGCTGAAGGGATCTTACCCAAATTTGGTACGTAGGTACATTGATCCTAATGGATATGAGAGCATAATATGTAATCCTTCGATAGAAATCAGTAATGCAACATGAAAAAAATAAAATTAACTTTTTTGGCAAAAACATGAAAAAAGTTTTTGTCGATCGATTTTCTTCGGCATTTCTGCGTCGATTGCAATCAAACTTATTGGACGTATGCCTCGTGGGCTGGAAGGGTGAAAATAAGGTTTTGCCAGAGAAATCTTCACCAGGGCCACTACAATAAAATAAATTTAAAAAAATGAAAATGTCGTCGTATCTCCGGAAATGTTTAACCGATTCAGTTAAAATTTGGTGTGTCGATGGAGCTTTGAAAGTATAAGTATTGGTGAGAAAACAAGCCGAGCCAATTGTAACAGGGCGGGCAGGTCAGAAAAATTACAGAAAATATTAACTGAAATCTTAATTTATATATTTTTTGTGAGAATTTGTCAGATGGCTTGCAAAAATAAAGCAATATATTCCAAATTTTAATAAACGTCATAATTTTGTGACATATGTGTCAAAATTAGGTTAATGTTGATTTGTATACCGAGTGCAGCATAAGAATTGAGTTTAGGGCTTGTAAGAATTTTATTTTAGAATACAAAAATAGGTGGTTCCGTGGGAAATATTTTATAATATCGTCGTACGGACTGACGGAACGGTACTTTATAAGTAAAAGGTTCTGCCACTAGGTAGCGACCAAGTTTAGGCTGTTTGTTAAATTTTTTCGAAAATGTTTTCAAAATCAGTAAATCGACAGTCAGTAATTTACAAAAATTTATTTTTGAAAAATCCGCTAGATGACCGAAAAAATTTGTTGTACCAATCTTGGAGAAATTTTATTTGACTTCTTACGGTATTATGTGACGTATATAAAAATTTTGGAAAATATTCAGTGGTGTACAAAAATAAAAAATTTTTTTCATTTTGGATTTTGTTAAAAAAACTTTTATAGATAGATTTAGGGTAGGGGGTGATACATATAGATATCTTTGCCAGTGCTACCGATATCTTTGTTAAGGCCACCACAATAGAAAACAAAAATGAATATTATGTCATCGTATCACCGGACAAAATTTGGTGTGCTGGTGATTGGAGGTATTGCGGCGGAGAGTGACGATATTTTTTTTTCTTATGTGGATAAAAATTCAAGAAATTTACAAAAAGATCAAATTATTGTAAATTTGTCTTCAAAATTAAAAGTTGTTTTTCTCAAAAAACCCGCTTTTTTTCTAAAAATTTAATGTTTTGAGGGGATACTCACATTCGGAGATATAAAGTTTTGAAATTTTATAATTATTTAGCTGATTGAATCTATATTAAATCATACAGGCTGGCGGGAATGTTGTTGGGAAATACGTTGTTGTTTACACAAAATGAGAGACTGGTATCTTTTTCATTGTGAAAAAAAAAATTGCTGAAAATTCGGTAATTTTATAAGGATTTCGAAAAAATTAATATCTTTGAAAACAAAAATTAAGTAATCAATATTGAAATTCAGAAAATATATAGTGTAAGTATTCCCCCAAAAGTCATTTTGAAAAAAAAAGTTGTTTTCTTTAATCGATTGCTATGTTGTTATGTTGAAGATATATAAGCAGTTTCATGAACTTTCTACCTTCAATTTCTCGAAAACGACTTTTCATAGCACTTTGCAAAAATGAAATAACTTAATTTTAGTAGCCGATCGTCCCGTGAAAGCCTGTCCTGATTTTAGATTTTTAGTACAAAGGTGTTCCTTGTTAGTGTGAAATCATGAATAAAGTAATTAATTAAAGGTATATTAGACATCAAGGGAATAAACAAGGTCATTCCATCCCATTTTACTCAAGAAAAGAACCTACGGAAAAATTATAGTTTTATTTGAGGAATCTTGACCGACAGTAAAAGAAACGCACTAGAATTTTTCAAATAAACAGTTTATTCTGATAAGAATGTAAACAGATGGGTATCTAAATTTAGATTGTATGTGGTTAGATAAAACAAATGCTTGACGTCAGCATCGTTATTGCAGTAGGCACTTTAAGTTGAATTCGTTACTCCATTTGTATATTAGCATCTCTTTGCAGATTGCGACCATTAACGGACACTAACGGCACTACCTCAGTTAAACAACCAGGTACAAATTAACGTGAAATCTAAAGCACTGAACAATTAACTTCGTAGTAACTGGGAATCAAACCTGTGAACTTACTGTTCGAAGCTGAACTCCATATACACTATGTAGGGAAAGACCACTCACTAACCGCGTATACAAAATTTTTCAAAAATTTTCCGCCGGATGTACTAACTACCAGAATGCAAAGAAATTATATAACATTTTGGGCAACGCTGTTTTAAATCTTTGATGTAGTTATGTATAGAGATATCTATCGGCCGGATATTAGTTAAATAGTATACTTTTTCATCTTTCTTCGATAATAATACGATAATGTTCTTTATTATGTCGATATTATCTATTTATATTCTTTCAATAAGTGGCCAAGATTACTGGTATATAAGCATAGATTATGAGAAAACAGTAGCTTATGATTAAAAATGAAGGGCCAAATAATTTTAATTTGTGTTGTAATCGCCATATCTTTTGCATCTCCTGGTAAGCGAATATAATATTTTAAAATATCAATTTAATTATAAGCATATCAATATTTTAGAAAAACCCAAAAAATGCACAATACACTTTTTAGAACTAAAATGTTTGCCATAGTATGGCAAAAACGTTTTTGATATTTTATACTTACAGTGTATTTTATTTGTGATAACTTAAAAACATTTTAGTTCTAAAAAGTGTATTGTGCATTTTTGGGTTTTTCTAAAATATTGATATGCTTAATATTGAGTTGCACTACCTAAATCACGTATTAATTATAGTTTGATTTTACCAACAACCATGGTTGATCAAAATAAACTACAATTTTTCGAATGCAACATCTAATTCAGTGTAAAAATTGGGATTTGTAATTATAATTTTATTTTAGTAAGAGAAAACAAAAAATATGAAAGGCAGTACTATCCAGAAGAAGATGATCCATTACATACTAAATATTTGATATATCAAAACGAAAATGGAACAACGTATTACGAAGATTTGACATTAGCAGTTCCTGAAAGTAGAGCTAAAGCTAAGGACGTTACTTTCTATTTATATACTAGAAAGAATATACAAAACGGAGTTCAATACAAAATGGGAGAAGCTAGCCAATTAATACTTTCTGAATTTTACGATCCCAAGAAATCCAATGTTTTCATAATACACGGTTGGAATAGCAATTATAGAAGTGCTATGGCCAAATCATTCACACCAGCAATTTTGGCCAAAAACGACATGAATGTTTTTGTAGTCGACTGGAGCGGTCCGGCTGCAGGCTTTTACACACTTGCTAAGAGCGCTGTTCCTAAAGTTGGAAAATTTATAGGAGAATTTATTGTGAGCATGATGGACATTTTGGAAATTCCACCTTCGCAATTTAAGATTGTTGGACATAGTCTTGGAGCCCATGTAGCTGGGTGTGCAGGAGCAGAAATTGGTGGTAACATTAATTATATTGTTGGCTTAGATCCCGCTTCTCCTTTGTTTTCGCTAAAAGATACAACTACACGATTAGACGAATCTGATGCCAAATTTGTACAAATTATTCACACTAGTACGACTTTTGTGGGATTTAAAAGCTCGATAGGACATGTAGACTTTTTTCCAAATAACGGATACCGCCAAGCAGGTTGTGGAATAGACCTTTTCTTCGGTTGTTCTCACAATCGAGCAAATGAATTTTATGAAGAGTCGATACTTACCGGTGGATTTGCTTCTAAAAGGTGCGACAGTTATGAAAGTTTTAAATCTGGTCTTTGTGAAGATAATCATCAGACTTACATGGGAGGATTAGAACCGGATGAAAGGTAAGGAAAAATCATGATAAAGACGTGATAAAAAATAATATTTTGTTACTTTTAGTGCGGACGGTGATTACTATTTGCATACCAATCCGAGAAAACCATTTTCGTTGTAAGAAAATTAACTAAATCTGAATAGGGCACCTGCGCTATTATATAGTGTTAGTGCCCATTGTACAAAAAGTGTAGAGCATATTTTTATAATAAATGACTTAAAAATTTACTATTATTACTTACTACCAGACCAAGAGGCCTTTCGGCCGCTCTAATGTAGTACGTAGATGATTTTGCAAACTATTTTTCCACGGTTAAGAGAGAGTAAAAATAGATCACTTTGGTTAATAATTATTGAACAGAAAAAATATTTTAGCGGTATTATTGCCTCCTCTAAGTGGTTTTTTTCCTAATAAGCAAATACAGTGGAACTTGGTTAATACGGAACTCCACTGATGAGTAACTCGTAACAGAGAGATATGGGATATAGAGAGTCAAACTTTTATTATTTATTTACTGTATCAATCACGCTGACTTCCTAATATGTGAATGCATCGTTTGGGAACTCGATTGATGTACAGTTCGATTGATGAAGAACTTGACTGTTGTTTAACTCGTTACATGGAGAATGGAGAGATGTAAACAGGTTCAGTTGGTAAAAAAGTAATTAATACTAAACTAATGCGTTTTTCTACAATGACACTCAAACGCTGCAAGTTTTTGACATATTTTGACAGTAAAACAAATGAAGTTGATCAAATAATAAATACAAATAAAAAAAGAAAGAACAAAAATCCTTAAAAAACAATTAAAACGAAAAAATCAATTATCATCTCAGAGATTCTCTGCAAATGTTCATTCTTGTTGGATCACTTGATACAAACAAGAGTGCTCGCTGCCTTACTTGGGTGGGTGACCGATTTATGAACAAAGCGTATCGCTGCGTTTTAACCAATCAGTACTGGACAGTTCGATAAGGTATAGCTAAAAAACCTTCTAGAAAGAGGTTCGTGCCCAGCTGCATCAGTAGACGACAAACGACTGGATAATAATGCCAGTCGACACCAAAGTTTATAAATGTAGGGCTTATCCAGTAAAATATTCAATAATCTTTTGAAATTTGCAGTCTTAAATTGTTGAAATATGTTTCATCTTATCTTATCATTTCGTTTATGTTAGATCTGCACCTTGAAATCTAAAGGATGAACTTACTTTTTTTGGGTTTATTGATTTAGACTTTGCTGCCAATGTTTTAATACACAAATAGAGAGTACTCCTAAGTCCACATTTATAAATAAAAATTTACGCAATTGTCAAAATAATTTTGTAATGCAAATTACTACAATAAAAATTTTTTTAATACTAATAATGGTTGGCAGGTTTAATGATTGATAAAATGTAGGTAATTTTTTAATGTTTGAAAATAATTTTGAGTAAAAAATTGAACTTTTTTTACATTGAGCACGGAGAGGGGGATGTTTTTAGTCAATATTCCGATTTTGATTTTGCTTTATTCACCCAATTATGTAATTAGGTTCGGCTCGGGTAGTAAGTGGAGTAGATTGTAGCTTATAGCACCAAGCTGTACCGATACTTTAATATGAGTATTAAGCCGGTCCTGATTTTCATGACGTTCCTTGAAATATTTAACTATTTCATCGTTGATTAATTTTAGAAAATGAATATAGGGGAGTCCATACAGGAAGTAACGACGGGCTCAGGCTTGGTCCAACTCTGAATAACTCTGGCCCAGGCTTGTAAGCCAGTATTGGCCCAACCTTGGTAGAAGAAGAAATAAAATTAACAAAATTTTGCTCTTTAAAAAATCCAAATCCACAAATCAATCCAAAAATTCAAATCCTAACTATTCTTCTTTTAAAAATAAATTCAATGTAAAATGGGAAAGCAAATTCAAAAGATAACTTGACCATGCGCTGACGATATTCTACTTCGTTCTTGCTACCCCATACTTTTAATTTCAATATTCAATTTTACGAATGTTTTACTATTAAAACTAATATTTTTCTAGATTTCTAATATTCATTTTAATCTTTCAAGAATTTATCACTGTAACAATCCAATCCAATATCTAAATTTTACTTTATCATACGAAGTCTGAGAAAGTATTGTAATCGTGCAGAAAAAAAGTTGAGATTTTGATGAATTTAGACATTTTGGGGTCCCAGAAGTGGAAAATCATCATTTCCAAAAAATGTCTGTATATATGTGGTCAAATTTTGTGTGCGCTCTACCTCAAAAATTAATAGATATTTTTTAACAAAATTTCGTATTTAGTACACGAATATCGAGACTTAGAGCTGATTAGATTTTGGTTGAAATCGGAACACGGAAAAACAAAACAAAAATATTATTTATTTAAAAATGTACTATACTTCGTTTTATATTTTCTTTTATTAGTTAGACGACATGTTTCGAATATACAATATTCATCATCAGGAAGTTTTTTATTGTTTTTCAAAAACAATTTTCAAATTTATTATAATAATAATTTTCAAATAAAATTTTAATTTTGACTTCCTGATGATGAATATCATATATCCGAAACATGTCGTCTAACTAATAAAAGAAAATATAAAACGAAGTATAGTACATTTTTAAATAAATAATATAAATTAACTTCGATTGACAAATCATAATTATAAAACAAAAATAATATTTTGTAAATTAAAAAAATTTTTTTTTCCTATTTTTAAAATTTTATTTTTTTATTATATTCTCCTTCAAAATAATAATAAAAAAGTATTAACAGTATTAAAAGTAAATTAAAAGTATTAACAAATAAAATCCAAACAATGAAAAATGAACTCTCAAAATAAGTCACGCTTTATTCTCAAAATAATATCAAAAACTCAAATTGAAACTCAAGATTTACAAAAAATGAAATGAAATGAGGTGAAAAAAATGCACAAATTTTTATTTACACCTTTTGTCTTGTATTTGTTTTTGTATTCGATAATAAAAATTTTTTTAAAAATTACAGGAGACGACTTTCTCCCTTATCGCTTCAGGCCGCCATTTTCGGCGAAAGCCTCGCTTTTCTCCACCGATTTCACAATGTCGATCTGGTGGCGGGAAAGCGAGAAAAATCAAAATTATAAATAACAATAAGTTCTACAAAAAATATATCAATTTAACAATAACAAAAATCAAAAATCTAAGTTGAGTTTTGAAACACGACAATATATTATCAGGATTTTTATTAGTAAAAAAATGGACAATATTTTTTTTTATTTGTATTTGTGCACCAATTGTTTCGGCGCTGTTTCTGCGAGCGGTAAAACAGGATTTCACTTCGCGAGGAATGGTTGAGAGACAAAGTCGAGCGTAAAAACCGCTTCAATAATAAATTATTTAACTAAGAATTGTAATAAGTTTTAAATAAAAAGTAGAGTTTGCGAAAAGTGTTTTAGTAAAGTGATAAAATATTACAAATAAGAAGGTAAAAAAAATTTGTTTGAAGCCTGATCGCGGCGTGCACATTTGCGATGTGCATTTAAAAATAAAGAAATAAATTACATTGATAATTACACTTACGAAAGGTAAACAAACACTTACACTGGCAATTGTGTCTCTTCCTGCGGAAAGAGTGCCTCATCCGGTTTGATGCCACGCCTCTTTGTTTACATTATTTTGACGTTTGTCAATATCAAATAAATGTTCGCGTAATTATCTCAATAAATATAACTCGACCTCGTTATTTTTAGATCGATAAGTTGCTTGTAAATTTTACTCAGGCATCGTTGCATTAAGCAATTGCACTCAAAACAAGTTTTTCGTGCATTGCTATGCAACGATGCCTTCGTATTTACAATACAACTTATCGATCTAAAAATGAGGTCTTGTTATATTACTATTGATAATTACACTTACAAAAGGTAAACAAACACTTAGGCTGGCAATTGTGTCTCTTCCTGCGGAAAGAGTGCCTCATCCGGTTCGATGCCACGCCTCTTTGTTTACATAATTTTGACGTTTGTCAATATCAAATAAATGTTCGCGTAATTATCTCAATAAATATAACTCGACCTCATCGTTGTTTTTAGATCGATAAGTTGCTTGTAAATTTTACTCAGGCATCGTTGCATTAAGCAATTGCACTCAAAACAAGTTTTTCGTGCATTGCTATGCAACGATGCCTTCGTATTTACAATACAACTTATCGATCTAAAAATGAGGTCTTGTTATATTACTATTGAAAAGACCATAACAATATATATGATAGATTTATTTATTATTAATAAATAATAAAAATATGTTTTAGATCACATGTTTGAATGATTTGGTTATTATTATTATTTTTGATTTTAATTTAGTAAATTTTTTAGTTGGTAAAAAATTGTTAATGTTGTACATTTATTCACGTTGTCGACGTATCGCATGAGACTGAGAGTCAGTATATTGTTGAGATTGCTTTGCAGTTTTACTTACAATTAGTCGACGTATTGCACAGGTGTAATTCAATAATTGCAAATGAAATTACAACAAAATTCGACGTTAGCCGAATGTATCCGTTAATGTGGAATGACAGATACACTTGGGCTTTTATAATCAGGCCCAACGACAAGAGGAGGGGGTGACTTCCTCGGGACGGGAGTTTATGAAGGGGCCCGGCTTTCAATCAAAATACTGAATTTCTTGATGTAAATTCTTGACTAAATATTGAATTTCTTGATTGTATTAATTTGACCACTATGCATATATTCTCGAGATGGGACAAAATCCCGCGGCCACAATCGCTCCGCCAAAATCCTCAAATTTACCATATTATTCATTATGATAAAAAATATATTCTTTTAAAAATATTCTTCAAATATTTCTTTAAAAATTCGAGCTATACAATTTTAAAATTTTTGTCTTAAATTGACATTAATATATTTCATATTGCGAGGGAGATCTACCCCCCCCCCCCTATCCTAATAACACACTTTGTCGAGTAGGACGGTTTAGAGGGAGATTTTTAATGAGGACAGCGCTTGTCAAAACGGCTTGGAGCTGAAAGGACCGAAGCGGACGGTGCAGAGGGTCGGTTTTGACAAACGCAACCACGGCTGATTACGAAGTGATCATTTTTGGGCTCCGATTTTCTTTCGACGGCACTGCTTATAATATTGATGATGATAGTAGAAAGAATATTATGTGAAACTCATATGAAAAGCTTACTTAAAAATGTCGCTTTTCATTACTTGTTACATAAATAATTATACTTTGTAATTTGTTTCTTTATAATTGTGGGTTTTGATTACGATCATATATATAACACACGTATAAAACATGGAATTAAGTGTTGATCACAACGATTAGTGTTTCATAGGTTAATATTTTACTAACAATTGAAATTTTATGATCTTAAGTGAATTGCACAACTTGTTTCGTTTTGAAGTTCACCGAAAATATCTCATTCGTGTCTGGGATGATTGAGATAAATACTTAGAACGCATAAATGTAGAATCTAAGCCATGGTACAGAAAATCCTTTTGGAAGTTATTGGGATTTGAACCGGCGACCCTTACAACCATATTTACTAATTCTTGTTTTTTCTTTTGTAATTCTTTTCGATAAATTGGGAAGTGCAAATATTCTATATCGAAACGAAAATGGAAGCTTACTAAAAGCTTATAGGTGATCAAAAAGTCTATCGTAATTGCGAATTATGCTCAATTGCCTTTAAAATAAAGTACCTTATACATATACAATTTTAAAATGAACGAAAATATATCGATAAAAGTTAGTGAAAGGAAATTCAATTCGATGTACTGTAAATTTCTTGCACTCGATTTAGCGCACGACAATTCATCAATAAAATTCGACAATTCGTGCGACAATTTATCGCGTAAGATAATTCATCACAATTTTACCATGTAACGTGGGCTCAGAAACCCTGTCTTACTAGATCCCTGACTTTCGAGTTCAATCGGCCTGCAGGGATGTTTTTACCAAGGATAAACCAATTTACACCAATCTAAATCGTAATATTCCAAATTATACTTGACTTGAATACACGAAGTGATGGATGACGAACTACTGAGGCGCATTAAACAAGTACGCATTTTTTAAAATTTGAATCAATTAATATTATATTTCAAGATAGTATAAAAGGTTATTATCTACACGAGCGGTTAGTAACCAGTATTATACTCCCGAGTAGTACTATATACTATTTTGTACGAATATGATAAAAAATAAAATTAAAGATGAAAATTAAAGTATAGGTTAAATAATAAAGTAATTCCGCTCTTGTTTTTTAAAATGGATATCAACGTCATGTAGTATAAACGAAACGTACAGTAGCGGTCATGGAAATTGCATTGGGAATTATTTCCGAATCAAAACAATAGATTTCTAAGTATATTACCTATATTCTTAATAATAAAGAATAGAAATAGATAAAAAGTTCAATTTTTGGTGTGAAACTCATAATCTCAAAAATACATTTCCTTTTTTGAACACAATCAAAAAGCTAGGTTTTTCAAACCGGGGGTATAGAATACTCCCCAGCACATTAGTGATTGATGTGTTCAAAAAAAGGAAATGTGTTATTGAATTTCAAATCAGAATTTTTTTATAGATTTTTAGAAATTAGCTTTCCGGTTTGAAACTTATAAGTTCAATAATACTTTTTTGAGCACAATCTATGGTGTACTGGAGGGTATTCCAGACCCCTCCGTTTGAAAAACTTAGCTTTGTGTGCGTATTGTGTTTATATTGTGTACGGTTATTAAAAATTATTTTAATTCGGAAATATTCAGCGATAAAATTTCCATGACTGCTACTGTAATGTCTAAGTGTTGATGTCAAAAATTAACTGCATTATTATTATGACGTTTATTAGGTAAATTTTCATTTATAAAATTGTATAACTTTATTGGGGCTATAATAAGACAAATTTTGGACACTCATGCACCAAAAATTTAAAGCAGTTGCTGTAAATAAAAACCCTAAAAATTGCAATACAAAGTCATTTTGAGTGGTTTTAATTCGAGATATTTTGTATATAACAAATAAATAATAAATAGTTCTCGGTATTCTAAAGGTAAAAATTTTTATTAATTCAAGTAATTATTTTATTACAAAAAATATATTTTTTACAATTTTGTACGACAATAGATATCTAATCACACAGTACTTCCACTATATAATAGTGGAGGAATAATAGAAATCAAGGTACCTTGTTTAATCAGCCTTTTCTTTTTATCCGTTATAAGGAAAATGGACTTTTTGGGTTGGTATGCAAGTAGTAATCTCCATCAGCACTAAAAATTAAAAAAGAAATTTTAGACATACATAGTTTTCATTTTTTGATTTTCACTTACCTCTTATCTATTTTTAATCCTCCCATATAAGTCATATCATTATTTTCACAATGTCCAGCACTGAAAGTTTTATAATTGTTGCACTTTTTGGAAGAAAATCCACCACTGAGAATTGATTCTGCATAAAATTCATAGGATCGACCGTGAGAACAAATGTAAAGCATATTTAAACCACAACCTGGTTGACTGTAACCTTTATTGGGATAAAAGTCAACATGCCCTATCGAACTTTTAAATCCCAGGAAATTGCTGCTAGTGTGAATAATTTGAACATGTTGTGCATCAGATTCGTCCAATCGCACAGCTTTATTTTTTACAGTAAATAAAGGAGAAGCGGGATCTAAGCCAACAATGTAATCAATTTTCTGACCAATTTCCGCCCCTGCGCATCCAGCTATATGAGCTCCAAGGCTATGTCCAGCCATTTTAATATTCGAAGGCGAAATTTCAAAAATATTCATCATTTTCTTAACAAATTGACCTATAAATTTTCCTACTTGAGGAACAGCTTTTTTAGCAATTGAGTATAAGCCTTTAGCTGGACCGCTCCAGTCGACCACAAAAACATTCATATCACTTTTGGTTAAAATTGCGTCTTTAATTAATTTGTTCACTTCGCTTCTGTAATCGTTGGTCCAACCGTGAATTACGAAGAAATTTGGTTTCTTGGGATCGTAAAATGGAGACATTATTAATTTATCGGCTTCGTCCATTGTATAACGAACTCCATTTTCCATATTTTTCCGAGTGTACAAATAGATGGTTACATGTTTTGGTTTGGCTCTACTTTCAGGAACTACCAATGTCAAATCTTCGTAATAAGTTACTCCATTTTCGTCCTTAAAAAGCAAATATTTGGTATGTAATGGGTCTTCTTCTTCTGGATAGTATTGCCTTTCAGGTTTTTCATATTCTTTGACTAAAATTAAAATAACGATAAAGTAAAATTAAATGACGAAAAATTATGGTATTGGGAAAAAATTCAATAACTACTTACGAGGAGAAGCATTGGAAATTGCGATTAAAGCACAAATAACTATTGTTATAATCTTCATATTGATCTGTTACTTTTTATAAAATATTCTACTTTATATACTAAAAACCTATGCCACTTATTGAGATAATATCAAATTCTTATCGAAGGATTTCGAAATAGTAGGTAACTTAACATCCTACTGATGATATTTATATCTTCGAGTGTCACATACGTCAGGAATATACATATCTATAATATATTGCGTACAATTTAGAAAGATTGCTTAAAGTGCACATTTCCCCCGTAAACTGCTAACGGGCTCTCTCAAACTGTTGTTTACAGTGTCGACGAATCAGTGATTACAAATTCTTTCATAGGATACCATTATTTTCTTAAGATTCTACTTTAGGAAGTATTTTCTAACACAGAAGAAAGTTCAAAAAATTACCATGAGACGAAAATAGTCTGGGAACCCTAGTTAGGATAATCGTCAATTGATTTCCTAGATTTGCAATAAGCAAAGACGAAGCAAACCCAATTGTTACACTATACTACACAGATTCTATTGTAGCTTAATTTTTAAAAGAACACACAGCAAGAATTTTGGATCAAATTACAAAAATATATTTTTGAATAAGTATTAAAGAATCTTAACAACCTGTGACTTTGAATACCTCCCGCGTCTAAAGTAATAAAGGAAAATATATGCTTTCACGGACTTTTTCGTAGAAAATGCTTTAAAATGCAAAGCTTACAGCAGTATTAAAAGAAAAACTGAAAAGCTTTAAAATAAAAAATATCTTAATACTATAATACGTATCTAAGGTCAGGCCCGTGCGCAAGGAAGACGTAGAGGTTAACCCCCCCCCCACACACACATACCCATTGCTTTATTTGCACCTGATAGCTGATCGACAGTTCTTGGTTTTATCGAATTAAAAGCAAATTTACTTCAGCAAGACTCCTAAGTATGAATCGTGTGGTCGAAAAATAATCATTTTTTTCGTACCCCCCTCTCATGGAAAAATCCTTTGTATACTACTCGTTTATTAAAAATCTTCTCTCTCGGGATTTGAATGTTCAATACCGAAGAAAATGGCTTGGAAAAAAAGAAAAGTTTATAGATTATATATATTATTCAAATTTTTCTTTATTTTTGGGAGAAGTTATAATAAAATACTTTTTTTAAATGTGATAATTTTCCCAGATCTTAAAACAATAATAAACTAATATCCTGCTATTTTTGTACTTAAATGTAAAGAAATTCAATATTTAAAAAAATTTTAATCAAAATTAGGTAATTAAAAATATCTTATCAGTTGTCAATGCGGTAAACAACATTAATAAGCACTTGTCTTAATTCAAAATGATTAAATTAAGCATTGATTGTGTAAAATATTGTAAATAAACTACAAAATATTAATTAAAAGATATTGGATTGAGTCAGATCTATTAATTTCAATTTTATTGTCATGGTAATTAGAGCTTAACTAATACTTACATTAGATTAGATTTTATGCATCTTAAACTCTTTATTACTTATATTAATGAAATTTTTGAAAATATGTAAGTAGCTTATCGCCTTTGAAATTAAGACATTGACATTGTACTGATTTTAAAAGTACAGCATATCAAACTTGATTAATTTGAGCAGAGCAGTTTGTCGTTTAAAATCACTAATTTGCTCATATTTTACCTGTTTACCACATGGAAAAACAATACTTTTGTTTTTACGACAGTTTGAAACGGTTTAAAAATGTATTTTTTCAATTCAAAATTTATGGTTTAAAATTCGCAAGATTAAATTATCTTGTACATGCATCCGATGGCTTTCTAACCATTTCAAACTACTGCAGAAACAAAACTACAAGAACAGCAGTTACTGTAGTTATTTCAAAACTCTAATTAGTATTATCTAAGAATCTTGATTGAAGTCAGGACAGTCAACCATTATTTCATCTGGAATATGTGGCAATGACATTTCTGCTGTTAAATATTCTCCACTGATATTTTGGAAACACTATGCCTAGACATGCTTTCATCGAGTTCCCAACAATAGAATTTTAAATAAATGATTAAAAACTAAATACATGTTCGTGAGTGCAAATACGAGTCAAGATGATACATATAAAGCACTCACAAGGGTCTACTTCGTTTTATCGCGAACGTTTCGACGTGACCTCTCCGACGTCAGCACGTTTCGACAGGGCACATTTTAGCGACGGTTTTGTTAAAAAATAACTTAAATCTTCTCTAACCTACAGAACAGACTTATGTCTTCGCACCAAATTTTTTTAAATTATTATTTTAGTAATTAGGAAAACGGGATCTCTGAAGCAGCTCAACTCAAAAATTACAGATCTAGAAGGACGGGATATTTGAGTCGCTTTACTCGTTAAAAACATTCATGAAACGGTTCTAACTCGAAAATTACAGATCCGGAAAGACGGGATTTTTGAGTTGCTCCACTCATTTAAAACATCTTTGAAGAGGCTCCAACTCAAAAATTACAGATCTAGAAAAATGAGATCTTTGAATAGCTTCAGTCATAAAAATATCCCAGCAATAGCCAGAATTTGGAAAAATATAATTATATTATTCTTTTTAAGTTAAATTAGGCTATAATTAACTATTGAATAAATTCCGCTTTTAATAATAAGATAACTCAGATTAATTAAAAAAATTAAAAATTGGCTAAAACGAAAAAACCAAATTACAAAAACACGTGGAAAGACTGCTGAAAGAAAGAATGATACAAAAAATACTACGAAAAAGTGCCATATGGTACTTAAGAAGACTAAGGTAAGAAGAGGTAGGCCAAGAAGAAGTTAGTTGGAAACGGTGGAGGATGTCCTGAGTTTAGTGGGAGTGGATAGTTAAAAAAATTTTGCAGGAGATAGGAAGAAATGAAAATACGTTCAGCACATCTCCTTTTCCTCAAAACCTCTCAACATTTCCTCACATCTCCCACACCTCTTCATATCTCCACAGATTAAAATAAAACTATTTAATATCATAATTTAGAAAAAGAAATTGTTTTTGTTCGACTCAATTTTTTTTATTTTCGAATTTTTAAGATTTTTTACTAAGGTCATATTTGATATTCTGGTCGATCATTTATCATTTATCAAACCTCCAAGCGATGATGTTGAGTTCTGGGACATCCTGTATAGTATTCTTAAGCTCTCTGTAATAATTCATATTCTTTTTTATCATGGGCGTCTATTAGATCTTTTTCAGAGAAGGAAAATTTTCATCAAATTTTTTAATTTTCTTTATTACAGAAAAGACAAATTTAAAATTCGGTGGTTCCTTCGGGAATTTAGTAATAACTTTCTCTACGAAATTTAAATTAATTAAAATTTAAGGCAAGAGCAGGGGTGAGGGGGAGGCAGTTGCCCCCTTTGATCCCCCTCTTAATAAACGTCCATGTTGTTTCTATATAGAAGGGCCTAACCGAGAATAGTACCTTGACATGTGACTTCTTTTGCTCGTCAGAAGAGTAATGTTTAGAATGTCTCCATAAGTAAGCAATCGATAAGCAACTAAGTTGATGTCATAAATATATTTCCAAAAAAATGTTTTATTTATTTTTAATATAATTTTGATACAAAATAATGTTGTAGAAAATATTAATTATTTTTAAAATAATTATTTTTTAAATAATATATTAATTTTTGCTTTGATTTGATTACGATATCTCCTACATTTCACCCACATCTCCCTGACATCTCACCTACATCTCTTCTATATCTCCCACACATTTCTTGCCTCATGTACACCAAATCTCCCCGGTGATTTACCCCTCAGTTCAAGGCATGGGCTTATAAGGCTTGTAAAGAGCTTTTATATATTGACTAGCTGGAAAGCCCGTCCACGGACGGGCCTCTAGAACCGATTGGTTGAAAACTCGATTGATGTGCAACTCGTCCCAGGGGGAGTATCGTCGTCGGTACTTTAATATATTTTTCGGTTGGTAAAAAATGACACGCCGTAGCAGGAGGAGCAGCAGCGAGCTGGCATTTTATGTATTAAGACTAGCTGGAAAGCCCGTCCACAGACGGGCATCTAGACCCGATTGGTTGGAAACTCGATTGATGTGCAACTCGTCCCAGGGGGAGTACCGTCATCGGTACTTTAATATATTTTTTGGTTGGTAAAAAATGACACGCCGGAGCAGCAGCGAGCTGGCATTTTATGTATTAAGATTATTGAAATATTTTCTAGGGTCCCAAAGTTTCTAACGGGGATCTTCAGAAAAAAATACAGAAAAAAAAAATACTTTTACAAAAATTCTAAATCCAAACTTTAAACTGTAACTTAATAAATTTTAAAACCAAATGGAAAAGTTAAATTGATAAGATAACTCGACCCAGGTGCCAACGGTATCTAGCCTTTTCATGATACCTTCAAATCCATTTCAAATATTACAAAATTTTCGTCCAAAATTATTTATACTTAATTAATTTTTCAATATTTAAAATTACCTTCTTATTATATCCAATTATATCATCCAGTTTATAACTATTAATCTTCCAAAACTTAATCTCATCAAAATCCAATTCCATTCAAATTTTTGAGTAATTCAATAATTATTCAAATCAAATGAATGTATTTATCAAATATAAAATTCTCAAAACTAAAATCGCAAAAATAATAGCAAATTATTACGGGAGACGACTTTCTCCCCAACCGCTACAGGCGGATAGTTTTAGCAAAAGCCTCGCTTTCTTCAACCACTTTCACAATGCTAACCTTTGAGAAGCAATTTGAGAAATATCAAAAATATTTACAAATTTCAAAATAAATTAAATTTTTTATAAAAATACAAAATTTTGAAAATAAATAATAAAATTTAAATTGAGATCTTAGAACACGTCAATATATTTATTTTTAACGTGACATACCACGGTCTGAACTAATCGCCATCTAAAATTCAGAATATGGCTCTTACAAAAATTGTTTATGTAAAATAACAATGATAAACATGGGCAAACTTAGATCCAGTGATTATCATTGTAATATTACATTTAATGTTTTAAGTGTGTAAAATTGCTAGTTTATTGTTAAAAATTTAATTAATTCATTAAAATTAATTTAGTTTGTAAATGTCTATTTACAGGTATTTTTTTTATTTTTTTTCCTTTAAGGTTGGCGTTTCGCCTATGTTAAATATATGGACGATATGGTGTCATTGTATTTGCTTAGGAAGAAAAAGTAAGAACTTTTAGAAACCAAATTTGGAACCATTTAAAAGCTAAAAGTTGGCTCTCGGACCCTAGCTAGTTTTTATTACGATCAGAACATCGCAAATATTAAAAATTTTGCTGTTAAATTTACAATTTTTTTAACCACAAATGTAGCCATTTAATAATTTTTATAAACATTACTTTAATAAATAGAAGTATAAAAAATAGATCACATCCAGCACACATGTTCCATCTAACTTGAAAAAAATTTTGTTAGCATTATATGCATTTTTGTAGAAACTAGAGCAAATATAAATTGATAATACAATATTTCTTCTTATGGCGAATTTACTTGAAATATTTGATAGAAATCTGCCGTATTACAAGAAAAAAAATTAAATTTTATTGTGTAATAGTTTGTCTATTTCTTCAGCAACGGCGCTGATTATAAATGCTACCAATGGTTTTAAACTTTGCTAATTGCATAATACTAGCAGGTAAAATAAGAATCATTCATAATATACGTGTGTGGGAAGGGTATGCTGATTGGGCGTTATCATACGACTGTATACGTTATCAAAGGTCAACCGTATACTATTTTTATAATATTAAATATTATGCTATATAAATAGTACAGTGCTTTCTTGAAATTATTTTGACTTCTGTGGACACGTCAGGCTTAAAGGCTGAAACTTTCAAAAATGAAGGGTTAGATGCCATATATTCATAATCCGAAGGTAATCAAAAATTAGAACCCGTAAAAGGGCGCTATTAAAAAAAAAGAGATAAGATCATTAACAGAAAGCTAATAAAATGTGAATTATTTTGATATTATTATAATTTGAAATAATTTTTGTACGAAATCCATTTCTTTTTATGTTTGAAAACTGTAAATTGTTAGTCGCTTATGAAGAATAAAAATTTTTTAATCACCGCCAATCACTCACAAACGTTTATTTGTCCCTGATATACCGGACAAAAAATCAGCCGCCAAAAATTTATATTAGAAATAAAAATTGTATAATATTATTAAATTTTTGCGAAGTTCAATTCAAGCTCTTATGCTCTTATGCTAAGTCAGTCAATTTAATTGTGTATGTGGATGAATATAATATGATGCATTACATCATCACATGATAAAATCTTGCGAGTTTTATGTTGCGCAGGTCAGTGTTCATAGCTAGATAATAAATTACATGATAAAACAATAACACAGGTAATTAAATATTAGTAGATTCTCGGGTGTAAGGGAAGGGGATGAAATAAAACAACACGGTTATCGGCCGACTAGTTTTTAGGGAAAGAACTTTTAAAGAGAAAGAACTTTCAATATTCAGGTAATTAATTATTTCTGTTAAATTTACAGATAATACCCCATGGTCAAGGTGGACTCTGGACATAATGCATTATTGTTTAATTGTAACTAGAGCTCGGATTTTATGCATTTGCATGTTTTTTAATATTGATATGCCAACAAATTCGTTTTGAAATCTAGACGAATTCGGCAAAAGTGAATCCAAAAATCCGGTTTTCAAAATGCATATTTTGCATATTTTCAACGTTTGGTGTATATTTAAAGAAATGTTGCATATTTGTGCATATTTGGACCACTTTTGGTGGTTTTTGAAAGATGTTAATAAAGAAAATAAAAATTATTATTATGAGGTGTTGTACCCATTTATATCCAAGTTCTAATATGCCCCAATAACTTCAGTAGACGTCGAACTACAATACATACATAAATATTCGGACACTCCTATGTTAACAATGTTAATTGGACGTTTTCAAGACTTTTTTTTATATAAAAATCGCTTTTACAGCAAAATTTTGTAGACATTTTTTGTTGGAAATTTCATTGCCTTACATTTTGTTTATATACATTTTTCTATTGTTTTGCACCGTTTCCGACTGACAGCGACTTAAACAAGACTCTGTAAAATCCAAAAAATATTATCATCTATATCTCGGAAACGGTGCGACCAAATAGAAAAATGTATATAAACAAAACTGTAGAGAATGACATTTACAAGAAAAAATTTCATATTCATATTTTTATTATGATGCACCGTTTCCGAGATATAGATGACAATATTTTTTGGATTTTACCGAGTCTTGTTTAAGTCGCTGTCAGTCGGAAACGGTGCAACAAAATGGAAAAATGTATATAAACAAAATTTAAGGCAATGAAATTTCCAACAAAAAATGTTTACAAAATTTTGCCGTAAAAGCGATTTTTACATTAAAAAAAACGTCTTGAAATCGTCAAATTAACATTGTTAACATAGGAGTGTCCGAATATTTATGTGAGTAACTCAGAGTAACTGTACGTCGCCGTCGTTTCGTAATACAAATATGTATTATCAAATCAAAGACAATCATTTTTGATTGACAATTTGTAAAAACATTTAGTTGTAAATATTTACCATATTATTAAAAATTAAAATGAATTAAAATTTTTTTAAAGTAATAATTTGAAAATAAAATTTATTATTAAAATTATTATTTTTTACGAATCTAAAATAATCTATAAAAATTATAAAAACATTTTTTAGTTTGCATATCGATGCATATATTACCTTTCTTCATCAATTTTAGTGCATATTTTACAGAAATTCGGTGCATATATATGCGCATATTTTTAAGTATTTTGGTGCATATAATTCGAGCTCTAATTATAACAATCGGTTTATTAAAACAGAGTTTTATTCAACAAAAACTATTAATTACAGTGGCTCCAACAATTATTAATACACCCCTATTTTGAAACGTAAAAGTAAAAAAGTTAATAAAATTAACATTGCTCTATGGGAGTTTTTTACAGAGTATTCTTCAAGTTGCTGTAACTCGTAAACGGCGAAAGAAAATAAAAAAATGTATAGAAATAAAACTAAAGAGATTAAAATTTTCAATAAAAAATATCTGAAAAGTTTTGCTGTAAAAGCGAGTTTTATATGTCAAAAAACGGTTTCAAAATGTGCAATTTACATGGTTAACATAGGGGTGTATTAATAATTGTTGGAGTCACTGTATAAATAAAAATTCGTTAAAAAATATTATTTTTAAGTTAATAATTACTCAATATTAGGAAAACATAATATAGAGTTATAAAAATTATTAAAACTTTAATATTATGAACTGATATAATAATTCATCGTAAAGTATGTATAATATTATAATCACTGCAATAAGCACATGGTATAATATTATTATTACCATGCATTTCTATTTTGAGAAACAAGATAAAACTAGCTAAGTTTCAATTAATTCTTGGTAAGTAGCAAAGAAAAAATAGTTCAGCTTTTATAAACAGGGCACCGCCACTTTCTTTTTAATTATTCTGAAATAAAGTGCGAGGTAATCGCCCACGCTAGTGACGCCCCCCTTAAGGGTAGGGTCTATGAGGTTTATGGGCGACTACGAAAAATTAATCTCGGGTTGCCTTTTATCGAAGAGGAGCCGAAGTCACTAGTAGTAGTCTTTGAGTATATTAATTATTTTACATCTGAGGTAGCTTGCTGGGCTCGTCTCAGATGTGCCCGTACCCTGGATTTTTGTTGATAAGGGCAAATTATCAACACAAGGGGACTGTTGGCTGTACGTGCCCTCCGAAGCATGGAGACGATCCTAAGAAGTTTTAGACTCTTTCCGGATTCCGGACATAACGGTGTCAGCAGTTATTGAGATAACAAACTATGTATATACTAATGACCATTTTCATTTTCTTATCTTTAAGTTGCAAAGTATATTATTAATTTACAAAAATAGGGGGCCCATATACCCTACTTTTAAGAAAATGTACAATATCCAAAAGCAGGTATTCTGTCCATCTTTGTTTTGCCTTTAATTTTTCTGAGGAATCTCATTTCTGTAGCCTGTATTGTACTTCTTTGTCTTCTAGTTGTTACCCAAGATTCGCATCCATATGTCAGAACCGGAATTACCACTTTCTTGTAAACATCGACTTTGGTGCTCCTAGGTATCTCTTTCTTATCTAAAAACGTTGTCTTGATTGCATTAAATATTCTTTGGTTTATTTCTTCTTCCATTTTTCCGTCTTCTTGGATTACAATACCTAGATACTTGTAGCTATCCACCTGTTCTAATACAATGTTGTCGATTCTTATGCTATGTTTAATGTTTTGTCTGCCGATTGTCATAGTCTTTGTTTTATCTTTGTTAATTTTCATGTTTTTCTTCTCCAGCTCTTTTCTGTAGATGTTGATGTTCTCTTGCAATTCTCTTTCCGTTGCCCCAAATATTACCATATCATCAGCATAGCATAGTTCACTGACCTCTATTCTATTTAATTTCCAATATCCAACACAGTATGGTCTAACCTTTTTCTTGCATTTCTTTATGGCGTCGTCTAAAACTACTGAGAACAGTAACGGACTTAATATACACCCCTGCCGCAGTCCTTGATCCGTCTGAAAAGTTTTTGACATTTCATTGTTAGTTCTAACGTAGCTTATTGTCTTACTGTACAAACTTTCAATGTTACCAATTAATGATTCATTTATTCCTCTTTCATGCAAGCTATTCCATACATCTTTTCTTGCTATTCGATCGAAAGCCTTTTCCAAGTCTACAAAGCAGAGGTGCAGCTGTTTCCCCCTTTCTGTGGCCTTTTCAATTATTTGTCTAAGTGCAAATATATGATCTTGAACCCCCCTGTTTGGTCTGAACCCACATTGTGTGTCCTCTAATTGCTGTTCTAATTTTTCTTTTATTTTGGCTTCCAGCATTCTTGCATAAATTTTTCCTGGCACGCTTAATAGGGTTATACCCCGATAGTTTTTACACTCTCTTCTGTTTCCTTTCTTATAGAAAGGGATTATGATTCCAATCTGCCAATCTTTGGGTATTTTTCTTTGTTCCCCTATTTTGTTATAGATTTCCAGCAGCTTTTCTTGTGCTTCTACACCTGCGTATTTAATCATTTCCGGGGTAATCTCGTCGTGTCCTGCAGCCTTACCCATTTTCATTTTCTTTAGTGCATTTTCAAGTTCTTCTTCCGAAAATAAAACTGTTTCTGTATGGGTTTTTTCCTTGTGTTGTGTGCTTTCTTGTCTCTCTTCTTTCTGTTCTTGTGTGTTTTCTGCCTCTAAAAGATCTTTGAAGTACTCTCTCCATCTTTCCATAATATCCTCCTCCTTATTTAGTATATTACCATCTTTATCTTTTATGTTCATCAGGCTCATTTCTTTCTTGTGTCTCAATTGCTTAAGAATACCGTAAAACAGCTTTTGATTTTCTTTGTATGCTTTTTCCATTACATTTCCAAACTTTTCCCAGGCTATTTGTTTTCCCTCTTTTATTCTCTTTGCTACCCTTCTTCTGCTTTCTCTGTATTTTTCATAGTTTGTTTCATTTCTTGTTTCAAGGTATTTTGACCATTTTTCTTTTTTATCTTTTATAATTTCTTTTATTTCTTCTGACCACCATGACGTTCTTTTTTTAAATTTGTTTCCAATTTTTGTAGTTCCACATATTTTTCTTGCTGATTCCAGTAGAATATTCTTGTATTTTGTCCAACATTCCTCTATGTTGTCTGTTACTCTGAGTTTTCTAATTTCTTTATCTACTGCTTCTTGGTATTTCTCTTGTATATCTGGGTTTTTCAGTATTTGTCCTTTTATTTTTTCTTTCAATATTTGTCTTTTTCTTTCTTGTTTGTCATCCTTATTAATAAATTCCATTTGAACCAAGTAATGGTCACTTGAAATTTCTGGTCCTCTTCTCACCTTCACATCCTTTATGTATTTCCATATTGGTCTACTTATTAGGAAGTAGTCAATTATTGATCTTTCATTCCTACTTGGTTCCTCTCTTGTGTATCTATGTTTGTCTTTATGTGCAAACTTAGAGTTTGCAATTACCATATCATTCTTTATACTGAATGCAATCAATCTTTTCCCATTATTATTTCTAGTTTGTTCTCCATGTCCACCCATCCATTCTTCTATGCCTCTATTATTTCTTCCTATTCTTGCATTGAAGTCTCCCATTACAATGTGGTTATTATGTTTCGTCCTGTCTATTTCTTCTTGCAAATTGTTATAAAAATCGTCTTTTATGTCTTCTGTAGCATCTTCGTTTGGTGCATAAATTACTATTATTGTTAAATTCTCTCGTTTCCATTTGATCTCTACCACCATTATTCTCTCATTTATAAATTTTTCGTCTACTACCTCTGTTATTTTATCTTCTTTTATGAGTAAACCTACTCCACACCTAGCTCTTTCTTCATTTTGGACTCCAGACCAACCTAACCAGTATCCTTCAGATAGTTTTGTCCAACCTTTGCCTTTCTTTTTTGTTTCGGTTATTCCTAGAAAGTCCAAATTCGCTTTTTTCATTTCTTTTGCTAGTTCGTTTTCTTTCCCATTTATACTTCTTATGTTCCATGTTCCCATCTTTATATACTTCATCTTTTGCTTTTTTGATCGTTTCTTTTTCAATCCATTTCTTTTTGTTTGTACATTTTTATCATTTCGTTGTTCCTTATCCATTGCTAAAGTCGTCTCCGTTGTTGCCTTAGGTGAGCTATTTGTAGTAGCTAGTTTTTTGGAATATTATATTTTCCTCTCTCTCCTTCTATCAATGTTTGCTTTATCTTATTCCATTCAAACACAGCATCGTTTATTACGATTTTTTGATAACCTACTTTTGCTCGATTACCTCTTTCTCTTTCTTTCTTGGCCAGTTCTCGGAGTTCTCTTTGAATTTGTCTTTCTTCAATCGTTAAGTCATTATCAATATATATCTTTCGGTTTCCTAATGTACCTTTCTTTTTCATTATTTCTTGCTTCTTACTCCAGGATTCCACTTCTGCCACTACTGTTTCAGTTTTCGTATTTTTAAGCTTATACGCCTTTACCAATCTGGTCTCTACTTGTAAATCTTTTTCCAGAAATTCTTCGAGTTCAGTCGTTATATTACTTTCAGTAAAGTGGACTCCTTTAACCACGATATTGTTTTTCCTTTTGAATTTCTCTTCTCTTTGGACTCGTTCTTCAAGTGCTGTTATTCTTTTGGACATCTCCTCTTTCTCCTTTTCCCACTTTTCTTCTTTTTCTTTAAACGTACTTCTCATCTCTTGGATTTCCTGTTTTAATTCCTTAGCACTTTTTTCAATTTCCTTCATCACCTCTTTGAACATTTCTCTTACTTCCTCCATGTCGGTGGCTGGTTTTTCTAAAAACTCCGTTCTTCCTTGTTCCGCCAACCTTTGTTCGGGCGACCTAATTGTCTTCTTACTTCTCCCAAACACCTCCGTATGTTTCTCTTCTATTGATGTATCGGCCTCTCTGTTACGTTTCCTGCTTTCACCGCTCATCTATTTGTTTTCTGGTGTAGTGTGTGTTGCCTACTATACACACAATTTGTGATAAATTTATTTCAATGTTTTGAAAATGCTATTGTTATCAGCTCTGCAATTTACGCCTTTATTGACTTCTTATCAAAATAGAATTGTACTAACCGTCGTTTTTCAACACTTTTCTGCAATTTAATCGCTATATATCTCTTCCACCGTCTTCAAGTAATACTTGTAAACACCAATCCAACTGTTTTCTTATTTAAACTAACTGTTTTCTACTAGTAATAGCGGAGCTGTCAAATAACAGTACCCACGTTATCACGTCCAAAAACTAACTCCACTTAAAACAATAATCTCCAATAATTTCCAAGATTATAGCAATCTTTTTTTTATCTAAATATGTAAAAGATAATAATAATATAAACATCGTAAGACTGAAAATTTAAAGAAAATATTTCGTAAGTTCTCGCAGTTTTCTTTTTCTTCTATAATTGGATGATGCCAATCATCATGTTGAGACAGGGTGACAGGAATAGAGGTCGAGAACAATCGATAGCGCTATCGATTATTATCGATAGTAACTACTATCGAAAGCCATCGATAGTTTTCTGTAGCTATCGATAGTTTTCGATAGTCGTGACACGTGACAGGTGCCTTCAATACCGGCAATTTACCTTTATCATTACTAAATTTTTTTTTTATTTTTAACTTTGATTTTTATGAATAAAAATGCAACGTTAGTTATTTGAGCATTTTGCACTTTCAACAGATGCCAGTTTTTTGCTAAAAAGTTTTTTTCCTATTAATATCCACTATCGAAAACTATCGATATTTATCGATGGTCTAAAAGTTGCCTATCTATAATTATCGATAGTGCCGCACATCGATTATTCTCGACCTCTAACAGGGAAGTTCGAGAGTATGAAAACATATTCCCCAGAATAAAGAACAAACAATGCATTGGAAAAACAGAAAAAAACACAAGAAGTAACACCAGTCAAAAGTGATTGCAATGCACTAAAAATGCACACAAGATGTTCTGCTTTCTGCTAACTAAGATAAAATGACAATTTGCTAACCATCCCCAACCCAAAATCTTTGAAAATGCGAAATTCATTGATACTGAACAGTAGTTACCTACATCATTCCTGCATCGCTTCTTGACAATAGGGCCACCTTGAGAGCTCATGGGAATATACCAATAGCAAAGACGTACTTTTTGCCAATAGCCAAAAATCGATTTAATAATGCTATGGACGGCGTTAGCAAAATTCTCTCTCTCGTTAGAATACCAAAATGGTCCTATTGGATCCAGCAGACCTTTTATTTTGAATTTTTTTTTATTACATCCAATAACTCCGCTTCATGTTATATGAAAGACATGTGCTTCTAAGCTTACTTACATTTGTCTTTTCAGTTTATTTTTTAAAATATACATTGAAATCACCTGCCAATACAACAAAGGCGCTCGTTTCATACACCTCTAAAAGCATCTCATTGAATAGATTTAAAAAACCCGCAAAATCTCTCTCCCACTCTTCCAATAAGATACACCACATACCTCAAAATCAAGTTCTCTGCAGTAAGCCTTAAGTGGAATACTTTCCATCCGCAAACCCACTCGAGCCCAAACTTCCAACATCATCATGTATATGCTGGGTTTTCAAGAATTCAGACACCAAATCAAATCAAATTTAGTAGGTACACCCTTTAGATTCTCATCGTCACCTATCTACTGCCATTGCCTTCCTGCCACTCCCTCATCTCCGATGTGTTACATACATTTCCCGCCAACTCCACTGCCTGGACCTGTCCAGCAAATAACGTGCTAACCATCTACACAGTGATGCATCGCAGCCATAATAGCGCATTTTGACCAAAAGAGTCAAAGGCTTCGGAATTATCAAGAAGTACCAATAAGATGACTTCGGAACATAGATTGATAAATCCACATCCAAAGTGAATCGCAAGACAAAAGTCGCAGCTATGGTAGGGCCTAAAACCAGACTGGACAGGCGACAAAACTTTTAGCAATGGACTCTGCTATTTTTGCGAATGGCGACAATACACGAAGTGGATGGAAGTGAGAAGGCTTTGAAGCTAGTCGAACCTTGGAAAGAGGTCTCACGCGAGAGGCCTTCCAGACAAAGGACATCTTCTTGGTGCTAAAAAAAATGGTTCAACAATGGTTCACTGCAAAATGGAAGTATAAGCCTCAGTATACTCAGAAATATCATTTGAACCAACAGCATCGGAACCCAAAGTTCCAACGTGCGTGGTTTCACGAATAGAGAGTGGCTGCACTGCAGGTAAAAGCAAACTGCAGGAACAAACTCAAGAAAATATGCATCAATAAAGTCTAGATCTACCACACATATGCGTAGATATTTTTTGGCTAGATGCACGCCACTAGAAGACAAACATTGCCAAAGTTTGGATTTCAGCGATGTAGTAAAAGCTGATAGTTGAAGTAGTTCGCCTTCTCCCTTCTGACAGCACCAGATAAATACCTCTTAAGGTCATAATAACACCAGTGGCGTAGCGTAGATTTATGGTACCCGGGGCAAACCTTAAATTTGCCGTCCCTCAATTTTTGCAAAAAAAGTTTTTTTTAAATCAATTTATTAATTGATATTAATTTATTATCGCGTGCAGTCTCAACACCCAGAGTTTGGTGGCACATTTTCGCGACATAACTTCTGATTCGTTGATCAGTGAATGCGATTACCTAATCTGCAGCGAAACGTGGATGAACGAGTCTCTGCCACCGGTGAACATTGAAAGTTTTCAATGCGAGGTTCACAATAATAAGAACAAACGCTTGTCAATGGCAGACAAATCAATCACCGTACCGCCTACGAAGCGCAAAGCCGGCGGAGTCTGCATCTACAAAAATATCCGAAGTTTAACTAATTGTAAAGTCATAACGAGAGTCGACAACAAAGTGCGTAACGACTGGGGAGATGTGGGAGACATTTGCATGGTAAGCGTTGAGTTCAAAAACCAGTTCAAGTTCTGACTTGGTTCTATATATATTCATCCGGGTGTGTCGCAGTCGTCTCTTTAGTACTTTATGTCGATAATGCTCAACCAGTACTCGGACCCAATAAAGAAGCATATCAGAACCACGTGCTTCGACACCGAGACACCAATGATGCTATGCGGTGACTTCAACGTGGATGTGACGCAGAACAAGAACTTCTCAGAATTCATGAAACGAGAGTTCAATATGAACTGCGTACAGAACTCTCCAAGTACTCTCGGCAATACTTGCCTTGATCTTACATTTACCCGCAATATCAACGTATCCTGTATGCCGTTTGTCACCTATTTCAGTTACCACAGACCTATCATAAATAAAATTGTCTTTGATGTTTAACGACGACGACAACAATAGAGTTATAAATTATGTTAACAAATTACCAAATTTGCATTCGTTCCTTTTTGGAACTTGTGAAAAATCGATTTTCGAGAGAAGAATTAAGAAGAATTCTTCTTAATTCTTCTCTCGAAAATCGATTTTTCAATAGATCACAGCAGCGTATTCGACTCGACCAGGATTTGAACCGCGGTCACCCGCTTCCCAGTCGGCCGGTGTAGGCTTTACGCCACACTGCTGGTTAAGAATAACAATATAGAAAAACCAAACAGCAAAACCGGAATTTTGTTTCAACTGTAGAATTTTTGATTTAATCTTCTGATGAACTTTTGTGGTAAACGTAACAACATTGTTATTTTTTTGCAAATTGCAACATTTCTTTTATTGATAAATTCGCGAAGTCATATTCATTTTGATTGTTAGTATATTTTTTAATTCTAAAGCCAATTTTATAATTTTGTTTTAAACTAAACTTTATAAATTCAAAAGGTGAATATTGCAATTTGGTCACACATAAATTTTAAGTAAATTGTTTATATTTTTATTAATTTCGAAACCAAGGGGCTGATAAGTTGTTTATCATTTTTAAGAGCGCTCAGATACTAAAAGTTACACTTGACGAGAAATCGGACGTCTAAATTAGCTTTATAAGAGCGTTAAGTGGGAAAACTTAGGTATCTAAGGGCTCAAGCTACTCAAAATTGTTTATAATAGTAAAATTATGAGTTCACTCTCACAAGATCTTCCAATAATTCGAGCAATGATTACATCGGAATGCAATTAGCAGAGCTAAGAGGCAAAATAAATTAATTTTGGTTTAACGAACTTGATGAGAACCTAAAGACAAAGACGTAAAAATGTTATAAATTCGGTGGAGGATTTTGGACAAGTTAGTTAACGGTTTTGAGACGAAGCGATAACGTTGCGGTCACTCGAAGTTTTGATTTTCATTTTTGCTTTTATAATTTCAATCACAAAGTGATATTTTTCTAAATTCAATTAATTAAATTATATTAAATTAAAGTGACAATTTCTACAACAACCAGCCAAAGCCGTTGCTCGAATTATAGGAAAAAGGTTAGTAATAAAACATTTTATTTCACTCTGTATATTCGCGCTCGATTTTATTATTATTTTTTTTACCCATGTTCATGTGTCTTAATCTTTAGTACAGTGAAATCTGAATATGCCGGAATCTGCAAGAGCCGGAATCATGTGCATAACGGAATTTGTCTGTGGTCCCGAATTATTGGTTTACATTACTGGGTTAAATGAATTTCATAAGCCGGAATCTGACTAACGTGAACACGGAAAGCTTATTTTAATTCCCATGTGTGGAAATTTAACTGCATAAGTCCATAAGTCGGAAGCGAAATTAAGTTTATTTATAAAATTGCGATGTAAGACGTACGACATTTTTATCCAATGTTTAGACTACTCTAGTAATAATTTCTTCTGCGGTATATTATTTTACAATGCATACCTATCAAATAATATTGCGTTACAGCAGCATGCAAATGAATCATTTTTTCATTTGCTGCTTGCTTTCTGCATTATCTTGCATTTTTTGTGTAAACGTTTATTCGTAGTCCATTATGTATTATAAGGTTATAATAATTAACAAAATACATTTTTATTAAATTGTTTACTATAATTCTATTAAATTTATATAATTTTCTTTAAATTTTCCCCTCCCAAAAGCATTTTCTAAATACCCCACTATTGGTGCTAACTGTAATATTTGGGTGCTAGCTATACTTAGATTAGGGAGCTAGCTTTTGGAGCTAAAATATTAACTGGGGAGGGGCTTACGCTACTTTATTTCAATTTCCCCCCCAATTTCAATATGGATTTGTGAAGAAGCTGTAAGGGTGCTAGGTTTAATATTTTGGTGCTAGCTATTTAGATTACGGAGATAGCTTTTGGAGCCAAAATATTAACGGGGGGGCAGCGTTACTTTGCCCCCCCCCCGGTTTCAATGTGGATTTCTGAAAAAACTGTAAGGGAGCTAGCTTTAATATTTGGGTTCTAGCTGGTGCTGGAAGACGACACAATGATAAATGGGAAATTTATAATGACTTGTTGAAGTATAAAGAAGATGTTTTGCTAATGCCCGATTTCTTCACCTTGAGATATTCAGGAATTAAAGGAATCCGGCCGACAAATTAATCAAGTAACCAATCAGACAACCTCAAAATAACAAATAAACAATTTGATTGGTTACTTAATTAATTTGTCGGCCGGATTCATTATCCGATAGATATCTCAAGGTGAAGAAATCGGACATAAGTTAAATATTAATTTATTTTGTCTACTATTATTTGCGTATTTACTATTTATTTTATATACGAAATACGAGTATCATAAGGTATCATGAGTATCATAAACGGAATACATCGAAACAGTGTCAACGCACAAAGCGATATAATAATGTTAATTTATTTTAACTAGTTTTTTCTGTTCTTAAATAAATTACATAATGTAGATTAACAATAAGCCCTATAAGCTGTTAAAAAATTATTAGTAAAGTTTCGAGTAGGCGGAGCGTGTGGAATATATTTTGGTTCATGCGCAGTGGAATGAAACTAATAGACATTTTTATTAAATATTAATTTGTGAAGAAACTGTAGCGGTGCTAGCTCTAATATTTGGTTGCTAGCCGGTGCTAGCTATATAGATTAGGGAGCTAGGTTTTGGGGCCAAAATATTAACGGGGGGGGGCTAGCGTTACTTTAGCCCCCCCCCCAGTTTCAATGTGGATTTTTGAAAAAACTGTAAGGGTGCTAGCTCTACTATTTGGGTGCTAGCTGGTGCTAGCTATATAGATTACGGAGCTAGCTTTTGGAGCCAAAATATTAACTGGGGGAGGCTAGCGTTACTTTAGCCCCCCCCCCCAGTTTCGATGTGGATTTCTGCGAAAACTGTAAGGGTGCTAGCTTTAATATTTGGGTGCTAGCCGGTGCTAGCTCCATAGATTCGGGAGCTAGCTTTTTGGCCAAAAATTTTAACTGGGGGGAGCCAAAGTAACGGACCCCCGCTCTCCGAACAATTCCAGCAAGTACCCTGAGAAAATTTAAATCGAGGAGCAGGAGCTGAAGGCTCCACAAGTGAAGTTTCAATAGCAAGGGTTGACGTGGACGCTTCGTTAGCAGTCCATTTTACTAAACGTTCGGCTGCCTGAGCCTTTTGAATGAAACCATCTCGAGATGTGCTGAGAGTGGCCCCCATTGCGAATGAAATTCGAGGTAATAAATTTCTCCTAATTACCCACGGCTGTTCCTCTTCGTCAGGAACAGGAGAAATTCTCGAGTACTCAGCTAACATCGATTCGATAAAACTCCGTACCGACTCGCTAGGTTGTTGTATACGATTTCTAATTTGTTCTATGTTATATATTCGCGATTGAAATCAAGAGGTAAGAAACAAATTTTCAATTTCATTACACTGGCGCCCAACTTTAGAGGTCTAGTTTTTGCTACCGAATTTGCTTCCCAAATTTATGTGCGGCAATTTCCAAAATTTTTTTGTTCGTGTTTGCATTGGCATTTACAGGCTGTACGGGAAGAGATAGTGGTTGCTGCGACCGATCAGGAAGTTTGTTTTTTCAAGGTAAAAAGAATAACAGGTGGTAGGTTTTTGCGATTTTGGCGAAGGTGCAAGGCGATAAATTTAATAGCGCGTTTAGTTTTTGTATCTTTGTGGGTTAAGATAAAGTTTGACATTGAAATTTTTGCATGTGTAAAAATTGATACCTGTGACCTTGTTAGCAAATTGTTGAATTTGCTCATTTAATTTGTTCATCTAAAAAGAACAAACCTACTTTTGTCTAATTTTAAGGCAGTCGTTTAGTACATTTTCATCAAAATAAATTGATTATTCTAAATTAAAATGCCGTGTGAAATGATAACATTGCAACTGGGCCAATGTGGGAACCAGGGTAAGCAAAAATTTGATTTAAAAGGAGATGTGAAGTTATGTCATATTTGAATTTATCCTTTTTAGTTGCTTTTGAATTTTGGAAACGTTTGTGTGCTGAACACGGTATAAATCCAGAAGGAATATTGGAAGATTTTGCTAGTGAGGGTATCGATCGTAAGGACGTTTTTTTTTATCAGGCCGATGATAATCATTACATTCCGAGAGCCGTGCTTTTGGATTTGGAGCCCAGAGTTATCAATACCATCATGAACTCTCCTTACTCTAAACTATATAATCAAGAAAACGTGTTTTTGTCTAAAAACGGTGGAGGTGCCGGTAACAATTGGGCGTCAGGTTTTTCGCAAGGGGAAAAATTGAATGAAGAAATTTTTGATATTATCGACAGAGAAGCGGATGGAAGTGATAGTCTTGAGGTAACTTTTGCGACTCTAAATCTAAAACCAGTTAAATTCTTTTTTTATTAGGGATTTGTGTTGTGCCACTCGATTGCCGGAGGTACAGGCTCTGGAATGGGTTCCAACATTTTAGAAAAATTATCTGATCGTTTTCCAAAAAAGCTGGTTCAAACTTACAGCGTTTTTCCTAACCAGGAGGAAATTAGTGATGTGGTTGTACAACCTTACAATTCCTTGCTGACACTCAAACGCTTGACAGATTCAGCCGATTCTGTGGTTGTTTTGGATAACACGGCCTTAAATCGTATTGCAGCTGATCGTTTACGTATCCAAAATCCTACTTTCACTCAAATTAATAGTTTGGTTAGTACAATCATGTCGGTGTCGACCGCAACTCTTCGTTACCCTTCTTATATGAACAATGATCTGATGGGGCTACTGGCGCCCCTCATTCCCACACCAAGACTTCACTTTTTAATGACAGGTTACACCCCTTTGTCGACCGATACTGATGAAGTGAGTGTGAGGAAGACCACAGTGTTGGATGTAATGCGTCGTCTTTTACAACCCAAAAACATGATGGTTTCCACAGCACAGGATCGCAACTCACAGCACTGCTACATATCAATTCTCAATATTATACAGGTAACTTTTCTCTTTTTCATTTGTAAAATATTTTATTTTTCTCATATTTAGGGTGAAGTGGATCCAACGCAAGTGCACAAATCGTTACAACGCATAAGAGAAAGAAAGTTGGCACAATTTATACCCTGGGGTCCTGCTAGCATAATACAAGTAGCCTTGTCCAAAAAATCCCCATACATTCAAACAGCCCATCGTGTATCTGGACTTATGCTGGCCAATCACACCAATATCAGTTCGGTAATTTTCCACAAAACTAACATCTTACGTCGCAAATTTTAAATTAAAATTATTGTAGCTATTCGAACGAGCCCTGCAACAATATGATAAATTGCGCAAGCGTGAAGCATTTTTGGAACAATTCCGGAAGGAAGAAATGTTCAAAGACAATTTAGACGAATTAGACGCGAGTCGTGAAGTCGTTCAAGATCTTGTAAACGAATACATTGCCGCTACAAAGGAGGACTACGGCACGTATGGCTTATCGTAAACTTTTTTTTACAATTATTTTAATCTCAAATCAGTATTTTTTTAACGCCATACGAGTGTCATTTTTGTTTTTTGATTTGATTTGTCAGCGAATCTTTTTTGCCATTTAATTTAGTTTATAAGTTTAGAAAATTGAACTGATTTGTGATTTACCCCGTATGTATTGAAAACAAATAAAATATCGTAACCTCACTTGTCGATTATTGATTAAATTTTAACTGAATCCATTTCAAATCATGCAGGCTGCGTGGACCTCAAAATAAATGATTTTATCTCAAACAATTGCGATGCCGAGTACTTGGGGTTGCTCAAAGTCCTCGATCCTTTGTATACTAATTTATATTTTTTCGGTTGGAAGTTCCCCAAATTTTCTTTTATGATAGCAACACACCTGCCTGGCAAAAATACAACGCAGTCTTCTAAAGTCACCTTCGGAACTTCTCCATAAGCACTGTTAACAATTTCTAAGTTTTCGATTATATAGGGTAGATCTGGTGTTAGGTCCTTCAGCTTCTTTGTCTCGAATGTTGCTAATATGTTAATAGCACTTAGATTCACTGAAAAATTTAATATAACTAATTTTAATAAAGTAAATTAGATAATTAAAATTATACAACTTACTTTTGAAATATTTCATGGAATAACTCACTCACTTAGACACAATACTACTACTATGATATACAGAAGTATAACCAATCTTCAGGATAGATTATTCTACTTACAGTTACTCACATAAATATTCGGACACTCCTATGTTAACAATGTTAATTTGACGTTTTCAAGACGTGTTTTTTAATGTAAAAATCGCTTTAACGGCAAAATTTTGTAGACATTTTTTGTTGGAAATTTCATTGCCTTAAATTTTGTTTATATACATTTTTCCATTTTGTTGCACCGTTTCCGTCTGACAGCGACTTAAACAAGGCTCGGTAAAATCCAAAAAATATTGTCATCTATATCTCGGAAACGGTGCATCATAATAAAAATATGAATATGAAATTTTTTATTGTAAATTTCATTCTCTACAGTTTTGTTTATATACATTTTTCTATTTGGTCGCACCGTTTCCGAGATATAGATTATAGATGATAATATTTTTTGGATTTTACAGAGTCTTGTTTAAGTCGCTGTCAGTCAGAAACGGTGCAAAAAAATAGAAAAATGTATAGATGCAAAATTGAAGCCAACGAAATTTTCAACAAAAAATGTTTAAAAAGTTTTGCTGTAAAAGCGATTTTTATATAAAAAAAACGTCTTGAAAACGTCCAATTATCATTGTTAACATAGGAGTGTCCGAATATTTATGTGAGTAACTGTACATATATACTTAATGTATCAGGAAGCATATTGTTCTTCCTCAAATTTCATTCCATTTTTTATGTACTACTCATAATTATCGTAATAGCGTTCTATATTATAATGATGTAAAAAATTAGTAATTACTTAGATTTAAAAATTAGAAATTAGATTTAGTTTCAGTTTTTTGTAATAACATTAACATTGAACTAAATAGAAGATATATCATTTATAGCAGGGGTTCCCAACCGGTGGTACGCGTACCACTGGTGGTACGCGGGAACGTTTCAGGTGGTACGCGTGAGTGATGTGAGCAACATGCTAATAATAGCTTCTGTATGCATGAGCATTTTTTATTTGTTTTTTAGACCTATGGGTAATAGACCATTTTAATCTTTTTATTTCTCCTTTATTATAATCATGTTCTCTCTCCAGTCGGTTTTTGATTTTGATTGATTCTCAAAAATTTGGAGTAGGACATAAGAAAAGTAGTTCTGGAACATGAGGTCCACCCAACCGTGAATAGTTTGAAATGGATTCAGTCTAATCAAATTTTAATAATGTCCATGCAAATTTCAGCTTATCGGGTGGCCTAAGTGATCATATATTTATTTGCAAACTTCCTTTTATATTATCACGCCATCTACCTTTAGGATTTGATATTATTAAAATATTCTATAAAAATCGATCTAGAACGAAGTGAATCAAATCCATAAAAATTGTGTGTGAATTTTAATCCTTATTCAGTAAGACTTGAGCCTATCATAACAGAAAAATCTCAAAGTGGACTTGATTCACTTTCTGTTCTGTTCCACATTCAGAAAGACTGACTGCGACTGCTGAGTCCTTTAAAGCTGTGAGCCCTTACAGAACATTGCCGTGTCATCTGCTCGAATGTCGTAAACCCGCCTTTGTGGAAAGTATATTCTAAGCCCCTCTCTCTACTTATGGTCCAGTAGCAAGAGATTTTTTTCATACAGATCCGGTAAATCTGATTTTCTATGGTTTGGGTTTTTGCCTGTAAGATTTTAGGGTAAAAATACTTCATATAAATCTTGTTGAAGATATAATTTCCTACAACTTTTGTTTGAAACATTTTTTTTGAAGTCAAATAGGAACCAAGCTATATAATAGATTACTGAAAATTGCAAAAACATTTTCTTTTTATATGGCTTTTAGCGAATTATATCCTGATGTCTGTAAATTTTTCTCGTGTGGAAGCCTGAAAGATTGGGTTAGCATTATAAATAAATAGTGAAAAAAACAAGTAGGAACTAAATTTCTTCATCTTTATTGTCTGTTCAAATAGTTTGAAATTTACATTGTAAAAATGTTACATTAGTTTATTTACATTTTTGAAACGGCATCTAAAAACGTTCAAAACATTGTGATAAATAGGTACTACATGGCTACTGCAACGGACATGTTTACATTTTCTTTGAATTAAAAAGCAACAACTAAAATGGTGCCTAGCAATAAGGAACTTTTGTAAGTTTATGAATTAAGTACACCATTCGTTTCTTTACCTCTGTAGGTGGATCATAGCTGGCGCTACCCGACACTAAATTTTGCGCTTATGGCGCCACCTATGACTAATATTTAAGTTTCTTACATTAGATTAAGTTAACAGATGAAATACAACTTTTATGAGAATCTTTTCCTTGACTTAATTTACATGGACAGTACAACAGAAGGGTGAGTTACTGTGACCTTACCAGACACCACACCGCTACAAAAAGGTTGTTCCAATCACAGGTTAAAATAATTAAAATTCTTCTAATAATTAGTAGTGCACCCCCTCGAGGGCGTAAAAACATACCCTGACGAAAAACTGCATTTTAAAACTGTACAACTAAAATAATCATATTATGCTCTTTATTTGGTCACAAATATAAACAAATATTGTGTATAGGAGAAGACGTCGAAGTTTAAAAAATCTTGAGCGTTTAGGCCAACATGGGTTAATCTTACGTCGAATCTTCTCGTACACACATCACAAAATTTAAAACTCAAGTCTTATAAAGCAGATCTAGAAATATCACTACACCTCATGTTCTTATCTCCTTTTCCGTTTGTTTTTTAACCAAACAACGATATTTTTCAACAAACATTCAAATACAACCGGCACATATATGGCTAAAGACAGTCAGAATCAGACTCAAATAATTCAAATAATACAGTGGACCAGACAAATAAATAAAAATATTTTTTAACTGTTTTTATATTGCTAATTCCGCATTAACTTAATAAACTAAAACGTCTACTACTCTTCAGATCATAATATAACATATATTTTAGAATCAAAAAAATTCGGAGGCTGAGGGACAACAAAGCCGCCTCCAAATTTTTAAAAATCTGTAACTCTTGCAAAACATTTTGTTACACTTTAAAAAATTAGTGTCAAACGTTAGCTAAACACATACCACATAACATATATTTTAGAATCAAAAAAATTCGGAGGCTGAGGGGCAACAAAGCCGCCTCCAAATTTTTAAAAGTTTGTAACTCTTACCAAACATTTTGTTACATATTGAAATTAGTCTCAAACTATAGCTAAAGCCATACCACATAACATATATTGCGTTTTTTGAATATATTTTCAGTAGGTACTTTAGTACTGATATCATTTAAATTAAGTGAGTAGTGAAGTTGTGAAGTTAATCTTCTATATATATAAAAATGGATGTATGTATGTATGTATGTATGTATGTATGTTCCTTATAGACTCCTAGACCGCTTGACCAATCTTTATGAAATTTGGTGTATAAGCTAATTACGATGCTGCGAAGAAGATAGGCTACTTTAGAACGGCTTTCAACAAACTTTAATAAAATATGTGGCAAATAGTGCCTATTCATTGGATCAACAGATCGACGGATCAACGGATAATTGGATTAATTTCCCTATATAGGACATTACCCTTTCAGTACAAATGTAAAAGTTTCTGTGAACATAGAGACTACTTTGTTAGATTGTTAAACTCATCTTAGATAAAATACATTCAATGCCACCAAAAAAAGCAGCTGTTGGAAATAAATCATCAAAGGCTAAGAAACTCAGGGAAAAAAGAGCTGCTGAAACGGAGGAAGAACGTGAAGCTCGGCTTTCACAAAACCGCAATAGAGCTTCAACGTCTAGAGCTGCTGAAATGGAGGAAGAACGTGAAGTATATAAAAGAGCTTGTGTGTATGTTTGTTCGCTATACACTTCTAGACCCTTCGACCGATTTCAACCAAATTTGGAACACATACTCAGTAGGACTTGAAAAATGTTTTAGTGCAAGAAAATGTTAAAAAAGTTGAAGGAAAAGTGACCGATTAACGAGATTCCCGTAATTTCCCCCCCCCCCCCAAAAAGGTGCATTTCGCCAGTCTACCCCCAAATTTCGAATTTTGGATCCAAAATAGTCTAAATCGTTTGTACCTGTTTGTACCTTCATTATTTTTGTTTGTACCCATTTTGTTTTTCAGACAAATATTTTTGTTTTATTTCAATTTAAAATCCGGGGGGAGGGGCTAAGGACATTTAGCAGAATGTCATTATTAGAAAATTTGAAATATTTCAAAATCAAAACTGGTACAAACGAAAATAAGGAAGGTACAAACGATTTAGACTATTTTGGATCCAAAATTCGAAATGGGGGGGGCGAAATGCACCTAAAAAGGTATTTTGAGCTTCACAAATAAATCAGCAGCGGAAAGCAAGACTGGAAATCATTGGAGTACTCAGACTAAAGCAAAGCATTATATTTATAATGAGACCCCGGGCGAAGCCGGGTATCCAGCTATAATTTATATGGCAGAACGTTCGCCGAGTCACTTGGTATATTAATTCTGAGGCGGTACGATGTTCTAGAATTTTACAAATAATTTATATGGTTCAAGTTCTGAGGCGATACGAAGTTCGCCGGGTCAGCTAGTTTATCATAAAAATACTAAAAAAATACCTAAAAAGACTAGAAAACAAGTAATGACTTTTAAATACGTAAAATATGTAAGGAGTGAGTTCGAAAAAGAGGTAAGGGATCAGAACATTAGTGATTTGTTGGATGTAAGTGATGTCAATGAACTGGCAAAGAGATTTGAACAACTTATGTTAAATGTTGTTGAAAAATTTATCAAGACTAAAGTTATACCGGCAGATCAAATCAATAATGAGTGGTACAACGAAGAATTGAACTGTTTAAAGAAAAAGAAAATTGAATTATATACTAGAGCTGCCGTTTCAAGGGACGATAGGCACTGGAATGAATATCGTAAGATGAGAAATCAATTTAAAAACAAAATTAAAGCAGCTAAATGTGAATATCTAAAAAATAAAATAAATGCAAAAAAAGGCGACCAAAAAGGAATGTGGCGAGTGTTAAATAAGATAGTTTTTGAAAAGAATGAACAAGAAAAAAATGATGTAGTATTTAATGGGAAAATCGTTACTTCCGATAGGGAAATTGCTGAAAATTTTAACAAATACTTCATAGAGAGCATAAAAGAGATTGTGAATAGTATTCCAGTTGTGCCTTTTTTATATGATGGTGAAACAACAGACTTGGTATTTAAATTTGAAAGTATTGATAGTGATCAATTGGAAAAGGTAGTTAAAGGCTTTAATAATAAAAATGACCCAAATTTTTTGAATGCGGCCATGATTGTTGATAATTATGTTACAGTTGGTCCGGTTTTGCTCAAAATAATAAACGAATCGTTGAAAACGGGAACATTTCCAGAATGTTGGAAAGAAACAACTGTTATACCTGTTGAAAAAATCAAAGGAACAAATAAATGCGAGGAATTTAGACCAATTAATATGCTGCCAATATACGAAAAAATCTTGGAAAAAGTGGTGCAATTGCAGTTGGAAAGTTATATTGAGAAAAACAATCTGTTATCCGAACAGCAATCTGGTTTTCGCAAGGGGCACTCATGTGAGACGGCGCTAAACTGGATGATCACAGAGTGGAGATCTGAAATCGACAAAAAAAGATTTATATTTTCAGTATTTCTGGACCTGAAAAGAGCTTTCGAGACGTTGAATCGGGAAATTCTGATAGCCAAGTTGCAAAATTATGGTATTGGAAGATTGGAATGTAAATGGTTAGTGACTTATTTGGAAAATCGCACACAAAGAACAAAACTTAATGGTGTAATATCAGAAGAAATAAATTGCGATGATGGTGTCCCGCAGGGTAGTGTTTTAGGAGTGTTGCTATTTATTTTGTATGTTAATGACTTGGGGGCTGTCTTGAGTTGCTGTGAGACGAGACTTTTTGCGGATGATACATTAATATATATAGTAGGTGAAAATAAGTATGAATGCGAAAAAGCAATGACAGAGAATATGAAAAGATTGGAGAATTGGTTTAGTATGAATCAATTAAAGGTATACTCTCGTTTCTCGTGATGTTCTCGCGTTCTCGTGCTGTTCTCGCGAGATTCTCGCGAGAGTCTGGAGCGCCCATTACAGATTTCACTGTATTGCATTATTTTGTTATATTATTTTTATTTTGTATCTCCCCTCTATTTTTGATTTTAATAAATTTAATTATAATTTCAAACTGTTTAATTTTGGTGTTGCAAAAGTATTGTTTATCTCATCCCTACGTCTCCTAAAAGTTCACGCTACTACAACCCAATCAAAACGAGCTGATCTATCTCGTTACATCTTTAAACTAGATCTGGTGACAGCGATTAAAGAAAAGTGATCTGGAACAAAAGGGAAGAAAGGTAGGTTAAAGCTATTTTTCAGCAACACTGTCAGGGCCGCCTTTCCAACCACGAAGTCCAGGTTACCACACGGCTATGTCACCGAGCATAGCCTCGAAGCCTAAGCTTCCATTTTTTTAATCTATTTATTTGTACCTCTTACTTTTTAGTTCGAATTTTTTTTTCTTTTTTATTTTTTTATTTTCTTACTTATATGCGACTAAAGATTGATAATAATCCTGAAATGGGATATATTAATAATTTGTCTTTTTTAAATAATATTTCTTCACTTTACTGTTAAAATTCTATTATTTTAACGTTTTGTTAAAAATACATAGTAAATACCACTAATCTACTTGAAATTTCTTATTTTAAGTTCATTTATAAACCACAGCAGTGGATTGGTGTCATCGCTGGTTGAGTTACAGAGCGGAAATTCTGGGTTCGATTCTCGGACTTGACAGAATTTCTTAGCTCGGCCTTCCGGTGTGCATCAGCATGTTGTGGATTTAAGAATTGGTTCTACATTTATATAAGTCTGGCCAATTGACAGAACGTCAAGGTCAAGAATGAAAAAAAAATTATAGTTTAAAAAATAGTTACAAAAATTTTCCAAATTTTTATTTGATAAAATTTTTTTATTTAAATTAAACAAAATTTGTTTGTTTTACAAAAATTTTTGAGTTTATATTAATATACAATAAAATTATTAACATTTCTTGTTCCTGTTATTTCAATCGTATTAATTAAAAAATTATGTGTAGGTGGTTTCGGTTATCTTTAATTACGCTTATCAGCAATAATGTGTTAATTGTTCAAAACTGTTCGTTACATAGCAACCATGGTTGCTTATATTAGTGTTTTATATTTTATAATTTAAAAAAAGTTTTTAAGCCCATCCCTTAATAATAGGGGTGAATATTTAGTGATTTAGGTTTTTAGCGGTTGGTTGCTTGGTGACAACTCATTTGACAATCGAATGACCAATTGCAAACAATTAATAATATGAAAATAAAAAATTCACTTCGTTTGTGATATTTTAAAGATGATTAAATTAATAAAACCATTCGTTTAGATATTTAAAATTGAATCTAATAGATGTGTGTATGTAACTTTAGTATGTTAATTATTGCCGTGTGTAAACAATAAGTTTCATTCAATTCTAATCTTGAGTGGAGCAGGTGTGTTAATTCGTTGGTTAAAATTGATTATTTATTGAGCTTGGTTTGTAGAAAATGGCTCAATTAAAAACTTCTAACTCCGAACGTGCTAGTATTCACGATATGTTAAAAGAAACGCCAGTAAATAACGAGTATCGAGCAAATGTAGTAGCTGCTGTCGAAATGAAACCGGCTTGTCCATACTCTCGTTCTGTTCCCACAGGACTTTCGTCTTGTACCAGCTCACCGGCTATATTAACTCCTACAGCTCCTATTCAAAACGATGATGCCACCGTTATGAAAACTTCCTCAAGAATTGAAAATTTAAAAAGTTGGTCTATATCAACGTACAAATGCACCAAACAGTTGATGTTTGAAAAATTAGGAAAATCTTCAAGAACTGTAGATACTGGTGAGTAAATTGAGGCTTCAAATTTCAATAGTGAAAATTGTGTGTTTTAGAATTGGAAGCACAAATTGAACAACTTCGGGAAACCCAAAGGAAATATTCAAATATTTTGCGTTTATCGAGAACACTTACAAGTCATTTTTACCATGTTGTACAAACGCAGGTTTGTTACTTTCTTATTTGTAATGTAATCATATTTTATTAGCTATACTTTTAGCATGCATTAGGTGAAGACTTTTCTGAACTAGCCCAGAAATCTCCAGAGCTACAAGAGGAATTTTTATACAACTCAGAAACACAACGAAACTTAACAAAAAACGGAGAAACGCTTTTAGGAGCTCTTAACTTTTTTACGTCATCTGTGAACACACTATGCAATAAAACTATAGAAGATACCTTACAGAGTGTTAGACAATATGAAGCTGCACGAATCGAATACGATGCATATCGTACCGATTTGGAATCTTTAATGCCAAAAAATGATGGTACCGTTGATATAGAAGAGGCACAAAAAAGTTTTGAAGTGCATCGCCAGAATTTTATGAAACTTCGTACTGAAGTGACCATTAAAATGAAATTTCTGGACGAAAATAGGGTAAGATTTTGTATTCGTTTTTTTTTAACTTTCTGTGGTATTAACTTGATTTCGAGTCTTATGTTAGAAAATGTATTTTGAATTTAAAGTGATTAATAATATGACTGTAATAGCTTTCGTCTATATTCAGAATAATTAGATAATTATTAATACCTGATAAAAAAAAACTCGCTTTTGTCGGATCGTAGAGTCAATCAAAATTGCTAGGACGTGATGCACTTGCACTAGGGTGACCTATTTCAAAATAACCACGTGTCATTGCTTCTTTACTAATCTTTTAACATTTAAACTTGAAACATAGATCTTCTACACTCGACTGATGACTTATCACTTCTTGCGGTTGAGCTGTAAAATAATGACACATCTCTTTTATCAGCATGAATCTATTTTCTAGGTCTAATTTTCAGCAAGGCATTAAATTTTGGTGTTTTACCTTAAAGGGGCGTTCAATAATTACGAATCCTTACATGAGGATGAGGGGAGAGGGGTCCAAAGGGTGACTGGATATTTTGTTCCCACTTTTAAATTGTTACTAAAATTATACCTTAACAGGGCTTTGCCATGCTATGATACAGATAAGCGACCGCATCTGATGACATAAACACAGGATTTTCACTTATCTAGAATATCTGGAAGTCAGGACATTTAAAATTGTTCAAATTTTGTTGGAAAATTTTTTGATTTTTAAGTGAAATTCAGAGAAATTAAGACTTCAGATCAGGGAAAACTTTTTTAAAGTTTAAAAAACAAAATAAATTTAAGCATGAAAAATTGGAAAAAGATTTTCCAAGTAGTTGACTTTGATTAAATTATACTATTAGAATATTAGATACACTAACCTTACGGAAGTTTTTATGGGTAGGGGCACTTTTAACTGAGTAAATGAGTTTCAAAGAATTTCAATAGTATCCAGGGATTTTCAACGACTTCTAGGTGATTACCAAATTACCAGTAAATTCCTTCGTTATAATGTTTACTACTGACTCGCATTAATGGTTTAACGAGATTTAAAAATATGAACTATAATCTAATCTTATCTTAAGGCCATCTCTTAAGGCCAGTCATATCGAACATTAAAATCGCAAGCAACCGGCTAGTTCTGATTTTTTAGTATGTTATTAGGACCACTATCAGTAGTTTAAATCCAAATTTGCAGCTTCGAAAGGCCTGTGCTAACTTTGTAGCACTCAAAAAACCACAAAATTTTCGCACTTTTTTTGGTTTTTTTTCAATATAAGTCCTAAACTATGCGTTTTTTTAAGAAATATTTTTTATACATTTTTAAAGTCCAAAAATGGACACTTTTTTCCAAAAAAGTAACATTTTAAGATTTGGTCAATTTTGGACCCCGTTATCGGGCAAAATACTCATTTTACGGATAAAATCATAAGGAAAGATGTTATAGAAAATGTAATTAGCTTTAATTTAAGCACAGAACGACGTCTGTAGGCCATATAGTTTACTCACAAATCTTAAAAATCCAAAAAATGGGAAAACTACATTTCTCTTAAATTTGTCATATCTAACACTACAAATCGCTAAAATCGCAAACTAACGGCTATAGTCGATCAAGTATATGTCTAAAGGTGCGTAGAGACACTGCAAGGCTGTACTGCATCCATAGCATTTACCTTAAGGTTTGCTTAGTTCGGATGGAGTAGAAAATACATGCAACCAACAAAATATTATTATTTCTGATTTATAAGTTTGAAAAATTGTAGTAAATTATTTATCAGTACAACACTTTTCAGGTGTAGAATATTGTGTATATATTCTATGCATGCATATTCGATGCATCTATATTCAAATTACAATAATGAGTAGTTCCTTATTACTTAAAAGCATTTGAAAATATTCAGTGGCTTACAAAACAGCCGCCATTGCTAAGGTTGACCTCGTCCGGTTGCCTCCAACGAAAGATGGTGCAAAATTGCACGCCTACCTAACTACCAAGTTCAGAAGTTCAGAAAATGACCGAACAGGGGCTCATTCCAACAACAATGATGAGCGAACTAGCACCCCCCCAACCTTCTGAAATTTTTATCATGCGGATGTGCAAGAAAGGCTGTAGTGGAGGTGGCTGTACCTGCGTAAAAGCAGGCTTTAAATGCTCGGTACTCTGCAATTTTGCTCCGGTGGCTTTTGCCATAACGTCGCCGAGCTTCAAATTGCCGAAGAAGGAGAAGACGATGTCGACAATCATATGCCGATTTTTCAGACTGAATGCCACAATTTTTAATGACCTAACAAAGCGTTCAAAATGAACAATTTTAATCAAAAATAATGTCATTGTAATCCCTTTACTTAATAAATATGTTTAATAAAATAATATAAATAAATAATTTTTTTAATAAATAACATTATAATCACAATATTAATAGTTTAAATATATATTTCTTGTGGTTGTATATGGTTTTTCCTTTCAAACTATACCTTCAAACCATCGTGAGAACTAAACAGCAAATTTGCGAAAATGCAATTTTCCCCTTTTTTGGATTTTTAAGATTTGTGAGTAAACCATACGGCCTACAGCCGTCGTTCTGTGCTTAAATTAAAGCTAATTACATTTGCTAGAACAATTTTCCTTATAATTTGACCCGTAAAATGAGTATTTTTACACATAAATAAACCAAGTTTCCGGATAGAATCAAGTTAACATTACTGTCATACTTTTAGTAATTATTTTGGCGTATATTTCACTTTTAACCCTTAGATGAAGGGGTGGACACTCAGTACTATTTTGCCGGGGCGGTGAACTGAGTACGCCAGCCCATTTTTTGATGTTTGAACCAAATTTTCAACAGTTTTTTTCAGTTGTTTCAGTACAGTAACAGTAATTCAACTGATATGAATTAAAAGTTCAGCTAAAATAATTGTAGATATTATATTAATCAGTAAATAAGATATAAGTAAATAAGATCCCATACAGAATAAGCCCCTGTTCGGTCATTTTCCATCCTCATTGAGTGGCATCTTTTTCCACCTCGACCACTTCTGAACTTGGTGGTTTGGTAGGCGTGCAATGTTGCACCATCTTTTGTTGGAGGCAACCGGACGAGGTCAACCTTAGCAATGGCGGCTGTTTTGTAAGCCCCTGAATATTTTCAAATGCTTTTAAGTAATACGGACTACTCATTATTGTACTTTAAATATATAGATGCATCGAATATGCATGCATAGAATATATACACAATATTCTACACCTAAAAAGTGTTGTTGTACTGATAAATAATTTACTGCAATTTTTCAAACTTATAAATCAGAAATAATAATATTTTGTTGGTTGCATGTATTTTCTACTCCATCCGAACTAAGCAAACCTTAAGGTAAATGCTATGGATGCAGTACAGCCTTGCAGTGTCTGTACGCACCTTTAGACATATACTTGATCGACTATAGCCGTTAGTTTGCGATTTTAGCGATTTCTAGTGTTAGATATGACTGCCCTAATGGGTTTTCCTTCCAAACCACCGTGAGAACTAAACAGAGCAAATTTAAGAGAAATGCAGTTTTCCCATTTTTTGGATTTTTAAGATTTGTGAGTAAACTATATGGCCTACAGACGTCGTTCTGTGCTTAAATTAAAGCTAATTACATTTTCTATAACATCTTTCCTTATGATTTTATCCGTAAAATGAGTATTTTGTCCGATATCGGGGTCCAAAATTGACCAAATCTTAAAATGTTACTTTTTTGGAAAAAAGTGTCCATTTTTGGAGGGCTGTATTAAACCTACAGAGCTCCTTTGGATCTCAAATTGTAGCAATTTTAGTCTACTTTAAAAATGTATAGAAAATATTTCTTAAAAAAACGCATAGTTTAGGACTTATATTGAAAAAAACCAAAAAAAGTGCGAAAATTTCGCGGTTTTTTGAGTGCTACAGAGTTAGCACAGACCTTTTGAAGCTGCAAATTTGGATATATACTACTGATAGTGGTCCTAATAGCATTAAAAAATTAGAACTAGCCGTTTGTGGGCTGTTCACAAATTACGTAACGGCCTTAGGGGGGGGGCGGGGGTGTTTTTCAAAATGTTACGTAACCAAATTTGTGTAATAGATACACATATTTTAAACACATTACACAATTACATTTTAACAAGTTCGCGTAGTTATTAATTATTACTTTATCATACAAAGTCTGAAAAAGTATTGTAATCGTGCAGAAAAAAGAAATTGAGATTTTGATGAATTTAGTCATTTTGGGGTCCCAGAAGCTGAAAATCATCATTTCCAAAAAATGTCTGTATGTGTGTATGTGTGTATGTATGTGGTCAAATTTTGTGTGCGCTCTACCTCAAAAAGTAATAGGAATTTTTTAACAAAATTTTGTATTTAGTACATAAATATTGACACTTGGAGCTGATTAGATTTTAGTTAAAATCGGTACACGGAAAAGCAAAAAAAAAACAATATTTTGTAAATTAAAAAAATTTTTATTTTTTTATTATATTCTCCTCCAAAATAATAATAAAAAAGTATTAATCAATAATCGTGTAAATATCCTACTTTTGGTTATATAGTTTTTATAAATTAAAAAAAAACAATTTTTTTCTTATTTTTTAAATTTTATTTCTTTATTATAATTATTTCCCTCCAAAATAATAGTTTTTTTTAATTTATTATTATTTAAAAGTATGATCAAGTTATGGGCATGGCCACATCCGATTTTTTTTTTTTTTTTTTTCAAGTTAAAGTTAAAGTAAAGCAGCCCCTTGTTTGCGATTTTAGTGTTAAATATGACTGGCCTAATATTAAAAACAAGAAATTCAATTAGCTTGGATTCCGAATTATTAAAAATGTAAAATCTAATTTAACTCAAATAGGTAACTCACATTTTTAATTATTGGGAATTTGGGATCTTGTTAATCCATTTCTGCCGTGACAATGGAGAAAATTCAAATTGTCTTACTTTGAGATTTTAAAAAGCTGACAGTCTTATTGTTAGTGCATTGCAAAACCCAAAAAACAAAAGATTAATTATGCTTCTTTCAAAAGAATCAGAATAGTTTTTACCTTGGGTGACGTGTTTCAGTCACGTTTCCCAATTAAAGTAAACTTTAATAACGATAAAAACTTACTCGAAGTAATTTCTGTGTTCAAACAAAATAAAGCTATTCTTTACTTTTTTTGTAAATAAATTTTAAAAAATAATTATTTTTTTAGATAAAAGTGATGCATAAACAACTATTATTGTTCCACAATGCCATTTCTGCATATTTTTCTGGAAATCAAGTAGCACTGGAGGCAACTTTAAAGCAGTTTAATATTAAAGTGAAAACACCAAATTCTACATTCCCATCGTGGTTGGAACAGTAATTATGAATTGATAGTATAAACACCAATTTAGTCATTTTTAATTATGAAATTTTTTGTAAAATAACAATGCAATATTATTTATTGAGTGCTACCATTTCTAAATACAAATTTAAGGCTCTCGTAAGACTTTTAAAATATACTTGTAAGTGTAAATGACTCACAAAACTATTAACAAAGAATTATTTGCTTGTTTAAATCACTAAATTTTAATTGTTTTCTGTTATTAAATTTGAGTAGCTTTAAACGCACACTGATTAAAAAAAGGTTTTACTTCATTCAAAAACGAATTCTTTTTATTCAAAATAATTCGTTTTAAATAAAAACTTTTTTATCAGTGTAATATAATAGACGTCCAAATTTTTTGTTATATTATTAATGCATCAATTCATTCATTACTTAATATTAAGAATGTAGTATCCAAAATTTGTAATGGAGAATGTGAGTCGCAATTTTACACTTTCTTAAAATGATTACTTTTTTATCATAAGATAAAATTTATGTTTTAGATATAAAAGTAGATAATAAGTGAATTTGTTTTGCTTAAATTTGTGTTTTTGTGCAATAAATTAATGCACTGGGATTAATTGCTTTTCACTATACAGTGATCTCGGTAAATGTTTAAAACAAATTGGACAAACATTTTTAAATGAATTTTCAAAAAATTCTCAGATACATCAACTTCATTTTTTTAATTGTACTTGTAAAGGATTGCCATTTAAACAAATTTACGATGACGTCACAGCTCAAAAATATGTCGATGGCAGAACACAAGGTGACATTTAAAAAGTAAAGTTGAGATGTCCAAGGATTTTCTGAGAAAATTCCTCAAAAAATATTTATTGAATTTCTTCCAAACTTTACGAGCTCTCTGTACAGTTCAGTCAAAAAAATCGTATTTTAGGAATCACTACCAAAGTTTTGAAAATTTCTAAACTTTATAATATTAGCGTCTTGAATAACTTATAAAGTTTTTCAAATCGGGAGAGGCAAAGATGCATCAAAACTTTTTAACTAGAACTTGCCAATGATGGAAGTTACAAAATTTATTTATTAATCAATTTAAGAAAAAGATGTACAGATTTGTTGCTGCTGATGCTGTTTATCGCCATTTATATAGCGATTCTCTTAAGCATCGATCAGCGAACGTTTGATGGTTGCCCCAGCGATAAAGTAACCTTGGAAATGGAGATCATTTACGATTTTATTGAAATCAGTAATAAATGTTAGTTTTCCATGCTCCATTTAATAAGTCTGCTGAAAGATGATTATATACCTCGTAAAATAATTAAAAAAAGATTAGGACAATTTCCAAAACTTTTCTAGTGATTTTTGTTATTTTATCCTATTTGACTGGACTAATATTAATTGTCTTAATAATAATCGGTATTAGTCATAATTTGATGAAGTTACTTTTTATGTGTGATTACAGTTTTTTACTTGTATTATTTAATAGTACTTGTAGTCAATAATAGCTTTGCTAATATTTTTTTATAAATTTATTTATAGAGATTGTATTATTTTTCACTATTATATTTAATATATGTTACTTAGGTTATAAAGTTAAACTGACAAATTTTTTACACGTGTGCATGGTTTCTGTGCGATATTACTTTCAATTAAAATTGTTAGAATTTCTTCACCTAATAATTAGTACCCTGATTATAGAAAGGTACCATTATCCCAAGGACTTTCATCCACTACGAACACTACCCAAACTTATTTAAAAAATTTAATTTTATTCCTCAACTTGAGAGCAAATATCTCAAGAAAACCAGAATAATAGTGAAAAAGTTGTAGGCACTAAGGGGTGGATTTTTTGGGGTGAGGTACAAATTCCGGAACTTTGTAAATACACTACTGTTAAATCTGTGAATACATCAAAAATAGTGAATAAATTCTAAGCGCTAAGGGGATGGTTTTTTAAGGGAATAAAATATATTTTTTTTTAATTCTGAAACTTGGTAAATATACTAACATTACATTTACTCAAGTTTGTAGCTGACCATTAATAATTATTATCAAGTAAACTACATAAACTTTTAGTGATTTAACAATGAAAACTAATAAATAAAAGATGTTTGAGAGTATATATTGTATAAATTATTATGTTAACATTTCAATAATAAATATTTACATATGGCAACACAGTTAGTTGTTAAATAATACTAAAAATTTTTATTAGTTATTTCACATCTTGATTGTTGGAAGATTCATAAGGGGCTTTGAGTAGACCAAAAACTTCTTTGGACAACGAATATACAGAAATGGGGTAAATTCAATAAAACCTGGCAAAAATAACACAGTTAACGTGGAATCTAAACCACGCCATAATAAGTTCAGGAGGTGCTAATTCACACAGGGTTGTCGAGGCTAACACAAGTTCAATTTGTTGTAGCCATCACTAATTGTAAACTTATGCGGACCTTCAATGGGAGTAAAATAAGTAGGTACTTATGCAGTCAGGAGCAGTTACAAAATATTTTTCCTAATTATAAAAGTTGGTCCTTATGGGACAAACTTTTCAAGCAAAGCTTTTTGCCAAAATCAATAAAAGTTTACTAAAACAAATGGAAATCCCCTGGAACCAAATCTGATTAATATGGTTTTAAAATTACCTATGCCATTGTGCATTCCAAAACACAGCAGCCATAATCTTTTTGGAGTCTACTTCATGATACATCCTTTAGGTACGACATTATAGTGAGCAAACCTTACAAAAAGTAAGTGGCCTCCTTACTTTTCATCCACTGTTGAGTGACCCCCTGCTTTTAGTTCCCAATAAAAAAATATTAGTCCGTTTTAAAAATTGAAAAACTGCAGTGCTAACTTGACAAAATAAGCTACAAATGTTCCCGACAGCAAAAGCTATCAATAAAATCATTTATTTACATAAATTAATATATTACAAATACAATAATTAATAAAATTCATGCTAGTGATAACGTAAGCTGTTTCTACAGCAGTTTAAACTATCAGATGCATGTGCAAATCCATTTTAGCCTGCAAGTGCGTCTGACAGTTTGTAAACTGCTACAGAAACAGTTAAAATGAAAAATATACATAATATTTTAAATTTGTAAAATTGTGCTAGAATAATTAACTACTTATATCTTTAACTGTTAAACAACCCATAGCTCTTAAATTTTGTAAAACAGGTTTATTGTACAATTCGTTTTGACACCACAATTCTAATCTTTCACCCAAATCATAAACTCCGGGTGATGTTACCGACACATACAATACTAAAATCTCGGAACTTAATGAAGAAACAGTCATGTTGGTACTACTGCAACCAACCCATCTATATTCCTTGGAAGGGTAAGGGTAATATAAATTAGGACGAGCAGGAGACACAAATGAACTAAAATTAAAAAACGTTAGCCCAAAAATTAAAATAATTGTTATTAGTTACCTATTGGATGCAGTTGAAGTAATAGAAATTAAAGACGTAACATTGGCGTCGTTGTGTATCGAAATTTTAACCGGAATTATACACATCTTGTTGGAGTCGAAATCATGTGTAGCGTTTGAACTGTGAATAATGCACATGGACACCTGATTTCTAAGTTTGTTGACAAAATCATCCTGAAGAACGTTTTCAGCCTGTAAATCCAATGACGGATTTACATTTACTTCCAAGTTTTCAGTTTTTTTTGTATGAAATTTTTCTATGACAAAATGACTTTGTCCACTCAATTCCCTGATTTCCCCAAAACTATCAATTAAGCGGGCCGTCCAATTTAAAAATAAGATTCCTTCCTTATCGACTATTTTCTTAACTCCATCCTGTTCTTCAAACACATTAATCCTGTTTTGATTCAGGCGTTCGGCAAAATCCAGGTAGGCTTTATTGATTTTTCCAACCGTCCCAACATTAAAAGCAACTTCGCTAAAAGAACTCTTACTGTTGGATACATGTTTTTTTGCTTTCAAGAGCAGACAAGCGGATTGTTGTGCTTGAAGAGTTACGCCTTGTTTAATTTTTATATTTTCTAGATGTTTCAACTGCCAAAACGAACTTAACAAACTGGCACTAGAAAGAGTTATATCCGTTTGAACTGTATTTTCAATTTTATTTAAGTTAACTACTTTAAGAGAAAGTAGCAATTCTTTCACTTTCTCTGATTTGTAACTTTCAGTTGCAGAACAGTTCAAAGTTAAAGAATCATTAACTACCAATTTCCACATGTGTCGAATAACACGATACCTGTAATTTAAAAAGAAATTAACCCAACTCATATCTAACTTCGAAAACAATTTTTCTTTAAAATCTAACTAACTAATTTTCCTAAATCGCCCAGTTCTACTCACCTTGACACATGAGTATCACAATTTTCATAATAAATTAATAAATCCACACAAACAGGACCTGTATTTCTCGGTGCTTTTAACCAAATATTAACTGAATGGGAGTGTCCGGGTTGCAAAACCCCATTCGGTAAAGGTACATGAGTTACATGGTTTTGTCGTGGTTGCTTGTTATCTTCAAAACTTTTTTTTTTAAATTCGCAACTAGTCAATAACTCTGGAACGGAAGTTGTCAAATAAACTTTATGTAAAGGTCCACTTCCTACGTTACGAATTTCCATTGTTATAATTTGTATTTCATTGCATAGCATTTCGCAATTAATTTCAGTAAAATGAACCTAAAACACTGCAATATTATCGAAATCTACTTTAACTATGGATGGATCGACCGAAGTCCATGTGAACCCCTGGCCACAATTCATTGAAATAACTTTTCTAATTTTAAATTTTTAATAAAATTTGAAAAAAGTGATAATCACATAGACTCCAGCCAGTTCGTTAAAAGTTGAATAAAATTTCAAGTGATTGGGTGGTAATTATAGAGTGTTTCTAAATGTGTGCTAAAATTTTTGGAAATCTATAGCAATTTTTAAAAACTTTATTACGCGATACCAAACCCTTCTTTATTTAATAAAATTTTTTGTCAATTTTTCAGAATTAAATAAATCTTCCCCTTTCCCAAAAAATATTTTGCCAAGTGTCTTTTGATTAAAATTTCGACGTGTAAAATAAAACTAATTTTGATGTACAAACCTGTAAGCAAGGTGCTGGTGGCACAATCGAAATTGGTACTCCCTCGCCAACTTCTTCCTTCTTTGTGTAACGAATTTTATTTAAATCGAGTAACTGTTTTCCAGATATCCAATCCTCGACATTGTCTAAATTTGCTATGCTATAAAATAAACCATTTAATTCCACTTCGCCAACAACTAAGGGAGTAAGAGATAAAATAACTTCTTGCGTAGTACTTGCAGGTAGCATGAACGACTTAATAATGTGAGTTTTTAAATATTCTCCGTGGTTGCTTAAAAAATTTTCGTTGGTTACCACGGTTCCATTTTTGTCTTTAAACGTCCACAATAAGTACAAATCCTTCAAGTTTAAATTAACTGCAATTGGATTTTTTAACTGTAAGGAAACTTGGATGGGTTCCATCATAATTGCACTTAAATTAGCATTATTTAGATTATATTTGGTATAAAGGGTGACAAGTGGCTTAAATATTAATGGAAGTGTTCCTTGGGCTTCTTGTAATGCTATTTCTTCAAGTTTGGTCCATTTTTGCAACGTTACAGCATCTTCATTACAATTTTCAAATGAAACACCTAAAGCGGGAACTTTTCCAGGTATTGATAAAGGCAGTGGTGGTCCAACTAATATTTTTGTCATTGCAGAATCTACCAATGGTAAAATTAAAACTGGAGTTTCATTTTCTTTCAAACTGCTGCCCAACATCTGCAATAAAAATAAAGTGTGGAATATCCTTAAATCTATTGGTGCAGGTCACATGGCATTTGTAATAAATGGGACACAATAAACTAAAATTTACCTGTTGAATCAATAAATAATCTTTTAAAAACTGCGTCTGTTGTTCTAATGACTGCTTGCTCTGAGTTGTCAACAACATGGAGAACGAAGTAGCAGCTTCGTTGAGAAAATTCAATCCACTTGATAATTTTCCAATGGTATAATTAATGTGATCTTCAGCAAAAGTCCACCCGTTGTGTTGATATACTTGGAGTGCTTGTTTGTAACATCGGAGTGCATGTTTTTTCTGCACAGCTTTTGAAAACCTATGCCCTGCTAAAACCATATGGAAAGCGTACTTGTGCACCATTTGCGGGCGTACGCAGTTTAAAAATGAGTAAGCAGCTTGTTCTAGAAGCAAAGCAGAAAGTAAATCAGATTCTTCACTCGTCATTCTAATCAACTGATGAGCTGCTTCTCCATAGCAACTATGACTTTTTAGGCATTCCAGACTGAGAAGAGTGGCTCTTGTTGCAAATTGCGGCATTCTAAAACAAACAAACAAATTTAGATTTAATTACTCCGACTCATTCCCTTACTTGCAAATATTTAAATAAGTTGTAATACTCTGTTCCAGGTAATCGAAAGTTTTTCTAGAAGTTTCATTTGCCATAAACGCTGCCAAGCTAGCCATTTCCAATGCACCAGCAAAATAAAACAAAGCTTGATCCGAGTTAAAGTCTCTCTTAGCCGCATGATAAAACTGAAATGCCATATTGTAATTTGTAAACATAAAATATAAATCCCCTAATTTTCTCATTTGCAACTCGGGTGCATCAAACGCATACCTAGGATAAAACGAAACAAAATAAAAAATCAACTTATCATTAATTTAATCATCTTACACTGGCATATTAGCTGCACCGTTGGCAGAACCTGTTTTATTAGGAGCAAACCAGCGTTTGGTTGCACTAAATAGTGATTTACTGACTCCTTTTCTGTTTGAAAGAATTTCTGTCAAGCTTTGGATTTGTCTCTCGACGTATGGAATTAGGGCACGAGTACAAAATTCGGCAACAAATAATTTGATTTGTTCTATATCTTCATGCGTCAAGTACATTCCATATGACGTGCAGCTTTGCTGAGCATCCACTTTCATTTCCTTTTCAAACATCGAATCAGTCTAAAAAATTGGTTATGTAGACATCGCCTAAAGTTACCCATAAAATTAAAGGGGTAAGGAAGGTTCTATTTTTATTTTTTCCAGTGCTTTTAGTCCAGTCAACGAGGGCAAAAATAGGGTATTACCTCCGAATTCTTTCCTAAAGCATCGATTTTGATGAAATTTTGAGCAGAAGTTCTTCAGAACAGAGCACTAGAGCAGAAGTTCTTCAGAAATGCTACCCTGGTGGAAATATTTCTCTGAAAACTCTGAATTAGACTTCTGCAGAGTTTCTCAGAGTTTGTAAGACTTTTGCAGACTTTGTTTTACTTTTTCAGAGAAATATTTCCACCAGGGTAGTCGAAATGAATGAGCCGGTGACGCAAAACTTTATACATGCAGAAGATGTACCTGCAAACGAAATTAGTCTTTTGGTGGCGGTGGAAACTGCTTCTTCTACAGGTGGTCAGGGAATGTTGAATTGTAGTTGTACAAAGAAGTGCATAAATAAATCAAGCAAATGCCTTAAAAATAGAGTAATGTGTGATAGTCGCTGTCACTTTGTTAATCCATGTAAAAATAAGTAACCTAATATTTATAGGTTTATGTAGTTTTTATTCTTACGTAAAAATGTTCAATGAGCTATGTTTTAATAAATGTTTCTTTTAAAATTTTCTATTTAAAATATCGTTCTTTATATTGCCTAGTCAATATGAGTTTGCTACATACTCAAAAATCACATTAACTAACAATATAGACAATTTGCAAATTGCCTGAAACACCGTAAGCCATTTTGCAGATTGTCTAATGTACTAGTGAATTTGCATAGTAGCTTACGACTCAGTCGGTTTGTAGATTACCTAGGTATTCTGCAAATTGCCGGATTTCGCAAATTGTCGGTAACATATATTTTAAATTAATTTTGTACTTGTATTTCGGGCCTACATTATAATTTTTTTTTAAATTTTTTAACCCTTAAAAGCATTCCATTTATCACTTTATTTACATAAAATTGATGTTTAAAAGAAAGTTGTTTGGTTTTTTTACAATAACATTCTTCATTTTAAAGATACCGTATCCATTCAAAAACCATTTTAAAGGAAATTTCAAGGGCTACAAAATAATTTTGATTACATTATTTCATAACCTTCAGTTTTTAAAAGGTAAAAAAGGGTTAAAAGGCGCAAGAAAGGAGAATCTATCTACCCAACTAAAAGTGTCGATATCTCAGTCAATTTTTATGCTACAGAAATAAAGAAAAACAAAATTTTTGTTAAAAAAAACATTACATTTTTGTACTGAATATTTTTGACGTATCTCTTATCATTTTTGAGTTACACGAAGAAAAAGTCCGATTTTTCAGAAAATCCAAAAATGCACCTATACTTTGATCGTATTTTTTTCAAAAAGTATGCGTTTTCAACCAGTCAAACTTTTTCAGCATATACATAGTACTAAAATGAAAGGTACCGTAGAAGAAAAACGATGTATTTCAATTCTGGTGAACGCGGGGTTAATTATACTGCTCATTTTTTCTTTAAAAATTTGAGAGGTCAGTCTTTTTTTGAATCGTATCTCTCTTAATTTAACCGCAACCGACTTTTAGCAGTGTTCATTTTAAATGTTTTTTCAAGTACTACAAAAAATGTTCTTTGCATTATACCCGTAAAATCGGTCGTTTTTCCGTTATTTTAAGTTGAATGCATCGATTTGAGCATTCACAAAAAACAAAGTCCTCTTTTGTCAACCATATCTCGCTTAGTATTGTACCTAGCATATTTCCAAAACAAACGAATTTCTTTGTTTTTTTTATAAGCTACAATTATGTTTCTAACACTTTTTTCGTTAGATACATAGTTTTTGAGTTATTCGTAAAAAACCGTTAAAACAAGTGTAATTTTTCAATGAAAATGGCAAGTTTTCAATCTTGAATAACTCAAACAGTATTGAGTTTTTGAAAAAACTTTATAGAACATTTTTTGTTTAAAATTAGATCGACTCTTATCGACTCCCAGGGTTATTTTGACCAAAAAATTTTCCACCCCCGAGAAGGGGTGGGGACCACCCCTAAGATAAAAGCATACTTCCGCATAGGGTAGAATTTGCTTCTTGAGCTATTTCCTACCGGATATACTGTGAAAATTTCAAGTAAATCGATGCTTTAGAACAGAATTCGGAGCCTTCATTAACTGGACTATTTGTTAAAGGATCCTAACATTAAAAATCAACTTGGACGAAGCCAAGATGACTTACTATAAAAATTAGATAGCGTAAATTTGCCCTATTTTCGCTTTTAACTGAAATTTTATGGTTTACATGTAAAATAATAATTATTCTACTTTGAATTTGTAATTGCATGATGAACGAGAACCAGCACAGGCTGCCAAACTCACCCTAGTTGCCTTCTATGTTCCGTATAATTTTCCATTTATTTTAAAGTAAACATCCTCAAATGTAATAGCTACTTTTAGATAATACTTTTCTCACTTACCAGTTTGGATGTCTCACTTTCTGGACTCAACGGATGATAAGTTAATGTATCCGATCCTTCTTGTTCACCGACAGTTTGTTCAAAAAGGGTTGACGCAACTGGGGACATATCCACCATACCCTGACTCTGACTATCCGTTTCAAGATAACTTGAAACGTATTTACTCCAAACATCGGGTAACTGTTCGTTAGTTTGACTAGAAAGTCTTGAATTTAAATTAAGCAAGAAACAATTGTTGATTCCAAAAGAAACTTTCAAAGTTTCTAATGACTGTATTGCCCTAAAAATGATTATTTGATTCAAATAATATAAAATTAAAAACTAAATACTTCTCGTTTCCGCCAGTCGTGTAGTCATGAACAATAACATAGTAACGTAAAATGGGGAAACAAAACCATTTGGGTAATTTATTCGAGTGGCCTTGTTGATTTAAAAAATGGTTAAGATTATTCATACTGTCGACAGGATTAGGTTCCTGCGATGACACCACCAAAATACAAGCTAAAAAGTGTCTCGTAAATTCATGATCAGAAGGATACTGCATTTGTAAAAAAGTTTCTCTCCAAGATTCAAACCACGGTGTCGAATTAGGAACCAACAAAATTTTCTCGCCAACATGAACACTGTGGTTTCTCGATTCACTTGCATTCTTCACGGAAGCATTTAAATATTTTCTTGCGAGTGTAGTTTGAGGTGGTCTCGAATTAATATCCATAAATTTTACTTTCAAATTCCGAATAACTGTCGATCCTCCATTAGGTTCTTGAATTTGTACTAAAGACCGATAATTAAATCAAGCACGAAAATCTTAATTTTTAACAAAAAAACTTACCGTCATCTTGAAGAGTGCAGAATGGTTGTATCAAGTCGACAAATGATAAGTTATTTTTACGACAAACTTCCTCTACCGATGGACTGCTCAGGATTGAAATTTGGGGCGTAAATGCATTTTTGATAAATTCTTGTGGAGATGCTTTGCACTGTGCCATTTTTAATTAATTCTTACACTATCATTCTAAAAAGTCAAATCCTGGCATTAAAGAGAAACTTTTTTTATGATTATTTATTGTAAATTAATCTAACCTAAAAACTTGATTACTGATTATTAAAGAGCCCTCTGTTGGAACGAGAACTTGTCCAGAGGCATCACACCTAGCAAGGGCTGAAGGATACATTGCATAATTTTGATTTTGATCAAAACTGCACACGAAACCCAGAAAGTTTCGGGATTGTATAGCTCTCGCCTTTGGCTCGTGTTTTAATTTTCCCGACGCCGCCTCAGCTTAAAAACGATTACTTTACGCTCTTGATGGATAAATAGCTATTTTTATTTTAGTTATCTTTTCCAGCAGTAATAATTTAGAAAACGTCAAATTCTATTCAGAAAACGTCAAATGCTATTCAGAAAACGTCAACTGTAATTCAGATTTGTCAACATCACTTGAACAAAATTAAAATCTTCTGGATTTTGTTGAAATAAAAAAAATATTTAAATAGCTATAAGATTATTTCTTTCAACAAAATTTCAGGGGGTGAAATATAAATAAATTACTAAAAAATCTATAATTTTGGGGATGGGCTCTATTTGAGTAAACATATTTTTTATTAAATATAAAGTAAGACTTTGTAGTTTCTCTACAAAAAATTAGATTGAATTGTAAAACACCCCATATAAATATAATAATATATTTCAACATTTAATCAAAAATCTTCTTCTTAACTTAATTTAAAATAAAGTACATACCTCAAAAAATAAGCTTCTAGAAAAAATTCACTTTGAATTAACACGTTTTAAATCCACACTCCACAGTCTCTTTTCAAAAGTTGATGACAAAAATAATCTGCCAGGCGGAAGGGTCGTGTTTACAACCCTCTAGCAGGTAGAAATTTCACTTAATGAGCTAGATATTCCAGGAAATGATAGAGTGACCTTTCTTTTACCTATTTACAAAATATAGAAGCGATATGCAAAATTTGAAAAAAATTATTTTTGTCCAATTTTTCCGGATTCTGGCCTACTATGCGACGTGGTGCAAATCACGCCAGCGTAAAATTCTTTTGTAAAATATGTTTATGGATTTTTTTACTAATTTTTGTTTAATATTTTCTTGATTATATTTGTTACTCTTTAATGTGTTTGACAATTGTGTTCTTCCCCGATTTCTACTCGGGAGCAATTACCGAAATTTGAAGAATATCGGTTATAAATCAAGCTTCGAAACAAGAGCGGTCATATCACTAATTTATAGGGGGGTCACGGGCGTAGCCAGGTTTTAGAATCGGGGGGGGTTCAAGAAAATAAAACGAATAAAAATACATAAAATAGCCGTTTATTCAATAAACAGATTCAGAGAAAACTTCTGGAATGGAAGGAATCTTAACTTTTCGGGGGGGGTTTGAACCCCCAAAACCCTCCCCCTGGCTACGCCCGTGAGGGGGGTCATATCTGAAAAGTAACCACAACAGTGAAAAATATGTATAGGTGTTTACAAATCTCAACAATTTATTATTTGTCTATCACTGAAGCGCATGAATGGATTAATAAGATTCCGGCTATCATAATCAATTATTTTTACTAACATAATATTTTTAAAGCATAAACAGTGACGGACCTTTTGGTAACGACCCTTTTTCTGCAAATTACCAAAATTTTTAGTGGTTCGTAAACCAGTAGTTTGACCAGCGGGGGTTCGTCAGAGGAGGCAAGGGAAGTTTAGCCTCCCCTAAAATTGTGAACTATCCCAGTAAACACAAAACTCCATGGGATGTTATGCGACTTCCTATTTTGATCCCACGTATAACATCTTTTTGTGCCATCTATTAGTTGTTGCATAGCGGTTAATCGCACAACGTCAAATCTAAAACTTCTATGAGATGTTTATGGGATGTTAGTAGTATTAGTGGAAGCTCTATGTGACATCTTATACTGCTCCTTAAAAGTCGGACATAAGAGTAGACAGGGACGTCCCAGAGAAGTTAACAGGCACTAGACAGAACATCACACTTCCCGACGGGTAAACTATGTTACTTCTCTATACTCTATAACAGGTTTGTGTTTACTGGGATACCATTAAAATTTTCAAAAAAAATAAAAGCGGATTTTTGATCGTGGATCTACAAATACAAAAAGTAACATGAAGGTACCAAAGAAACAACAGCTTCAGCCTAGAACAAACCTATACATGGTTTAGTAATAACATGGACAGCACAGTTTTACTATACTACTGTTTTCGGTTTCGAGATTACTCCCAAAAGATTTCTTATCATCAGACACAGATTAACCCCTATTTTTTGGAGTAATGTAATATATTTAGCTAATAAAGAGAATGCTTTTCCTTATTATGTAAGCGGGAAGTCGCTGAGGAAATCTGATGTACAAGTGAAGGGAACTTTAAGAAAATTCCAGAAAATCTTAAGATATCTAAAAGTTCTTAAGAAATCCGTGGAAATCTGGGTGAATGTAAAAACTGGGCCAAAAACAAATTTAAGATAAAAAAAGGGCTGTTTTAAACTGGGCCAAAAACAAATTTTACAAAAATTTGTAAAATGGTAAACTGGGCTAAAAGCAAAAATTATTGATTGAAAAATTGTAGTATGGGGTTTGAAAATCAAAAACCAATACACGTCAGCCTATTCGGAATTTTGTTCGACAACATTTGTTCGAATAGCAGTTTTTCGAATACTTTTGTTCGATTTAACATTTATTCGATATCGAATTTATATGAATTTTATTTATAATTTTTATTTTTTGTTTAGTGTTTGTCAAATTCAAGTTTTGACAAAGACAACCATGACAATGCACGGATCCACCATAAAAAATAGTTCTGCAGTTTTTATAATTAAATGCCAACAAATCCCTGATAGACACTAATTATATATTTTACAAATGCAAAACTTGCTTTTACAGTGGATTCCCTTCGCACCCTGCACTTTCGAATCCACCCTGAAACGAGTTTCACCTTTTTTGAGTTCCACCTTTGGCGAGATAATTTTAAGGGGTCTAGAAGACAACCATGGCAATACACGGATCCATAAAAAATATGCGCGAAAAGGTAGATCGATTGCGAGGATGTAGTGTAGATCAGAGGTGGGCAAACTTTTTCATTAGGGACCAAATAAAATCTTAAAAAATTTTACGGGGGCCAGAATTCCAAAACAAAAAAAAACTTGTAGTATATATTTTCGTAGATAATCTTTTACACCTGTTTTACATATGTTTGTGCCGACGAGCCTTTTAAAATATTTTTCCGAGGGCCCTACACTGCTAGTTTAGAATGGACATTGGCGGGCCAAATTAAAACTCTTTGGGGGCCGGAGATGGCCCGCGGGTCATACTTTGCCCATCCCTGATAGATGCATCGGTAGGTTACAATTAGTTTCTGATATTTTTTTGAAATAATATCAAAAATGAATTCACACCGGCACACCCTGCCTGCACTCCTTTTTTACATTAAATTTGTCTTTGGCCCAGTTTACTATTTTTTAAATTTGGCCCAGTTTACAACTGGCACAGTTTACATTCACCCATCCCTGAAGGGCAAAAGAACTCGCCAAAGGTGGAACTCGAAAAAGGTGAAACTCGTTTCAGGGTGGATCCGAAAGTGCGGGGTGCAAAGGGAATCCACCCTAAAAACAAGATTTGCATTTGTAAAATATAATTATTGTCAAGGTTCGGGGACTTGTTGGCATTTAATTATAAAAACCGCAGAACTATTTTTTACGGTGTGAACAAATGTGTATCGAATAAAATTCCAATTCGAACAAATGCTCATCCGAATACATGTTAAATAAACAAAATTCCGGATACTAATCCACGGCTGTGGTGTAAAATAGCATCATCCCAATTAATTTTTTTTTATTTAAAAAATAGTTGAAGTTGTAATAATAAATAAAAACGTTTAACATCAGGCTGTAAAAAAAGCTAAAAATAGTCTATGGAACCATAGATAGGGGGTGACCATGGAGGTCATGGCCCCTTTTAAGCCAATGTGTTTTAAACTAATTTAAACAAAAATATATAGATAGTAATTTCTAAAAAATATGTAGATCCTTGACGGATCTCATACGTTATCCGTCTTCTACTGACGCGCATGAATAGATTAACGAGATTTCCGGTACCATGATCTATGATTTTCAAATTGAGGCATCTTACGAAAGCTCCCCACTTCAAGTTTTATTAACATATCTCTCGTTAATCTACTCATGCATATCAGTGGTAGACAGATATAGCAGATCAAATTTGTATTTACTCATGACATTGATTTAGAAAGTTATAATTTGCTGATGGTACTCCCAGAGAGAGCCATGGCCCTCTCTTATGACCACTTTTGCTTCGAAAGCAGTTGGATTTGAAATAAGCCTGAAAAAAAAAACAAAGATTATGAAATAACATTAAGTTGCAATATCAATTTTTAATTCGCTCGTAATTCAAAAATTGTGAATACAAAATGTTTGCGCCTGGGCCAGCTGCAAGTAACCGTTGGCTCTGTGTATAATGCCCTTTTTGAAACATCCATGTGGCGCCACTGTAATTGACACCGTACCCCCTCCAGTTTTGTTCAATAAGTGTGATTTTCGTCCAATGTTTTGTGAAATTTCCCTACGGTTTCTTTGGCCAAGAATTCCAGTACGGGAGTAAAATTTCGTTAATAATTTTTGTAAAATAAAAAGTGCGAACTCGGTGTGCAAAAAAAACGTGATAGAAGGTGCGTTTGTTTTTGAGGTTAAATTTATTTGAAATCGGCGCGCGCTCCCTGTAGCGTGTAGTGGCAACCACGGCGGGGCACGCCGTTGATTTGTTTATAAAAAAACTTTACATCACCCTAAATTTTAGTCAAACCGGTAATAAATAATTTTAAGTTTAAAAAATTGAAATTGTTAAGTTTTAGTGACGGAGTAATATAGTTTCGGTGTTTTTTTTATCGAAGCTATAGGTGAGACATCTTCAGCTACCGAAAGTAAACCGACGGTTGAGGAAAAGTATAAACACAGTGCACTGTTTATTTTGATAACCTACAGCAGCCCGGTTCTACAGGTTCGTATTTAATGTCGAATTAGAATATTGAAATTTGTTTAATTGTAAGTATTAGGACGTTTTAAAAAGGTTTCCATTCATTTTTGTACTTTAAATATTGCAAATTATGTATTTGTGTAATAATTTAATTTAACGTGGTGGTTGAAAAAGTGATGTTTGCTTGGCAAGTACGTCTCTGGATTCGTGCAATGTACTTTTAGAGGGGTATGCGGTATACTAGAGCGTGGACTTTAATAGATAGTTTTGTGCATAGAAGGTGTAGCGTGGCGGGATATAACTCCATCTTGGATTGAACTTTTCATAGGAAGCCGGCTCGTTACGTACTAAGGTCCGTTTCAAAATTTAACTTGTTATTTTTATCAAATTAAAGGCACAAATGTTCCTTCTGAGCGTTGGTTTTGTGATAAAAATTTCTCCGTCATAAAACTAGGTATGATGTTTTTCAACTTGCAAGTGTAGGCTTATCCAATCTTACTATACTAAAGACTAGTAAGGAGGAATGGCGTGTGCTTGTCTTTTACAAGACTCTTAAAAAATATGTGGATTGCAATATTTGAAGATGCTGATAAATTGTAATGCTGATTATATGTTCTAGATTAGCAAAACTGTGCATAAAACAAGGTAACTTTAGGACGGTGTTTGCCTTAAAACTCTCACTGGCCTTGTTATTATTTTCTATACATGTTTAAACTTTTAGTAATTTGGTTATGGTTGCAGTGGTCGCTGGTGGAGTTGCCGGAACATATGCCAGGAGATTAACACACAGCGCAGGAGAGAGCGCCAGTATTAATAGTTGTAAAAATATGGCCGTAGCAAGCCGTGCTAGAATTTATACTGATGTTAATTCACACAAACCTCGAGAATATTGGGATTATGAAAGCTACGTTGTTGACTGGGGACAACAAGACGATTACCAATTGGTGCGCAAGTTAGGACGTGGAAAATACAGTGAAGTCTTTGAAGCTATCAATGTTACGAATAACGAAAAGTGTGTAGTTAAAATATTAAAGGTAAGATTTTATATTTATACATTCATTTTTGCACCTCCACCTGCCATTTTGAAATCTAAAATGACTCACAGACACCTATTTCTTCAATAAACCAAAATTTAATTTAAATTACTCATATTTTGCTTTATCATTGTAATGCTTATCAACAGATATATTTGTTTCGTGAATTACTCCTACACTTTTGTTAGGAGTCTTGAAACCATTCTGCTAGCCGTCACCTTACATACAGTAAGAACTCGGAAATACACATTTGAATTCTTCTAAATGGCTTATGTTTATTATATTTTGAGATGGTAACCTTCTCGTATCAAAAGCACCTAACTGATTTGTGTAATTTGCCACACCTTGGCCTTGAAACCCATGTTAAGATGGGATGTTACTTCCTCTTTGGTTGAAACTATTCTTTTTTTGTAGCCTGTGAAGAAGAAAAAAATTAAACGTGAAATAAAAATATTAGAGAATTTACGGGGAGGTACAAATATAATAACGTTGCAAGCTGTGGTTAAAGATCCAGTTTCACGTACACCTGCACTTATATTTGAACATGTAAATAACAAGGATTTCAAACAGCTCTACCAAACTCTGACGGACTTTGATATTCGTTATTATTTGTATGAATTGCTCAAAGCTTTGGATTATTGTCATAGTATGGGTATAATGCATCGAGACGTTAAGCCACATAATGTAATGATAGATCATGAAAACAGAAAATTACGTTTAATAGATTGGGGATTAGCAGAATTTTATCATCCAGGGCAGGAGTATAACGTTCGTGTAGCTTCGAGATATTTTAAAGGACCTGAATTATTAGTCGATTATCAAATGTATGATTATTCGCTGGACATGTGGTCCTTGGGATGTATGTTGGCCTCGATGATATTTAAAAAGGAACCATTTTTCCATGGTCATGATAATTATGACCAATTAGTACGCATTGCCAAAGTTCTCGGTACTGAAGAACTTCTGGAATATCTTGATAAATACCATATAGAATTAGATCCTAGGTTTAACGATATACTTGGCAGGTTGGTATGTCTTTCCTTATTTACAACACTTCTTAACCTTGATTTTTCCAGACATTCTCGTAAACGATGGGAGCGTTTTGTCCACAGCGATAACCAGCATTTAGTTTCACCAGAAGCTTTAGATTTCTTGGATAAATTATTACGTTACGATCATTTGGAACGACTGACTGCACGTGATGCAATGGATCATGCCTATTTTTGTAAGTTACAATCACATATTTAATTTTTACCACATGGAGTCAACAGTACATTCTATTTAAAATGAACTGTACAAGTGTTACACCTGTGGAAGATTATGATGCAAGAGATTTATCAATGTTGACTGTTTTAGTCGACATTTTTAATATTTCTTGTAACTAAGTCTCCGAGAGTTGATTTGATTGATTTATTTCAAATCTTAGAAGTGAGATGTACATTTATGCTTACTGCTTTTGTGGAAATCTTATTTTGATTATAGATATATACAGGGTGGGCAAGTTTAGTTGTTTTTACTGGTTAGTTAGTATAATTATTTAGGAACTACGGTAAAACCTGATTACCCGTACCAAGCTAACTCGTATTTTATGCAATATGGAAGACAATCTGCAAATGTCTATATTACGATTAGTTTGAGAACCAAAGTACTTTTATGTTTTAATGTATTGTTTTTGTAAACTTCAAACCACTTATAAATTGAATCCTTTTTATCATAATATACAGTTATATTTGTGGTTTTTATTATTACAAGCTTGTTTATGTCAACCTGTCTACAGTATGCTGTTGTAGTTGCACTATGTTTAAAATTTTGACAATTCTGTTGCAATACTCATCAATGCTTATTATATGTATTAGACTTAGGTTTACATATACTATATTACAATAAAAGTGGCAATTTTGATTGGCTGTCACTTTTTAAAATGATTTCTCACCTCAACATCTGTGAAACGATTCAAAATAAGACATCAGATGCACAGCAACTTTTTCTTCTTGGGTGGGAAATTGCATTAATTCACAACTGATCAGTTGGGATAAAGGCAGTGACTAGCTGACTAATGACATCATCTCATTTGACAGATCAATACCTGCAGACAAGGTGTACTGCATACTATGTAATATGGAAATTCATAAGAAAACATGAAAGCAGGCGTTTTTATATTGGCACTTGGAATGGTACAAAGGAGATTCACTGTGGTTAACGTGAAAAATGAAAGCCGAGATTTGGATAATTTTGGTCTTATTTCTAAAATTACGGTCTGTCACCCTAGTATTATATTATGATATTGATATGTTACAATGGTAACTTCCAAAACATGAGTTTAGTGCAAAATGTTCACAATTATAATGATAGTCCAAGCTCTTGGCACGAAAACTTATGAAATATTTTTGTGCTGTGAACATCGTCACTAACTAATCAAAATTAAGTTTTTAACTTAACCTTAAAATTTCCATTTGATGATTTTAAAAATAAAAGTTGTTTCTTTTCATTCAAGCGATGATGCTTATTTTTAGAGCTAATATATACTTTTGACATGTGTAAAAAATATTGGCTACATTTGATATTAAATATTGATACATTTTGCTTTTGAAGGGAGGCTTCAAAATGTCAAGATCTAACCGAATAAGAAATGAGCTACAAATCTAGAGTAACAAATAGAAATAGTAGCAAATCATACAAAATGGGAAGAACGCCTACAGTAAATCTCAAAGATGCAGAGAATTATGACGACTGAGAAAGAGATGAACCAGAACATCCATGACCTAATTCATGATGATGATGAAGGAGGGTAATGTCTCTGATTATATGCTCTCAAATAAGCAAGCTCTGTGAGGGTTTTTGGGGCCTTATGGAAACCTTATTACTTAATACTTAGATTAATTATCATTGGACATTTGATTGTTTGCATATGCATGTGCAATTTTGAATTTTGAAAATAATCGATTATTAGCATTTTGTTAGTGCATATAATCCGATGTCTAATTATCACTCGATTGATATTTGAAATTTAAAATCATGAGTATAAAAAATGCAAAAAAAAACTTTTCTGGGGATATAATTAATAGTACAGTAGAAACTTGCTTCAGTGTACTAGTTATATGGATATTTTTGTACTTCATCTTATTAACCAAAAGAAATGGATCAAGATTACCATATAATATACAGGAAACCAAATACCATGGATTTGGTCCTGAGTTTTGTTCAAATTTTCTACAGAAAATGTCAGCCCCTCATGCTTTGATTTCTAGGGGCTTTATTCTCAAACTCATGGGACTAAATTTGCATATGAAACATTGTATTGAGCAATTTGAGTGCAATATCATTTATATGCGAAATTGACATAATTAAGTATACATATCAAATTGTGTGGGCTTGAGAGTAAGCCCCCAGAACAATTGCAATTTCAATGTCAAATAACGGATCAATGAAATGCAAATTATTAAGCAAATGTAATAATCTGAAAAATAAGTGAAAATGGGATATCCACAAGTTTTCAAGAAGCACAACGAAAAGGAAATCAAAATTTACAAAAAGGTAATTACAAATTATAAAAGATTTTACAAAAAAACCATTTTTGGAGATGGGAAAATTAAACTGGCAGACAAAACAAATGGATCAATTGTGCAACTTAAAAATGCAAAACTAATTATAAAAATGACTTTTTTATTTCTGTAACTTAAATTACAGCACCTACCTGCAGCATTGAAAAAGGAATTTCTTATATTCTGCTAACGTGCTAGTCCCACACAGTGGCATGCACAAAACCTTATATTTCTACTAGTCATTCAATAGCAATTATGAATTAGTCTTTTAATCTAGATCTTAACAAAAGAAAACATTTGTACTAGAGCAACCACAAGTGACATGGTCAAAAAAATATGTTTTGTCAACTCGAGAATATTATTTTTTTACTTGGTATGTCGCTTATAGTTCCAAGTAATTAATTTGAAGTCAGAAATGATTTGTTTATTTCTACTTGATTTTATCTCTTCCAAATTACTGGATACCAAATAGTTCATTGTCTAATTTTTGAGATATTGCAAGACATCCTTTAATGCACGATTTTTTTAAAAGTAATAAATGAAATATGTAATGCATATATATTTATAGCCCTTATTCATAAAAATTAACAAAATAATTTAACGTCACGGCTGTGGCTATTCAAGTTACCAAGAAGTTTATGTTGTATACATATGTGCAACATCATTCAATGGGAACGTAACTTTTCAGTTATGCTTCAGTGTGAAATCTTTTAAAGCAGTTGTTTTTTTTATTAAAACACAAGTTCAAACCACATTTTTCACAAGATGTTTGTGAATATCCACTACAACCTGGGAACTTACATCTATTTCTCGTCGCTCAAACTATCCAATGTCCTACTTGATCAAGTCATACATCTGTGGAAGAAACATGTTTAGTTGGTCCTGTACCTGTACAGATTAGTACCAATACGAAAATAAGTATGATTATCAGATAATAATTGTTTTTGCTGGAATTGAATCCAACTAGAGAAAATATTACTCTACTGTAATAGTTGTAATATATTTTTTGAATTATCAGGCTCCAACTAACATTGGCCAATATTTATTTCAATCTCATAAACACACTCAACGCACTTGAAAATAAATTACAAAACCAGAAAATTTAAAGTTACGTCTTTTATTGTCAGTCAGATAATTAGAAATGGCTCGCATTTGTGCGAAATAGTAATATTGATTTACCATGGAAAAACATGATAAGGCAATGTTGTAGGAATCTTATGCATGTAAGCATTTTAGTGATCACCTTAATCATCACTAAAGGGTTAAATAATCATCGAGTTGTGCATAAGTAGTGTTGATAGTAATCAAATCAATAATTACACAATCATTTGAAAGGGGGAGATGCTTAACGGGTTTTTCAAAAACATGTCTGTTTCAAGAATCAGAACAAAAACGACGGCAATTTAGCAATATTTAGACAATAATTCATTATACTTCAGTTTAGGAAATAGCAAAGCTATATCAAGTGAAAGTTCTCAAACCATAACACGTTCGATTATTAGTTTGCATGTTGTTATTTCAAATTTTTAATTATGGAGGTTTTTTAATATCGTTGATATTTTCATACACATGATAATCACGATACATTTTCAACGATGTAATTGTACGATATAAACATAATTTATTTTTGATTTATTTCTTTATGTATTGATAGTTTTTTTTGTGAGTAGATAACACGCGTCATCATAAGAAGCTACAAGTAATTAGCGGAGAAAACAGAATGCCGGTTAGAGAAGTGAAATAATCGAAACGCGACTGTACGTATACTTTTATAAGCAACCTAACTAGGAGGGGTCAGTAGGAGTGTTACTCAATTTTCTCCGTAAAATTACAATTAGAACAATAACCTGAATTAAAAACAGGGCATCCACACATTCACTTTTTAGAAATTTAGTTTATTTGTGATTAAAAGTTTGATTAAAACTTTATTTTTGCTGAAAAATGATTCACATATTCTCAGGGATATGTATTGTCATGACAACACAATGATTTCTTCGTTGTTATCATGATGGTATATGTACTTGACTTATAAACTAGGTAAATATCTGGCATCTATATAATATCAACACTTCATAGGTCACTAGATATAACCCTCAAAAATTTTAAAATTGTATTATGAATATTTCTGAGTTTCAAATGTTGTAACTCTTATTTTGTCATTGGTGTAGCCAGAAATGTGAATTGAATGCATAAAATATTCTTTTACAATTTTCAAATATTTGAAGGCTATACCTATTGGCCTATGAAGTATGTTCAACTTAACCTTGATGCGACTGATCATTTGTTCGACTTGAAATTTTATATATTTGTTTGACGTTATTTTAAATTTTATTTTTTTTTTTTATAAATTTCTTTCTCTTACCATTTTGATACAGCCGTAAAATACCTGTTCGAGGATTTATATGCATAATTAAGTAAATGAGCTCAGGAAGTCTTCAAATTTTAAACGTTTGTACTATAGAAGAACTAAAAATTAGCCTAAAATTATTCTAATTTGGTTTTAATGTCATCATATGTTTCCTATAGAAATGTAATGAATAAACTAACAGTATGTGAGTACTTATAGTTTTATACAACCTATGGTATTGTAATTTAAAATACTGTCGAACAAAAAATATATTTCATATATAAAATTTCAAATCAAACAAAAAATCAGTCGCGTAAATGTTATTTGAACAAATGCTGTCCAACAAAGAATCCTCTTCAATATATTTATTTGTCCACTAAAAATTACTCGTGGCAACCTTGGTAAGAACGAGAGGGTGTAAAAAGTTTAGTTCAAAAGAAATAAAATATTTCATTTTAATCTAAAAAAAAGGTTCTGAATTCTTGACATTTTTTTTGTTTAAATTTTTTATCAGAAAGATGAATTAGTTTTCTATTTTTGAATAGATTCTTTGAATAAAAATTTGCACATAACAAAAAATGATGATAATGGAACTAGCTAACAGAGTATACAAAATTTGCCAACCTGTTGATTTAATTCTACCAAGTTTTGAAGAATAATAGGGAATTTGTTGTTATGAAAAATGTATAGTAGTAGGAATTGTTGAAAAATGTTCTAGTTTTGTAGAATAACATAATTTTCTTTTGTAGATCCTGTAATAAAAGAACAGTGCCGTATGATGACCGTTGGATCTTCATCCCCTACTCCGCTATCAGGCAATCTGTCTGTTGGAGGAGTAGGTGAGTAGTCGGAGGTAAATTAACTTATCACTCAGCCAACCGTTTGCCTGCGAACAGGCAGTGTTGCTACACGTAACTTAGAATTTTATTATTATTAGAGTGTCTTTGTAAATAAATACAGAATAACATGATTTTTTTTGAAAATTTTGAATTCGAATGATATTTATAATTCTTTTGTAGCAGCACTGCTATTATTTTTGATAAATGTACTAAATAGGTATTATTTATTATAAATTTTGTAAATTCTGTCACTTAGTTAACAATTACAATTTTTTAAAATAAATCAATTATAAATATTACTTAGCTGTAACAAATTATTAACAGAGATATGTAAATATCTAAACAAATTTATTACATTTTTTCCAATTACTTTTATGTTGTATTTTTATTTTTTTTTCGAGTTGTAAATAAATTCTTCAATTTAAGTTTATATTTTGAGATTTTTTTTTGTAAATTAAGTTGTTTTTTTGTTAAGAATATTAAGGTTAGTGTTCTTAATTTATTTTCGAGCGTTGAAGTAGTCTGTCACTCGGTATACCCATGTGTTCAGATACCTTGGCTGTTTCGCAAGTGCATTGGTTGCAGATGTGCCTGCTTCATTGTTGGGGTCTCTACAATTATCTGATTGTACCAAGCTGATTTCTTAACAAATTTTGATTCTTCTACAACTCCTACCACCTACTTGAACTTGATAATGGAGTCAACTTTTGGAAGAATTATTGTTTTGTTGGACAATGTTCTATGTGTTTGGCTTTTTTTGATAAATTCTGTATGTACATGTAAGAACATTGTCTCACATTGTGTTATATATTAATTTAATGAAACGAATATTACTATAATGTTGAACGGATATATGTACAGTGTAAAGTTTTGTAAACTGTTAGGTTGAGATTAAAGAATGACCAATGGAATGTTAGGTAATTAATTTAATTTTTTTTGTCATTATTTAAACATTGGTCATTAAAAAGCTGCTATTAGACTTGCCACTATTTTATACCTAAATAAGTTCAAATTTATGTTGCTAAAACATCTCTGTACATGAAAAGTGAGTTATAGAATTACGTAAACAGTAAAAACGATGTTATACTTGTGTTTTTCATTTAATTTGTATCGAACGGCTGTGCTTACATTAATTTCATTTTTGTAAACATTTCTTTATCGATATTACTTTAAATACTTGTCAAGCACACTGTAGGTGAGGTAATTTTTATTATCACATTCAATGGCATACTAGATATACAGTCGTGGCCATATATATTGAACACCCTTGACTTCATCGGAAATTAAAGCAGATAGCAAAAATTACAGGCCTGGTAAGGAAAGTGTTTTCTAGATAAGATTGCAAAAACGATTAAAAAAATCTTGCCGACTTACTACAAGATGAAGTACGAATTTCTTCACGAATGGTAAGAATATGTTAACAAGTTTTTTAGTCAATCTAGAAGCTAATATGTACATAAGAGTACAATGCATTATCTCTACTATAAAACGTAGGAATTGTAGCATAATGGTTTGGGGCTGCATGACTGCAATTGGGTTAGAATTTTTCGTTAACTTGAATTACTTTGCCTTGATAGATACGCAACAATTTATAGGATGCTCAATATATATGGTCACAACAGTATATACAATATAACACTTTCCATGTCTGGTGGATAATTTTATTATTTACGTACAAAAATTCTCTTCGAGAAGATATTCAATGATTGTTGGCAGGTTACAAGGGAAAATCAAAATCGATTCAATACAGATTATTTATTAACAGTATGCATTCAAGCTACTTAATGAAATCAAGTGGTTTAGGGGTTGGACAGTGCTCGGCTACCTTTGGGTGTTTTAAATGTTCTCGTCCTCTGATGTCGTTATAGCTAATAGATTATAATACGGACATTGTTTCAAATCTGATTGGCACTTTACGAACGAAATAAGTATTCCCATTGGATTAACACTGATCCAATATGAAATGACGACATATTTATTCAATGTTGGCATTTTTCATGATCAGTGGGTTCCTGGTACTCTGCTTTGTACACTACCTCCACACCCAGTAAAATACTATCCTTAGAGTCCCCCAGTTCAGTTCGTAAGTCAGATGTTTGACTTACACATCAAACAAATTTTACTGGGTGTGAAGGATTCTTCCTTCAGGGTGAAGGAGGAAGAACAGTGTTTCTGTTTCATACTATGGATCAATCAGAATTGAAAAATCAAATCCAGTTGAACTGTTTCACGTTTCAATTTGCTTAGTTATTAATCAATTCGAGAATACTAGTTCTTATTTTAATTGTGGCTTGAAATAACTTCTAGATTTTCCTGAGGGTTGGAAATATGTAATAGATTTTGGAAACCTACAAATCAATTTTTAGACAATATGCATAGTGCATAGTCTATTCCGGACCAGCAGTGTTTTTGGTCGTATTTGGGGCTAATAGGTAGAAATTGAGCAAGTAAGAAACAAGAAATTTGTTGCATTAGCAGGGGGGGGGGGGAAGATAATTTTATGACTACATGGAAAACTGGAGCTGGATAAGATGTTGAAAAAGTATAATTTCACCTGGACCAATTTCATCTGGTCCAGGTTAAATTCAAATAAAATTTTTACCAAAGATAAGTGTTTCAAAAACCTACAAATTTGAAATTTTTAAATCCTGAAAATTTAAAAAAGAGCAGAGTAGCACTACCTTAATGTACCTGAAGTGTGGTCCAAGGTTCACGAAGATAATTAAATTTTTTGCAGTGAATCAAGGGAACTCACTTTGATTTAATTAATTCATGGCTTGTTTCTCGTTGTCTTACCTATACTTTTACCCAAAATCCAACGTATTAAACTAGGCATCGGTAATCTGTGACCCACTTGTAATGGCAGGTTTAACAGTAAGCAGCCGCATGCATGCAGCTTGGAGCTGCCATTGCTTACTTTGGCTTACTTGATTTCCATAAATATAAATACAGTAGGGGAAAGTCGGGTAAGATAGCGAATCGGATAAGATGACCTATCTCTAATTCCTCGAGAATCCGCCAGTGAAGAATGATCTATCATGTTGTGTTGATTGTGAAATTTGTGGTTAACATGTGAAAATTATTAAAAAAGGTAACTATCTCTCAGCCCACTTATCCATTTTAGACTTGAGATCGCAGTAGTGATGTGTCCTACATGATTAGGATTTAAACTGCGGTTTTCAAAAAAATAAGACAAATATAAAACTTCGATTAAGGAGGAGAATTTAGTTTTTCAGATAATTTCATAATCTTGAAAAAAAAATCATTTTGGTACTATGAACATTTGAAGGTGCAAATTACATAATTTCACATAGCCTATATAAGGTTATAGGGTAACATCTCTGCATAATTTATATAATACTAGCAGGTCAGGCGGCTTATCGGCCGCCTTGACTTTCTAGCAAAATGTTGTTGATTTAAGAATTGTTTATCTATACTTACAGTATAGTCTGGCTATGGTTGAAACAGGAGCTCTTTAACAGAAAGAAAATAATTCCATTAACTAGTTTTCCATATTCAGACCTTATCTCTCTCTTATCAGTCAACTGTCTACCACTGACGCGCATGATTGGATCAACGAAAAACATTTTAGTAAAAAAATCACTAATTATCATGTAACCTAACGACTTGAAGCGTGGAGCCTTTGAAGTGAGTAGGCCTGTGAACCCACGCACTTCGTAAAAACATCCCTATAAAGAGACCGAACTCGAAAATCATTGAGCTAAAAAGACAAGGTATCTCTGAATGCTGCAAATAACACACAATTCCCCAAGCCGGTATAGGTAACTGTAGAGACTAAATGAGTCTACGTTAAACTGTATGTCCTTGATACTTAACCTCAGAGCTAAGAAAGAGTATGCGATAGAAGAGACCGATATCCAACAATGAGTAATTCATTAATTCCTATATCTAAGGAAACATAAACATCTGATAGGCAAAATACTAATTACTTAATGATACTAAATAAATCACCGAGAGAAGATATTAAAAAATGTGGTTGTTGCAAAAATCTTCAAATTCTTATTACTGAAGTGGAATATACGGACAAAGTTGATAAAAAGTAAGCAGTGCAGGTCAATTGTAAGCTTCACAATAAAAATTTTAAAAATATGAGAGCAACCCAAGCTTGCAACTTTTAATCTTCTCCAATCCTCTTGCAACAATGATCAGTATATTTATTATTACAATTTATTGCATATCTAGGCAAAAAGCAGGGGAAATTACCTTTTTTAATTTATAAATTGGCATTTTAGAAATATCTAGACTTTTAAAAGTGATATTAATAATAAATTTTTTTCAATATTCTTGTTTTATTTATATAATTAAACGCAATAATTTTTTTAATCTTTTAGTAAAAAGTTATGACTAGTGAATGAGTCTTGATATGCGATAACAAATAGGAGTCAAGTTAGTGATAAGATAAAAACACAGAAATTATAATTAACCCATTTACTAAGAAAATATATTTGACTATTATAAGGCACAACATCTACAGAACTAGTAATTATCAATCATGTGTATCACTTCGTTAGTATTAAACAGCAACTCATCATAACTTTAATAATAAGAAATATAAATCTACAGCTACATAAAGTTTACAACAAACTTAATAATAAATGATATGATTAATTCTTGTTGACCGTCCAGGACAGTGTTAATAACTAAAACTAAAAAAAAAGAAACAAAAACGAACAAAAATCACTCTAGGGTCATCAATTGAAACAAACCATTAAAAACTTGAAACTAACAAATTTTATTAAAAGCTCACAACCCTTTTTTTGTTTTTCAACAAATTATGTAACTAAATTTAGGAAAAGGTAGTTTTTTTTCCAAATTTAACCTTTCAATAATTTTTTTTACCAATTTATATTTACAAATAATTGATTTTCGAAACAACAGTCTGATAAATCATTTTAGGTTTTTATTTACAATTTTTAAAAACTATCAGTTGAAAGGCTTCTTTGATTTTCCTAATATTAAAGCGTAAATAACCGTTAAACTTATAAAGTTTTCTCAATTTCTTATTTTAATAAGCGCAGTTATTATGTGATAAGACAGAAGGCCATTACATATTCCTTCTGTCAACTCGATATCAAACAGAGGTCATAACCTGACGAACGCACTCTGTAACAAATTTATCTCTATCATCCACTAAGCCATATTCGCTTCCACTTAATGACGATTCTAATAAATTGATTGCATCTTCCGTGAACTTATGACCTTTCAGGCTGGTAATTACTTTAGCTTCTCCACTAAAACCAATACTAGACATGCCGGGAGGCACATACAGTGTAACATCACTAATTCTGCCTTGTTCTACCAACATGGTTACTTCCAGATTGTCGTTATTGCCATTGAAGTCGTTCAGAAGCTGTGAGGGTATAGTAAACGATTTTGATACACTAAAATTAGGCGTTTTTCCATAACACCACTCCCAATCGCTCAAGGTGTCGTAAATTTCATTTAGACCTGCAATTAAAACATAATATGACGTTAGGTCAAACAGGGTAAAAAATTTGTTAATCCTCGCATTTTTTGAATATCTAGTTTGTAATTAATATGCGCTATTGTTTCCGATAACTTTATAAGTAACAATGCACAATTTACAAAGTTATTGAATTTAAAATGACAATTTAAAATTCAATATTTACTGTGCAATGTGGTACTTGTCTACGACCTTATCTTTACGATGTCAAATTTAATAAAATTACTGCAAGTTTTTTGATTGCAACATGTCACAGTATTAATTTCATGTGTGCTTCTTACTTAGTCATTAAAATAAATTTTTATGTCAACATAATTTAAACGACTTTTAATAAATGCAAGTGACTTTTACGATTGGAATGTAATTCATTATCAAAATTTATGTCAAAATTTGCATATAATGTAAAATGCAACCTTTTTTTTAATAATGAAACTTACCAGGAAACCATTGCTCTGTAGGGTTAATCATTTGAAAACCGTTTTGTCGACTGGCCAATTCTTTCCCTCCATCGATTAACGAATTTGGAGTTGTACGCAAAAATTCCCATCCTATGGCTGTCAGTAAGCCATCCACGGTAATTTTGGGGCATTCTTCAGACAAATTCATAATTTTTGACTTGACCGATTGAGTCGCATTTGTCTTAATTCCAGTCTGAAAAAAAATTATACTTTTACTTTATTTATATCTTTAAATTTCATTTTCTCTATAAAAATAGAGTATGATCTTTAATCGTTACACTCCAGATCAACATAACCTTTGACCAAAAGGTGCTTTGAAGTAAGAGCACTCTTGAAACTTAATCAAAATAATTACAAATTAAAATAAAATTTGATAAATGAAGATAAAAAATAAAAATTTAATTATTTGCAAACAACAAATACTGAAAGTTATCTGACAATTACAAAATTTGTGGTCAATAAATAAAATTTGTTATCAAAAAATTGTAGTTACCACGTAAACTTATTAGGTACACAGTTTAAGTAAATAACAAGTAGTTGCTAGGTGCATTTTAAAATTTATTTAGTAATATTTTTCAGCTACCGAATAGCTTTGAGTTTTGCAGAATTAGGAATATAAAAACTTCCCTAAAAAGTAGACTAATTTTTCAAAATAGCAAAACGTCAAATTGACAAAGATTCTGAATGACTTTGGAGCTCTTTTTGTTATTTTGAAAAATTATTTTTTACATTTTAATGTATTTGTTGTTTTTTCCTACTTTTTAATTTTATTTATCAAAATTATTACATCATTATTAAAACATATTATCATGGGCGTACCCAGTGGGGGGCAGCTGCCCCTCCCTGGATCCTTCCTATCTCCCATACATTTAGCTGATTAATTATGTGCCTATGCCAGGATAATTATTTATCAACTGAAAATTCTTGATTTGCCCCCCCCCTAAGCCAAAAACTGGGTACGCCCATGCATATTATGCAAAATATATATTTATTGTGAACTTTTTTAATCAAAATTTCATTTGAAAGTGATTGCAATCTTCACTGAAATATGGCAAAACAATATATAATTTTGTCTATTATCAAGTTCCATTTTTCAATTATTTAGGCGTGGCAGACATTCAAAGTAGCAGATAACTAAAAAGTCAAAATGCTGCATTTCAACTTATGAAGATAAATTTTGGCCTTGGGTACGTCTTTGAACAATTTGTCAAAAAGTCGTACTTTAGTCCCTTACATGATTTCTTTACACAGCAAAACAAGTAAATGTAAAACAAACAAAACACCAGCCAATTCCAGTGACGGAAAGGCCAGTTATGCCATTATGTAATTTCTAAAATTAAAGTTATCTAGTTTATTTTTTCTTTCGTGGTCTGCAGGAAATTTAATTTTCTCTCTCGAGATTACACATAGATTAAATTTAAAAAAACAGAAAAACATACGATAAACTGACATGAAAGTGCCCAACTCAAAACACTCGTTAGTATTTTCTCTTTTTACGTAGTTTTTTTAGTTAATTTAAAAAACGACTCAAACGATCAGTTTGAAATTTAGAAGTAACATTTTTAAAGTTCTTAAGTTCTTAGAAAATGCAAGATCTATTTTTAATTAAAAAAAAAATAATTACATTGGTTGGTTGTGGTACAAATATACCAGATGAGTCATTTAAAACAAAATACCACGTAGAATCTTATTTGCGAAAATTAAAATTTTATGTTCGAGATATTGAACTTTAGATATATAAAGTAGGGTACAAACACGACAAAAATAAACCCGTTGTTGATTTGAACTTTGATTACCTTAATCTAATTGTGAATTCGCTAAAACAAAGGTGATAAGTTGGTACAAATTCGATTATTATAATTGTTTAACAATCAGTTTGATTTTGCAACAACCTCTTATTAAATTTGAATAATATTTGTTTTAATAGGTTTTCCTACCAGCCGTAAAACAGTGTAAACTTTGGGAAACAATAATTATTTTTGTAGCAGCTACGAGACTTCGTGTACAACTTTGTTTAATGCGCACAGATGGTGTAAATGATTTCTCAAGCTGCAATCGATAAATTGACCTAAAACTTGAAAGATTATGTTCAGAAAAGCAGTAGTTTTCAAATGATCGAGATTTTTGTTTTTATTCTTTCCGTTAATAAAATTTTACTAAAAAACTATTAGTTTTCTGGACATGTAATATTTTAAGTTTAAAATGGAGTTTTTAGTTAAATTTCATTAGTGTTTTCAGTCAAATTATTACATGTTAATTCGAGATTCTGTGTGAACCTTTTTTCTCAAGCTGAAGGACCAATCAACCTACATATTTTACTGATTTTTGCATTTGGTTAAAAATTAAGTTGGAGTGCAAACCTCTTTTATTGTTAGTTACTTTTAAAAAGTTTTACAAAATTAATAAAGCTAATGGTAAAATACAAACCTCCTCTTTGTTGAGTGCCTGGCGGAGATCAACTTTGTTGACGTTTACTAATAGGGTGCAGTGATGATAGGCAGAGGTTCGTGCCAATTTTGCAGCAGTTCCAGAAATCTTTAAATGAAATAATAAAAATTAGTGAATCGGTTGATAAAATTGAAGTGTGATAATACCTTAGAATTTCTGATTAGGAGGTCTTCTCTGGGTGAAATGTCGACTTTAACGCCGTATTTTCTGAATATTCCACGAGTAACTAATTCTAAGTTTTGTTTCCTATTATACTGATCTTTGGCAGTGAAAAAAGTTAAGTTGAGATTGCCCTGATCATGATAAACGGTACCTCCGCCACTGTTACGGCGAGCCAGTTGAACACCATTTTCGGTGATGGAGCCAAGGTTTGCAACATTGGCTTCAACCCATGGATTTTGATGTCTTCCGATTACGATGCAGGGATTGTTACGCCACAACATCAAAAGGTGATGATTGGAGAAGTCAAAATTTTTATAGAGCCAATCTTCTAAGGCCAAGTTAGTGAAAATGTCATTTGATTGGGAAATAAATACAGATTTTTTAATGTCTTTCGAGGGGGTAGCGGAATAGTAGCGTAAACTCATGCGAGTAACGAGGCCACGAAGTTTGCTGCATTGACTTAAAGCCATTTTGATATACACAACTTTACACGATAAATATAATAACAAAATGTTCGATAATGTCCCGAAGTTGTTGTGCCAAATTTATTGTAATTTATTGCTGACCTAGCAGACACATGCAGGCGTCTTTATGAGAAGTCGTCAAAGAGATGATGTATTCGTGAAGAGTAATGGTTTGGTGCAGCCACTTCCACGTTTGGTGCAACGAGCTCGTCCTAGAGCGGATGCCTAGACAATCTCCGCATCTACTCAGCATTCCTCCCTTTGCTACCACTATGAAGAGAAAATAAGGTTGCTGTTAAAATTTGTATACACTTGTCCCGTTCAAACTAATTAGAAACAATCGAATATTCACAACGAAAAAAAACACTTAATAATCGAACAGCACGACTGCATAAACTAACGATCAAGTAGTGAGCTGATAATATTAGTAAGTAAGTTGTGTAAATGTGAAGCGCATTCAATGACAACTACTGATAAAAACGAACAACTCGTTACCGTTTTATATAAAACACTAGTCCCGTGGGGTCAATTATCTTCTTGGAGGTCATAGTTGATCACTTTATCATCAGACGGAAAGCAAATAGGGACCACATTCACACAACTGTTCTTGTTTATTCTTAATACAAACACCAGATAACGTTTTAAGCTATTTATTAGATTGCGTAATAATACTTTTTTAATAATGTTTACGCAAATTTGCGAGGTTATAGCTCTCACACTTACCAACTTCGTGTCATCTTTCATCTCATTCGCTCTGCAACCAATCCAAATCAGCTATCTCACTTGACGTTTGACGAACACATTCGCACGAAATTTTACGTTTATATACACAGTGCTTGACAAATTGCTCCTACTAACACAAGTTGATCTCGTGTTGATAGTGTGATTTAAAAATAATTATTGTCACTCTTTTATCAAAACTTAAAAATTTCCAACGCGATAAAAAGTCTAGACAATAGGTGTACGATCACCTACTTGATATCACGCATTAATCAAGCTTATTTGTCTCACTTCAAATCACTTGATCTTTTATTTATTTTAATCTTAAAAATAAGTAACAACTGACAAATGTTGTATCTACCTGAAAAAAACACCAAAAATGCAAAATCAAGATGTTACTCTCATTGGCGTTCCCAGAGAAAAACATTAAAGGGGCTGAAAAGTCCGGTACGCCGCTGATACCACGAAAACCAAATTTTTTTTTAATTCCAACAGTGCGATAACACCCTAGGCAGAAATAAATTTTAGTGGAGGATATAAACGCCTTCTAAAATGGTGAACCGAACTTTCTTGATTGAAAATACAATCTCAGTTATCTTCCTGTTATGAACTGTATAATATTCAGGTCAGTGCAGATAAACCCAGATCTTCAATAAATTGTAGAATCCGCTCAATTTAAATGACATTGAAATTTTTAAAATTAATTAAAAAATCAGAGCGGATCTGATTCACTAATTATTTAGTTACATACACCGAGTAACTTTTTTGGGCTGTCGAAGATTAAGGTACAAAATATAAAAAATACTTATTTCTTAAAGTAAAAAATCTGACTTTATGTCATTTTATTGTCGAATTAGGGGGAAGGTATTGGGGCCCGAATTTTTTTGTTTAGCTTTAGCTGATAAGTTATGAGTTCCCCACTTTATACAAATCTATCGACCTGCTATTACCTCCTAGAACTCAATGAACTTGCAGAAAAAGTTATCCTATCTAACCTAAAGCTGGCCTTGAAAGAAAACCAAACTATTCCCAACAAGCATTTTAGTTTTCGTCCAGGGCACTCCGCAACGCAACAAAAGCTGAGGCTGGAACAAAAACCAGGAAACGGAAGCGGTGTTCCTCGATGTGCTCGAGGCATTTACATTTAATGAAGTATGACACCAGAGCCTGCTTTATAATCTACTGTAATTTGTCAGGCTAATATAGTGTTGTTTCTGTCGTTTTTCAGTCAAAAAATGTCAAGTTATTTTGGGGAGATAATTTTAATTTTGAGTGCTCCTCTTGCTGCGCATATAGTAACTATTCTTATCACAAGACCACACTAAATCTGGAACCATTCGTCTAAATACCTTAAAGTGATTCTGGATATCGGACTTTGGTCAGGCCTCCACATCAAATACGTAACAAGCAAAGTAAGAGTAATATGGTCGAGGTGAAAACTGCTAATGAAATTTGGTGTACAAGTAAAGAAAAATTTTAGAAAATCAAAATAAGAAATTTCAAGTACAATATGTGGTATTTAGTAATTTAGTATGTATTTGTTAAAAAAATAACATACTTTTTGTTCTTTTTGCACCTTTCACCTATTTCAAAATAGTGAAAAATATGTAGATCTTTAGACCTTATCCGTTATCTGTGAATAAATTAACGAGATTCCCCACTTTTTTTCCTTGATTTTTCGGTGCAGATTACTAAAATTTCCTTGCCAACTACTAATGGTTTTAAACAGTTGACATAGTTACCTGTTCATTAACTAATAAATATAAATTAATTTCAAAATTTGGTTACGTCGCACAGTGGGGCCAGATCGCAAATCCGCGGCCAAAATAGAAAAAATGAAGTGTTATTTTTAAGAAATTTAAATATACAGTTAGGTACAGTAATACTCAAAGGGTCTAACGACATAATTTAAAGGAGTCGAATGTATATACCTGGCCCACAATAAGCAATTGAACAGCGACCTTTGAACGCGCAGGTAGTACAAGCTTTGAAGCAAGTTTTTCATAGCGCTAGAAAAAGCGTGACCAAAGGCGCAAATTTTGTCCGATTTTCAATCTAAAAAATGGAATCTTTAGGTGAAAGTATGTATATTATTTAGTACTTTAGAAAATTATATAATTGTAATATATTAATATAATCTTTATCAATTTTTTAAATGCAAAATAACGTAAAAAATACGTACAAAAATTGACAAACAAAGTTGATTAAAGTACACTGTCGGACGTTGTTGGGCGGAGTTTTTTTTTTCAGATTGTAGGTAAGACTTGTCTTTAATAGAATCTGAAAAAAAATCCTGCCCCGGAGTGCCCCAAGCGTAATTAACTTATATTAAAAATGAGAAAATAATACATGCAATAATGCATATATTATGTAATTCTCGTAATGCATGAAGAAGTTGATTAAAATACAACGACAATAATAATTTTATTGTTTCGAAGGGATATATCAAGTTACCAAATTACACACAAATAAGCAGAGTCGGATTAAGGATATGTAAGGACCGGGACTAACTTTTTTGGAGGTCCATTGGCTTTGCATATTTAATAAAATGAGCCGCAGGCAAAAGATTTTTATTTTGAAAGGTCAACTGCGCTTAGATCAAAATAATGTAATATTTTTGAATATTACGACCTCAAAATTTTTTAGACCACCTTAATTTTTAATACGGGTGGTATCTCTCAATATTTACATATATAAATAGATTAGAGTTTTTTTAAAATATTAACTTTTTTATTGAGCTTGAAAGTGTAATAAGATGGCAGTTACTTTATCAAGAAAGGAAATCTTCAATATTTTAAGAAAACATTTACAAGAAACCGTTAAAGTGGCTTACGAGAAACTAGAAAGCTATTTGTCCGAAAATTTACAATCACCGTACACTCTGTCTAGAAATGAAAAAATGAAAATTAGAACATTACTTACAGATTTTAGAAGAAGGTGGTCAGATGCTAAGCGAACAGAGAGAAGATTTTTTAAGCGTAATCGACAATGGTTACAATCAAGTATTGCTTTTAAGTGCACCAATGAAACTGAACTAAAACCAAGTCTTTCTGGACGTTCAAGAGTAGAATTTCATAAATCGAGTGAAAGAAGTAAAAGAAGAAAAATTGCAGAAATTCGATCGCGAACAAGTACTGCAGAGCTGTCCCGCGCAACTCATGTGAGTTTACGAGCCGAAGGAAATTTCGATGCAGCAAATATCGTAAAAGAAGTCACATCGGATGACAGCCCATCTAAAGCTACAGAATACAGAAAATTTTTGGAGCACATTCCTGAAAGTACTCTTTCTGCCGATAAAGCTGTTTCAGTTATTATTGACAAACAACTGTCACGAAGTCAGTATCAAGGATTGAGAAATTTAGGTTTGCAGCATCACTGTAAACTATTTCCACCTTATAAATTGGTATTAAAAGAAAAGAAAAAATGTTACCCGGTCCAATCAAGTATTATGATAACGGAAAGCAGCGCATATGTTAAATTGCAAGATTTATTAAACCACACAATTCATCGCATTTTAATGATGCAAATAGATGTCCTACAGAGTTTGTCAAGTGAACAAGTTCGTGACTTACGTTTGGTTTGCAAGTGGGGTTGCGATGGAACTTCCGGGCAGAGTACTTATAAACAAAGATTCAGTAATGATGATGGGATGAAAACAGACGCAAATATCTTTTTCACCTCACTTGTTCCTCTACAACTCATATCAATAGATAAATCCACTAATGAGAAGATTATTGTTTGGAAAAACCCTAGACCTTCATCTCCACGATTTTGCAGACCAATCAAGGTAGAGTTTTTGCACGAGACTGCCGAAGCCACTGTTGAACAAATAGAATCGATCAAAGAAGAACAGAACAATCTTGTACCGTTTAACACTATAATAGATGGGAAAGAGATAAACGTATCTTATGACCTTGCTTTAACGATGATCGATGGTAAAGTTTCGAATGCGTTAACCCAAACATTTACTCAATGTTGTCATATGTGCGGTGCAACTAGTAAGAACTTCAACCAAATTGATTCCATTTTAAAAAGAGACATTAATGAAGATAACTTATGTTTCGGATTGTCTACACTACACGCGTGGATTCGTTGCTTGGAATGCTTGTTACATATTTCTTTTAAATTAGGTGTAAAGAAATGGCAAGCGCGTAGTAAAGAAGAGAAGGAAAATGTAGAAAAAAGGAAAAAACTGATCCAAAAAGGTTTTCGTCTACAATTAGGTCTTATTGTGAGTCAACCAAAGGCTGGATATGGCAGTACCAATGATGGCAATACAGCCCGAAGATTTTTTGAAAACGCAACTGTTACTGCAGCAATAACAGGCTTGAACGAAGATCTTATTAAACGATTTTATATAATATTGCAATCTATATCCAGTGGTCACGAAATCAATTTATTGAAATTCAAGCAATATACATTGGAAACTGCTCGAAAATATGTGGACTTATATCCTTGGTACTACATGCCAACTTCTGTGCATGTATTATTAATCCATGGTGTCGAAATAATAGATTATGCTCTATTGCCGATCGGGCAAATGAGTGAAGATGCACAAGAATCTTGTAATAAATACATCAAAAAATATCGGGAGAATTACACCCGGAAAATTAGCAGAAAAGCAACCATGGAAGACCTTTTTTTACGTCTGCTAGTAGCCTCAGATCCTTCCATTTCAAGCGCGAGAAAGCTACCGCAGAAAAAATTAAAGTTTCTATTACCAGAAACTGTCGAGCTGCTAATATCGCCTAGTCTAGGTACGAGTCACAGTCCATCTATTTCATCGTCCGATTCTTCCTTTGTTGACACAGACAATTCAACGGATGAGGAGCAATAATTTATGCTAATTAATTATATTTATATTATATTCGAAACGTTATGTAATTATTAATATAAATAAAACTTTTTAAACTAATAAATTGTACAATTTGTGTTATTTTCGCATGTTAGTCAGCAATATTAGATCCGCCATTTTGTTTTTGGATTTTTTGATATGATATTCGTAATCAGCGACCCCAAAAACCTATGTATACCAAGTTCTGCAGAAATTAAAGATCATTTTCATATGTTAGTCAGCAATATTAGATCCGCCATTTTGTTTTTGGATTTTTTGATATGATATTCGTAATCAGCGACCCCAAAAACCTATGTATACCAAGTTCTGCAGAAATTAAAGATCATTTTCATATGTAAGTCCGCCATATTAGATCCGCCATTTTGTTTTTGGATTTTTTGATATGATATTCGTAATCAGCGACCCCAAAAACCTATGTATACCAAGTTCTGCAGAAATTAAAGATCATTTTCATATGTAAGTCCGCCATATTAGATCCGCCATTTTGTTTTTGGATTTTTTGATATGATATTCGTAATCAGCGACCCCAAAAACCTATGTATACCAAGTTCTGCAGAAATTAAAGATCATTTTCATATGTAAGTCCGCCATATTAGATCCGCCATTTTGTTTTTGGATTTTTTGATATGATATTCGTAATCAGCGACCCCAAAAACCTATGTATACCAAGTTCTGCAGAAATTAAAGATCATTTTCATATGTAAGTCCGCCATATTAGATCCGCCATTTTGTTTTTGGATTTTTTGATATGATATTCGTAATCAGCGACCCCAAAAACCTATGTATTCCAAATTTCATAAAAATCAGAGAACTCCTTCATATTTTGGCCGCGGATTTGCGATCTGGCCCCACTGTGCGTCGTCAGTTTTTAGTGGATCCTTAATTTTTTCTTGATAGCTCTGGTATTAAGGGATTTGTTGATATGAAATACCTTCAGAATTGGCTACTGCGTAACTTCTTAGTTTTAGGCTTCTATACAACGTATAGGAAGAAGCCTTATGATCTAGCTCCGTGTCCGTCTGTCCGTCTGTCCGTCTGTCCGCATAATTCAAAACCAATCACGACGCACGTTCTTAAAACAATTTTACTTCATATAGAATATTTTTAGATTGGTATTAATTATTCAGATTATTTACATATATATTTTTTAATCCGATATTCTTATTTTGTATTTTTAGAGTAGGTATTTTACGTGTTTCTAATACGGTATTCGGTACGTGTTTCGGGTATTTTAATATTTCATTATGAATTGTGTTTTATTTGTGGTTTGTAAATTGCAAATATTTACCTATAAAGGTCGAAATAAAAAAAAAATATTAAAATGTTAGCGTTTTCCTTATATAGTAAAAAAATCTACCTAATTAAAAGATTAACGCATTAAAAATTGGAATAAAATAAAGCCCAAATAATTTAACCTACCGAAAAAGTAGATGTATAGAAGCCTAAGAACTGTCGCAAAAGCGAGTTCCACCTTGTTTGTTTTTAGAACAAAGAATAAACGATGCACTGGAAGGTATTCCCTACCCCCAGACCCCCAAATACATTGAAACTCAAACAATATTTGAAGTTGCAATAATAACCTCCAGTTTCAAAAAAGTTGAAAAATATGTTGCAAATGTTAACCTAGTAAACTTGAATCGTTGCAATATTATTAATGTTTGTTCAAATTATAAATAATTTAAATTAAATTTTTTTAGTATATTTCCGCACATAAGGAAAGCACAATAAGCACAAAAATATATTTTTTAAACCAAGAGAAAAATCGGGCATTGTAGCGTTAATTGTTGTACCCTTACTGCGAAATATTTGCAACTACGCCCATGTTTAATATGGTTGACCGATCCTTCTGTCAAATCTGATGACTAAAATCAAAAAAATTAAGTTGTGATGAGTTTGAAATTGTAACTTTGTATTTTTAAAGTATTTTTGAAAATAATAAACTTGGACGTGAAGGTGACAAGTATTAATAATAATTTGTTGTAAGTGTAATTTAATAAACGTAAATAATTAAACAAAGATGTCGACATGATGACATTTTTACAAGTTAAATTTTTATCACCTGAATAGGTAAGAATTATGTAAATACATCAATATTTGTTTATAAATATTAAATAATTTTAGTATTAATGTATTACGAACGTTTTATCTCTCTCGTTGGGAAAATTTTTTATTGAAATGACAAATAAGGAGGATGAAATTTGTTGGTATCACGGAAAAATCAGTCGAGATAATGCTGAAACATTGTTGGAAAGTAAATATTTATAAAGTTAATTTTTTAATGTGGTAACTTGGGCTTTATCTAGGGTTAGGAATTGATGGTGCGTTTTTAGTACGAGAAAGCAACTCTTCTTCCGGTGATTTTGTCTTGTCTGTTTTGTATAATAAAATTGTGCACCACTACCAAATTAGAAGACACACCGAAGATGCATTTTTTTCAATTGGTAAGCTTAAGTCCACTTTTTTTATACCAAACACTTGCATGGTTATTTCATTAACAGATGAGAAAACAAAAATTCATGGACTTGATAGCTTAATCGAATATTACCAAGAATTTCCCGAAGGTTTAAAAGTAGAAGGACTTACGTTAACTGAACCTTGTAAAGGGGAAGAGCCTCCTCACGATGCCAGAAGGCACGGACGTTCTAATTTATTGCACCGAGCTACAAGTCAAGGAAATTACAAAGTTGTGTCGGAAATTCTTAAAAGTTCGTATAAACATGACGCAAAAAATCAGGATGGTCAAACTGCCGTACACATAGCTAGCATGAAAGGCAAAGACGACATTTTACTTAAATTGATTAATAAAGGTGTGAGTGTTAATTCACGTGACACTGCTGGTTACACACCTTTACATGTAAGTCCTTACCATTTTGCTTTTTATTTGTTTGTCTAATTGCTTATTTTAGTATGCTTGCCAAAATAACCATCCTAGTACTGTAAGATTGCTAATTCAAATTGGCAAAGCTAACATTCAAGCCCGGAGTACTGAAAACGAGCATGTTCCTCTTCATGAAGCTGCAATTAATGGACATCACGATGTGGTTAAAGAACTATTAAGTCTCAATGCACCAGTTAATCCTAGGACTAAACTGAAGTTGTTACCATCGGAACTTGCTCGACGTAATCGACATTTTGAGTGTGCTGAAATGTTAGGTACGTACATTTTTTGTATATCCAAAATTGTAGCTAACAATTAAATTGCAGAAAATTACAAGACACCTGCTCCAAAAACAAATTCGTTTATGTGGTATCATGGAACATTGGATCGACAAGAGGCAGAAATCCTCATCAGAAATTTTAGCAACGAAAATGGAACGTTTTTAGTTCGTTTCAGCGATAGAAACACTGGTGCCACTGTATTAACATTATTAAACGAAGACATGTTTTTTAATTATATAATACGTAAACAAGTAAGTGAAAATGTGAAATTGAAGGTACAAAATATGATGTTGAAAATTTTGTAGGGCGATTTCTTATTTATCGACGATGGTCCACTTTTGGATTCTTTAGAACACATTGTGGATTATTATAGTTTCATTCCAGATGGTTTACCTACCGTGTTAAAAACTCCCGTTCCTCCTAAACCTAAACCTCCGGTACCAGAGGTGTGTTGAACTAGAAAACTGTAGTTTTGTTTTGTAAATAATTTCTTTTTAGTTTTCTACTATGCCTAGACCTAAGCGTAAAATTTTAAGCACTTCACGATCAATACCGGAACTTCCAAAATCAATTGCACCTTCTTTCTCTTCAGATTTAAATCACCTACCTAGTCAATTAAGCAATATAACATTTTCCACTAATATTACGTCTATGTGTGTTTCTAACAATAATTATGTGACTGAGTCCAACGACAAGAGCGAAGAATATATTTCAACAGAAAAACTAAAATTAGGAAAAGTAATTGGAGAAGGAGAATTTGGTTCTGTACTAAAAGGTATGTCATTTATTTCTATATTCAAAGCTGAGCTAATTTAAAACAAAAAAGCTGGCCAGTAATTTTTTGAAATTATTTCTATATCCTGAATCTATCAACAAATGGTAATCAATTTAATTATAAAAATTTGTTAATAATTCATAAATATTTTTTTTAATTTCAATTTTGCTTCAACGGACATTCAGTTTGTTCACCACAACCTGCTTTGGTTACGTGATTATGACGTGGACTTTTTCTGATTCCCTACATTAACTGATTTATTATTTAAAAAACCAATCGGAAAAATGCTTGCCAAGAATGGTTGAGGCCTAAGGAAATCCTTGCAAATTATATATTTTTCTGCAATATAAAATGTTGCAAAGCTATGAAATACGCCTTGTGGTTATGGCTCTTGTGGCTAAACAGGATATTAGGATCAAGGGTTTAATGTTTAATCTTAACCATGGCCTAAATAATTGGAGAGCAGCTGTGAATCAAACTTGTGACCCCAGGGCTTTCTTCTTCAGGTGCCTCTTCGTTTTGGATGTTGGCTATCATCTTGGTTGTTTAAATCAAGATAACGTACTAAGGAATTTAATTATTAATAAGGTGGTTTCCCGTTGCCTTCTCCATAGCCCAAAGATCGTACTTGGACTATAGACCACAGCAGTGTAGTCGGCGCGACCAGGCTTTGATCCGTGGGTTACCGCTTTGTAGTCTGTCGATTTAAGCACTGCTAGTCAGCTCCAGGCAAAGTTCATCAAGGGGGTAAATGAGGAGAAGACGTGTGTTGATCTTTCTTTTCTCTTTGTTCTTTACGTCTTTTACGGTGACAAATAACACCTTTTATTTTTGCTGATAGGGGGGTAAATAAATACATATATTCTGTTATGAATTTCGGTATATTTTTCTAATTTTAACAAAATGTGGATTTTGTTGATTTACTCCCTCTGCCCCTCTTTTTACCTGCCCTAGACTGCGGAATCAAATTTTTTGATTTTTGTTCAAAAATATTGATCTGTGAATCAAAACTTGTTTTTTCTGTTGAGAGTTGTAGTTTTGAGACCACGAACCTCAAAACATTCAAAGTTTATAATTTAGAGTAGTGGTAACAAGACTATATGGCTTTTGGAACAATCTAAAGGATTGGTTTCATCCAAAAGTCTAAAGAATAAGAATGGTTAGGCCCAGGCAAAGAGGATACAGGGTGTCCTCGTAGTTGATGTACACCTCTTAGGTGGTGATAGCCGACACTTTTCTAAGAAAAATTTTTTTAATTTGTACATTTAAATAACCATAGCACTGAAACTATTGCTAACAACCAATCTATTTGATAGAAAAACCGAAAATTATGAACAAAACAAAATACAAAACAAAGAACTAAATTCTCAAAACTATCAAAATTTTATTTTTATTTAACCCGTCGTTGTTACACACAAAAATAGGATTTCGAATGTCAATCGTATTAATGATGTTGAATTTGTCATTCTCGCCTAGTTATTGTCTTACAAAGTCGACAATACGTCGTGCTAACATTGTACTAACCGTGCAATATATTTATCACCGCCCCTGTAGTCGATTACGTACACGGGTTTCTATTTTTTATTTCAATTCATCATGGACAATAGAACAATAAAGGTTGAAGGAGACCGAAGAACAATTTTTGGAAGACTTGGACGATACCGATGTTGACCCGGTACACGGCGTTTCGGCGACCGCAGTTCGGCGAAAGCGATTCGGCAACGTATATTCCGAAATTCGGCTATGCTACTTTCGGCGATTTCAATTCGGCATTTCGGCGATTTCAATTCGGCATTTCGGCGATTCTCATTCGGCGACAGAAAATTCGACTTCGTCGATTCGGCGACGGAAAATTTATTTAAGTGTTAAAAATTAAAAATATAATTTTTATTTTTAAATTAAATATTTATTTACATATACATCCCAGGTATCATAATTTATTATACATACTTTTTAAGCAATTAAACAAATTTTAATCGAAAACTTCAACCTTTATATAGATGGCTTTGCTACGCCCCCTGGTGGACGGGGTGATCTCTACGTTTCAATTTTTAATACATGGCTGTCCCTCTATTTATACATACTCTTTGACATGAGGGATCTACCAGGAGGGAATAGTTCCCATTGTGGCTTACGGAAGTGAGATCTGGCTGCATAAAGTCGTACAAGATCCATTAGGGCCATGCTGATGTCGTGCAAACTTTGCTGGCATCCATTCTCTTGATTTCGAAGTATAAAGGTTTACAGCATGGGGGAAATTAAAGAAAACGCAACCGTCACACTTCCTAGACCTAGATACAAACCCAGTTCAGTACTGATATAATACCCACATCAGAAGTGTCTTGGGCGACAGAATCAATTTGTCAACTGTCGTTATACAAATCAGCTTTTTATTAGCTTTTCCACTTCTTTTTTAAAGGATTGCCATTGATTTCTAACAGTATAAGATTTGTGAAAACTTTTTGGTCAATTTGCCAACTTTTTGGTGGATTTGCTAATTGATATTGGGAGGAACAGAATTACGGAAGGATGGTAACAGAGATGGTATGGAAGGATCATCGATTCTTTCATGTCAACGGTCTATGAAATGGCATAACAGGGCACGACGTGTTTGGCGACGCACTTTAAGCGACTGAAGTCAGCCTATGGACTATGCTCTGAGTGCGAAGTACTAGGCCAGCCGGTACAGTGCGACCTGTATAGGGATGACCGAACAGAAATCAAAGCTTTTCCCAGCTTAGATTCTCCTACTAGCATGAGTATATAGGAAAACACTCTCGGAGCTCCTGTACTCCTTCTAGTAGTCAAGTCGGAATCCTGACCGGTGAACGACTGATCTTTCTCCAGAAATCTTGGAGAGCTTCCACTCTCATTCAGACTACAGTCATTTTATGCCGAAAATAGCTCCTAAATTGGCTCAGGATGTTGCTAAATCTCCTTATTCAACCAAGAAATACATTCTCTAGTATGACATATTCTTTAAATTAAAAGGTTTTCTGTTTCTCATGTCATTAAAATACACTATTGTAAAAATAAATTATTTTATCTTAAACTATATCTAAACAAATCTACGTTAAATTGTAGTTTCTATTTGTATAACAATTTAATTGCTCCATTACAGTTAAGTTGTTAATTTTCGTTTTAATTAAGTTGTTAAGCAATTTCTGCACTTTTTTGTGTCAAATTTTATTATTTTCTGCTTTTGTAACAATAGGGTTTTTGTCATTTTAGGTACATATTTAAAGAGTGATACTGAAAGAATAGATGTGGCTATCAAAACATTGCGCAACGAACACATAGACACTAACAGAGATGCATTTTTAAGCGAAGCTCAAGTTATGATGAAGCTTGATCATCATTGTATTGTAAAACTGATAGGTTTATCACTTGGACCTCCATTACTGATGGTTCAAGAGTTGGTCAAATTGGGATCTTTGTTATCCTACTTGGTACAAAATAAAGATTGCATTAAATCAAACTACGAATTTAAAATATGGGCAGCACAAATTGCTTGTGGTAAGTACCACACAATTCGCTATGTTTTTATACATTTTAATTTTAATAAATCTTTCGAAAAATTTAATGCTGTTATTTTGGAAATACTATTCAATTTGAGCTTTTAATTTTTTTTTCTATATTTATGCTTCTAAAGGATTTTGATGGTAACTGTGAGTATAAATACTTAATTTTGGATGTTTCATTAATATGATATTCTTTTACATGAACATTTGTTTTAAAAAACATCTTGATAACAAATAGTATATTATACATAAGGTTGTGAAGAAAGGTAACTTGACTCCTGAATTATATATTAGGCTGCAATCTCACTTCATCTACCGTCGACCTCAAACCAAAAATTCAACAAACAGGAGTCATTTATTTATTATTTACACCAATTAAATTTCTTGAATTTTAGATGATGGTAGTAGGTAGCTGTAATGGGACTGCGGTTTTATGCTATTTTAAGTTTCTAATTTTTATGTGTATTTTTTTTTATACAGGAATGACTTATTTGGAAGAGCAAAGGTTTGTCCATAGAGACTTAGCGGCGCGTAATATTTTATTAGCCTCACAGCATCAAGCTAAAATTAGTGATTTTGGTTTATCGAGAGCCCTTGGAACAGACCATGAATATTACAGGTAAGTTAAGATAATTTTTTTGAAGTTTCCACTGATGACAGTTTTTAAAGAGCAATGCAAGGCGGTAAATGGCCACTCAAGTGGTATGCTCCTGAATCATATAATTATGGAACATTTTCTCATGCAAGCGATGTGTGGAGTTTTGGAGTAACCTTATGGGAAATGTATACATATGGTGAACAACCTTACGGTGATAGAAAAGGTTCTGAGGTTTGTAAAAATGTACAAAACGTGTTAGTATAATTTTATTCGTTTAAATTATTTAGGTTATAGCTACAGTTGAAAATGGTGAGCGCTTACTACAACCAACTGATTGTCCTAGTCACATATATGATACAATGTTGCTATGTTGGGCGTACGAGTCAGAAAAGAGGCCAACCTTTAGTGAATTATTAGAAACCTTTTCATCTGATAACGAATATATCAATATTAGAGAATTAATACCTGAAGTTAACCTTAGTTAAAATTTTCATTGAATGCAGCAACTTTTTGACAATCATTTTTTAAGTTGAGGAAATGACTCTTCTCTATTCCAGGCCTTGAAACAAAATTTTTCTATTTTTAACATGGTCAAGTTTAATGCACGTGCTTTATAGACTGAACGTACGAGGTTCGAATCAAAGTATAAGTTTTTTTTATTTAACTTACTATTTATAAAAATTTGTAACTGTTTTTAGTTATTTACTTAACAAATTGTCAAAAAAATACGATACAGTTGTCTGATAATAAGTTGTATTTATTATGAAATGATGCCAAGTTCAAAGTCTCTGAGTGTACCTAGGTATATTTTTTGTACAAATAAAATTGTCACATTTATAATAAGTGCCAAATGTTTGTTTATATTTTTTTATTGATTATAAATATTTTGATGTTTGATGTGACATTTGAACTTTTGGTTTCAAAGTTTATGTTTGTAATATTCTATGAATTAAATGTTTAAAAGTCATTATATTTTAAAGTATTGTTGTGGTCTAAGCATTCATTTTTTGTTCATCATGCCATTATGATAACAGAAAATTTTATTCATTCCATTTTTTACATTTTATGTTATTTAACACAATAAATATATTTAAATGAGTTTTTTTTAAAATTAAATTATCACAGTGGTTAAATTGTAACTCAATCCAGAGCCGAGTTATAGCCAGTGACGTAACTAGACGATTTGACGCTATGTGCGAGAAAACTTTTGGCGCTCTTAAATTTTTAAACTACAAGAAAATCCGTAATAAGAGTAAAATGATACATAATTATAATATACAAATGGAAATTTAAAAAGATTAATATTTATAAGTAATTACAATATTACATTTGAAATGCGCTCGTGTGTACTGACGCACATTGCACACTGATAGTACGCCACTGGTTGTAGTCAGAAACTTGACAAAAATTATTTTTGATGAGAAATAATTTTCCTCAAAGGTATAGGAGTAGAATCTGCATTTACAAAAGCATCAGATTGTAGAAGAGGATCATCGTACAAGTCCGCAAATTTTCTATTTCTTCTTTTTGGTCTCTTTAAAATTGTTCTTTTCTTGCATGTCGCTGTAATGCATAGAATGATGCACGTCGTAATTATTCCAGAAATCACGCCAAAACTGTAGAATATCAACAACGTTAAAATAGGAGACAATTCTATAATTTCCACCAACAAACTTTTAGGAATCACAGTTTCATTTGTTTTAGCACAAATTTTATTTTCATTTTCCCCAATATTTGTTTCAATGATCCAAGAATTTTGTTGTTCCGTGCTATCAGAAGTAGACTCGACAATCATTCTTTGAAACTTTTCCTCTTTTGGAGTAACAGTTTTGACACAAGGATCTTTGGATTTTATACCACTTTTTTTGCAGTATGATATGAGGTCTTTGATTATATTGTTGCAGTGCCATGGATTATTATCAAGAGCTAATGTTTTTAATTTTGATAAAGGTTTAATAATTTCAACCTTCAGTTGGATTAAGGCATTGTTAGACAAGTCCAGTACTTCTAAATTGGGCAACTTTTTGAAAGCATCCTCGTGAACGTCAAGTATTGCGCAGTCGCTGAAGTTTAAAATCTAGAAAATTGCAGAATTAATTTTAGAACCGTAATTAATAATATATCATACATACTCGAATAGATAGAGAATCCAAAATAGGAACAGGAAAAAGCATTCTCAAGTTATTACCTTGCAAGTACAATTCTTCCAATTCGGGAAGATTCCAAAACCAATTTTGCAGTAAGAACTCAATGGTATTATATGATAAATCGATAGTTTTTATTTTATTTATTCCATAAAATGCATTCATATGAATATTGTCAATTTTATTATGAGATAAGTTTAATAGTCTCAATGACAGCAAATTTAACTCCTAAAATTCTTAGCTATAAGTTTATACAACAGGAATGTTATTACACGCAACTTACAGAGAAAATGTGATCCGGCAATTCACCAATTAAATTATATGACAAATCTAATATTTCAACCTGCGTTGGAATGTCGATATCCACTACTATTAAACTACGGTTTATACAAGAGGCTCGACGAAATTTTTTGTACATATCACATTTACACTCTGATGGACACTCTATTTCCATTGGCATAATTTGATTACAAATTAGAAGAACTAGAAAAAAATGTAATATAAACATTTTTATTTTTTTCGTCAACTTGATGATAAACACTGCACGATAGCTTTCGTTCACCTTAGTTTTCTTTATCAGTACGTAGATTATTTTTGATAGCAAACAAAATTTACCTATGAGTAATTTTAAATCGGTTACGATTATCAATTTCCAGTGGCGGATCTATATGGAAGCTAATGAAGATTAACGGGATCATACTTTACACTTTATTTATATTTAAGGGGCCCTATTATATATTTAGCCTTGGACCTAAAAAAGGTAGATTCGCCACTGTCAAATTCAACAAATTACAAAATTTTTAAAAAAGTTATCAGAGGTTTTTTTAAAATTACGAGATTCGTACTATAGACCATATAGTGTGACATTTCCATGCACTGAATTTGATGTCCGTATTATGGTTACGTTATTTTAAAATATCTATTATTCACAGTAAAAAATTATAACTTTTATGTGTGTGGTTATCATTCCAACAGATAAATTTATCTCCTGGCAACAAAAACCGTCGTGTTTTAATCTTAATTACTTAATTTATTTTTGTCATTTTTTTAACCGACAAATTTGAACGTTTTTGCATAAATAATAGCAATAGATAAGTTCATAAGATATCGGAAATCCGAATAAACACAGCGGCATACGACCAGTTTTATTGCTGCCAGTGACGTAGCGCCGGGAATATACGCTCCAAAATTGGAGCGTATATTTTTTTTAGATTTTTATTATCTACTCCTAAACAGTCGGTATCTTTCTCTTTGGGACAGTTTACCGCATTGGAAAATCGTGTGTTTCAATTCAAATTGAATTCATTCAAAAACATTTTATTCAAAATTCAATAGTTTTTTGGTATCTAGTAATTTTGAAATTCCACATTTGTGCTATATTGAAATGCATTTTTCCAGCTTCAAAATCCCAATTTTCACATAAAATGGAAATCAATCCTAACAAGATAACCCGACCATACGTAGCCGCTATTAAATTCAATTTAATTATGTTCCCTTTGATTTTAACTTAATTTTAACAAAATTTTAATATTCAATTATAAATTTTAAAATTTTCAAATCCACACTTTAATCTTCAATTCTCCAATCTACTTTCTAAATCTAAAAATCTACTTTTCAATAACATCAAATTTGGTCCATATTGGGACAATTCATAACTCAATATTAATCAAAGATATTACTCATTCAACTCAATATTAATTTATTTCTCAGAAATACAAATTCTCGATAACTGCAAATCAAAACTCAGGAGACAAAAATTTTTACGTGCCGCTTCCCGCAGCCATCTTGGTAAAATTTCAGAAAATCAGAAATTTAAAAATTGTTGGTGCGAACAACAATTCAAATATTTACAAATTATAAACAATTATTTACAACAAAATTAACTTGAAATTTACAAATAAAAAAAAATTTCAAATTTCAAAATTTATATGATTTTGGAAGACGGCAATACATATATTATATATCGTGTGCTCTTGAAGGTAAAAGTATATCTTGTGAGTGTTCGCGATATTAACAAGTCAATTGGACATTACAATTTTTTTCTAAAATCAAAAATTCAGATTAGTTTTATTATTGATTTAAAAAAATGTAAGTTTTGAAAATAATTTTAATGTGCAAGTGACATTAACAATATTATTCTATTTTAAAAATTTTAATCAAGTAAAGAAGCTATGGAAAAACGATACGTTGATGAGCCATCCTGTATATTGAACTAGAAATATATTTATATATTACCCAACCACATGCAGTTTAGAGCATGTTGGGCTGCAGTAATCCATGTTATAATATGTAGTATACTATGGCTATGTGCTATAACCAATAATGATAACGTAACATAAATCAGGAGATTTGACGTTCCTATAATATTAGTACTTTGTAAGTTGTAACATGCACTAATCTATAGAATGATATTTTGTTTATTTATTGATAAGCATGATTTATTCCTTTAATTTTTAATAACGTTTATTTGACATTCATAATTAGAATGGATGTAAATTTACGGGATAAATAGACTAGGTACCTATAATTGCTTCACTATAATAAATTATAAAAAAATTAAAACGATAAGTAAAGTACTATATATAAATTTCCGATAACAGAAAAAAGCATTAATAAAAACGAAACTCGACAACTTTTTTTTCACAGTATATTATATATAGGCTAAAATATTATTTAGTATAGGATATGAAGATACCATCAACATTGTATTATAATTGTATGTATGTAATTGTACTTATTGTAAATTACAATCACAATTCGTCATTGTAAAATCAACAATTTTTGTTCACAGTATTGTAGACAACATGTGATGCTTAATCTAAATATATCTTGGTGTGGATTATACTTACCTATAGTATGATATAGTATTATGTATTGGGTACATACATTTGTTATAAACATATCATTTTTATAAAAGCTTTACTGTCTCTAACTTACTCATTTTTGAATTTACACCCAATAAATTATATATTTTTTTAAATAACAGGATATTTTCTATAATTTCAGCTAAACAATTTTTTGTATTAAGCGTTTTCCCCTGATAACGTCATATATAGTAACATATAATATACTATTTTTTTGAATGGTATGCTATAATTATATTTTGCTAAGTTGATATAGAATTATATTGTCTTTCTATTTATCTAAATATTTATATATTTATCATGAAATATTAGAAAAATAAACATATTTCACAGAATAGTATAGGATATATTATTATAATACATACATATACAATGAATAAAGGAAGGATCCGGACAGCCCTACGCTATCAATGTAGATTGTGCATTTTGAAGCCTTCTTTCGATATATTTTTATTGCAAATTTCATTGCCTTCAATTTTGTTTAAATATTTTTTTTTATTTTATCGCACCGTTTCTGACTGACAGCGACTTAAACAAGATTCTGTAAAATGAAAAAATATTGTCATCTATATCTCGGAAACGGAGCTACAAAGTAGAAAAATGTATATAAACAAAACTGAAAGGAATGAAGTTTGCAACAAAAAATGTTTAATAACTAATAAGTATAATTGCTGTAAAAGCTATTTTTATTGTCAAAAAAGGTACCATTTACATTACTAACATAGTAATGTTATTCACTGTATCTACATAATACATGAATATATTGTATGTAAGACCAACCCATTAAAAGTAAATAAAACACGTTCAACATTAAAATAATTTATTGATAAGACATTATAACTATAATAAGAAAAAAGAAATATATATTTTATATTAGAATAAATGGTACTTATTGAAATACACTTTAATTGTGCTTTTATTCGTAAAGCAATAAGTACACATTTAACTCTTACAATGTTTACATTAAATGTTAAATATGTCACAATTTAAGATAAAATAGTAAATTTTCAAGACTATTGAAAATATGCCAACATTCAAACTTGCGGTTTAGGGAGAAATTAAAAATTGAGCAAACATTATTCTGTCATATTATTAATTTTTTTCCACGTTAGTCTAAACAATACATGCTGCCATGTATTGATCAAGGATATTTGAAAAATCAAGAACGGGATTGTAAACCATCATCATGTAATGAACGGATATAGTTACGGAAGAAATAACACAACATACAATATAAATAGTGAAACAAACGTGGTGCCTTCAGTTTCGTAGAAACATGCATTGTCAATTCTTGTTAACTTAACAATCTATAACTTGCTTACACACTTATAAGTAGATTAAACAATTAAATGTAATAATATAACATTTAATGTTATAATTCCAAGCAATATTTAAAATTTATTTATACAAAAAAGCCAACAATTAAACTGCATATTAAACATATAGAGTAGGTATCTTACAAATATTAATTATGTCATGGAATGTAATATAAGATAATATGTACAGTGGCGGTAGAAAGTATTTGTACACTTGAAGATTTCAAATTAAAAACGTTCTTTATCCTTTCAGCTATAACCAATGTCAAAAATTATTTTTTCTCATTGTAAAAATTTTCAAGTGTACGAATACTTTCTACGGTCACTGTAGGTACTAGAGAAGAATTTTAAATGCAGTATTTGCACTTACACTACTAGGTATCTTACGAGGAATTAGTTCATAATCGCGCGTTCAAAATCATGTTGTTTGAAACCGTACAATTTTGAACATATAACCTATATTTTGTAATCACAACTGTTACGAAATTATTGCATAGTATCTACTTATGCAGTCGTTACATTAAATTATTGAACAAGATAAGCCATATTCTTGTAACAAAATTTTACATTTAATAACTTGGAAATATTTGTTTATATTGTTTATACATTTTTAATACAATAGAGAATACAATATTGTCTAAAGAGAATTATGTTTAATTTGAGCATATAAAAACATTTAAATTTGAAATTATAACGAATAGGGGAATACCCACTTGACATTATTTTAAGGTAATTTAGAACAAATTTATTATAGCTTGACAGTTTGCTAGTGTTATGTAATATAAAAGTTCATTTAAAAAGAAGACATTTTTCATAATATTAAGTTACAAAATGTATCGAGATAACGCATCGAAGCGACTCGTACACTACAAAATATGTCTATATGTGTTTAGATTTCAAACCATGTAGGTGTAAACTTGACGTAACTAAATAGTTAACAGATATGTGGTACATTTTATACAAAACACTTACTGCAAGTTTTGCTTTAATATACGAACCGCCTTAATATTAGTTAAGTTAGTATTTGTAGAGATTACTTTTAAATGCTAATAAATTTATAAAATTTAATTCAATAAAATTTTTTAATAATAAGTGCGTTTTTTGAGCTTTTTCGAAAATCTTGAAATAACAAAAGCGGTACAAGGCGGACAATAAATTAATTTGTAATTTATTGAGGTTTTTAGGTTGCGTTAATTTTTTAATACTTTTATATACATTAGCTTATAATGTAAGAATTTATAAAATCGTTTGACTTCAAAATTTCGAGCACATACATATATCATAAGTTATCAGCACCTTACTTTTACATACAGGGCGTCTGTGAAATACACCAATCAACTTTGACAGTGAATTATTCGGGCATTACACAGAGCAACATTTTGGTTTACTTTATTCTTCTTGAAAGAATTCCATATCAAAGTTTTTCGGCGTTTTTCCCCTGCACACAGGGTGATTCGTCCCAAACTTGAACATAGAGAAATAACTCGAGTTTAGAACTTCCTACTTGCACAGTCAAAGTGTAAAATATTTTGAGACGAAACACAAAAAGCTTGAGAGTGCAAGTACCTATATTATTCTCTAAAATACGTAATTTAATATAGATATGATTTCTCTATTATCCGAGAAGGAATCACCCCGCAAAGAAAAAATTTAAACAGTTACATAAATAAAACGACTACCCAAGTAAAACTGGCCCCAAAGTTAGCCATTTTCCTCTCCAGGAATATCTATTTACAAATTTTAAATATATCAGTACATAAACCATTAAATAGCTAATTGTTCCCAAAATAAGAAGCTAAAATAGCTACAGCATAAATAAAATATAATATTTTCTCAAAAATGTAGTAATATTTAAATATTTCTAGTTTCAAATATGCACCATAACTTTTTAGATAGTGTAACCTTGAATAGGTCATCAAGTTTAAATCTAACTTTTAGTTTGAATAATTTATGTTGAAATTAACTTTACAGTAAAGACACGTCACTGTTTTTACGTTGACGCAATCAATATAAATTAATAACATATTTTATATGATACAGTGGTCAAAGTTAGTGACATTTCTTGGTATTTAATAGAAATTCCGTTTAGGTTACCTTTGCTCTTAACAAACAAATATTTTTAAATCATTATTGCACTTTGATACAATAACAATAATTCATATCATATTTTGATAATTTTTTATAAAATTCAGAAAAATAGTTGTTTTTAATTAATTCAAAAAAAGTAATTTATTTTTAGTTTGTAAAATATCAAATTTATTGAGCTTCACTTTTATTTTTCTAAAATATAATGTAGTTAATCAATGTTATATTGATAGCAACTTAGTATTTATAGGGTAATTGATGAAGTTATTTCTCAAAATGAATTTTGTTGTATCAGCAAAAATTAGAAAAATGCTTTTCTTCTTATAAAATTGAATTTGTAAACTCAATTAAAACATTTGAAACCCTAGTAGTGAATTGGTGTGACCGCTGATTGAGCCAAACAGAAATTTTGGATTAAAATCGCAGAATTGGCGGAATTTCTTAGTTTGGTCTAATTTAGTAACATACTAGAAACTTGAAAAAATTTTAATAACTGGTATTTAATATTGACGGCAATTGGGCATTAATAAGTTACATTGTTAAAATAATTAATAATAAAACTTTTGAATTACATGTCAGCAGACGTTACTTTTTTTATAATTAGTCGCGTGTTGCCCGGAGCGCACCAGTATTGCAATAATTATTAAAATGAAATTTTAGATTTAAGTAGTAAAAAAATTAGTTGTACAGACCTTCGTCAATTACACTGTAATTTTGACAAACAACTCAATTATTGTCAAATGTTTCCATTATGGGTAGTTAACAAAATTAAGTATAATATGTATTCAAACTTTTAAGCTTTTGTATGAAGTAATCCTCGTTGAGTGCCTTTAATAATTATTCAAATTAGTAAATGCAACTAAATGGAGACTTTGCTAATTGATAATATTAATTATTGGCGGTTAACGAATCCAATCAGGATTGATGAATTAGATGTAGTAAACTAGCAAAACAATGTACTTCTAACCTAAACCACCGACAATATTAAATTAATTGTAGATATATTATAAAAATTAGTATACTTTAATAATAATTGGAAATGAGCATAAAAAATTAGTCTTAGTGGTAATTATTGTATGAGCAGAAGATCACAATATCGTATCCAAAGTGTCTAAAGATCTCAAAAAATTTTCATCTCGAGAACACCATTGCATTAACTCTTCTATAGTAACAACTCCATCTTTATTTGTATCTATTAACTGTAATTAAAAAATATACTAGAAGTTATAAAACGCAAAATGAAAATAAAACTTACGTGGAAAATTTTTTCTACGTGGTCCTTAGCCGAACTGTCTTCAACCATTGGCAAAGTGGAACGACCAACCATTTCATAAATACTTGATACCACGTCTAACATTTCAGTTTTTGATATCAGTCCATCTCCATTAAGATCGTATAATCCAAATATCCATTGCATTTTTTCTTGAACACTACCTCTCGAAACTTTTGAGAGGATATTCAAAAAATCCTGAAATAACATTTTAAATAATTAAATTAGGTTGGATAAAAGTACGAATACATCAAGAAAATGTTATCAAATTTCCAATTTTTCCTACAAATGCAAACTTTCTCGAGTATGAAAAATAATGCAATGGTGTGAAAATAAAATCTCACTTTCAGAATAACTAAGTCAGAGTGTGATGTATTTATTAGGACTTGAATAATGGATTAAAGTATCTAGAAAATTTAAAAAAGCCGTTGCTATTATTCACAACGTAAAATATAAAATTTTTCCAATAAAGAAAATAGCCTAGCTGTGTGCTGTATTATTAGAAAAAATGATTACAAATTAGTAGTTGTAATTTACTAATCTCTACAGTTAAAAAAAATGCCGTAATGATACAAACATATTTGTATTTAGCGCTTAATGTACGATTTAAATTATTTGAAATTACCGCCAAATATTTTAGTTTATAAATGTACCACATTAGAACGAAATAGCTACCAATTGCTCTATTGTTCAACATTCTTGGCTACAGTATTACCAACAGGTGCTCTACCACCACTAACTTGCTGGTATTTGAGAATAGCATTAACCGTTCGTTCCTATCCGGCTTGGCAACTTTGTGGCTTTGGATTCAATCATACCTAAAAGAGCAATCCTTAATCGTTAAAATTACAATTTTTTACTTGGCATCTTTCATAGCCACCTCTGGAGTTCCCCAGGGTTACGGAGTACAGTCAGATCTAAATCGAATGGTTATTTGGTGCGATATTAACAGATTCGGTCTTACCATCAGGAAATGGAAACACATTTGGTTCTTTCGCCATCAATTTGACTCTTCCGGTAGCTACGAGTATAAGACTAGAGACATTTTGATAGAATATGTTTCTAGCATTAAGGATCTTGGTGTAATTTTCGGTTTCATTAATAGAAATACTGACCATCTTTTTGCTCTAAAGACCTTATAGGTCTCTTATGTTAGGTCTCGATTGGAATACGCCTTTAGTGTTTCGTCGCCTTACTACCAATCTGAAATTGACAGATTGGAGGAGAGCTGTGTCGTATTTCTTTCCCTTTTTTTTTTTTTTATTTATTTTGGATTTTACAGAGATTGCTTATTTTGGGGTAGAAGTTTTGATTGTTTTAAAAATCAAAATTGTATTAATGTATAAAAACCAAAATGGCGGGGCCAACTTCTATCGATAAAATAGATTTTGGCCTAAAAAAAATTTTATTTATTAAAATTAAATTTTATGATTTACGGCACAAAACGGCACACGTTAAGTAGAATCCAATACAATTTTGATTTTTAGAAAAATCAAAAATGACGGGGCTAACTTCTACTTCAAAATAAGTAATATCTATTATAAAATCGAAAACAAATAAAATACGGCACACCGTAGCACTCATCGGGCACAGCCCAGCATAATATTCAGTTTTTAAATTTTTAAAAATGGCGGGGCTAACTTCACGCACATATTGAATAGCTGTATTGATTTATGGTCACAAAGTAAAAATTAAAAGTAAACAGTTTTCAACAGGAATTTATATTTTCATAAATTTTAATTTTATATTTTTCAGTACTTAATTTATATAGGAAAATATTGTATCTATTGGTGCCCAACGTGGGGCAAAGTATAAAAATAGATGCAATGTTCCCTCCGCTTGATTTTAGTCAACATAAAGGTACTTTCCACGGTTGTAAAAAAATTATATATGCCGTGGTTCAGATTACGGTACAGTTAAAGCTATAGGTTCCTGTTTACGTTTAGTCAGTAAATAACCACTACTGGCTAGTAATTCGGTCTGGCGGGTATATCGTAATGTAAATGGTTTATCTGTGACATTATCTGCATAAATTGCGAATACAGCATTCCATTCATCATTAATTTTAAATGACCGTGACTACAAACACTGCAATTTAAAATAATTTGCATGTCAATATTTTAAATAGTTTCTTATTTATAAATAATAGGTTTCCTTCTTTGCAGTTCAGATTTAATTTGCTTCTTCAACTTCTCTTAGTTATATGATAATGGTTAACTAATGAGAGGTTACTATAAAAGCGTTGGTAAGAGTTTGTTCCGGAAATTAACCGGAATCGAACTGACTTATAAACTCATTATAATTTAAGGAAAACCTGAAATCATATTTTCATCTAACTAAGAAAATTTAGCAATGTAATGCTATAAATACTTGAGATTGTTTTAAGAAAATTTCATGCGACACTTTTCATTTAAATTTATTATGCCTGCGGATTACGTTTCTGTTTATTTAATGCTTTGCAGTATTTTCTGCATCATTATCGTAAATTATGTAATCTTTTTCCACTAAAAGTTTAGAGCCAGTCCACCTTTGTTTATTTTATTCTGATAGATATACTTGATTTGTAGATATGAACAATTTGTGGTTAAATAATTCCGCAGACTAAAATTTTGTACACCAATTCCTCTTTTTGTTTCAAATTCCTGAAATTCCTTGGCATTCTTTTCTAATACTTAAAATTACCTTAAATTAATTACAATTAAAAATAAGCATTTCCTTGTAGGTACAAATAAAAATATAATATTAAAGTTTGAAAATTAAAACTTAAAACATATCAAGACGATCGCGTTTGATAAATCAAAAAAATAAAATTACAAAAGTAAACACATACAACACTTTCACGAAACACATCCAAAGTCTAACACAAAGCTCCCACAGAAGTAGTTCCTTCAGCTCGGAAACAATCACATGAACTACGACACTTTATTGCGCTACCTGCTTCGAAATAACTCCAAGAGATTATTGTAGATTACGCATGTCGTTTCCGAGCTGAAAAAACTGCTTCTGCAGTAGCTTCATGTTTTGCGTTGGATGTGTATTGTGGAAGGAGTATCTATCTTTTCATCTATCTTCTAAGAAAATTCACTTTTTTAAGTTACATTTTTTGATTTCCTTTTACAATACACAAGATTCGGATTATTGTTAAATACCCGATATTTTTGGTTTTATATAATTTTTCAATTGAAGAGATGCCAAGTAATGGCAAGTGAAAATAACTCAGATGGTTTCTCATACAGCCAAATAGAGTTTTCCAACTGTTTAAGGGCTTCTAGTTGTATGAAAAATATTTAGAGACTTTGCTTTTTGGACAGGCTTTATGTCTAATTTCTTCAGGCATTCGGCCTGCAGGAAAAAGAAAAGTCTGTTCGACGGACTTACTTTGAATATCCATGGGCTATTTCTAAGTAGGAAACTTCCGGATATCCGGAAAGGAAATCTATGTAGTACAAAAGAAAATTTTAGGAAATCTCAGGAAATCTAAGAAATATTGGGAATTCAGAAATGAGAAATATTAGATAAAATGTTAAGGCAATCCGGAAAAAATCTAAGAAAATTTTTCAAAAATTTCGTAAAAGATAATCTGGTGTACAAAAATTTGAATTATAACTCGTTCTTCGTTTTTAGATTTCTAAAGTAGAGTTAAACCGGCACAGAAGAAAATGATCAAAAATGGTCCCAAAATTCACAATGTTGTGAATCACTGTTAGGTATATATTGAAGTGCTATTTTTTAAATTTAAAAATTCAAATTTATTTCTTCTTTTAAAAAATTAAAATCGCTTTGGAAACGTTTGTCTATTTGGGGATTTAATTTCTCGCTTCGGCGATTTACATTGGTTCACAAGATTGCCCGATTTGACCATTCCAGACTACTTTCTTTGGGATCTTTTGAAGTGCGGATCTATATGAACAAGCCATAGACTTTTAGCGGCCCTAAAGTCATTCATCAAGACAAGACATCAAGACATTCAACAAGAAGTGACAAATTTATCGCTAGAAATTTTGTGAAAACTCATGGCAAATGCTGTGAAATGATCCTGAATGTGTTTTCATGTGTGAATATTATTGTCACCGCGCCGGTTTGTTCTGCACTGTTTTATTTACTTGTTTGATAATTTTGTCCTTGGCTATTTTTCAATTTGCAGATGACGCAATATAGGGTCAATTACCTGAAAATTACACCTTTAGAATCTAGATTGAAGAACATATTGTAACGAAAATTATCGCGTTTATTTAATTACGAAAAGTTAAAATATATTTACAGATGAAGTTGATAACAACAGGACAATTAATACCAAGGCCGTATTTAAGGGGGGGGGGAGTAGGGGTTAGAACCCACCCCCGAAATTATTTATCAATTAAGGGATAACCCTAATGTGACTTTTTAAAAATTGAAAGAATTGTTTTGCTTTAAAAAATTGTTCAACATCTTAAGAATAATGTGTAAAAATTTCATTCGTAGTATTTTTTTAGTTATAGGGCTTTAATCTGGTCAGGACGTAAGCCATAAATCTTTCAATTGTCGGCAACATTTACATCTGTTGTACCTATACCAACGTTTTTACTTAAATTTTATTACTTTTTAAAATTTTGAACACAAATTTTTTTTAAATCTTTATTTCTAGGTACATATAATTGCGGTTCGTTAAAATGGCCAGTTTTCAGTCAGTTTTCTATGTATTTTCTATGCCCTAGTAAACATCTATTTGTGCTAAACTTTTATTTTTTTAATATTTTTGAATTATTTTAAAAGTTAGCTCTTGATAAAAAGTGGATCTCAAATTGTGGGTGTTAATTTTTCTATCAGTTTGTGAAGTGAGGGTTTGCAAATAATTACTGAGACCGGGTGATATCTTCTCGCGCTATGTGATTTGAATTCTGTATATTATTATCTTGCTTTTATTTGTTGAAATTTGAGCGTTTTGGAGGTTTTCTTGATGACTTTATGATTTTATTTTTCACTTTTTGTAATGCTGGTGTTTATTTATTTGGTAACATGGAACTGATGGTGAGGCAAAAACACTTCCTTTTAACCAAAGTAGTTTAGTAGTTTAATTTATGTTTCTTCTTGTGGTCCCGATGATGAGTAAAAGATAACTCGAAACGTCGATTGAAAGTTTAAGGGTTTGTTTTATTTAAGCCAGAGGTCCACGTTTCCCGATAAGTTGTAGTTATTTTCATATTTTATGTTTAATTTTTATTGTAGTTTTTTTTATTTTTTAAATACATAATATGCAGTACTTTATACTTTTATTTTTTATTCTGAATTTTAGGTTCTTTTGTAGTTTAATAAATTAGCTATTTATTTTTTTAATTTTTTAAAACCCCTCCCGAAAATCTAGTCTAAATACGGCCCTGATTAATACACTAAGATTCTGAGGCAAATTAAAGCTATTCCAAGAACGAGTGTCCCAAAATTAACGACCGAGGTTTCAGGACGTATTGGTAAATCTATATCTAGTGAAACTGTGCGAAACGTCCTACGTAAAGCAGGGTTTAACGGCAGAGTTGCTCGAAAGAAACCGTTCATAAATAGTCTAAATAGACATAAAAGACTAGAATTTGCAAAAAAATATATTAACGAAGACTTGAACTTCTGGAAAAAGGTAGTTTTCAGTGATGAAAGTAAGTTTAACATATTTGGTTCAGATGGTATCCAAATTGTTTTGAGAAAATCGAACACAGAGGTCCGGAAAGAAAATTTATGACCAACAGTTAAGCACGGCGGGGGAAATTGTATGGTTTGGGGCTGTATGTTTGCAAATAGGGTGGGAAATTTACACTTTATAGACACTATCATGATTAGGGTTGATTACATGAACATTTTGCAAACAAAACTTGGGACCCAATATTGAAAATTTAGGGTTGAAAGATGGACAATACATGTTTCAACAAGATCAGGACACCAATCATACATCGCATCTTGTGAGAGAATGGTTGTTATATCATGTTACTAAAGGACTCCACACGCTGCTCCAATCACCGGAACTCAATCCAATTGAGAATTTGTGGCAGGAGTTGGAAAGAAAAATTAGACAGCACCATATTTCAAGATAAGCCACATTAAAAACAGTTTTGTTACAAGATTGGGGGAAAATATCGCAAGATACTACTTTAAAACTAATAGAATCGATGCCTAGATTGCAATTGGATGCAAGTAGTAGTAAGAAAGGTAAAATCGTCTTAAAATTGTTTTAAATAAAAAAATTATTTTTTGGACTAGAATTTATTGCTTTTGTAAATTACGTGGGCAACCATTACACGTTTAATGCAATAGTAAAGAATATCTTGTAATATTCTTGTGTTTTGTTACACGTCTCAAAGGATTCAAACAATGTAGTAATCAGACACCGCCTTCTTAGTGTATAACCCTTCATTTACCATTTTGAAATAACCAAGTTTTCTAAGTACTAAGAAATCGTAATGTAAGGAAATAAACAGACAATGCTCTTTGGCTGTTTCACAAGAATACATTGTCTAGAATGCAAACCTTTTGTTTATATGTACAATTTAACAATTAACAATTAAACATTACTTAACAAACTAGAAACTGCTTCTAGTAAAAACCAAAGTTCCTATATTTAATTCGAAACTTTTGTTTAATATTGATTTTAGGCCAAAAATAAATATTGGTGACCCCTTGGAGAATCGCAGTGTTGTCTTTTGTTTTAAAACTGCTAGAATATCTCATTTATTTGGACAATTTTTATCTATGCATATGGATTTCAATATCTATGGCATAATATGGTATCAGCGGGGGGAGTTAATTGCCATACGTGGATATATTTACGACAGTGGCCACGTTCATCTTGTTTAATTATCATTCTATGCACCACAAAATTGATAACCTAGTAATTAAATTCGAGATCCGTGCTTGAACTCCTGAAGCATTGTCATTGAAATCGTTTAATTGGAAAACCAGGGTTCGAATCTTCTAGCTGCCAAATTTTTATTTAATAAATTAACAATGGGGCTGATTTCGTACACCATTGTTAAGTTAAGGGTACAATTTGATGTGTTTCAATAAGAATGATAAAATTGTAAAATTACAACTAAATATTTAAAATTTGTTATTTTTGATTTAATTTTTCAGTTGCAAGTATCGTGTTTTGATTACATAATTGAATGAATTTCACCGTAAGCGTTGATAACGACCGCTTCGTGTGCAGTAAATATTCAACGATATTCAAGGGGTAGCAATAAGCACGTCTGCAACAGGTCCTGCAAGCGAAGGCAAAAATAGAGAGACACGTTTGTATTTGATTTAGTGAACCAGATTCAACAAATTTTACAGACACGTCGTTCCTCAACCCCCATTTAATAAAATTCAATATTTAATAAAGTTTCTACAAATAAATCTACTTAAATTTTTCGCATAAACATTTAATTTGTTTAATAATATGTGTATAATACCTAATAACAAAGGAGACATTAAAATTTGATTAGAACTTTAATAACTTAACAGCTGCGTTTTATGATTTATACCAAGAAGTTTCAAATGGATTTTATTTTACGATTTAGGGCAGATCAATAGGTTTTCTAAAAAATGCTTTTTCCATATTTCCCCAATGAGATTGCAGTGACTTATCTCCTTTTATTCGTGCGCGGGCAAGTTTCCAATAATAGACTTGCCCCATTTGCATTTTTTCAAATTTGTATATTGGAAATGATTAGAAAATCTGATTAAACTGCCAAAATTAGTTTTCCTATTTTTAGAGAGACTTTTTAATGTTAGTCTAGGAATAAACTCATTAAGCTTGCACGCTGTGCTCAGACTCTTAAAACCTTAATCAGAGTTAGTCCTAGGCGAAAAGCCGAGATGCATCGCACCGGGGAGTCTGTTCTGATAAGCATTGTTAGTGGAAGCTGAGCATTTCCACTATCATAACCAGTGGGTCGTGTGGTGCATAAGGAAGGTGTTAGGGGGTTTGAACCTGTAAAAAATTACGGCAAGTTTCCAACAGTCCAATTCTTATTTTTTCCTTAATTGCTTACCAGTGCAGCACTAAAGGAAAATTTGCTTTCCATTACGAAAAGTATGAATTTGTATATGAAAGCAGCAATACGCTTGCACTGTAACTAACACATTAGATAAAGGGTGAATAGATACGCCTTCCGTATCTCTTTACGCTGTGTTTTATCGTACTCACGTGATTAGGGATCATCATCCCTTTTCAGCGCTCCCGATGTAACCTTTTAGCTTTATGTGTGTGTGGGTTTATGATGTATTCAGTCTTACATACATAAATATCTGAAAATATCACAATGTTTCGGAAAAGTTTATCAAATCTCAAATTTTTTTTATTTATATATATTTTGGCAACTGTTCTTTCAATCAAAATTTTATTGTACTACTTTTGGTATTAAAATCGAATTGAACTCAAATGAAAATTCTCGACGTAAAGATGAGGAGTGAAATATATTGCTCCCTCTCAAGTGGCACTTTCAATGGGGTGGCGGGGATAGTCATAACTGCTTACTTCGAGTAGAGCTTTGATCATAATTCTCTTAGGTTATTTTAGGGGTGCAAAGTTTTACTGTTACAGACGTGTATGCAATACTGTTTTTAGTTTGATCAATATTATTCAAAAAAACTGGCAATATCATAGAATTTGATGTTGACTTATTCGGCCCCTTTTATGTTTCGGCGAAGTGGAGTTTACACTTACCTAACTGTATATTGATAACGGTAGACGGGTAATTCAATTATGCTAACACACTGTGTAATAGCATTTAGCATAATTTGATAGCGGATTTTCGATTACAGAGAGTTCTAACTTTAGATTTATATACCAAACGTATTTTTTTCGATACGTGCAACTGTGATACAATTATCACATTATAACAAAAACAAAGTCCATATTATAAATTATGTCAGGAGACAAATTTTCAAATAAAATTTCTATCTAAGTCCAAACCCTTGGGGGTATCTCAATTTAAAGCAATTTTTTGAATTTCTGATTTAAAACGGCCATAGCTCCGGTATTATTGATTTTTTAAGCTTAATGAATTATAACGTTTTTAAAGATCATTCGCTTATTTACAAATTAGGTTATAAGCCCTTATCATCTAGAATCAACGGATTTCGGGTTATAAATTAAATTAAGGGAAAAAATGTTAAAAAAATTCAAGTTTTATTTTTTTTACTTTTCTTGCAAACTCCGTATCACTTAAGCAAAACGTATTAGAAAAAAACTGACGGCCCAAACCGGATAGGGAATTTAACGGGCTGCAACTTCGGTCAAATAAATTTTTTTGGGAAACCAACCGTTTTCACAGAAATTCTCAAAATAATGAACAAGGTGCAGGTAAAACACTTTCTTATTGTGTATCGAATGTAGCTCTTCGTGGCTGAGCGTCAGCCATTTTTGTCATTATCATTAGAAATCGCAGTTTACACCGACTCTGTAATTTGTAATGCTAACTTTGATTTTCTTAAAATGCGGTTTTAATATGATGCGTTGCAAATTAACCGCGATAGAGGAAGGCAGACTGTATCTATAAATAGTATCATAAGAGTTAATTTTTATTTTATTTAAATAAGTTGAGATGAGGAATCGCTAAGGAGATCTGAGAAAATCGGGAAAAATGGAATATCTGATGAATTAGAAAAAAATTATACTTTTTTAATAATACTTTTTAAAAATACTTTAGAAAATCCAAAGGAATCTTGAAAAAACTATAATTTTATGTTAGTCTTTTGAAATAAAACAGATACGAGCCGCCACTGGTTAAAGAGGTGCTGAAAAATAGTGGCGTTGACACCTCAATGTTTACAGCACAGAGCACCAGAAATGCGGCGACATCTGCGGTTTCTAGAAAAGGCATTACAATTGGACGCTATCCGAAAGACTGCAGGTTGGACAAAGAACTCAGTTCCCACAGAACTTAAAACTATAAGTTTTTGAACTATTTTCGAGTTCTCCACTAAAAATTGGTGACAAAAACTGAAAGTAAGGAATATGCGCTCACTTCAACGTACTTATGACTTTTGCAGGTAAATTTTTGAATTGTAGATTACATAATGAATAAGCATATGGTTAAAATCAATGCAAAATCTAGTAGTATACATTATAATAGACCGACAAAGAAGGTATATCAAAAATTCATAATTTTTGCGTCGATGAACAAAATCCATAATATTCATGAACACTTCGTAGCATTGATTACAAAATAAAAACAAAATTTAAACTCAAAGCTTTGACTTCAATAACCCATAGAGATCTAACCTCTAAGCTGTAAACTCTACCATAAAGCTGCAATCTCTCAGCTTAAACTACCATCCTCCAAGCTTAAAGCTTTGATCTCCAACCACCAAGCTTTAAGCTCTGCCTCCAACCTCCCAGCTTTAAGCTCTGACCTCCAACCTCCGAGCTTTAAGCTCTGCCCTCCAACCTCCAAGCTTTAAGCTCTGACCTCCAACCTCCGAGCTTTAAGCTCTCACCTCCACCTCCGAACTTTAAGCTCTGCCCTCCAACCTCCAAGCTTTAAGCTCTGCTCTCCAACCTCTGAGCTTTAAGCTCTGACCTCCAACCTCCGAGCTTTAAACTCTGCCTTCCAACCTCCAAGCTTTAAGCTCTGACCTCCAACCTCCGAGCTTTAAGCTCTCACCTCCACCTCCGAACTTTAAGCTCTGACCTCCAACCTCCGACCTTTAAGCTTTGCCCTCCAACCTCCAAGCTTTAAGCTCTGCCCTCCAACCTCCAAGCTTTAAGCTCTGCTCTCCAACCTCTGAGCTTTAAGCTCTGACCTCCAACCTCCGAGCTTTAAGTTCTGATCTTCAACCTCCGAGCTTAAAGCTCTGATCTCCAACTTCCGAGCTTTAAGTTGTGATCTCCAGCCTTCCAGCTTTAAGCTTTGATCTACAACCTCTAAAAGGATCCTCTGAGGTTGGAGCAATTTTATACAGAAACCTATTTAGAGTGTCTTAGGTGTTTCAACACTTTTTTTCTGTGCAAAATTGTTTAGTAAATTGTGTGTATAGTTGTGAAGTAAAGACAGCTTTCAGTCCTTACTTCACAAGAAAATTTTAAAAACACATTATTGTATGCAAAATTTCACCGGACCACAATCTCGCCAAATCAAAATCCCGCCGCACTAAAATCCTGCGGTCACAATTAAAAATTTTTTGCGTTTTTCTGGGTCTGCGTTTTTGTGGTCCACGTCTTTTTGGGTTTGCGTCTTTTCGGTAGCGCCTTTTTGTCCTAGACCGTGACTGTCTCTAAATATTTTGAGTGGGAAAGAACTGTCAGTGTCAAAATAAGCTATGATTCAAAATAATGCACTAAATGGCCCACTCTTTAAGTAAACAATACGTTGAGACTAACACCTTATCCTGGCTTGGGTTTTAATAGATATAACCAAATATATTGTAGAATTTCGAAATTTGAAGATAAATTTCAAACATCTGGACAAACTGCTTTATCATTGAAACTGCATCAAGATTCAACCTTCCGTTGAAGAGCTATAAAGCCACAAACAGACAAAATACGCATCAAACTTATAACATCACTATTTTATTAAAAGGAAATTGCAGGTTGGCTGGGTTGGCAAATGAAACACTTTATATTTGTTCGTCGATGTTTCTAGCCGTTTTATTTGCTTATTCTCAAGACTAAGGAGAAAAAGCATAATAAGTCCATTCCACTCACCGAGAAACAAATTTGGTGTACTAACTGCTGTCTGACAATTGCATTTACAAACTTTAACTTACAACAACAAATATTGTTTGATTTGCTAACCCAGCCAACCTGCAATTTCCTTTTAATACTTTAAGCATGGGTGAGACCAGTCACCACGGTGCAAGACGGAACCTACACTTTTAACATGGAATCCGAACCACGGAAGACCAACTTAAGGTTAGAAAGTCCACATATACAAATCTACTAGACTACTCGTCTGTATTGACTCCTCAAGAGCCTAGTCATCATGGCTTTCAGAGTACTGGGTTTTGGCGGAATGGGACGTTTTGCCGTGGCCGTTTCGCCGTCGCCCATTTCGCCGTCGTTAATTAAAAAATATAAATAAAAAGTTACAATAAATTAAAGTTTTATTAAATTATATATAAAATTAAATAAAAAAATTAATATGGATACAAATTAAATTAAAAAAATATAATAAAATTCTCTATTTTTTTTATAACTTTTGAGTTACTTTAACATTCTTATTACTACTTACATTCAAGATTACTTTACAAGTAAGATTACAAGATTACTTTAACATTCCCAACCAATAATTTAATTGATTGATTCTATAGCTTATATACAGGATGTTACACTTTTCTAAGAAAAATATTTTTTCTTTTTTTTATTTGACTCCATGAACGTTACAATCTGTCCTAAAAGGACAATAAGTAACACTATTTGACAATAAATATAAATGACACAGTGGAGAACCAACCCACTGGTTGGCCTTCTTATAAGTTATTTATTACATAAAGAATAAATATTATAGATACATGTTCTGTTAATCACTTACGTGCGATGGAGTAGGTCCATAGGATCACATCGCTTAAGTCTCTTATCCGGAATTCCGATCAGTAGGTCACACACTAACGCGTTGGAATAATCTGCGAGTCGCAGCTGATATTTCTTGCTCATGAACGAAATTACCTCCATTATGCTGTCAATTTGCAGATCCTTACCAATGGTCTTATTTGAAACATACAAAACATTGGACTGAAATCGCTGAATTTTTTCAATGTTGGAATTACTGGCCGAACCCCACAGCTGAATACCGTAAGTCCATATGGGTTTTAGGATTGATTTGTACAGCAGCACTTTATTGTCCATGGATAAGGCCGATTTGCGTCCCATAAGCCAGTACATCTTTTGATACACAAGTCCTAGTTAAAGACGTTTGCACCAGATATGTTTGGTCCTTGTTAGGCGACGATCGAGGTGAAAGCCTAACTATTTGATGGTCTCTTGTTCAGGAAGAACGTTGCGTACATCGTTACACTTGGACAGGTTACCCTCCCGAGGGTGAAGGTGATATGTACCGATTTTGTGGTATTGGCTTTAATACGCCAAATCTTGAGCCAAATTTCAATTTATTTTAGGTGACGTTGCAGGAATTGAGAAGCGAGATTTGGATCATCGTTGGATGCCATTACGGCGGTATCGTCTGCATACGTGGCTGATACTGTGTTTTTAGTTTCCGGCAAATCTACTGTGAACAAAAGATATAGAATAGGACCGAGGACACTACCCTGGGGTACTCCCGATAGGATGGCTTCTAGGTCAGTATGAGCTCCTCCATGCTTGACTAGAAAGTATCTGTTGCAATCTTTATTAATTAAATTAATCTTTTTTGCAATCTAAACCTTAACGTGTCACTAAAAACAGAGAAAGAAATAGACGAGGCAGTAGAACATTTACGACAACTATCGACAAAGCAGGCTATTGCCCCTTGGACATAAAAAAGAAGATAGTAGAGAAGGGTAAACTAAAGAAACGCTAGAAACAAACTCGCGCCCCATGCGACAAATCTGAACTGAATAAGCCGCAAAACAACTAACGAAACTTTTGAGTGAATACAGAAATCAAGGTGTAGAAAACTTTCTAAAAAATCTTACAGCTAGTGCAGCAACTGACTACTCTTTGTGGAAAGTCACTAAAAAAATAAAAAAAACACAAAAAATAAATCAACCAATTAAAACCAATGATGGAAACTGCGCTCGAAACGATATGGAAAAAAGCCAAGACCTTTGCCGAACATCTTACCAAAGTTTTTCAATCCCATCCAAGAGAAATCCCTATTGAAGAAGAATATTATATCCACCAACTACTAGAAGCTCCCTATCAAATGGATTTACCAATTAGAAATTTCAAGGTAAATGAAATAAAAAATATTATCGTTAAAAAAATTAACCCAAAGAAAGCTCCTGGCTATGACTTAATAACGGGGAAAATCTTGCAAAACTTACCAGAAATAGGATATCAACTACTTAGATTAATATTTAATGCAATCCTTCGTCATGGCTATTTTCCATCTCAGTGGAAGGTGGCGCAGGTGATTATGATCCAGAAGCCAGGAAAGCATCCAACTGTGGCCTCCTCATATAGACCCATTATTTTGCTACCAATACTTTCCAAAATATTTGAGAAATTATTCTTGGAAAGACTGAAACCGCTCTTTCAAGAAGGAAAACTAATCCCAGACCACCAATTTGGTTTTAGGCATGTGCATGGAACGGTAGAACAGGTATACCGAGTTGTGAAGAAGATTAGAAAGGACCTGGAATGCAGGAGATACTGCTCGGCTGCTTTTCTTGATATATCACAAGCGTTTGACAGAGTGTGGCATGAAGGACTGATATACAAAATAAAAAAGTGTCTTCCCCTTCCTTATAGTCGTCTGTTAGTAAAAATATTTAAGGAATTTTTTTTTCTACATTCAAACCCTCGAGGGTTTTTTTATTTCTGCTTTTCTAATTTTTAATTTTCCATAGCCCCGAAAATATTAATTTTTGCAGTCAAAATGTTATAGTTTTTTTTATAACTTTTGAGTTATAGATTCAAGTAAAATGAGCGACGGCGAAATGTCCTAGACCGGGGTTTTGGACCCATACCTCTTTCATATTAAAGAATATTTCTTTATTTTCAGAATAAAAAATAGTTACATAAAATAAAAATACGAACAAAACAAAATACACAAAAAATTATATGTTTCTTGGTCATACGGTTTTAATTAACGTCTTTTTTTGGTCTTCCAGACACTCGTGAGCTTATACTAGCAGTCACTTGCCATTTATAAAATAACTCAATGAGTGAGGTTAACCATATTGAATTAGCGAATATCGTATTCGCATTACATTTTTACTAAAATTTACAAAAGATTCATAAAATTTTATATTTATATTTGTAATTTACTCTCTCAATTACCATAATTTCATTAAAAAAAGAAGTTTTTATTTGTGGGCTGGGTTATCGTGCTATTCCCCAATAAGTCAATAGAAAACAACGTTAATACATCAATTTAAATATAATTCGGTATGAGTAAAACTTTCGGTAAAATATCAAGAGATCGATTTTATCGGAAATGAAATTTCCGATCAAGTGATGTGTAGTTTTATATTGTACCATAAATAGTTCACGAGATATTCAAAATTTAACAAGTAATGTTGCGAATTTTTTTTATTTTTTGTATTATAAGCATCCAATTATAAATTCTGCGAAAAAGCTTAAAATTATGATTTTTTAAATATTTCGCCTCTTTCAACACCAAAATTAATAAAGAATAATATTGTGATGTTTCAAATTATGTCTAAAGGATATGGACAGTTTGTAAATTATATAAATATTTGTTCTTTGTAATATTTTCATTGACGAGTTAATGGTATTGCTGCTGGTTTACAAAAAAAAGTGAATAAATTTTAAGTGATTGCAAAGCAAGTAGTGATAAATTAAGAAAATTTAATTGTAAATAAAAAAATAAAAAGATTGAATAAAAGCAAAAAAATTTAAAGAAGGAAAATAAAACACAGAAAAACTAATTAATTAAATTACATAGAACTTTTAAAAAGAATTAATTTATCACTAAATCTCACAAATTTTGCTAGTTAGGAAGTTAAATTTTTTTGTAACTGGCTAAGATACATATGTAAGTAAAAATGCCGAAAAAGAAAAATGTCTGAAGGACGACTCTGTGTCGGAAGTACTCCTGGTTCACGACAAGCTCTCGAAAAAGTAGAAAAAAGATTTTTGTGTTTTTTTGAGCTTGAGAGGCGGCGAAAAGAGTTTTTGGACCACTTCCAAAATTCATCGATCACTTCATTGGGTACGAACCTTGTGAGATGAGGTTCCTCAATATACCTGTAGATGATGTCATGTTCCAAAATCTTCAATTGAAATTTTGAAAATGTGATTTGGAAATTTCTTTGTGGAAATTTAAATTTTTAAATTTGTAAATTTTGAATTTTGAAATTTTGAAAAAAAAGCGAAGCTTTTTACCAAAATGGCCACATTGGAAGTAACAGACTATTAACAACGCACAAGAGTGTATTATTTCTTGCATTTTCCACAATTTTGTCCGTAAGTTAAATTAAAAATTGAGGGCAAGTAAAATAAACAATAAAACAATAAAAAACAATAACAAAAACAATAAAAAAAAACTTAACAAATATCAAAGTTCATCGAAAATCGATTTAGCCTTCAGTGATCCAAACATACCCTTGAAATCCAAAAAGAGTTGCCAAAGCCAATCACTTTCTCAAGAATTCTCTTTTCAATTGATTTAAAGGGAAAATGGACGCGTAGCTAGGAAAACTAGAGAATTATGAGAAAATATTTCCAATACTCCACAAATAGTCCAATAACTTGATGTGGCTCTTGAAGACGGTTTAATAAAATGAAACCGGTAGGCAAGAAGTTTATTGTTTTATTGCAAGGAGATACCTTTCCCAAAATGCTTATAATGAGCTGATATCCGTCGAAATAAATTATATGGAAAAACTTGAAAAATAAACATATGCCGAGTTTAATATTAAACATTATAGTAAAATTTAATTTTAAATTTTCGTTGTTTTATAGGTTACATGATAACTTTTTGTTGTTTTTTACAGTAAAATTGTAATAAGTTTCACAACTTGTCAAAAGAAAATTTTCGTACGTTGGAAACTTTTGCTTCAGTGGAAATTCTAATATCATTTTGTTGAATCAATGCAAGAATGTAGAAGTTGAGAGTAAAAACAATTAAAGAGGTACCTAAGTGCTTCACAAAGCATCATTTAAGCAGTTAATATTGGAATGATGTTTCTGCCAAGTGCATTCCCTTGCTATTAATAGAAAGAATCGATACCACCTTTTTATCAGCCATGTCAAACCTATCTACTTTAAAAACTATGGCCTAAGGAAGTAGTCACGAAGGTGACTGTTTATTATCAACAAAATAAAATAAGATTGCTTTTGTGAAAAATCGACAGATATTTTATAAAAAAAAACCTCAAAAAATTTAATATATTTTAACGCTCGTTATTTAAAAAAATGGGAAATACAAAAAATTTTCTTCCTCGTAATTGAATGAACTTGAAAAAATCGCACTTTTGCATTGTTAACAAGTCGAGCATTTCGTGTCGAGCACACTAAAGTGTGCCTAATCTGATTTAGATGAAATCTATAAAACTTGTTGCTACTAAACAGTAATGGAAATGTGAAAAATTTAGGAAATACATTATAGTTTTTATATTATTTTCATTTATAAAATAATCTCAATTTTTTCGTATCAATTCGAATATTGCTCGGAGCACGGCCTTTGGGCCGCGGTTAAGATTGCGCAGTAAATATCAGGGTATTTGTATCAATAATTGCATATTACCGATTTATGCCGACTTGAAAGTTTGCAAACAGTATTATATTGAATCAAGCTCAACAAGTTGGCTAGAATGGATGTTTCGGGATATGGTGTGTGACAGTACTAGCGCAATATTTATGGTAAGCAACAGTTAGTGCAATAGGTATTTCGGTATTTAAAGACTCGATCGGTGAAATAAGTTAAATTTATTTATAACTTAACTGAATTTATTCTTTATGTCGATTGAAGTTAGACGATCAAGTTAAGTTGCATTCACAATCTTAAAATTTCAGACTAAAATTAAGAGGAAAATACAATTTCCTTAGTTTCATTTTCATAAATCAAAATCTTGACACCTGTTGACGCTTTTTTTCTCTTCAATGGAAAGTATCCTCTTAATCAGAGGTGAGCAACCTTTTCGTAAACTGGAATATATTGAACGATTTAACGAAGAATTTTCTAGTGTCTCAATTATCTGTTATGTATAGATTTTTGGGGATAGTACCCTAATTGTAGTTTAGAGCGTAAATTACAAATATAAAAATTAAATTTTATGGATCATTCAAAAATACTGCCAAAATTCACGAAAAACTGGAACCAACTATTCGATTGGCTCCTTTCATCAAGTTAGGCTCCGCCTATCCCTTAAAATTATTAAAATATAAAATTACAAGCATTTTGACAAACACAAACCTTATTACAAAAATCCCCCGGGACGCAACAAAACTTGAAAATGACGGATCTTTAAAAGCTGAAACTCGAAAAATTACAAATTATTCAACGATGTTAATCATCGAGCGGGTGCAAGTCGTGCACCCCTTCTCACTATGAAAGCTTTCCTCTCACCAGTCGCAAATCAAAACCAATTAAGAAAAAAGTTTCTCGTCCGATGTAATGATTACTCAAAAAAGGATATTGGGTTAGCGGACACCAAATAAAACTACAAAATTACTTTGCCAAAATCTTTTGCCAAAAGGCGAAGTAATTTTGTAGTTTTATTTGGTGTCCGCTAACCCAATATCCTTTTTTGAGTATGTTGTGATTTTACTTGTCATTGTAAATCACCATGTATATATTTTGTAAATTGTATAATTATTCTATGTTGGTACGAATATGGTTACATGTACATATGATTCGAGGTTATTAAAATGCATATTTTACGTTATATTATAATAAATGAATTTTAAGTTAAAAAGTACAATTAGTGAGTAATCCTTATCGTAATCCTTATCATCTACATCACTCGGTTACAACAGATTGGCGACGAAGATGGGATATCGATTTCAAGAGAAAATTTAAATTTACGTACACGTGCTAAAATTCATTGATAAAAAAAATGCCGAATACAACACCAACTACAGAGGTAACACCTGTTCCTGTACCTCCTTCAATAGTACAAGCGGTATTTAATATTGAAAAGTTCGAGGATACTTCGATGAGTTTCACAAATTGGGCAAGAAGATTTAATGGTGCTTTGAAAATTTTCAAAATTACAGATGGTGAGCTACGTTTAAGTTACTTATTACATTACATTGGATTACGAGCATATGACATTTTATGTACCAAATTATCTCCTCAAGTGCCGGAAGATAAAACTTACAAGGAAATTTATGACATTTTACAAAAACACTACAACCCCGTACCTTTGGAAATTACTGAAATTTTCAGATTTCATTCGAAATTTCAAGAAGATGGCGAATCCATTCAAGAGTATTTTACAACTTTACAAAAATTAGCTCAATATTGTAATTTTGGTACCTATTTGGAAAAAGCAATACGAAACCAATTAGTATGTGGCCTACAAAATGAAGTTATTCAAGGAAGATTATTGGAAACTAGCAATTTAACCCTACAACGAGCTGTCGAAATAGCAACTAGTTTGGAAACCTCTCTAAAAGAATCTAACAATTTACATCGAAGAAATACAGTACATAAAATACACACAACTAAGGATTCAACGAAGACCTTCCAGAAATCTACATTACAGCAGGGAAATTCATACAAGAAATTATCTAACTTTCAGAACAATGGTTCTACAGCTACGGGAAGAAATTTCACTTGCTATCGTTGCGGATCAAATTTACATTTGGCAAATAAATGCAAACAGAAAAAACTTTACTGCACATACTGTCGCAAACCAGGACATTTAAAAAAGGTGTGTATTAAGTTGAACAAATCTGTTACTTCTAATCATGCAATATCGTTAGATAAAGAAACATTTTCAAAATTTGATAATAAAATAAATTCTTGTGACTTGACAAATAATTTAGCTGCCATATTTACAGTTAATATTCATAATATTCAAAATTCAAACTTTCGAAAAAGCATTGAATTGTTTGTCAAGATTGATAATAAAATTGTAGAAATGGAACTAGATACAGGAGCTGCAATTTCCTTGCTGGGGATAGCGAATTTCAAAAAATTATTCCCAAAATTAACTAATCACATACAACAGACAAACTTACAGGTGGTTACTTATTGCTATACAAATTTACAGGTTTTAGGTTTTGTCAAAGTTAAAGTTGAATTAGATAAATTTATATGTAAAAATGAACTCAATTTATACATAGTCAATACAAATAATAAACCAATATTAGGTCGTGAGTGGATTAGGCAAATCAAAATAGATTGGAATCAATACTTATCCGAAAAATAAAATTTAAATTATTTACAAATTTCAAATTTAAAAAATATTACAAAAGTTGAACTAAATGAAATATTAAAAAAGTACTCCAAATTATTTGAATCTAACATTGGAAAAATAACCGGCATTCAAGCTAAATTAACTTTAAAGGAAAATTACAAACCTATGTATTCGCGAGCTCGCCCAGTACCCTTTCCGCTTCAGAAAGGGGTTAACGAGGAACTAGATAATTTGATTACGCAGGGCATTTTGGAACCGTTAAATACATCCAATTGGGCGACACCGATAGTTCCAGTTTTAAAACCCAATGGAAAAATAAGAATTTGTGGCGATTTTAAAAGTACAGTAAATCCAAATCTACTTTTGGATGAGCATCCTTTACCAACTTTAGACGAATTATTTTCAAATATGGCTGGAGGGGATAAATTTTCAAAAATTGATCTTTCACAAGCTTACTTGCATTTAGAAATACAAGAAAGTGATCGCGAAATTCTTACTTTAAATACTCAAAGAGGTTTATTACGTCCTACACGTTTAATGTATGGAATTGCATCTGCTCCTGCAATTTGGCAACGTACAATTGAAGGAATCCTTAAAGGAATTCCAGGGATTTCAGTATTTTTTGACGATTTTAAAATTACAGCGCCTAATGATGAAGAACATTTACGTCGGTTATCATTAGTTTTCCAAAAACTACAAGATCACAATCTTCGAATCAATTTAAATAAGTGCTCATTTTTATCAGAGCAAATTGAGTATTGTGGTTATATCATAGATCGTCAAGGGGTGCACAAATCTAAAAGCAAAATTACAGCAATTCGGGAAGCACCAATTCCACGTAATAGAGATGAAGTACGAGCTTTTCTTGGTTTAGTTAATTATTACGGGAGATTTTTCAAAAATTTAAGTTCAACAGTTTACCCTTTAAATAATTTGTTAAAAATTAATGTACCTTTCAATTGGGATCAAAACTGTCAAATAGCTTTTAATTCTGTTAAAGAACTAGCTTGTTCGGATACATTTCTTACACATTTTGATCCAATTTTACCAATAGTACTTGCTACGGATGCAAGTCCATACGGGGTAGCTGCGTGCATATCACACATAATGCCAGATGGAACAGAGCAACCCATTCAATTCGCATCACAAACATTAACACCTGTCCAAATGAAATACGCACACATTGATAAGGAAGCTTTTGCAATTATATACGGAATTAAACGCTTTAATCAATATTTATTCGGAAGGAAATTTATTTTACAAATAGATAACAAACCTATTTCTCAAATATTGAATCCTAAAAAAAATTTACCCACAATGTGCGCGAGTAGAATGCAACATTATGCAATTTTTTTACAAGCATACAACTTCCAGATTCAGTTTCGCAATAGTAAAGAGCATTCTAATGTGGATGCTTTATCAAGATTGCCAATAAATTCGAAAGAAGAAATTTTTGATGCTTTAAATATATTCGAAATTTCTATTTTGGGTTCAATTTCACAGTCTACTTTTTCAATTAAAGAGGAAACGGAAAAATGTCCTCAAATAAGTAAATTACTAAATTCTTTGAAGAAAGGAACGAGCCTTCCTTTAACAGATACATTCAACATACAACAATCTGAATTTAGCGTAGTAGAAGATTGTGTTTTTCGCGGACATAAAGTAGTAGTACCAGTATCTCTCCAAAAATCAATTTTGAATGAATTACATGTGGGTCATTTCGGGATCACCCGTATGAAAACTCTAGCTAGAGCATACTGTTGGTGGCCTGGAATAGATAATGACATCGAAAAAATTAGCAAATCATGCATTAATTGTTGTAAACTCACAAATAATCCACGTAAAATAGAAATACATCCTTGGGAACGGCCAAAATTACCTTTTGAAAGAATTCATGTAGATTATGCGGGTCCTTATGCTAATACATATTTTTTTATTTGTGTAGATGCCTATACAAAATGGCCAGAAATTTTTGCAACATCAAATACTAATACGTCCACTACAATACAATTGTGCAAAGATATATTTTCACGTTACGGTATACCAAATATTTTGGTTAGCGATAATGGAACACAATTTTGTTCGTTCGAATTTCAAAAATTTTTAAAAGAAAATGGTATCTTACATAAACGAACAGCGCCATATCATCCTGCTACAAATGGTCAGGCTGAACGATATGTTCAAACTTTAAAGCAATCGCTCAAATCTATGCAGAGTACTAAAGGTTCAATACCCGATAACTTACATAAATTTTTATTTCAATATAGAATTACCCCTCACAGAATTACAGGTGAATCTCCAGCCAAATTAATGTTTGGTAGAGAGTTACGTTCTAAATTGGATGTTTTATTGGAAATTCCAAGAAGCCGTGATATTCATTCAAATATTGCAAGTACAATTAATATAAGTAGAACTCTTTCTGTGGGAGAGAGAGTGCTGGTGCGACACTATGATTCCATAAAGTGGAAATTTGGCTATGTTAATAAAAAATAGGTAAATTACATTATTTAATTATGCTTGATGATGGTCGGTTAATTCGACGTCACATAAACCAATTAAAAAAAGCTGATTTTAATTTGCCTAAACTAGATCAAAGTATAGATTTATCATATGAAAATACAAACCTTTCGATACAAAGCAGACGATCGACTTTGACAACAAATACATCTCCTGTAAGGGAACAGACAGAACTCCCTACAGTAGAGGAAATTGCAGGTCCTACACTGCGACGATCTGGTCGAGAACGTAGAGAGCCAGATCGTTTGCAATATTTTTAGTGGCTCGCAAGTGTTGTGATTTTACTTGTCATTGTAAATCACCATGTATATATTTTGTAAATTGTATAATTATTCTATGTTGGTACGAATATGGTTACATGTACATATGATTCGAGGTTATTAAAATGCATATTTTACGTTATATTATAATAAATGAATTTTAAGTTAAAAAGTACAATTAGTGAGTAATCCTTATCGTAATCCTTATCATCTACATCACTCGGTTACAACAGAGTAAAACCAATTAAATTAAAAAAAAAACAAGACAAATTATAACAAAAAATAATTAAACTATTTCAACGTCTTTCTCCTCGACGATGAATAAGCCAAGAATTCTGGTTTAAAAAAATCGTAACATGTCGCGAATCCCAAGTACGCCGTGTCAGGGCTAAGACTCCTTTCACGAACGCCCAAACAGGAGACGCGACTTAGCATACCCCCCTCCCCAGAGAGCGCTCGCCTGGTAAAATACCCGGATGGAACCCAGATAATTAGCCAAACTCAGGATTCCATTGAGGGGGTAACCAAACGGTCCTTATAGATAAGCTTTCAAGGTACAGAAGGGTACGATTCCATAAAAAACGCCCCCTAAGTCCCCATACAAGATTTGGAGTATACGGCCAAGCCCGTGGTATCCAAAAAATATATTTGATTCGAGCCACGCCCCATACAATTCCCAGTCTCCGTAGACCCATTCGGAGCACATGCACCGTCAACAGAATGAATTGTTAACTTTATTATTATTGCTACACGGGTAGTGGTTCAAGTTCACTTTGTACTGAAGCACTAGGCTTATTGTACCCCGTTTTCCATTGAGTTGTTAAGGAAAGTTATAAGTATTTCGATCCACAGCGTAATGTTTACCAGAGGGCCGAGCTAAGAAATTCTTCCGAGTCTGGGATTTGAACCCAGAATCTCCGCTCATAACTTCAACTAGCGATCACATCAAGCCACCGCTGTGGTCAATTATTAACTTACTTTCTATGCGAAAAATTAAAACTTTAAAATCAATTCATTTCTAAATTAATCGATATTTGGAGTTCCAAATATCCTCTGGGTCGGGTTAGGATATAATAAAAAATAATATATTATATAATGATATAATAATAAAAATATTTTCAAGCATTTCATTCTTCGGAAGTGGTATACCCCCTCAATTTCGGCATCGTTGTGCTGTTTACCGAAAAGTTTGAAATTTTGATTATTTACTTATTCTTCTACAATGTCAATTAATTGACTTACATTAAAACAAATTCTTTCTAGTTTTTGCAATCGGCGGAATCGGTTATGTTTAAAATAAGTAACAATTACAGCTACGGGCAAACTTTTGTTCAAATTTAAATTTTATTAAATATTACGACAGATGCATTTTTAGCAAACTACAAGAACGTGAAAATTTTTTCCCTATCTAAATCATGTATACATCGATTACTATGAAGATGGTTTTCAGAATTCGTTTTCTTTCTAAAACTCTCGGAAAGAATCTCTACGCTCACTTAGGCCACTAAAATCGGACCCTTTGCACTGCCTCAGACGCAGCGGCCCCGGCCCCGGCCCTGTCAATTCTAAGGCCATCCTGTTTCTAGGATGAACTCAAGTATTTTGGCAGGCGGGGTGTCACTGATCTGGCCATGTTAGGCCAAAAATCCCCTAGCGTGGCACCACTTTTGATAAGGATATGGCTTTTACTAAAATCCTCTTGATATTTTTTATTATCGCTAAATGACTTAAGGGTGGGTCAGCATAATTTTGGGTGAGCCATGACCCACCCTAACCCCACTGTAGTTACGTGCCTGCTCCTGTTTATCTATAATGAAATATTTAAATCACCAACGAACAACCAATAAGACAACTTCCATAAACCCATGTTAATGAGGTTGCATAACCTTAACTTTAAATTTCAATCATTTAAATTAATAAAACTTCAAATAAGGTCAAAACAGTGCTGCAATTATTAACAAAATGTTTATGCTAATTTGTGAGGGTATTGTGAGAATAGCAAATGGAAAATGTAAAATTTAAGCCGGAAGTTTGTGGTAAAGGTTTACTACGGTTTGAATAGTCGTGAGATCGATTCTTACCTTTTCCAAAAACTTGGATTTTTGTAGTAAAATGGTTTATCCGCAAATAAATGAAGTTTTTTTAGAAACAATCTCAAAAATTACGAAATTTTCAAAAACAAATTAATTCGATTATCATGTTATAAGAACTTCCAACTGCAATAGTTCTTTTATTCTCTGTAGTTCTGCCAACCACAACAATAATAATATCATAAATGAGATAAATATGTAGAAACACATTTGGTATGAGATGAAAGAGTGTGGTCGACATTTTTTTAATGCTGGTAATACAAAATAAAAGGTGTTTTAAGGAATGACGCACTAACAAGCTGTTCAGCGACGATTATAAATTGGGAACATTTTTCAAGTTAGGCGCTAAGTCATCGTCAGCTGTAACAACTATGTTTTAAGCATTATTATACATATGGTGAACTGCCAGAAAAGTTCGCAAAAGAGTTGGAGAAAGGTTACAATAAAAAAGCTATGAAAAGAGAGATTGGAATGTTTAATATCCTTACGAAACAAACAGACGTATGTGTGTTTTTGTTTTTTTTATTCCGAGTTTTAGGATGAATATGATCCTTCAAAATGAGCAACATATTATTGGCGATGCCCACACAGAGAGAAATATGTGTTACTAATCCACACAATTGTGCAGAAAAATTACACAATTGAGTACTTTTTCTGCACAATTGTGTGAATTAGTAACACATATTATTTCTCTCTGTGCAGCTCGTTGCTTCATGAATGCCTGAAAATTATTATAATAATTTTATGTCAATTTCTGTGAGTAAGAAAATAAAAAATTTTTTGTTCTACTTTATCAGAAATTCTGTATTAAAATGTGAGATAAAACTGCAAATCAATTTTGAAGCAAAAAAGTTATTGGGGAAGTAATAATAATTTGTAGTGATAATATTCGATAGCTTTTGCTGCCAGGATCTGTTATTTTGCTAAAAATTGGTGAAGAGAATCAAAGAGAAAAAAATTTAAAGAACTTATTCCCAAAAGTGGGGTAGAAAAAAATAATTTTAACAGCACTCCGTATATGTAGAAGTTTCCAAAATTATGTAATTTTGGAAAAAGCAAAATAACGCAAAAAAAGCAAAATAACGCTATATACATTAAGAAACACTTCGCCGAGTGTCGGATAGCTAGAAATAGCAAATTCAAAGCATGATCCACGGAGTTATTCACCGTTAAGAGTGCATGTTGCAGCCACACCTAAATTAATTTGTAAGGGTTAGTACTCCCTAAATAACATTATTATTATGTGGAAAGTATGAATAACAGTACAGTGTATTCGAATTAATTTTAATTAAGCATTGCGATGACAAAATTCATTAAAAATAATTATACCTAAATATTTACCTCAAAACTAATTTTTCCAGTCTGCTTCTGTTTAATTGTGTTGAATACGTAGTGTGCATAGTTTGTGGCATCTGCAATAAAAATTACAAATTATTTTAAAGTGAAACGACAAATAAATATTTAAATGTTGAAAAAAGAATTTAAAAATATAATTTTGTAAACAAGTATTTGGAATCCCCGACATATGGCATGCAACGGTGCGTAAAAGGGTTCTATGCCGGAAGGACCTGTAACTTACTAAGTTGTCTAGCATTTCAGGATCTGGGTAGTCTCATTTTTATCATTCTGACAATTTTCGGGCAATCAGAGATTTACTTCGTCAATCTGTACAGAAATGTGGCAGACAAAATGTCCCGCTGGCACTTAACTCTATTATTCTGAAAGCATTTCTTAGATCTCTATTACTGGCTTACATTGTATGGATGTACTATCCATAATTCATATGTTTAAGTTAAGGTACAACGAAAGAAATAGAATACGTAGATGTTTTGATTTAAAAACGTTAAATTTCACTATGTGACATGTCCAGGTTACATTTGTTTTCTAAATTGGTATTTAGCAATACCATTCACTTAATTTGTTTAATTAAATTACACTTTTAAAAGACCGTAAATTACTAAAAATATCAAATATCTGACCGTTATTTAATTTTAATTTGCCATTTTTAAACTCAACGACTTAATTCTTACGACTGGTTCTGATATCTTATTTTGATGGCCCTGATAATATTAAATTTTGACTTTATTAATATTAAAATTTAACAAAACGGTTTATTGAAGTCTACAAAAATTTTTAACAAAAGGATATTTCGCTCCCGGATAATTCGCCCTTGGACATTTCGTTACTAGGATGCTTCGCTATCACTTTTGTTTGGTTACTAAAAAAAACTTTAAAAACCAAAGTCAAAGAAATGGAAAATTAATTAAAAATTACCAATTGCAAAAAAATTAATGGTATAATTATTTAAATAACAAATGTTTCAAAACCAAATGCGTAATTTTAGTTTAAAATTTAGAAGTGGTAGCGAAATGTCCGTGAGCGAATTGTCGGAAGCGAAATGTCCGGTCATCATATAGACGATGAAACTAAAAAACAAGCAGAAAATCAGCAAAGCTGCAAGACCATCCAAACCCTAGCAGCATAAGATTATTTGAAGACAATATATTTATAATCAGACGTTTGAAGAGAAAACTGCCTAGTGATCACTTTACCTAAAGGATTTGAATAAAGGCATTGACATCAAATCAGCATATAGAAGTAAATTGTTAAAATAAATTGTTCTGATTGTTGACATTAAAATTAAAAAAAAAAACATTTTTGTTAAGCAAGTTTTCAACCTTCATCCGGAGCCGATAGAAATGGTGTAAGCAGTAGCTGGCGGACAGCTAAACTGGGCCAATGGTAAACTAGGCCAAAGGTAAATTTCAGATTAAAGAAGGAGTATAGAGTGAATTCTTTTAATATCATGTTTAATTTCCTATAGAAATAGTGGCAGTTTTATGGGTGCCGCTACAGCGATCGGCCTATGTACAAGTTTCTGCTATGTGCAGAAAAATATCACAAAATTTAATCGTCCTTGCAGGGGCTCCAGTCCCCCCCGGTTACGTCACTAATATTAAACCAAAAATATAATTTCTAACGCATCTGTTAATTATTGGTTCATTTAATTAATTACCCGGGAACTGTCAGTCAATCCTTACCACGATTAGATATCTAAATTTTAGAGTGAATCCGAGAATTGTCGTGGTTGTATTTGTCAAAACCGACAATCCATACCATTCGCTCCGGGCCGCTTTGACAAACGCTGTGGGCACTATAATAATTATTCTCCTAAACCGCTCTTTTCGATTTCTACGAATTCTATTTAACGAAAGTGGCTTGTAAAGTTTTTGATTACCGATCGAATCGAAAACAAAAAATACCCAAATTATGCACCAATTATGCACTCTTGAACCACCCTAGTCATGACCGTTACAAATCTATTTAATTTTTTAAGGTGGGGTAAAGTGGAATAATTTTGTCCGTCGATTGAGACTATTTTCAGCCTGTAACTATGGAATATGATTATGATTACATCTTCAGGGACGTGTAAATTAGCTCACAAAGTAGGTGAGTAGGAGAGCACGGCCATAAGCTCGAGCACTTATCATATTGCGTATAGGAGACCAGTCGAATTAAGCTGCATACATGCACTAGCGATTTGCGATTTGCGGGATGCGATTTTTGTTGCTATTTGATCTTGATTGGTTAAATTTCAATAAATAGTTCAAATTTGGCCAATCAAAACAAAAACCGCATTCCGCCATCGCAAATCGCAGGTGCAAGTATTCAGCTAAATTTGAACCATTTATTGAAATTTAACCAATCAAAATCAAATAACAACAAAAATCGCATTCCGCAAATCGCAAATCGCTAGTGCATGTATTCTCAGCTTTAGACTATTTTTGGGTTTTACATTCAAGTGATTTTCGAATGATAATAAAATAAAAAATACGCATATTAAGGATGGTCCACTGATCTCAAATCCAAGTTTTTGAGATAAAATTGTTTTGCAAAGTATGCAAAAAAATGAAAAATTGAAATACTGTAAAAATTCTCCTAAACATGCCGCATCGCTGGATTGAACTCAAAACGCTGCAAGAACCATACCAGAAAATGAAAACTGACAGAGACACAATTTTGTGGAGCATAAAAGTTTATATCCCTTAATACCTCGATAATTACCATATTTTATATGCATGATGATCATACAATGACCGAATACATCGTCACAATGTATAACCTTCAGTTTCGTTCGTTTTGTCAATCTTGGAGTGCTATCGATTGCTCTCTACTACCTTCAATCAATCAGGTCAAACCTCACATTGGTATTGACGAATCGTCAAGCTTCAGTGTTATCAGATCATCCCAAATTCGACAAATCAAAAGCATACTTTTCGATTTCCACTAATGGTGGTATCGTAAAAATTAAAAATATTTTTATTTCAGAAAGACGATGGGAATGCGAAAATTGCCGCTCGTGCTGTTCGAGAGTGCATAATTGGTGCATAATTTGGGTATGTTTTGTTTTCGATTCGATCGGTAATCAAAAACTTTACACGCCATTTTCATTAAAAAGAAATCGTAGAAATCGAAAATATTTTTTTTCTGAACATCGGTGCAGGTGCAAAAATCGAGACTAGGGTGGTTCAAGAGTGCATAATTGGTGCGCAATTTGTGTATTTTTTTTCGATTCGGTCCACAATCAACCGGTGGGGAGCTGTCCTTGAGAGGCTTCTTGAGCCCTGACCCTCAAAATTAATACTTAAATTTTTTTATTGTGGTAGCGGGCAATAATTCGAACTACTTTGGTAGGGGAGCGTCCATAAATTACGTAAGGACGATTTTTGTAACTTTTGACTCCCTCGTCTCCCAGGTAAGGGTTCATAAAATAACTGATAGTCTATAGATGTCTAGTTATTAGGGTAGATCCGAGATTTACCATTTTGCCAAACGCCATACTCGCTCAAAGTATCCCTGTAGACCGATCCTGCTCGACAAAGTGTGCTACCAGGAAGGAGCTGGATCTTCCTCGATGTGGACTCAACGATGTGATATTCACGACTTTATAATTAATTACACACTATAATTCCTAAACGAGTATTACTTTAATCCTAAATGAATTTCTCTCAGTCTTTGGCCCAGTTTGCCATTTTTATAATTCTAGTGAAATTTGTCATTGGCCCAGTTTACCATTTTCAGATATGATTTTGGCCTATTTTACCTTACCCGGCGGATCTACTGCTACTGTAAATAATCTTGATTTTTATTCCACAAAATCAGTTTTTAATGAGCGAGTGGCAAAATCTCTGATCTCTGACAGTACCTCTCGCATTTCGCACATCTGATTAGTTCTTTCATTTATTACCAATTTAAAATTCCGGTATTTTGATTAATAAGATTTGCAACTTGATTGGTCCATTTGGTACTGAATTTTGGATTAGTATTAAATTTTCAATCAGAAATGTAAAAAACCTGACGATCTAGAAAACTCCGTACCGTGTGTAAAGAAAGTTGAAAAACCTTCAAAATCGCGGTAAAAAAAACAAATAAAAAATTTTGTAAAATAAAAAACTTTTAAAAATATTTATGGAAAATCTATTACAAATAAGTTTTGCCCCAATATTGAAAATAAATATTGCGTCTATATTTGTGCATGGGACGTTCGAGAAAAAATAAAAATAATCTGTTAAAGATATGCCGTGAAAAATTCCGTTATCAGCACAAATTTTTTAGTAATAAATAGTAAGGAATATATTTTAATTGAAGTCACACAGTTACAAATGCCCAACATAAACGTACGGGATATGAGTAAAACAAGGGGAAACCACCTCATAAATACCCCTGGGGCTTTCCCAAAAGCATCACATGGCTAAAATAGAAATGCTTCTGTGAGAACGGTAAGACAGGAGAAGGAGGAATTTAAAAACAGCAAATTATTTTATGAATGGAGGTTGTATACTGTAACAAAAATACAAAATATCAATTGTAAGATTATTGTAATTATACCAATGCTTATTTACGATTGTGATTGTTTTTTCAACTTCAATGAAAATTTTTAAAATAAAAACTCTAGGGACTATAAAATTGGTGATTATTTGTTTCAAAAAATTTTGTTTACTACTTTCCTGCAGATATTATTTTCAAAAAGTGAACTTTTATATTTTCCGATCCAATAAATTTTTTTCTTTTGGAAACTTTTGATTGTATACAACACCGATTTATATGAAATTCAGGACTAATAATTCTTAATTCCCTACTATTCTTACTCAAATAACAACAAATAAAGTTTTAGTAAAGTTTTATCACTATCACGATAACGTGTTGACATCGTTTTAATTGCTACCGATATTATAAATCTATGTTGGTTTTCTTGAATTAATCTACAAGAAAATTCCGCCGAATCTACATTGATAAAATAGCGCGCTTTTGTGATTATTGATTGTTTAGTTAAAACACAGAACATTTGTAAAATAAATTATATGGCTTTTAGTTTCAAAATTAAATTCAAATGTGCTATACCAAATTAATGTTTGGATTAAATTTATTTAAAACTCAATTGCAAATGAGCAATATACAATTAATGTTAATTTGCTGTAATGATTGCGTTATTATAACGTTTGTAAATTATAATATCGTTTGATGTAGAATTGATTAATCACCCATTGTAATATACCGTACAATGACAAAGAATTTTCCGATGTAAATATTATACAAAAGGTAATAGATACAATCGTCGAGATGTGAAAAAGTGAGGATAGATAAAAGCTAACTCTTCGCGTCACTTCGACAAAACCAAAATTAGGACGCACGATGCTTTTCTTTAACAATGTTTTTCTCAAAATCTTTTCCTATTATGTATTATTATCAACTTAATGTATAGATTTTTTCTTCCACCAACTTAAGCAATTTTTACAAGAAAAAGATCAAAATACTCCTGATAAACAAATTTAAATTGTGAAATTCAAAACACATCAATTTTACTGAATTATATAGATATTGCATTTGTCATAAATCTTGAATGTGACAGAAATATAATTTAACTTTCTTTGAAAAGACTATAAAGTAGTAGATTTTGGGAACTTGTCAAATAAATATATGAGTTGCTTCTGGTTTTGTCTTAAATATCATTGTAGCGGCAATATTAATTTCCGTATTATATGCAGACTTATTTTACGCTACAACCTTTGATAGCTGATTGGATTTTCCTATTTCAAGTTATCACATTTTCACCAACAGTCTTATCAAATATCTTTCGGAAAAACCAGTTTGTATGTTAATTTCTTTATTTGTCATCCCGATATCTGCAAAACAGTATAAATAATTTTCAGCTCGGACAACCTTGAGACCATTATAGAAGACCTTCAGTTTACAAATACAACAAAAACATTATTTTTTTTATTTTAATCCAAATTAGTTAATGGTATATTGTTTTATTCGGATTATTTGTTAGAAGTGAGCAACAGTATAGCGTATTCTGTTGAAGGTGCGTGTACCTGCCGTAAATAGTATGGGCGGAGTCGGTCGTAGTTGCCTTCTGGGAGTGCAACAGTTAACATGACTAATGCCCGTTTTCACCAACAATTCCTAACGTTAAGAATTCCCTAACTTTGAGATAAGAAACTCTTATGTCAAATTTGGTTTTCACCAAGCGCTAAAAGTTCCTAAAGAGCATTAAGAAATCCCTAACTTTAGGTATCCGATTTACGGGAACGGTACGATTCGACGCGCACGATTCGCCGCGACACGACTTGCCGGGAACTATTCGCCGCGGCACAATTCGCCGCATCACGATTCGCGATGGAAAAAACGTACATTAAAAATTGATAATTTTTGCGCCGATGAACAAAATTTATCATATTAATGAAAAAATCATTGTATTGATGATTTTTGTTTATCAGTATGATAAAATTTGTTCATCGGTGCAAAAATGATAAACTTTTTTTTCATTTGTTTTCAATGTGCTGCCATTAAATACCCGGTTGAAATCCAAAAAGAGTGGAAATTTTCTTATGATCACCTCCGTACTTCGGAGGGCACGTCCCTCTGGGTTGACGATTTTTATCATTAAGTATGTTATAGAATTACGGGTAAAGGGTGTGTTTTTAAAGGAACAGATAGAACTTTAAAATAAAATAAAACACATAAGAATCGAGGCAATAGTGTTTAAATATAAGGTGCCATCTATTGAAGTTTTTTTAAACTGAAATTCAATACATATTTTGTGAACAAAATTCGTCAATCTTTATTGAAAATAAAAGGTATATCTATGCAGTGCCGGGCCGTCCATAAGGGCAGGGGGCGCCTACTCGGACCCTTGCTATCCTGGTAGTTTCGCATCGTCGATGTTTTTGTTTAAAAATTTACAAATTTAAACAAAAATTACAAAAAATTACAAAAATAAAACAAATTCAGAAATGACAAAGTAAGAACAATAACGACGTAAAACGATAACAACGTAACAACAATAACAACTTGACAAAACGATAACAACGTAACATAATGACAATAACAATTTCTATGACCACAAGTCTTTCCATTTGCATGTGACCCGGTTCGTCGGCGGTTAGGTGACTTTTTGGTATTAATGGGGAAAGGGGTACAAATAAATCGATTGATGGTCTTGATCTTGATTTGGGGAGGGGGCTTCAGGATTTATCTGGGTCTCTTATAACTCAAAAATCCTCGGGATTGTAATTTCCAATTCCGCGGATCAGTGAATTGTCAGAGAATTCTAGACTTCGATGTACTCGATGTCGAAGTCTTTCTGCAGCCAGGTGTTTGTAATAAAGAAGGGGGATTTTAGTGAACGTCTGATAACCACGTTTTGTGTGTTTTGAAGTAAATTCATGTATGTAAAACCATTGTTGGCATAGTCCCAGACAATTGAGCCGTATGTCATGATGGGTCGAATTATTGATTTATATTATAGTAGAAATTAGTTGGAAGAGGACAAGGTGCTGCAAGAGCGCTTTTAGCTTTCTTGTTGGACGCTTGGATGTGGGGTCCCCAGAGTATCTCCGTTCCGAACATCTGAAGTTCTGTGGTTCGGAGTCTGTCGAGTTTGAAAAGGGACTTGCGTTTGTGGGGGATTGGACCTTGAGAAATAGGTTGCCGTACTTTTGGGGAGGTTGACCCTTATCCGCCAGGTTCCGTACCAGTTCTCAAGGTCGAGGACTAGTTAAAGTCGGTCAATTATAGGCTATGAGCCGGTGAAGTAGATAGTGTCGTCCGCGTAGAAAACTCTTTTCGTCTGTCTTTCGTGCGGGAGGCGAAAGTCGTGAATAGGGTCGGGGCTAGGACTGAGCCTTGTGGGGTTCCTGCTGTCATTTTTTTAAAGAAAGGATCGGGCGTCTTCTATCTTAACTCGAAATTGTGGTTTTTGAATTTTAGTGTTTATTTAAAAATAGAATTGTATACTTGTTTTACTGTATTTTATTTTATTGTTTTACTGTAATTGTATTACTGTATTAATATTGTAGTTTCACTGATGCGTTGTTTCATTACTGATTAAGCTGGTGCGTAATTTCTTTCAATTGAATTGAAATCGTCACGTTTCTAAAAGTGTTCAATTCGCTCGTGTTTATGCAAAACAGCAAAATTTAAACTTTGGTTACATTTACTTTTACATCTATAATAGTAAAAGTCGGTTCCTGTCTTAATTTGATTTCTACAGGTTTTCTGATTAGTAAAATTTGAATATCGATAAACGAAAGGAACTCTTATAGATGTAATAGTTCCACTATTAACCCAATACCCGCCGCAATTCACAGGCGAGGAAAATTTTCAAAATTCCATCAAAAAAGTGATTATTATGAATTAACATGTTTTGTTTGAAACATTTTTCAAGAATTTTGATTAATTTTGAGAAAAAAACCGTCCCATTTTTGGGACATATGCTGAAAATAGAAGCAAAACCTGATTCATTTTACACATTCACCTGAACATTTTTATTACATATTTAGGCATATATCGAGGCATATACTTCGTGTTCATAAATTTATAGCTGAGTATGAAACAAAAAAAATTATTTATTATGGAAATCCATTAGAAAAATGCATCGAAATTTTAATGACGCGTTTTGTGAAATCCCCAGCTTGGTAAAATTTCCTGTAAAGAGTTGAATGCTCAATGTTGGTGAATATCAATAGTTCCAAATCTAATACAGGTCACTATAGTCTTCTGGATACATGATTTTGACTGTAACATTACTGATACATGTAAAAATTCTTGCGTCCCAAAAATGGGACATTGGCGGTTATTGGGTTAATTATTAAATTATTTTAGAAAACCCAAAAAATGCAAAAACTTTCTTATGAAAATTATTTGTGAAAAATTAAAAACATCTTGGTATACATTGCTTAATTTGTAAAAGATACGAAATCTCAAAGAAAATGTTGTGTCTTAGTTTATTCCGAAATATAAATGAAGCTACTAGGTTCGAGGTTAAAAGGGTTACTATCAGTAAAGCTGTGCAAACCTGTCTAATAAGTATCATGTAAACGTAGCGTTATAATATCAGCTTAAAAGTACCAGCAATACTATTTAACTTTTATTTTAAATTTATTACAAAGTTAAATATCTTTTCCAAACTTTTCCGAACGCAAAAGCTGCTGTCGTAAACCGAAAAATAACACTGGTTTGACACTTACAGGCTAGAAAATGTAACAAGAAAATGTAATCAACTGCAAGAGTAGCTATACGGAGGATGTTGAAATACAAGGATACGTTCGAGCTTATCCACGAGTTGATGTTAGTCTTGTTGCTCGTGAAGTGGGTATTATGTTGGTTCAGTTTACAAATTTTGATACGCTCTAAAAAATTCCATATAAAGCTGATTAAATTAAAAATTTTGCATCGGGGAGTCCATAATCGGATGGCGAAAATGTTTTCTGTGTATTCCCACTAATACGAAGTTAGCAACAGTTCTAATTCTTTAATTATTCTTAAGATTATTAGGTAAATGGATTGGTTCGAATATGGAATAGGAGTAAAAATAAGAAAAATGAAATTAAAATTATTTTAATTTTTTAGATCTGGGAAACTAAAAGTAAAATTGCCCCATGCCTAAATCGGTTGATCATTTTTTCCTGATATTAATGTATATATTTTAAATGTAAGGGATTTTAAAATAAAATATAAAGAATATGCATTATCCTCATTTGCGGCAATTGATATTTCAAATGCACGAAGTCTGAGCAGAAGATAACTTTTATGTGTAGCATTTTTGTTACAAAGTACAAAATCCAACCGCGGAAGGAGTTTAGTCTAAGGCAAACTTGGAAAATCTCTTGAACGAGTAATTAAATTCAGTGGTTGATAACGCTTTGTATTGTACACGTAACCTTTCTATTTATTTATATTGCAATTTGACATTTTGAGTTGAGTCGCATGTTGTTTGTTTTTAGTTATTTAGTAAAAATAGAAGAGTAAAAACCGAGGCATATGTATATCATTTTTAATTTACGACCGAGTGGAGTAGAAGCAGACGATATCTGTTTCTTTTTGGACATATGAATATTATTTTTTGCGAGTGTAAAAATAATAATTTCCTATTTCAATTTTGTTTCTTTTACAATTTTAGCTTAAACTAAAAAAGCTTTCAAATTGTTTTCTATTGAAGTCCGCATAAAATAAATATCAAAGTTTAAAACGAAAAAGAAGTGCAAGGTCGAAGATGCTAAAGGTTTCTTGATATTAAAGATATCAAATAGTGGAAGTAGCATCACGCTCCGTTACATTTTCCTGCAGGAAATGACCAAACATCACTACCTCACGATGAAATTGATTTGAAAATGTTGCTAAAATAAACTGATATTATTTATATTGGTAGACCCACTTCAAAAATGTATTTTGCAAAATGTAATAATTATTTTGCTGCTACGCAAGACGACAAGTGAAGAACGGAAGGAAATTTCTTAATCCATCCGTCATTTTATATTAAAGTCAACAGTTTACTCGTGTGAAAATTTATTACAATTTTGAGTGGAATTTAATAGTCGATCATATCTGTACAACTAAACCTTTGTTAGAGCAAACTGATATAATTAATTACTGTACACATTTTCCATGTTAGTTTTGCTTTGATAAGTAATTTACTGATTAATTATTTTTCTATTTCAGATAAATCCGCAAAATTGGATTACACATCATTAGTCGTAACTTACTGATTCGACGTAAACAATAACCTACAAGCAGTTTAACGTGGAATTCAAACCACGGAAAAAATAATTTGGCAGTGACTGAAAATTGTAGTTCTGATACATTTATAATTAGTGTAAAAGTTGTTAATAAACCCAAATAAAAAGTTAACAACAAAAACTAAAAATTAAAGGTCAGTAGTTCAACATACGGTATTCCCTGAATTAATCTTGAATTCTGGCCTTGGCTACTCTAATTCCGATTAGGTCAACCGTGAGTTGACCTTGAATTAACTTCAACCTGAACTTTATATACCTAACTCTAAAAGCACAAAATTACATGTGATTACATAAAAATACCTACAGTGGCACACAATATTATTCATCCGGTCCTATGTAAGCAATGTAAATTTTACGTTTTGAAGAAGTGTTTTGTCATATAAAAATTGCTTTTATAGCAATACTTATTAGACTTTTTTGTTGTAAATTTCATTTCATACATTTTTATTTATATACATTTTTCTATTTTGACGCATCGTTTCTGAGATATAGATGACAATATTTTTTTGAACTTTACAGAGTTTGTTTTAAGTCACTGACTTAAGTCAATTCCCTGACTTATTTGTCATTAGGGATCCCAATCGGATACTAATCGCTGATTAGTACCACAGAGAAACGTGTTCAGGAAGACTTTCAAATTATTTTTTTAAGTCATCCCAAATACCAAATCGTTAATGCCGGATTTAATTTCATCCACACACTCCTCATTTCAATCCAGCAATATCCACAAAGTCATCTTCATCTTTTCTTGAAATAACTTTCTCAAAACTGTTATCAATTCCCTCCTTAAAACGGGCCTGACCCATAAAAAACATCATGATGAATGTGAATACCCCAGAGATTAGACTCGGGTAAAGTTGTTCCAACAACTGCAGGTTTTTCTCTAAAACCAAAGATCCAGTCTTTGGAGACCACCACAGTGGTCTTGTCTATGAAATTCCGTGTATGGATTTCAATGCTGTATACATTGGTGGACAGGCAGGAAACTATTTGTCTGCATTAAACAGCACACAAGGGATTTAAAGAACGCCCGAATCTTTGCAGCGCCTGATAGAGAAGAGGGGATAAGGGTACTAAAAACCTACGGCTTTTTTTTAACATATGGTAGATCGGAATTATACCATCAACTATACTAATATACTATACTATACTATACCATCAACTATACTAGTATACAAATATAATATACATTGACATTCTAGACAGGAAGAAGATAGACAAGAAGAGAAAAATTAAGGAGTCGATTCATATCTACTCGCATAAGTCGTCAATAAATGATAAAAGATATGATGATATGATGAGATCATATGATATGATGAATATCCTTGATATTTTGAATTCAGCATAATTTTTTGGAATTTAAGATGGAATACTAACCTAGGATTGTTCCTGATTTTTAACCAATGCTTTCAAGTATTTATTTAATTAAAATTTAGTCAACTAAAAATTTATTAAATTAAAAATAAATTAAATTAGTACCAACCTAATTTATTTTACACTAGACATAGCCTGAAGAGCGCTCAACTTAAGGTCTGTTCGTTTGCTTGCAGTAACTTGAACCGAGCAAGCAAAGAACCAATTATTGCCTGTGCGTTCGTTGATTGGTTCTCTGCTTGCTCGGTTCAAGTTACTGCAAGCAAACGAACAGACCTATAGATTTAAAATGTTTTCATTTGATCTAGTGATTTTTGTTGATAAGATTCTCCTGGAAAATAGGAAAATAGGTTGGTATTCCATCTAATGTTTTTCAATATGTTCTTTTCTTTTAATTTTAATTTGTATTTTACCTTTTCATTCTAATTGTATTTTTAAATTTTCTTCTTAATTTATATATCAATAAATGAAACCGAAACGTCGGACAATACTATTTGTTTCGTTTTTATAGCTGATATATCTCCACTACTTTATATAATGTAAGGCCAACAATTATTTTGTACACTATTTTAAGCATTGCTGTAAAAGCGATTTTTATATGACAAAAATCGTCTTCAATTTATACATACAATTTACATTGTTAACATAGGAACGTCAGAATATTTTGTGAGTAAATATTTATTTAGACAAAAGCAACCACGACAAATCACGGATCCACCCTAAAAATTAGTTCTGCGTTTGTCTAAATAAAAGCTCTGTTCATTAAATACTAGTTCAATGGTCAATACTAAGAGTATATCTAAACACCCGTACCGGAAACAGACTACCCGTGTAATGCATGTAAAATTTCTATTTTTTAATGCCGTTTTCTCGAAAACTAATGGATAATCCGGCATGAATTAAAAAAAAAATGCTTAGAAAATTGTCATCCTTTCAATAGTCTATAGGAAAAAGTTCAATTCGTGTGATCAATTTTGTGATAGTTCCCGAAATTTATTTAACTTTCAAATGTGTTTGCGCTTCTGGTCATAAAATCCATTTTTGCAAGTTTAGGAACTTTTGCTAGTCAGGTATACCCGTGTATATTTTGCAGGTATATCTGTATACTACCAAAATATTTAAACATAAAAATTTTTATATTTAAAAACAATATTTAAACATTTGATTATATATCAATTTACAATTTTTTACACTGAAAAAAAAATTGTTCATCAGATTTACGAAATATTTATCATTTTTGCATCGATGAACAAAATTCGTTATATTAATGAAAAATTCGTAGTATTCATGAAAAAATCATTGTATTTAGGATTTTGTTCATCAATATAACGAATTTTGTTCATCGGCTCAAAACTAATGTATTTTTCGTTAATAAAATGAATAATTTTTTCAGTGAAGTTTAATAAAGTTGTATCTCGTAACGAGATTTATTAATTAATTTCATATAAAATAAAATATTGCATTTTATTTGGAAATAAATTTTTAATTCTGATTTATAATTTCACATGTGCAGTGCGTTTCATGCGAGCAGTGCGTGAGGTGCGTACGTCGGCGTTTGACATAAACCAACATTCGCAATAGTTACGCAGTTCCAGTAACTGAAACCAACATTACATAACCGAAGGTTTAGTTTAGTTTAAATTAACAACATTCTATTTTATTTTGTTTGGTTATTAATGGGTTAATTTAAATTTAACAAATTACCCACCTTTAATTAGCTCCTAGCAGAGACCGCTAAGAAATATACTTGAGTTTCTGTTATACTTCTGATCAGTTAACCTTCTCCAAACATTTGGTAAAACTTTTAGTTGATTACATTTTTTTATTTCCAAGAGAACCAAGCATCGGGTATGAATAACATTGTTTGTGAGATTTCAAGTTCTCGAGAGCGCTTCCACATTTTTGTTATCCGAATTATGGGCTGTGCATCTAGTCAGATTAGCACCCTACCAGAATATTATCGAAGTGCTCACAGAACCATGAGTTCCAAGTGCAAACTTTGTGCAATGGTGGTAATAACAGGACGAAGTCCTAAATTAAGATAAAGGAGACAGGAGAAAATCAACCAATTGTTTTTAAACCTTTAGGGGACCCACGACTCGCTCTCCCCCAACTAACAGTACCGGCCGGCATTGTGTTAGCTGGAAAATTTGCTATGTTTTTCCAATTATAAGCGACTCTATAAGATTGCGAGATAATGATGTTATTCTCAAAAATTTAGTGTATAATTTGTGAAAACGTGTCGCCAATTCGGCATTTATATAAATTGTGTGCAACTTTTCATATTCAGAGATAGCAAAATATTGTATCTGTTATAAAGATCTTTCGAATTAAAACAAAAATTAAAATCAGATTGCTGGAAGCTGGTATAATGCCAATATAAAAAATCAAATTGATGCCAAGTTTCAAAAATTAATATCTCAAAAATTATAAATCGATTTTGAAATTTAGAGTTTTCCGAAATTTTTCCGAGTTTTAATTTTTTAATACTAAAATACAAATTTCGCTGTAAGAAAAAAAAATTAATAAAAAATCAATCAAATTGCCGAATTGACCACGATTTTTAATAAAATATGCATCGAGTTTCTGAAAATGATCTATATTATCAAAGTTTTCACATTTGTAATAATGCAAATATAATTTTGAAAATTTTTGAATAAGCAAGAACGAACGGTAAACACTCTGTTTCTAATTTATTAGTCGTCCTCAGTACCGTATACAAGATAAAAAGAACTCAAAGTTATGCAATATTATAATTGCGGCTGTACATAAATCTTAATGTATGTCGAACGAAAGCCAGGCTGGCAGGTGATGTTCTCTCGAGCTATCCGCGCTCTCTGTCTAAAAGTCGACAAGATAATCATCCAAGTTTTATAGTATTTTTTTTAGGTTGAAAACTTAAATAAACAAATGATCCCGGTGTCAAATGATCGCAACCACAAAAGATCCCGACGCTAATAATTCCAACGACAAATAATTCACAAAATAAATAATATTTTTCTATTTAAAACCTGATTGTTATTTAATTTTTTTTAAAGAGAGGTCCGTGTCATCTGTAATATTTAGCAAAACTGTGGTTGAAAGAGAGGTCTACATTTGTAATAATCGAGTTGTATCCGCTTCAAGAATGTTCTTACGTTTGAACGTTTGAACGCGAGAAATTAGATGCAATTGCACCCGTCTTAATTTGTTTAAATATAATAGGCAATTGTACAAAGAGTCTTATAATCCGACATGTAGATTGCACCTGATTCGGTTAGTGTACGTACATATGTAGACTGCACTGATGGTCAATAAGTAAGGTACTTATTCTAAGTTAATACTCCTTCAGAATTATGTAATTTATTTGGGATTATGTTAACGATTGTTTATATAGAGTATAAATAATTATAATGTCGTAGCGTTGAGTCCACATCGAGGGAGATCCACCCCCTTCCTGGTAGCACACTTTGCCGAGTAGGACCGGTCTAAAGGGATATTTCTGGAGTTTGTCAGAACGGCCCGGAGCGTTCGGAGAGGAGGGGACCGGAGCGGAGGGTGCAGAGGGTCGGTTTTGACAAATGCAACCACGGTAAATCTCCGATTCACCCTAAAATGTAGACATCTATAAGGTGTCATCAGTATCTTACAGACCCTCACGTGGGCGAAAAGGGTCAAAAATTACAAAAATCGTCCTTACGTAATCTATGGAAGCTCCCTTACCACTGTAGTTCAAATTATCGTCCCCCCAAATAACAAATTTTCAGTATTAATTTTGATGTCAAGGATCAGGGGTAATGGAGAATTATTGCACTTACTAACCTGTTTAAACATTCAATATTAATCCATGTTAAACCGCCGTGCAACAATATTATTATTATATTAAAATATAATAAGGGGGGAGAACAATTAGATCTAATTTATTCGCGCGTTCAATAGTCCCTGCGTTCAAACGGCCGCGGCCGTATTCAACCGGCCGCGTTTAAATGTCTTAGACCGCGAAGATTAAGTCTTTGTACATCTATAGTTTTCGAATTAGAACCGCATCATGGATTTTTTAACAAGTAAAGCGACTCTAAAATTCGCTTCAGGGATGTTTTTAATGAGTGGAGCGGCTCGAAGATCCCGTCTTTGTTTCGTAATTTTTAAATTGGAACCGGTTTATGGAAGAACGGCTCAAATATTTGCTGAATATTTGAGCTGAACCGCTGAAAGTTAATTTGGTTAAGAATTATTTACTTCGCTATCATTTCATACGGAACCCATTAAAACACCTAGCTACAACTACAACTATTTAAAACTAGCAACCCCGCAGAACTGTTCTCGAAATCAAATTAATTTTATTGACTAAAATAAAAATTCTTAATAAAACTTCCAATCAAAACTCAAGAGATAAAAATTTTCTTGTCGCGTTTGGCGACGATTATTAGCAAAAAGCTTGGTTTCCACCGCTCACCACTGCCACTTTAAGTAGTTTGCGGGAAAACCAGTAAATTCAAAATTATTTACAAATCAACAATAAATAAAAATTTTACAAAAAAATACTGTCACAGACAAAAATCAAAAATTTCATGGAGAATTTTGGAACATGACAATATACTTACATGTATTAGTCTTGTCATAAGCTCTGTCACGTGTTAATGATGCTGTATCTAAATTAAATTTTTTTTGTTATTACAATTTAATGTACAGAGTAATTTAATGCAAATAACAGAGGACGGTTCCAGTCTGATACTTAAGTGCGTCGACTACTAAGCAGAGATTCCTGGTTCGAGCCCAAGAACTTTATCTAGCCTATCCTCCCTTGGCAAGCGATGGCAAACCACTGTGATAATCTGTCTTAAGAACCCTTCATAAAATGAAGTGGTTAGCCAAAACCCACTCTGGTTTGTAGCGCTGTGTGTAACAATTTAATAATTTCCCGTTTCATATTTAAAAAAAATCATTAACTACCCCCAACCTTTTTGTACCTATTTTTATACCTTTTTTTTTAAAGATTATTTAAAAAAAATATCGTCAATTCTGCCGCAATACCTCCAATCATCCGCAGTTTATCCGCAGTTTATCCGCAGTAAATAAACAAGAAAAGATACACCTTATTAATTTAAAATTACCATTTTTAAAAAGCACACAAATTTTCAATCGTTCAAAAATAATTATTAAATTGTGAACTGTTAAAAATGACTTAGAGTACAAACTTGCGAAATGAATGTCATGTCATATGACAAGCCATCTAATAAATTTTGACAAAAAAATAGATAAAGTAAGATTGCAGTTAATATTTTCTATAATTTTCTTGTTTTTACATTTGGCTCAATTGTTTCCCCACCAATGCTTGTATTTTAAAAGATCTATCAGCACACAAAATTTTATCACAATCGGTTCAACGTTTCCGGAGATACGAAGACATTTTCATTTTTTTAATTTATTTTATTTTGGTAGCCCTGGCAAAAATTTCTCTGCCAAAACCTTATTTTCACCACTAGAGCCCACCAGACATACGTCCAAAAAGTTTGACTGCTATCGATGCAGAAATGCCGAAGAAAATCGAGGGACAAGGACTTTTTTCAAGTTATCGCAAAAAAAGTAATCTTTTTTTTAATGTTGAAATCTTGATTTTCATCAAATGCATGGTTCTATATGCTGTGAAGTTCTTTGGCGGCAATGTTCCTACATACAAAATTTGGTTGAGATCGCTTCAGTACTTCACGAGTTATTCACTCTTGAAGTTTAAACTTGGGCAGCTTGTAATTTTTGACAGATGACAGATAGAAATTTAAGTTTATCTATTCTGGATAAAGCTTTTCAAGGTCTTTAAAATAACCTATCACAAGACAAAATCGTATTTAAAAATGTTGTGTCATTTTTTTGTAGTGGCACTCCTGATTGACAGATCGCGACGAAAACCTTATTTTTAAAAATTAATTTAAAAAATTAAAAATTTTTTTTTTTATTGGTAAAATTCGAAATATATCTTCTATAGATTGCGTAACGTAGCGCCTACTACATAGAGGGTGTCCTCCTTTTCGGTAAAGATATGTAAAGTGTATCCGGGGACATCCTGTTTTTTTTTGCTGTTTGAAGAACAGTAACAGAATAAAAGCCTATACAGACAATCTTATTACAAGTAAATTTAATTTTGTTAATATTTTAAAATAACTTATTAAATATTATTATTTAAATTGATTACTTATAATTAGATATAAATAAACAGCATTCCAAAAGCATTTTTTATTCATTATTATTTATTATACTTAATTGTGATAATAATTATTATTTCTTATCATAAAATTATAAAAGTAATTAATATAATGTAGTTATAATCGATTGGGTTGGCTATCATCTGTTTAGTAAAAACGTATTATAGCGGTAAGAGTTTTTCTGGGTGGTATATCTTGAGGATAGGGCCGACTAAATACGTGATTGCAATAGCTAATGTAATCAGTGATTAAGCGTTTGGCTAAAAGCCTATAATTTTGCTATAAATTGATTTGATAACCTCTGTCGTAATGTGCAAGTGCACATTTGATAACAATGGATTAATATAATATAAACTTATAGCTTAATTAAAATGATTCATTCTCAAAATTTAAAAAATTTTGCATTAGTTACATAAACAAATAAATAAATAAACAAAACCATGAAATATCATTTGTTTACATAAAATGAAGATTAAAATAAGTTAAATTGTTATTTAAATTAGTGGTTAAGATGAGCTTTCGAGATTCATTAATAACAGTCGCATTTCTATTTTTTGAATAAGGGTAAGGCTCAATTAATTTTCCTGTCTTAGCCTTCTTGATGTTTAAGTTACTGAAACCCCAAAAATACGCCACAAGTAGATCGAACTCAAGACAAGATAAACGAATATTAGCAAAAGTTTTTAGAGAAACTACTATAAATATTAAATAATAAACTACAATTTTATTTTTCAACGATCCAATTCGCTACGTTTAGTTCAAGTAGGATCAGGTACAGAATTTCATGATAAAACGCTGTCAGCTATTTAAGAGTTAATTTCAAAGGTACTACGTCTTGCTAAGTGAATAATAATAACAAACTATGAACTAAACTAACATTGCCTACATAATTTTATTGGGTACTAAGTATAGGGTGTTCCAAATGAACTAATAATGTTGTTGAACGTAAATTTAACTTTTATATCCCGTGCCAGCGGCAAGGAATAAAATCAATCCTGACTAGCATTAGTTTAGTATCGAAAGAAGTTTCAGAAGCTCGTATTAAGTTTATACATCCTGTTCAAGTTGTAATTTTCACCCTTTTTGGGTGTTTATCATTTTACCCGTTTAAATAATATTATGCTCTCGTGAATATTTTTATGTAATGTACAGATATTTGGATTTAATATTCCAGGATTCCTCTCCCGCAGAAATAAATTCTTTTATAAATTAAATTTTGTAGTAAATATCTATTGTAAGACTTTGATTACAACTATACATAATTACTAAGTACAATAATTAAATGTTTAATATTACATGTCGAAATGGCTCTCTATTTTGCTTGGGCCTGCTGGCGACTTCCCGGGTTATTAGTTCGATGCCGCATATTAGGTTGCTAGAAGATTGTTAATTTTAATTGCTATTTACAGTTACAATTAAATATAATTCCCTGTTAAATATTTTTACCTGTTTCTAACACGTTCTACATGTTAACGTCAGGGATAGGTTGCCACTTAAAAGTCACAGTTTGTTTCAACTGTTATAATTTAATATGCCTACGCGAAAATACTTATATGCAACGCTTGTGTAATATGTCACTCGGCCATCCACCTATAAACCTCATAACGCCCTAGTTACACAATCTACTATTGACATATCAAGTAATATGACGAATAAAACTAAAAACACAGTCACGGGGAAAAAATATTAATAAATATAGTAAAATATAGTATAATAAAATAGTATAAATAATTTACTGAAAATATTGTCGAAATACTGCACGAGAACCCTCATCAACCATCGAGCATTTTTCTAAAATTAATCGATGCAGAAAATCCTCAAAATTCTTCTGGTTTGTGTGAACGTAGTAATAAATTTCTAAATTATTAAATTGTGTTTTCATTTCAGAAAACTGTAAGTTTATCCATGGCATCCATTCTACGCGAATTGAGGCATATTGAGATATTCGAAATATTTGCATTATACCTGTTATGCTTAGACCGTTTAGAGAAAAACATTCGTTCGACTTCCGAAAGTTTAAGTTTAATCGATTGATACCCTCCACGTATCTAAAATTTAATTGCAACTTATAGTTTCTTTAGTAGAACTATAATACACCTCTCTCAAATTCCAGCAAAAGCTCGAGTGCATATTCCTTTTCATTGCAAGGCAGACAAGAAATTTTTTTTAACGGTAGTTTCAAATCGCCAATTAGTTGCAATTCTCGAAGTTTTTTGACATTTTGTAACAAAATATTGTTAGATTTTGTTTGGGTACGGTTTGAGTGTAGTACTCACCTAGTGACATTGGTAACTCCTAATAAAACTGTTCTGTCAAATTAGGTCACATTTATATTCGTTTTTTGTGTGGTAAAAGTAAATTGAAAGTTTTGTTGGTGTAGTATGGTATTTATTACGGTAAATATTTTAATGCTCTGGTAATATTTTTATCTTTTTTACTACTGTGACGATCTTACAAAATTTCATTATTTATTTATATGGGGACATTATATTTTTGAACGAAGAAATTTTACCTCTATAATTGTTGTCTTGTTATATCAGTATGGAGTAGCGCTAAAGTATTTTTTAGCGTTAAAGTGTCCGCCATAGCCTCCATTCAGATGCACAGAGCTTTTGAGCTAGGCTTGTCCCTTAGAGATTTCTGGCATTGTTTTGAGTTAACGCCTGATTTGAGTCTTCAACTCGAGGTATCCATGTTACTTGCTTTGTTTGTGATAAATCGGGTGGTTCTTCTTAATGTGCCACACAAAAAAAAAGTTTTTCACCCCTAACTCGACAAATATCAATCTTAGGGTAAAAATTATAAGAACCAAACTTGTGGGAAATTAAATTTGCCACAACTTTGGTTATTATCATTTTCACTTTAAAGTTGAAAATAAGCGAGTAATTTAGAAAACAAAATTTCACCCTTTAAATCGAGATTGCGGCAAACGCAATGGGCGGATTTTCCCGAAAATCGAGATTTACACTACCAAACACCCCCCCATAAGTTTAAAATAAAAAAATCGCTGCCGGGAATTTTTCCGGGTAAAATCCTATCTTGACTGGACTATAGGTACAAACCCACAACTAAATGGGCAAGCATATAAACTTAAAAAATTCATATCTTTAGATCCCATGACCGTCCACGAATTAAAATTTTTTTCTAAGTAGACAATGAACAAGAGATGCTCGAAAAAAATATGGTGGAAAACAAGAGATTATTTTCTGAGTTATTAAGGGTTGAAATTTAGGGATGCTTTTTTTTTCACCCTTAAATTTGATAAGTTTCAAATTTTTTTCTTTAACTTGTTTGTCAAAGCAAGTATGTCATTTTAGAACAAGTCCCATCGTTCTAAGTCAGTTTGTTCAGACGATAGAGTGAAAACAGTGATTCGCCGTGCGGGGCAAAATGTAAAATACTGGGTTTTTCCGTGCCCCGCCACGGCCAAGCCGTTGGGCGAGTGGCAAAAACATTAAATAAGGGTGCTCTTATTTCCTGTATTCTAGACCTCCTGCAATTTTCGTCTCCTTCTGAGAAAGTGAGGGTTTTGAGTGTGGGCACTTCATATGGAACGACCCTATAGTAAAAATGTAGCTACCTAAATGACGACTCGTCATCTAGTGAAAATATTTATTATGAGCAGATTTTCAAATGTCACGCAAGCTGCAAAATTTTCCGGAGAAGATTTGGTCACAAGAAGAAGCAATAAACCTAATTTTTGAAATGATGGCTAAGCAGAATCCTTCCCAAAGTTAACATCTTTCAAATTCATTGGGGGTAAATCTTATACCGGAAAAAAAAATTTGGAAAAAAAGTAGTGGAATTTTTGCAGCTAGAAAATTAAATAAATTACTCATAATTTTCTCTAAACTTGAAAAAATTAACTTTCATAAGAGTTAAATTTCATCTAGCGGATTTGAAGTGGACTGAGTTACTAGATTCTTGCCTTTATATTAAAAACAAATATTTCCCTAAACTTTAAGGTAAAATAAAGTTATGCTCCGAAGTATGAAGAGATTTTGTAAAGTACGAGTAAATTGAATATAAGAAAATGTTATTTGCCAGTTTGTCGAAGTTGAATCCGTCAACGGTCGTAAAAAATGTTTGCCACTTGAAAGCTAAAATTTTGCATGGCACAGATCAAGTTCTCGAGAGCTTGGGAAAAACTTTAAAATCAAAGGGTATTTAAAAGCAGTGTCTGTTTATTACTTGCCTGCATTTCAAAGCACTTAAATTAAAAGATGAGCAACACACCTGTTAATTTTAATTAGGAAGTATAGTTATACCTTCAGGATGATGTTCCCGAGCAGTTTTAACATTATTTTGATAATATATTCAAAAATTGAGAAATAACTCTCATACATATAAACCAGCAGAATCAATTCGGAAAATAACAACCGATTAACAGAAATTTCATACTTGACATGTTATATAAATTACTGGGAACTATCACAAAACTGATCCCACAAATTGAAGTTTTTTCTATAGACTATTGAAAAGAAGACAATTTTCTAACCATTAAAAAAAATTCAAGCTTGACTATCCATTGGTTTTCGAGAAAACGGCATTTAAAAATCGAAATTTTACATGCACTTTAGATAGAGATTAAACCACGGGTATTCTGTTGCCGGTACGTACGCTCAGATATATTCTTGATATTGGCCATTGAACTAGTATTTAATAAACAGAGGTTTTATTTAAACAAACGCAGATGGATGGATCCGCTACATCCGTGCCGTGCATCTGATTAATCATGAGAGAACAATTGTTATGCATTGCAACATATTATGAAAAGAATTTAAATAAAAACAAAAATAATTAAAATAAAAGTAAGCATATGGCGATTTACATCAATTTCATAAATTGCACCAATAAGGTTAAAATCAGTAAACACAAAAAGTAACAATGATATGAAAATAAAATGTTTGAAAAATTTATAAATCTAAAAGCATAAATGCGGTTATACTTCATTCCCAGGATTTAATTCAATGTGAATCTTTACCAGTATTATAAGAATAATTGACAGTTTAATCACTATGGTTAATCGGATAAATGTCAAAATATTCCGAAAACTGTCGGATGTTAAAAATGACTTATAATTCTCAAACATTTATTTCTTTTATTTTCTTACAATTTGATAGTAGTTGCTGTAATTATTTTTCAGTCCATAAAAATATTAGATAAGAGCTTTTTAAAATAAGTTCTTGGAATTGGCAACAACTGCAACATATCCATTGAATATAAAATCAATCACTTTATATTGGCTTGGCGTGCGTATAAAGATCAAGCAACACGTTTTTAAGTACAGCATCTTACTATATAGGTGACCCCGATAAAACGAAATAGTAATGTGTCAAATCACAATAAGTATAAACAGATACACTAACCCTACTCTTCAAATATTTGTAAACAATATTGTTTCTACATTAATGGAGGGCGTGTAGCTTTGAATCCAGAAAAAAAAACATATTTTTTAAGATTAATGTTTGAAGAAATATTAGATTTTTAATGTATCTGAATAACTCCAGTTACAAAAATCTTAAATAATAATGTACGTTGATGTAGTGTTTTCTGATAATCATCTTTTCCATTTCTTTAATCGTAGTAATTTTGATGTTTTATGTTCATACGCTCTTTTCTAACATTAAAATAATAAATTGGCTTATAATGGAGATTAAAGATGACAAAAATGAAAAAGCTAAAGAATTAGTGGCAGTAATTATAAGAAAATAAAACTATACAAAAAACTTGAAATACGACCAAGAATCCATTAAAAAGATATTATTATAAATCAAACCCTGTATACTTGTTCAAAGGTTACTAAAATGGAAACTTATGTATAGCAAATAAATCAAAAATTGTAGCTTATATTTTTTTTTCAAAGAAAAAATAGCATCAGATACAACTTCATAGTTATTTTTACATTTCATCAAAGTATTTTTGAAATCTTCCGTATTATTAATAACAATTAAATGTTAAAAAAACTAAAAAAATTTAAGTTTTTCTAAGTGATCCAGTTTTTGACAAACAATATTTGTGTAGACGATACGAAAAAAATCCCGTAAGTTCCCTAAATCCCACTGCAATCGCCAAATTTATCACAAGTTCCTCAAGTCTTGAAGTAATAGGTTGGCCGTTTTTTATGCATTTAATGCTCAAATTACGCATGATCCTAACAAAACTAAATGAAATTCTATGTACATCTACGAAAATTTTTTTCCGAATTTTCTCAAAAAACCGAACGAATTATTCGAGTGCAAAATATCTGGGAGTGCAATATCCTGTAGCGAAATATCCGGTCATAGAGTTTTCAAAGTAGATCATTTGGGATCCCGTGTAAAGGAAGTTTTAGAAATAATCTATTGCTTAAAGATTAATATGCGTGAATTTAAAAACCGAATATTGTGCTGGGCTGCGCCTATTTTTTTTTTTTTTTTTTAATTTTTTTTTGGATTTTATAGAGATTATTTTGGGGTAGAAGTTAGCCCCGCCATTTTAACTTTTTTAAAAATCAAAATTGTATTGGATTCTACTCGACGTGTGCCGTTGTGCCGTAAATCAAAAAATTTTATGTTGATAAATAATGTATAAATAAATTATTTATTTTGATAAATAAAATTTATTTTGTATTGGATTCTACTCGACGTTTGCCGTTGTGCCGTAAATCAAAAAATTTTATGTTGATAAATAATGTATAAATAAATTATTTATTTTGATAAATAAAATTTTTTGAAGCCAAAAACTATTTTATCGATAGACTTAGCCCCGCCAATTTTGATTGTTTTGAAAATCAAAATTGTACTGGATTCTACTCGATGTGTACCGTAAATCATAAAATTTTATTTTAATAAATAAAATATTTTTGGGCCAAAAACTATCTTAACGATAGAAGCTAGCCCCGCCATTTTTGCTTTTTTTAAAAATCAAAATTTTATTGGATTTTACTCGGTGTGCCGTAAACCATTAAATTTTATGCTGAAAAATTAATACACGCAGTTTTTCATTATAATTAATTGAGATGAATAACACGGTAATATATTATGTAAAATTAATTAAATTAATTAATTAAAAAATCAGAAAGAGCGGGGTTCACTTCTATTGATAAAATAGTCTTTGATTCCAAAAAAATTTTATTTATCACAATTTAATATAAATATTAAATATTGGTCAAAATAAAATTTTTTGATTTACTGCACACCCCGACACACCTCGAGTAGAATTCAGTATAATTTTAATTTTTCAAACAATCAAAAATGACGGGGGTAACTTTTACCCTAAAATAAGTAATCTCTATAAAATCCAAAAAGAGATAAATAAAGAAAAAACGGAACACATCGGGTTCAGACCAGAACAATATTCAGTTTTTACATTTTCAAAAATATCGGGGATAACTTCATGTATATTAAAGCTTATTGCTTATGCACTTTTAAATAAATAAAATTTTATGTCAAACTAATATCAAGAAACTTGTTAAAACATTCGTAGTTATATTGATCAGATAAAAAAGAAAATTGTACAGAATTAAATCCTCTGCAACGCAGTGGTTTTCAAATTTTTATTTATCAAAATAAAATTTTATGATTAACGGCACACAAAGAGTACAATCCAATACAGTTTAAAATTTTAGAATTATTGAAAATGGCGGAAATAACTTTTATCAATACAATAGTGTTTGTCCCAAAAACAAATTTATTTATTTAAATAAAAATTTGTAATTTACGGCACACAACGGCACACGTCGAATAGAATTTAATACAAAAGTATTTTATTTTAAGAGTTATCAAAAATGGCGAGGCTAACTTCTACCCCAAAATAAGCAATCTCTATAAAATCCAAAATAAATTTTTAAAAATAAATAAGTATACGGCATAACATGGCACACATCGGGTACAATATTCAGTTTTTAAATTATTATATTAAATGGATAACTTCATGCACATAATTAAGGGAGCAAATTCCCCACAAATGTACTTCGTACAAAAAATATGTACAAAAAATATGCACATCGCAAAAACAATATATTTTGTAGAAAAAACTCTCAGCTTTAAGAAAAAAAGTCAAATTTGAAGTATCTTGCGCCGCACACCGAAAAAAATCGATTTTTCCCGTTTAATTGAATATTTAAGGCTCTATTGATGAGTTTAGGATAAAATGGGTATTTTTGTTCGAAAGCTGAAAATTTTTCCCATAAGATATAGTTTTACATTAATATAAATAGAAAAGTTTTCCTCGCCAAAAAAATTGATGAAAAAGTTGAAAAATTTTTTTTCTAAAATTTCAAAAAGTCGTAACTCCGAAACCGATACATATTAAGGGCTAAAACTTTCAGAGTATTTTTTTTTTATTATATAGAACATCTCCACAAATTTTGAACATAATCCGCGAGGGTCGCCCCGTAAAAATGATTTTATTTGGTGGAATGACCCATATGCATCTAAAAAAACAGTTACCGTCTGCCTTGACGTCTATAACAGTTTGAGGCAAATGGAGCAACGAATGTTTCGTTTTTGCAAAAGTAGGAATTCTTGTCAAATGAAAGTCCAAGCTTCTCACAAAGTCGTTTTTGCCAAATATTATTTATGGGACAGAAACGAAATTTTGATTTTTCCGCAATGCAATTAATTTCTTCCACAGTTCTTCCATGTTCTTCATTTTCGTCATTTTTTTCTTGAGATCCGTCGTCGTGGTAATGTTTTAAATTACTGATAGGATATCCTTTTTTTAAAGATTTTGCCACTTTGGACCGTAAAATGCAGTTTCCATTGCTCAGAATTTTATCAATGGCATACGGTCCTGTATAGGGTGCTTTTGCCCAACCACCTTTGCGATCATCTCGTCTACAATTTCGTACCAGTACCGATTCTCCAACTTTATATTTCACTGTATTTGCACGGCGCTTAGCATAAGAAGTTTTTTGCTTATTTTATTTATTTTTATTCTTCCAAAATCTGAGAAAGATATTTTAGCATCTCAGAATAAAATAAAATAAGTAAAAAAATTCTGATTAATCTATAAAATTTCTTAAGGGGGTAAAAATTCACTGAGGTTATTTTGAACATTTTTGCCCCCCGGTAAAAATTCTCTAGGGAAATTTTACCCCCAATGATTAGGGAGTAAAATTTCACTAGGAAATTTTTACAGGAGGGTAAAATTTCACTGGGGTAAATATTCCCGGTTACACCGGCACTAAAGTTAAAACATTTGCTTTTGAATTTTGCTAAAGTAAAACTTTTTACTATGAGAATCACGTTAAATCATTGAAAACGGACGAAAACACCGATAAGCCTCATTCCTATGGAGTAATTTATTGTAAATGTCGAAATAATTACATATAATACATTCGGTATCAAGAATAAAATTTTTGAGTTGAAATCGCCAAAGTAACATGTCTCCGAAGACCGTGAAGTTCTGATACACAGATAAAATAGGAATTACATCAAATGCAAGAATTTGGTTGATAAACAAAGTACAACTTTTAATCTTAATTTTTAATAACTCACGTGCGCGACCGAGTGAGTAGCTTCTTAAAATTAAGATAAAAGTAAATATTTAACTCTTAAAATTCTTTTACGGTATATCAACAAAATAATACTGGTCTACCCAGTGGTGGATTATCTAAAACCAGATAAAGCTGATGACGAAAGCTCTCGATGTACCTGGGAGTACCACTCCCCACCTGATAATTCTGAACCTCCAGACACTATTTCTATTTTATAATTTGGTTAGTCACGCATTTGTACCATATTTTCACAAAAAAAATCTACAGAAACAACCCCCAAAAATATTCTCAAAGAAAAATCAGAAAAATACTTACCCCCTTGAGGAAAAAATTGTGCAAATATATGTTTGAAAGCATCTTCATCTACCATTCCTGTAGGACATTCCTGGAAATAAAAATTTGCAATTATTGTTAAGTTTAAAATATATGGAATGTTGATTGAATACCATATTTGATAAGGAAAAAATTTCCGGAAATCCTCGCGAATGACGTCCAATTGTAATTCTTGTTTTTAGTTTACATTCCTATTGCATTAGAAACGAAAATATTAACAATACATTTTTAAATTCATGTGATAATATTCAAAATATGTTAATTGAATACTGAAAGTCACAAAGAGTTGAATATAATTTTATTAGCAATTCAATATAATATTATAGCGGATTTATAAATTATATTTAAACAAAATACATTTTAAGTTTATGTAAAAAATTTTACTACAAAATGGAAAGTTGATTAGTTTGATATTATTGTTCATTAAGTTAAAAGTCGTATGAACGCCAATCGGAATGATCAATAGTAGAATAATCTTGGTTGGAGAGAGCTAAATCTCGGATATACTGGGCCAAATCCACTAGCACGCTGTCGATAAAATAGTTAGCTCTTAAATATGGTTCAATTTTCAGCTTATTTTTTGGGTTGAGAAGAAAAGAGGAATCTTGCCAATCAACGAATAAAGTGTTCTTACTATTGAATTGAGCAATTCTTTTCCATATGACAGATAGTGGCTTAACCTAGAAATGTAACATAAAAAGTAGTAATTTTAATAATAACACCAGGTGTAATTACATACCAAAGCCTTTTCTCCGTTGGTCAAGGTCATGGGATGCACAAATCTTTTATCCAAACAAAATATTGGAGAATGAATGCAACTTCCGCAAAGCCGCAGGTTTTCCATTTTGTTTAGCAAAACAATTCTTGGAGTAGCCGACCAAAACACAATTTCGTAATACTGATATGCACACTGCAAAAAATCATGCAAAAATGGCCGTACACGATGTTCATTCCCTTCGGTGAATGTATTGTTCCCATAATCACATATAACTTGATCTACTCCAAGAACTAAGAGATTTTTAGCATATCGAGGTAAAGTCCAAGCTTGAATTGTAAGTTTGTCCAAATCTGATAAAACATCGAATATTACCTTGGATTTTTTGATTCCTTTCAGTTTTTTGTAAATCTTAACATCGCTTGCCGAATATTTGCCCAATAAGTGAGGTTTTGTGTACAACAAAATATGGGGCTTGGACTGGTCTAAAACGTCAAAATTACCCAAAATTATTTTAAATTAAAAGAAAGCTTTTTTACAAAATATTACCTAGCTGTCGACGAGTATTTTTATTCATTCTTCAAGATCTGCTAACGGTATAATTATGTATAATAAAATATAAGCAAAACTGTCAATGTTATGCTTTAAAATAAACAAAAAGCACTGCTTTCAAGTGAATCAACTCTGACTAACGGCAATGCCGATAAGATAGATAACTACAATAAACAAATGAAATATTCCGCTGCAAAACCCTACTGGTATGGTGATGTTTATAATAATTAATAATTCTTAAAGAATTTAACACAATTACGTTCTTTCAAAATAATAACATTATAATATTTACTATAATAAAGTAAATAAATTGTGCAAATAAATATCGCCATTTAACTTGATTTAGAGTAATTTCAATTTCAAAGCTAACGTTTGTATGTAATATTAAATTTATGTACACATAAAGCTAAAAACGTCAGAAAGCTTAAAGCAGTATCTACACTAACGTAACAAAATACAGTGGCGGATCTTTTTATTTTAGGGTCCGTCACTTATTATTATGTTATGACGTTATGAGACATCCATCTAAAATAAATTTTAAATAAATGATTCCGAGATTGTTGATCTGTATGGGGTCACCATTAGGACAGAGATACAAAACTTCAATGTTGATCCGCCACTGACCAAAGCAATGTTTGCAAGTTTAATTTATACATCATCATTTTTAGTACTTACGGCGTGGAAAGCATCTACATCAGTCAGCATCGGAAAAGTTTATTTCACTAAATTTTCAAACACAGTTTCGTGATCAGACCCAAAATAATAACGATGCCAGAAATAAGTAGTCATCTGCAATAGCCCAACCCAATTGGAAAGAATCAATAGTTTAATTTAAAAAATATTTTTGTATCCCGACTTACTAGATTCTTCGGTTGTTCGTTAGAATTCTAATCTGCTTTCAGTCTATAATAAGAGGTTTTATGGTAAACAAACATTTTTAGAAATGGGTTTGTACGTTTGTTTGTTTATATATTTACATTCCTAATGCATCTTACAACTCTCATCAGCATCACTTCATCCCATTCATTAATTTTTTTCATTTTTGCTTTTTTCACACGGAAATTCATTCACTTTATCCCATTAATAAAATTCCCTAGTACGTCATCTTGGCTTCAGCAAAGTTTGATCGGCAACGCCAATGAAGGCACGGCATATTTAAGAAAAAAAATCGGATGTGGCCATGCCCAAAGCTTTATCATACTTTTAAATAATAATAAATTTAAAAAAGTTTTTAAAAAAATTATTATTTTGGAAGAGAATATAATAAAATAAAAAGAAACTTTTTGTAAAAATTAAAAAAAAAATTCTTTTTAATTTGTAAAAACTATATAAACAAAAATAGGATATTTACACGAAAATTGAATAATACTTTTTTATTATTATTTTGGAGGAGAATACAATAAAAAAATAAAATTTTAAAAATAAGAAAAAAATAATTTTTTTAATTTACAAAATATTATTTTTTTTTGCGTTTTCGTGTACCGATTTTAACCAAAATCTAATCAGCTCTAGGTTTCAATATTCGTGTACTAAATACAAAGTTCTGTTAAAAAATTTCTATTACTTTTTGAGGTAGAACGCACACAAAATTTGACCACACACATACCCACATACAGACATTTTTTGGAAATGATGATTTTCAGCTTCTGGGACTTCAAACTGTCTAAATTCATCAAAATCTCAACTTTTTTTTTCTGCCACAATTACAATACTTTCTCAGTCTTCGTATGATAAAGTAACAAGAACGAAATCAATTGAAGTAAATTTTGCATATAATTTTAAAGAATTGAAGTATTTTTTTGTACATATAAAAAAGAAAAGAGAAAAGAGAATAAACATTTCTTTGTATAGTTTTCAACCGGAAAGTAATCATAAGTTATTCTTCAATTTTAATGTAATTCGCTAATAATATTCAAAATCGATACTTACGGTTAATTTATTCACTATCAAGCATTTATTAATTCATGAAATGCATTTTTTTGAATTTAATGATCAATGAAATCAATGAAATTTCAATCACTGAATAAAAATTCACAGCTGTTTTGAATCATTAAATTTTAAATCAACATCATCTTTCAGCCCATTTTACCCACTGAAGAACCATTAACGACCTTTTCTTTCTAAGAGAAATTTTCAAAAGTTAGACCCCACGGCTCGGTTTAAGCTCGATCTCATCCGGAATGCCTATAACCCTGTTTTAATAGTTGATGGTAGCAATCATCAACCCAGGGGCACTGACAGATTTATGTGCCCTCCGAACGTGAAGACGATTATAAAAAAGTTTAAATTCTTTCCAAATTCAAACTGGGTCCATTACAATTGTCAGCAGTTCAAAATACTTAAATCACTTGTGTGATTAATTTTATTGAATTAAAGAACCGCTAAATATAAATGTATTTGTCTTAAAAGAGTAGAAGGTTCCTAGCGAGGAGGCAACCGCAGACCAAATTTTTGTACACCAGATTTCCTTTTATGAAATTTCCTTGGATTTCCTAAAATTTCCCGGGATTTCCTTGGATTGCCTAAGATTTTCTTGGATTTCCTTAGATTGCCTAAGATTTCCTTGGATTTCCTTGGATTGCCAAAGATTTCTTTAGATTTCCTAAAATTTCTTTGGATTGCCTAAGATTTCCTAAGATTTCATTGGATTTCCTAAAATTTCTTAAGATTTCCTTGGATTTCCTAAAATTTCCTTGGATTTCGCTTCATTAACCTTTAATTAGGTAGGTTGAATTTTGCAACGTAAGTAGATAGGTGAGGTGCTTACAACACAGCAACAAAAACTTACATTTACAGTAATAATTTGCACTCATTTTTTATAATGTAAGTAAATTCACATTATTTTGGATATTATTATATAGCCAAATGTAAAAATAATAAAATGTTAAATAGCAGTTTTTACGAGTTTTAATATTTACTCTTCGTAACAAACGGCAAAAAGCCAAATTAATCTAAAATTTTCGTACCAACTTTAGTTTTGTTGGCGCGAACAAACAAAATTCAAAATATTTACAATAATAAATTATTTACAAAATCAAAACAAAATTTAAAAACAATCAAAATAAAAACTCAAATGCAATATAATATTATTTCTAAAAAAAAAAATGATTTTGGAACACGACAATATATCATAATAAAATTCAAATGGATGTCATCTAGGATTTTAGTTTAATAAATATATATTTTTGCTATACAGAGAGTTTGATCGCTCTTAGACGGCAGAAATAAAAAAAATTGAAATGCAATAACCCCAGATTTTTTAAATTACGTTATTTTCTGTTACTTTCATTTCATAAAAAAGAAGAAGAAATGAAACATCTCATAAAAATATAATATGAATAAGAAAAATTTATTAATATGAGACACGTTATAAATAGAAAATAAATCAGGGCTGTTCAATATGAACACCTTAGCCAGCCTTTATATTATGAATTTACATTTTTTAATATTTGCCTGTTGATAGCCTGAAAAGGATCACGTGTGAGTTCCTTTATATCATCTCGCGTGGTAGGTTGCCTTCAGCACACAATGCTTTTTACATAACCCCACTAGATAAAATCTAATTTTTCTAGATCTGATGAATTGAAAGTTCTTTCCAAATGATAAAACGTTGACAAGCTTTTCAAAATATTTCGCAAAGCAAAATCGAGATCCAAACGTGGAAATCTACATTCGTAGCATAATGTCGTCTTCCCTGAATCCACATTTGAATTTTAATTTATTTTAGGTATAAATTATAGTTTGAATTAATTTTTGAAAATATTTTGTTAATTTTGTTGGCAGTAACGTGGGGAATGACGTGGCTTTTTGCCGATGATGGCAGCCCCATGCGGTTGAGCAGCAATTTGTATTCGGATTATTTTGGGTATTTTGCGTTTTGATGTGTAACTTTTGTATTTTTGATACCCATTCAAGTTTGATTTCTGGAATTATTTAATTTTCTCATTTTGCACATTTTTTGGATCATTGAAAAATTATAATAATTTGGAAAGGAGAAAATTTGATTTAGATTAGTAAAATAATAGTGATGTTAATTCTAATAAAATTGAAATTTGAAGTTTGAAGGTAGCAGAAATTAGATTCGATAGCGCGACATGTGGTCTTGTTATCGCCACGTTTAGCGTTCCCATTTGGTTTGGATATTTGGATTATAAAATTTTTATTACAATAATTGGAATTGGTTTTTTTTTCTAATTTTGAATTTGGATTTTATGTAAATTTTACTAATTATGAAGAGTCTCATGTTCAAAAAAATGGATTGCTGATGGTAAGCCGATTTTTTTGGAAAGTTATAAAATTGGCCACCCAGTACATTGCACTATAATATATTATTATATATTTCATATCTATCAACCTATAAAGCTCATATAAAGCTGTTAAAATAGAGTTTTAGAAAACTCATTTTGAAATACCGGGTCCTCTTTTTAAAGGTAATTACTATTTATATTTTAATCGACTCATTTATAAACCTGAAATTTAGAGTAGAAAGTAATAAATAGTGTTCTAACCATTCATTTTGCCAAGGATTCAGTCTATTCACTGTATAAAAAATTAATTAATAAAAAATTTAATGTGTATTCAAGTATAAATTGAAAAATATAACGAATTCTTCAAAATCACCTGCTCCTATTCCAGAATATAGCTTTCCCCTAACTCCATTATTGATAAATTGCGTTTCATATTGATGTCCTCGAAGCCTGAAATTGGCATATTGAATAAATAAACAAATATTGTTCGTACACGAAAAGTTTCCCTTTTTTTATATTCAAACTACATTTCATAACCTATAAAGTTTTCAAATCTTAAAATTGTGTTTAAGGAAGTTGCGATGAAAGTTGGAATAATTTTGTCAACATTTTGTTAAAAATTGGAAGTCTTTAGAATATCTCTAAAACAAAAATGTAAATAAATCAAACCGATAAATAACTAATAAAAAGTAAAAGTAGGAACATGCAGTGACAAAAAAACTATATAAGAGGATCAAAAATATCGGATGCTTTTTCCATATTGGAAGAGAAATACAGGATAACTCTAAAATTTTAATGTTTTTTATTTATTATATGCAAACACTTAAAGGCTTTCATAAAACAGCATTTATCAATCTACACGACAGTTTGGTATATAAATATACTCAAAAAATGTAAACTTATTGAAATCAATATGGAATATTAAATGTTTCATTATAAACATTTGAAAAAGAAATCATAAATCAAAATTTATTTGAAAAACAGAACATTTTGTGGTTTCAAAAAGACGTGTAATTCAAGTTTGACAATATTAATTTCACAAGTTTTGTTAATCAAAAGTTAGGTTAAGTTAAGTTAAGCATTTTGATGTGAATATCCGAGTTCGGATCCTGTCAGTTTAAGCCGTTCATCCACCAACTAATCAGCAAGTCTCTAATACAAACTCTCTAAACTTTTACGCAATGTTGTTGCTAGCTTGAAAAAAATAATAAATAAATATCTAAAGCTATGTTGGCTTTTCTGTCAAGCAAGGTCACGTAGACATGTTAAAATGAATCGAGTTTTCCAAAATATTTTTGACCTACAAATGCGGATGAGATTGCCAAATCTTTGGTTTTTATTCTTCGGTGTTTATTGAATTTGTGATTTTAGTTACACGGAATTAAATTTCAAAATGAGATTTGTAAACTTTTCCAGATAAGAGTCGAATAAAACTCAGATGTGCCTTAGGCTTCCAGATAAGTTTATGTTTTTATGAAGTGTTCCAAGTAATTATATTAGAATCCAATAAAGCTTCTAGAGTGAAGTCGATTATAAGTTGGATTTATTACAGTAACGCGTAACGTAGTAAGTTGACTTTTACGATAATTGAAAATCATGATTTGAAAATAAAAGTAAAATGTAGAGATTTCAATTTATCAATATAACAAGAAAATACTCAAGTACGTAGATTTTAAAATTATGTTAGTGGTGTTGAGCTTCATTTACATTTTATAATTCAAATATAAATTTCAATTCCATTTTATGATTTAACGTGGAAATAAATTTTAGTTAATTAGCAGGTAGCAGAATAATATGAGAGCTACAAATTAACCGATTCCAGCTTCTAATCAATATCGAAATTGTAAAATATCTATAACTTTTGCATAATTTTAAATTACATTTTATAATTTATGCAATTAGAAAAACTTTAACTAAAATAACGGTAATCCGCACTTTAATTTAAATAAAACCACTCTGTTTTAGGATCTGTTATTCAGATTTTGATTAAGACTATCGTATCGTGGATATTTAATTTTAACGATGCGATAAAAACCCATTAGGAAAATAACCTGTTAAAATTATGTTCAGATTTTAATTCTAACTGGAAAAGATATTGTTCGGAGATTAATCATTGTTTAGTAATATAGCATCAAGAATCACATCCAGACGCCGTGTTAATAAGCCAGTCTCAAGAACTCTTTACGTCGTATTTAAAGTATGCATAAATCACGTTTTCATGCGGCAATTTAGTTTGATCATGGTCATTGCAAATCAGTATGCACCTGAAGATTGGTAATTTCGTTAATGTAACCTCGAAACCAGTCATGCACTGAGACTACCTAATTCATGTTTTTGACCGCTATATTGTCTTATTTTTCGGTAGCCTCGTGGAAACTCGGATATACATTGAGAGAGAATGAAATACATTTTTTTTGGATAAATTTCACAATGTCGTCTTGATAGGTCTTAATTACCTATTCAAACTTAATGTGGAACTAAATAATTAATTCATTTTATGTACAGTAAAACCTTAATTATTAGGGCTAAGTTCAAGGAGAGAGGAAAGTTGTGTAACCACCACGACGTAATATAAGGAAAAAAACAAGAAAACCAAGAGAACTTGTATCCCGTCCCGCGATGGTCTAAATTGGTATCTCGTCGACTGAAATCACTGATAAATTGTCGACCTTAAAAGTGACATCTTCAGATGTTGAATTTATAGTTATCATAATGGAATTGAGCGTTCCGATTATAAGTGCACGTAACTTGACTGCAATGGCCTTATCTTGTCGATTCGCAATCTTGGAAATTGCAATTTCTACATGAACGCCGGATTTCCATTTGTTCTAAATGGCAGAGTGAATTTATAAGCTAACAATTGCAATGTAATTGGGTAATGAATTTGATTTAATTGTATTTCCATTTTTTTGGGGATTCTTTCGGGGATTTAACAAAGTTAGATTGTGGTAAAATAAACAAAAAATATCGTCACTCTCTGCCGCAATACCTCCAATCACCAGCACACTAAATTTTGTACGGAGATACGATGACATAATATTCATTTTTGTTTTTTATTGTGGTAGCCTTAACAAAGATATCGGTAGCCCTGGCCAAGATATCTATATGTATCACCCCATACCCTAAATCTATCTATAAAAGTTTTTTTAACAAAATCCAAAATAAAAATAATTTTGTATTTTTGTACGCCACTGAATTTTTTCCAAAATTTTTATATACGTCACATAATTTTCAGTTATAAATCATTAGTTAAGATTACGAATAAAGTAAAAAAAATGTAAGATATATTTATTTAAATTTTATTTATTATAAAAACAAAGTTAGATTGTGGTAAAATAAACAAAAAAAATTTTCAATTGAAAAAAAAAATAGAAATCAGAGTCGGCCCACCCTGGGTTTAGCGGCATTAACTGCAGAATAAGTTGAAGTTTTTTTCAGAAAAAGAAAATCAAAAATTAAAAGTGTCGGAATTTGAAAAATTGATGATTTTTCTCAAAAAACTGAAAAATTTCATGGAACCTAACATCGAAAAAATTTTTCATATTTTTATCTGAATAGTACATTCAAAACTGAAAAATTTAAAGAAAAGAACGTTGGATTTAGTAAATTTTTGAAAAAGTTATGGGTATTTGAAAAAATAGCCAAATATAAATAGCCAAATTTTTGAAAAATTCATAACTTTTGTTGGGTTGGGTGAAAAAAGTTGAAAAAATTCTGAGAAATATATTTAGTGGGGTAGAAAACGAGAAAAAAGTTTCGGCCAAATCAAAAGGGGTCGGGTTCAAAAGTGGTCGATTTGGCGTGGAATGCCCCATATACAAAACTAATGAAGTTTCCCGTTTCATTGTGTGTTTTTTTTTATTTTGCTAAATGTGCAATTCGCTTTATGCATTTTAATTTAAGTTTAGTTCATTCTTGCTTTTCTTACGATGTCGACGAAAAAGCGAAACGATCTCTCGATGAAACAAAAGGTGGAAATTATCGAAAATCACTCTAAATTAAGATTCTCTAATTTTTGGTTTCTAAAATTCGTTTTTTTTTCTAAAATACGCTTATTGTCATCAGTGGGTTAATGTTATCAAAATGTTTTATGGCCCAAAGTGATCACATTAAGGTGGCAAACATCAAAGTTATTTGGCCTAAAAACTAACAACGATTAAAAAATTGAGTACGGATAACGTATCATGCTAAAATAATAAACACATGTTAACACATTACTGCACTATAACTAGTGAGCAGAATCTAGGGGTCGCCCTGGATAGATGGGCACCACATAAAAGAGGTAACAGGGAAAGCTAGGCGAGTCATGGCCGCGCTTGGCCCTCTGATAAACAGAAATAGCAAATTAAGTAGCGAAAATGGGTTAACATTGGTTAAAACCATTATAAAATTTTCATTTGCATCCGCAAAGCAAATCTATAGGATCCAAGTAATCCAAAATATAGCAATTAGACTAGCGCTAAAAGCGCAACGGTACATCTCGCACGAAAGACTGCAGGAAGACTCTCCAACATGGAGTCCATCGAAGAATTCATTCGAAGTGAGGCGGCTGGACTTTATGAAACCGCGGGCGCCTCAGAAAACCCGCTAGTCAGACAGCTCGGTAATTACCAGCTCGATGACTTTCTGAGGTACAAAAGACCCAAGGCAATCCTGCAGTCTAGAGCCTCACTCCCCCCCCCACACACAGGTCAGCCCGTCTAATATCCCTTATTTTTCAAAAGATGCCGCCATGAAGGGAAGGGGGCTAGGACGCCAAAAACCTGTTGACATCGAGTTCTTGTGTAAATTGTGTAAAGATGTGAAATTGATTATTGTAATACAATTGATTATTGCGTAAAACGCCCAACTGCCCTTCCAATTCTGCCCGAAACAACTGGATTACTCCCGAAAAAAAGGCGATGCACTAAAAGACGTGACTGGATACGAACCTGCGATGTAGACAAACTCTATAAGTTCATTCTAAGACACCCACCAAGCCCTTCAAAACTCCCCAAAATTAGCAAGATAACTACAGCTACGTAAACTGGAAGCGAGGCACACGCAGTACTGTCTCCCCCGCTGATCGCGTTCCTTAAGTACGGAGTCCACGCTAGGGAAATTGTATCTACCCTGGATTCCCAAAAAGGTAACGCGACACCGCAACCAAACCTAAGAGACACTCACTTAGCAAAGCTATCCCGGGAAAAAATCTGGGAAAAACCGGTTACGCGCAGCGGCCCCCAGGTTAGCGACAGCGGTTCCACAAAAATAGCCGGTAAGGCAAAATAGGGTACCACTTCGTACAAAAAACGCCCCCAAAGTCCCCTCATTAGACATGGAGTATACAGCTCAAAGCTGTTGTATGTGGTATCCAATTTATTCATGATTTGATTTGTTTTGTAGTGAACAGAGTCAACCGCAGTTGTCTTCTAGCCGTGCAACTGTTAATACTAAATTATAATTATAAAAATTGGATTATGTAGATTCCAGCCATTTTAGTTTAAACCAGTGTTTTTCTAGTTGAACGACTTCGGAGATGTTTTTAATAACTTATATTTAATTGTTTAATTGTTATATATTAGAAAAGATTAGAAAGTAAGAAAGTCTTCGGTTTTGTGTCAATTCTTGGTTAGAAGTGATCTTAGGATATTTTTATAAAAATTCAGAAAAAGTTTTAAATTTCTATAAAAAAATGTTTTGAAAAATAATAAAAAATTTTAGTAATCAATATAAGCCTCTATTTCACAATTATTTTTGATCATCAGTTGCATGTAATTAAGAAAATGAAAAAATAAGAGTAATAACCCACAATCCGGCTCTATCTAAACGTTAAATTTAAAAAAAACTTAGAGTTTCTTCATTTCCCAAAGAAATGCATAATATTTATAATAATTTAAATATCGGCAGTTAAAGCCTACACCGGCCGACCGGGAAGCGGGTAACCGTGGTTCAAATCCTGTTCACATCAAATACGCTGCTGTGATCTGAAAGCCCAAGATAGATCTGTTGACTATGAGGAAGGCAACGGGAAGCCACCCTATTAATTAAATTCTCTAGTAAATCATCTTGATCATCCAAGTTTGATCAGCAACGACCATCGAAGACACGGAGTATTCAAGAAGAGGAATAGTTGAAAATCAAAAACCTGAAGAACCACCTGATAGAAGAGACAGTGGATGACCACCTAACTTAAAAAGTTAGATTAAAAATCTAACACACATCACTTTAAAAATAATCCAGCACCTCGCAAGCACTTTCGAATAAAATTTTAAAATATGAAAAATTCCAAAGTGGAGGGGGTGCGTCAAGTTGACCCCTCCAAATTTTTTAATTTTAATTTATCAACAAAAATTCAAAGAAGCCAACACTTTCAAAATAATTTACAGCATTCGCCAATACTTTGCGAGCACTTCCAAATTACACAAAAAAACATTCTAAATTCCAAAATGAAAAATGGCAAAATATTAAAAGAAGTCTGTCTGTTTGTAATCTTCCACGATAACTTAGAAACGGTTAATCTAATTTTAGTATAATTTTGTATGTGAATATGTTTTAGTCATAGAAAGTGACTATTCGATTTTGAACAAAATCCGCACTCCATAGTAAACATATATTTATTATGTATGTTGGTAGCACGCAAAATCTAAAATCGTAAAATTTAGTTGTCGATGATTGTAGTAAATGTAAATGACTGTAGATCGAGATAGAGATGATGCGACAGACGCGAATCGGATTTTAGATATCACACATCCTGATTGCATTCTATAACGTGAAGAATAAACCCGTTGGTAAATCCCCCACTAAAGTAGCAATAAAATACTTTTAGTACGAAAAGTTAACAATAGGCTGGACAAATTATACCATGTTCCAGGTACAATATATTCCGTTCGAAGTCATTCGTGCGTAAGTCTCGCATGAAAAGTATTGAAAATGAAATCACTGGAAAAAATACGGATGTTTTCTTTTGTAATTTAAAAATATCGTGTATAAGAAGCCATTGTTGATTGGCTCCGCTTTTCTCTAATAGTTAAATGTAATGCTGTTTGCAGAAAATTTTAATTTAGAAAGAAAATTGCAATGTTGTCAACATTTATGGTTTCCATTATTTGAACAACTGGAACAATACTTATGAAATTTTTCCAAATACAAACTTGCTGTGGACTGTGACAAGGGTGATAGCAGTCAATGTGTTGAAATTATCCTCCCGGGGCATATAAGTGTCTAAAGAACGTAAATAGAAGTATAAATTACTGAGATTAACGCCGTAAAAATCCAATTATTATTGAATTTAATCGCATCGATAAAAATAAAATTCTAATGCTGAATTGAACTTTAATTTTGATTTAAAATGCAATTAAATTATATTGGAATATAAATCAAAAATCGTTGAATATTAATTAGTTAAAATACAGAATTTGTAATTGTCTTCCCTGCGCTGCAGAGCTGAATTATCGAACTGAATAAGAATGAGAAGGATTGGACATATTGACGCCTAAAATTTGATGAGGCAAAATTTAATATTATTGTGGTTCGACATTTTCTTCATTGGATGAATAAGACACCTTGTACATGTTCAATTTAAGACACATTTTTTAAAAACAAATTACAGTAAGTGCCTCTTGTTATGATTGCTTTGGGTTTACGAATTTGATTTTATAAAAAAAGCAATAACAATAAACGTTCGTGGAAAATAAAATGTAAGATTTGATCTTTTTTATTATATAGAAACATCGCGCTTTTCAACGGTTGTATAATTTATGCGTATTCGGTGAAAATTCCAAAAATTAAAAAGAAAAATAATTACCTGTTTAAATCCTCGATACATCAATTGTATTTCTTTTCGGGTGAATTTCGTTTTTGATGCTAATTTTTGGATTTCCTCGGGCCTGTATCTTGCTAGATGAAAACTAAATTCATCCTCATCCTCTGAAAAAAAAAAAAATAAATAAATAAGAATAATTTGGAAAGCTTTGAGAATATTAACTAATTATTTATGTACAAAGTCGTTTCTACATTATTTGTGTAAAAGCCAAATTGATTTGGCACTCGTTTTTCTTCAACGTTTATGTTGAGATTATACAATCGTTAAATATTACATGAAATAATCAAATATGGTACAAAATGTTTACATTTTCAACAGACTTTTCAATTTAAATCGACAACAAGCATAAACGGAATAAATTTTTTTTATCCTTTATTATTACCGTAATAAGCTTCTTGAAAGCACGTTAAATGAAAGCAAAATAAAAATAAAGTGGTCGTGTCTGAATACGACTAACGATTCATTTTACATACATTTACATAAAGTCGAACTATAAAATTACGTTTACATGAGTATAACAAGTTACCACGAAAAAATGTAATGCATATTTCTATTCCAAATAGAAAATTAATTTGGGTTTAAAATCTGCTGCACTTTTTTCCTTTGAGTATTCTCCGCATTTAGGTCAAAAAAGCATACATTAATCTATTAATCTTCCTTGGTAAACAAGAATACCTCAAGAAATATCATTATTATAATATCTTTATTACACTGCGCTACTGATTTATCAGCCGTCCTCAGTACCACATACATACGTTATTAACTCTTAATTATATGCAATGTTGCACACCCATTAATTAACACAAACACAAACTGAATATTCAATAAGATTTTATTTTCAATCTCTGCTTTGAAAACCTGAAAATGTAAATTTATCGCAAAAACAATTAAAATTAATATTAATGATTTAATAAATTTAAATTATATTTACTTAATTTTTTCCAACTGAACAATTTTATTATTTTATATCTAACTCAAATAACATTGCCAGGATACTTGGAAAAATCAAAACTCCAATGTAAATGGTTTTGATTAATTAAAAAAAAATTAATTCAAGATTCATTATTATAACAAACAACATTTTGTATTTTTGTGTAAAATTATATGTAAATATGTAAAACATCAAATGAATTTAATTATTTAAAAATTTATAGAGTAAATCTCACGTGAAGTGAAGGGAGGGTCCCGCTACATCTTACCAAATCTCACCAAGGGAGGGGTTCAAATTTTAAGAAAAAGGTTCAATTTCTATAATCGGAAACAAGAAGCAAACGAACAGATTGAGTCCTTCATTTCAACGTTGAAGGATTTGGCTCATGAGTGCAAGTTTGAAGAATTTTTATATGAAGCACTGCGAGACCGATTGGTGTGTAGGCTGGTCAACGCGGATACGCAGAAAAAGTTATTTGGAGAAACTGAAAAATGGACGTTTAGTAAAGCAAATGAAATCGCGATTAACGATGAAGCGGCAGGAAGTTAAAAACGAATCATTTACGACGATGCGCAAGTTAACGAATTACGAAAGAAGAAAATTCAAAGAAGTGATCAAGGTCAGGGACGGTCGCAAGTGGCTTGGCTTAACTAGTGATTGGGCCAATTAACGGCCTTTCAATAGAGTATTACTACTTGTTGCTAGATTTTGGTAATATCAACCATCTGTTGGTATTTGATTAAATGAAATAAATATTCCTAATTGGAAAAATTGTTTTTCATGATTTTTCGTGTTAATATTTCAGTTATTGAAAAAATATTTTGGAACAATATTAAACAAACCCAGAACAACTTGGAACAACTTTCAAAAATTAATTTTTTTAAAAGTGCGGGGCTGGTCACAAATGTTGCTCGCGCTCCCGCGACTTCATTTTTGAATATATGAAAATGATTTTCTAGAACAATATAGAACTAACTCAGAACAACCTGGAACAACAAAAAAAAGATTAATTTTTATACAAAGTGCGAGGCTAAGTCACATACGTATTATAATTCCATTTATTCTTCCTTTAAAAAAACCAATTTTACATTAAATAAATTTTCCGATTTAAGTGGGAATGCCACCATTAGCAATAACTTGACTATCTGCAATGATATCAATGGCGTAATGTAAACTGGGCAAAAAACTACCTGAAAGTGGTAAACTGGGCCAAAGGCAAATTTTTCTAAAATTTTAAAAATGGTAAACTGGACCAAAAACAAATTTCACTAAAGCTTTGAAAATGGTAAACTGGGCCAAAAGTAAAAATTATTGATTGAAAAATTGTAGTATGGGGTTTGAAAATCAAAAACCGATACACGTCAGCGTATCGTTACACGTTATTAAATATCGAATTTATATGAATTTTATTTTTATTTTTTGTTTAGTCTTTGTCAAATTCAAGTTTGGACAAAGACAACCTTCGGATCCACCGTAGGATGTTTCAGCTGAAACGAGTTTCACCATTTTCTAGTTCCACCTTTCGCGAGTTCTTTCGGCCTTCAGGGATATTTTTAATGGGTCTAGTTTTTGTCAAAACGGTTCGGAGCGCCCGGAGCGGAGAGGAGCGGAGGGGACCGGAGCGCAGAGTCGAATTTGACAAAGAAAACCAAGGCAATACACGGACCCATCATAAAAAATATGCGCGAAAAGGTTGCAGTTAGTTTCTAATATTTTTTTGAAATAATGATATCAAAAAAGAATTCACACCGGCACACCCTGCCTGCAACACTTTTATACCTTAAATTTGGCTTTGGCCCAGTTTACTACTTTTAAAATTTTAGGCAAAAGTGACTTTGGCACAGTTTACTACTTTCATAATTTTAGTTAAAAGTGCTTTTCGCCCATTTTACCATTTTTTAAATTTGGCCCAGTTTACAATTGGCCTAGTTTATATTCACCCATATCAATATGCTATTCGAAGATACCTTTAATTTTAATTTCAAATATTACTTATTTATTCAATCGCCAATCATCCAAACATAATTCAACTTTGTCAAAATTTAGGACAATTTCCAAATAAAAATAATTAAAATAACTCACGTTAAATCAAAACACTTTTATTGGCAAAAATATCAAAACTCAAAATTAAGAGACAATTTGGTCTTGACTGCTTTACAAAGCCGAACATAGACTAGGTTCCCCACTTAGCTGATCTGACGTCCACTAGTAAGCGGGAAATAGTACGGTGCAATTAGACCCAAACCTTAACATCCAAAGTAAAATTTTCCCTTCAGGTCCATATTGTTCTATACAGTCCACAAATTGCTTGGTAAAAAGTTACACCATTTTAAGCGTCGGTTTTGGGGGAACAGGGGGGGGGGAGTTGGTAAATTACTAAGCTTTATTAGTTTTTCTTCAATATTTCGAAAACTATGCGGTTTAGCCCAAAAGTGCTTTATACAAAAATAATCTACATTAAATTGCAAACAACAATAGCAAAAAAACACAAAAGATGAAGTCTCACTAACATTGAAGTGAAAGTAGAAGACTCAATCCATGCAAATATCAATCAAAGTGAATTTCTAGCTAACGCTATCTACAGGAAGGGGAAAATTACACCGTATAGGAAACTGCAAGCCAACAACGCTCTTCGTACGAAACTTCTAGTCTTGAACAATTCCCTCAAAGCTGACCCCAGTGCGATGACTGACGCTAGAGAGCATTTCCTTCTTGGGATGTTTGGAGTCAAAAGCACTGAAGATCTAGATTGTTTTCATTACCAGTGTCACTTGCAGGCTGTTACAAAGCAGCCTATACATTCACTGTTCAAGTTGGCTGCACTTCCCCCACTTCAGCAGGTTTTAGGCAGCATTCATTTAGAACCTACCACCAGGTGCAGCATTGGATGAAAGCAAAAAAGAATCAGCTCGAGTGGGAGTGGAAGAAGATTGGCGAACACCTGAGACCAATACTTTCCGCATAGTGTGAAAATTCATGAAAAGAAGCCTCGTTTCCCTTAAAACGTAGCGCCCCTTGAGAAGGTGGTGAAGTTGTCGTTCCTTCAAGGGTTTATCACTAGCCACTAAAATCGCAATTTGCGTTTACAAAACACAATCCTGCATAAAAACGCCTGAAGTGTGCAGTTACTAGCAAGAGGTTCGTATCTGATCGCTATCACTAAGAGTATATCTGAGCACACGGACGGGTAACAGAATATCTGGGTAGAAATCGTTGTTTGATCTCCATCCAAAATGCATGTAAAATTTCGATTTTCAAATGCCGCTTTCCCAAAAACTAATAGATATCCGCAATAATTTTCTTTTAAATGCACTGAAAATCGTCCTCTTTTCAGTAGTGTATAGAAAAAAGTTCAATTCGTAGGGACGATTACGTGACAGTATAACGTCTAAACTTCATAATTTTCTTGTCAAATCACAAATACATTCTTTGACTTGGCCTAATAATCATATCTGAATAAAAGGTTTTGCTATTTTTAAGTGCTATTTTTTAAAAATTCAATTTACGGGAGTATCAGTGTCATCATCCTTTTTACATTTTTGTCGGAATTTTCTCTTGATTTTTCAATTATTTCTTATTCGCGAGTAATTATGAGTAATTATGTGTAATCAAGAAATTATCTTTCTGTTTAAGAATGTTCTCATTTTTAAATAAATTTTGCATGTTTTCTCTTCATTCTTCGTTTCCTTCTACAATTTAGTTTTCAATTCCGTACATTTTTTAAAATTTTTGTTTGCTTATTTTTAAATTATGTATAAATTGTAAAATCTGATGCTTCAGTGCATAGACTACCAAGTCGAAATCCTTGGTTCGAACCTGAGTAGAACTGGAACTTGATTCTAACCGTTCTCCCTCGGCAGGCAGTGGCAAACCACCGAGGACCACTTCCCTGGGGAAGTGGTCCACTCTGGGTTGTAGTGCTACTGATGAATTTTTTATTAATTATTTTAAATTAAATTATCAAATCAATTGTTAATACTTTCAAAATTTTAGTAGCATTCGCATAATAATTAAATTATATTTGTAGCCTTCGGGTTATATATATTTTTATCACTAAATTCTCTATTATCTTAAGTAAATTATTAGCAGGTTCCGTGATTTTTTACATCGAGCCTCACGTTGTTGGGATGCCAATTAAGATGTACTATTTCATAAATTTAAAAAATTCCAAACAAAACGGATTTTCCAAAAAATATAAATTTATAAAAATATTGTTCGGGTAACTATTCCAATTCACAAAACTATAAAATTCCAAATCGCAAATGCCAAAATTTTGAAACTAATTTCCATTTTTAATGCAAAATTCAAATTTAAATAAATTTTCATGTATTCCACGGAACAGTAAATTTTTAAAATAACTCGCAACACATGCAACGATATCAAACCGGGATGGTACGTTTCGGCGCAGCCGGTTCGGCGCGAAGACGTTTCGGCGTGAAGACGTTTCGGCGCGAAGACGTTTCGGCGCGAAGACGTTTCGGAGCGAAGACTTTTCGGCGCGAGAATAAAATATTTTAAAATTTTTGATCTACTTTAAATTGATACATTAATAGATAAGTAATATAAATAATAAATATATTAAAACTATACATGTATAGAAAATAAGTTAATGTAACTACTGTGTTACCAATTCTTTTTATTTAATTTTATTGGCTTTCGAGTTATGAATTAAAGTAAGTAAAAAAATATTTAAAAATTCAAGATTTTTCTTTTGATTATTTTGAAAACCTCGTATCTTTTAAACGACACATTTTACAAAGGATTACAGTTTAAAATTCCTCGGTTGGTACCGTTTAAGAATTAAATACATTATATCGTTGATTGATAAATAGTAAAGATACGCAATGCAATAGGAAATTGTTGCTTATCCTCCCATATCAGGTATTTCAACACCCCACTGCCTCTTAGCCAACAAACTCAGTGGTGAGGGTGGTGAGCAAGTGCCGCCACCAACAGTATTATAATTATAAAGATTATACTGTATAATGATTATAATTAATACTAATTTAGTTATTTGGAATTTAATGAAATTATTACATTTTTTATCTTTTTATTGTACTATACAAACTTGTTAATTTAAATTATATTATCTAATATTGTTTATAATAATTGTACCTAACACTGTATTAAGTAAATAATTTGTTGTGAAGGTGTTTTATTATATTATAATATAATCGACTATCTGCGAGGATTATCGTATAATTACGAAATAAATCCTTAACATTTTTTTATTTTTTATACATGTGTATTAATTTTAATAAATTTATTATATATATTATTTATCTATTAATGTTTAAATTTTTCCACATTATTTTTATTTTTATTTCTTTTTAAAATATTTTATTCTCGCGCCGAACCGGCTGCGCCGAAACGTCGTAGACCGATATCAAACTTCACCTGACAATACCTTTAATTTTTAATTAAGATTTCAATTTACCAATCTATCCAATCTCCAAGAATTATTAAAAATCCAAAAATCATATCTTTTAAAAAATATCCAATTGGTCCAATATGAGGCAATTTAAGATCCAAAAGTCAAATCACCTATGCAAATTATCACCTATTTTTTATTTTGCAAAAATAATCAACTCAAAACAAAATTGCAAGTAAATTTCAAAAGACAAACTTATTTGCCTCAACCGCAAGAGCAACCATCTCAATAGCAAAACGTCTGGTTTCCCCACTTAGTTGTTGCCATCTCGACTAGGTGGTGGGAAAACCAGAAAACTCATAAATGTACAGTCTATAACAATAAAAATAAAAATTTTTAAACAAAATATTAAATTTACAATAAAATCAAATTATCCAATAGAGAATTTTGGAACATGACAATAGATATACAGTAGCAGTCATGGAAATTGCATCGATGAATATTTCCAAATTAAAATAACAATTCCCAATGAAATTTCAGTAACCGTACACAATATAAACACAACACGCACACAAAGGTAGGTTTTTCAAACCGGGGGATCTGGGAAGTATAGAATACTCTCCAGTACACCAGAGATTGTGCGCAAAAAAGTGTTATTGAACTTAAGTTTCAAACCTTAAATCTAATTTCTAAAAATCGAAGATTTTTTATTTGAAATTCAATAACACATTTTCTTTCTTTGAACCCAATCACTAAGGTGCTAAGGGGTATTCCACACACCCAGACCCCCCGGTTTGAAAAACCAAGCTTTGTGATTGTGTTCAAAAAAGAAAATGTATTTTTGAGCTTATGAGTTTCAAATCAAAAATTTAACTTTTTATCTATTTCCATTCTATTTTCTATTCTTTATTATTAAGAATATAATATAGAAATCTATTTTTTTAATTCGAGAATAATTTCCAATGCAATTTCCAGGACCGCCACTGTACAATGAATAATTTCTTCGATCGTCGTCATTCTCTGATCTGTCAATAAATTTAAAGTTGGTGCTGTCTAGTTATTTTAAATTTAACAGTTCATTTTAAACAAAAGAATTTTTGTTGATGGAAGTCCAATTCATTTTGTGTTGTACATACATATATTCTATAGAAGCTGTTGATGAATAGATGAATGTTTTCATTATGAACGCTAAATCGTACTTCAAAGATATTTGAAATGCATTTTACTTGATTACTTGATTTTATTTGAATAACTTCTAGTTCTTTAGTACATATGATGTTTGCTTTTTGTTATCTCCTTTTATACTTTTAAGGTAATATTGAATAATTTTGAAAGTTTCGTATAGAAATTTATCAGCCGCTTATGTAGATATCAAATAATGAAGTCGTATGCATTTTTTGGATCGATTGAAGTTAGGCAATTAATTTTCAGTAATATCTTGTCCCTAACATGTGCTGAGAAAATCACCTGAAATATGAAAGACTGGAGGCTCCAGGAGGATCGGTCCTCCTGCCGGGAAAAACGTGAGGTTAAACCCTCACCAAGGGAGGAGAGGGGTTTGGGCCCTGAACCATATTGGTAGACACTTCGTGAGAAGCAAAGAGGTTTCACACCTCAGTATCAACTTGCCATCGTGTATTGAAACAGAACTTGAAGAATTTTAAAGAAATTACTGTCGAATCTCCAAACAATTGAGAACTTCCCGCGCAAAATTCATATTTTTACGTTTAGACTGATTCAGATTGTTCCAGTTTTTTTTCAAGCTATTACGAAACTTAACCCTGCCCGTGCCCATGTTATCCGCTTTTATAAGTAACACATACATTGAATATTACTTTCCCTTAAGACCCACAGTTCACATGCAGGGTTAAACAAAACTTCATATATAATAGAATGTTGAATTTTAAGTTATTTGGCTGGACAAAAAAAATTAATGTAAGTAAGGGACAAGTAAAGGGAAATCTGATGTATATAAGTAAAAGGAAATATTGAAAAATTCGACGATCAGGAAATCTTAGCAAATTGAGAAATCTCTAATCTATAGATTAATTTTCGAGAAGTGAATAAGCTTTATTTTTGCACCTCACTTGGAGCAAGGAAAATGCAAGAAAATCTTAGAAAATTCGAGGAAATTTTAGGAAATCCGAGAAAATCTTAGGAATACTATTTATAATAAATCTAAAATTGATAAATTTAACTCTTGACATAAAATGGCCCGTAGTGAACGGTACAATTACAATACGAATTTTTTATATTTGTGTAAATTTAAACAATGCGGTTAATTGTTGTTTGTTAGGTTTGGAGAACAACAGAACAGAAAGATAAACTTTGAGAAATACTGTATAGATTATTAATTTAATTCTGTTGACACCATTTCAAATTGTTACAGACGACCACATACCCGAACGGTCATTTAAATAATTTTGCGTGTAATAATTGTAATTAATTTTGTATGAATGAGAACTTCAAATAATTTTGCTGTTTACAATATTGATTGCCTTTATATTCATTCACTCAACATAGGTAATTATTATACCTATTATTATAGGTAATTATGTATACGACAAAGCCATATTTTCAATTTAAAATAAATTTAATATTTTGCAATAATTATTATTTATACAAGTACATAAATTATATTATTAATTTCTACTTAATTTTGATTGATTAAATTGAGCTAATTATACCGGGTGTCGTTTTCAAACCCGTAAATATGCATAACAATATTAATAATAATAATAATAATACTTTATTGATGGATGAAACCTTTTTACAACAAACAATTAACTAACATAAAATCTACAAATTACAACAACCTAATGTGTGCAGCACCCGTCGATGTAAAGTCCATTTCCTTAAGTAATTTCTTAAATTTGGCCAGAGTTAGACTGAACAAGTCCAATGAACCATCTTCATTGAATCTGTTGGCAAACCGGGACATCCTAGTAACTGGGCTGAATAAGCCGTAGTTGGTTGAATGGGGCTTCACTACAAAAATTCCTTTGGATCTAGTAAATCTTACTGGCTCCTTAATTTTAAAAAGACCAAGCAATTCTTTACAGTCTATTTTCCCGCTGAACAGCCCATGTAGAAAGCAGAGGTCAGCAACAATTCTTCTATCCTCGAGAGATTTTGTATTGCAGTATGCAAGGCAACATTCATCTGAAAATACATCTAGAGACCGACCGCGTTTATAGTGCAGATATTTAAAAAACTTGCGTTGAACCTTTTCAATTTGATTAATATGAATTAATATGAACTGACACAGGAACCATATTCGAGATGAGATCGTACAAGAGCGAAGTACAGTATATCTTTACCGTAGATGCCGAGAAATGAATAGACTGACGACGGATAAAGCCGAGCTTTTGAAGAGCTTCATTACAAACATTTAAAATGTGAGAGGAACATCTAACCGAACGCCCAGATCATCAATTTCAGTGACGCGATTTAATAGCTTACCATTAATATTGTAATTAAATGGAGTACAATTACCTCTTGTATAGGAGATCACCAAACACTTTTCAAAATTTAGCTCGAGATTGTTCAATTTACACCACTTGTATAAATTGTCAAGATCATCTTGCAAAAGAGAACAATCACTTATGGAACCGATGGACCTGAAAATTCTCAAGTCGTCGGCAAACAACAAGAAAAGAAAATACAGCAAATATTTTCCAATATCGTTGATGAACAATAAGAATAGGATTGGACCGCAATGAGAGCCTTGCGGAACACCAGAAAAAACTTGAATAGTCGACGATAAAAAGTTTTCGATACGGACCTTTTGTGTTCTACCGATCAAGAAGCTACGAAACCATTTAAGTATAATTGAGTTGAATCCAAGAGAGGAGAGTTTGGCCAAAAGCGCCACATGGGAAACACGATCGAAAGCTTTGGCAAAGTCGGTATAAACGGTGTCAACTTGTTTGTGCGTTTCAAATGAATCAAGAGTATTTGAAACAAATGATACTAAGTTGGTCGTTGTAGAACGACCTGGATAAAAACCATGTTGTTGCTTCACAATAAGATGCTTGCAAGCTTCTCTTAATTGATCGGAAACCAATTTGTCCCGAATTTTTCTGAATCGTTGATTGAATCGAAATACCTCTGTAATTAGAGATATTGCTTCTATCACCTTTTTTAAAAATTGGATTAATGAAACTTTCTTTCCAAACTTCAGGGAAGCACCCACTCTCCAAAGACCATTTAAATAAGTTATAGATGGGTTTACAGAGAGAAAATAGACAATTTTTAATAAAATGAGACGGAATGCCATCAGGTCCAGATTTGAAGCTATCGGGCAACTTGCAAATGGCTTCAAAAACCATACTTTCGGATAAACTAAAAAATTCAAAATCGATTAACCTTTCAGAAGTGTATGCATGGTTCGAGTGGCCACCGTTGTTATAGACATTCGAGAAAAATTCGGCAAATAAATCAACACATTGTTGACCTGAATTAGAAACATTGTCACCCAAAAACATTACATTAGGAAAACCTTTAATGTTTTTGGAATTATTTACGTGGCGCCAAAAGGCCCTAGGACAAGTATGTATATCTTTTTCCATTTTAGAAAGATACCCAAGGTAGAGCTCCGAGTGAAGAGCCTTTACTTGATCACGGAGAGTGCAGAACACTAAATAATCACCTAAGTTTCTAGTTTGCTTGTAATTTTTGTGTGCCTTCTTCTTGTCTTTAATCAGACGGCGCAGATCACCTGAGAACCAAACTGGATAGTTTGATACCCACATCTCTTTCTGGGGAACAAAAGCACCAATTGCATTCCACAGAATCAAGTAAAATTCCTCAACCATCATATCTATACTACCTAAATCCCCAGACCATTGACCAATCCACAGAAAGAAGATAATCATTAATTCTGTCATAATCAGCGGCTCTGAAATCGAAAATAAATTTATCAACTGCAAGCATGGATTTCGGTAAGTTTTTAACAGGAACACCGAGAGAATAAGCTTCATGATGAACTGACGTCCCAGAGAAAAGATCGACAGCAATATCAATTGCAATGTCAAAGTTAGCAATAACTAAATCCAACAAAACATCCCGACTATTGGGGAGTTGATTAAGTTGAAGTAGCCCATGGAAGGAGAGACAATCACTTAGCGAAACCGTTTTAGTGCAAGAGTTAGCCGTCGAGATAACATTAGTTCCATCAAACGCCCATTTAACTTTAGGAAGATTAAAATCACCACAAATTAACAGTTTAATTTTAACACGTCAGCAAGATTTGCATTACAACCTTCCAATAAAATTACTCTTTAAAGTATCCCAGTATATCATTAAAATCCCCAATTTGCCTGTGTATCCTAGCATCACGGTCATCAAAAGGGTTATCCTGATTGCTGGTAATCTTATAGCATTTTAAAATTTTTATAATTATTTCATTGGTGCCGGTCGTGAATGGATTAACGAGATAACGTGAGAGATTATGATAACGGGCTTAACCACTAGTATTACCGAAAAATATTTCAAGTTAAGTACCATATATTTGGTACCAATCTCAGGAATATCCCAAGATAGTTTTTTAAATCCAATATTTTATTTAATATTTACATTTAAACTGCCCGAAAAATGCATTTAAATGGTTCAATGTATTAAAACGTGGATTTGTTTTCATTCGGGTTTGTGAGGGATGGTGTCATTATAAAGCAATTGCAATGTGCTTTAAATGAAAGTCTAATTAATCAAGATAAAACGGCGAAATGGCGAAATTGTACGACTTGACTGGATACAAATTCGAATGACTTCGATCCCTTTTCATCTGTTTTATTAATGGTTGTTTTGCATTAATTTTACAGCCAAACCAAATTAAATATTTTTTAATCAAAAATTAATAATTTTAATTGAGTAATTTAATTTTAAATTAACTGATTATTAAAAATATCGGTGATTGTAAATTGCTTCCTACGGTCAAAGGTTATATTATAGAAATGTAGAAGTAAAAATCAAAATTTGTAATATTATATTAATACATAATATATTAGATACAGTTTTGCACACAATTAAACAGTGGTTTATTTTTAATCCTGATTTTTTTATTATTCATTTAATTATTAACAAAGTAAAATATAAAAACCATTTTTGTTCATGTATTTGCTTTATGTAGAATTGATATAAAACCAAAATTTTAATTTGTATGGTTCATCATAGAGACATTTGTTTTTTGAAATATATTTCACTGTTTTTAGAGTGTTTAAGAAAAAAAAAAGGTTGTTTACAGCACAACCATTAAGGTGACATGTATTATAATTTTATATTCTTTCAAGTAAACTAAAGGAAACATAATAGCTTTTTTTCATTTACCCTACTTGATCCTACTGTATTGATATGAATTTTTCCAGGATTCCAATCTTTCAACTGGCGGCACCTTCAGAAAAAATGCAATCCTCAGTTAGTTATTAGTTTTCCCGGCTAACTTTCAAAAATCCAAATCCACAATAAATTATCTTCCAAAATATAAATGGGAATTCCAAAATCCAAACCCAAATTTTTAATTTTTGTAATATATTGTAGAACTCTCAAGTAATATTGAAGATTAATTTCAAAGAGCGCCAATAAGAATTTTCAAAGAAAAAAATGCAGTAAAACCTGCAAAGAATGCAGGTAAACGTCACCTCCTCTACATCCTGCACTTTCAAAAATTCCAACAATGTAAGTTGAAAACAATTTTACTAAAATAGGGTATGTATGGTTTTTAAAAATTATATTACGTAAATGTACGAATTAAAGTTTAGTAGTTTTTCCAAGTCGTGATGAAAATCCCCCTTTTGAACACCAAATATAAATAACTAATAAAATGTCACGGTCGATCTACGAAACTGAGTTCTATTGTATTATTCACCCTAATTTTAGATAATCGGTTTAAAATAAACTTCGCACTAAAAAGTTTCACATTAAACGCTAAAAAATCTAAAGCTTGTCGTAATTAAATTTAATTCAATAAGTTTCAGGAACAATTATTTTAAAAGTAGACTATAAATTGCAGATGTGAATTTATTCGAGCGTTGGTATTTCAATTTACCACCAAAAATCAATTTTAATATTTAAATTTATGAGATAGATATGTTGGTTTCTGAACAAAAATCAAAATGCTTTTAAGATCAAATAAATTATTTTGTCATCAAACCCAATTTGAAAATTAATCCACGACAGTCTTGATAACTGCTGCGTCTCTTTTTGTAATTTTTTATCAGGATTAATTTATTAATTAAATAATCTGCGCTAAAAACGAAAATGTAATTTATCAAAAGGTAGAGGCTTTCGTGCAACTGGAGTGTCAAAACTAATTAAGTAGTAATGTAAAAACAAAATACGAGGATTATTCAATAAGTAAATAACATCACAATTTGTTGTGCTTGGAACTGCGCCACCTGGTGGCAGCAAATCTAGAAGCTTTCTTAAAACGCTAACAGATGGCACTTCTAGATATGTCACCGAAACTTTTATTTAGTTGGAATATCAGATAAAATACTGATTGCAGATATATTCAACAGAGGTTAATTATTTATCGATTAACTCATGTTTGTAGGTTTTTAAAATGCAAATTTCAAGTTTAATTTGAATCTGGTTTGATAAAAAATCAAGAAAGCCCGTTTATTCAAGTTACTGTTTTTATTATTTCCATAAAGAAAAGCTTTGCTTATCATCTTAATGGTTTTTCAACAAACTTCACCGATCCTGTGTATATGAAATATTAAATAAAAAAATTCTTATAGCTTCCACGATCATTTCTTGTGTTCTGTTATTCCATATTTCATAGTCGTTAGTAAAAACTTATCTTGTCCCTTTCTTTAAAATTGTATTTAAATGTTGGCTTCTCCAGTGCACAATTTTACACTTCCTTCGTGATCCCCTTATTTTGAGATACACGAATCGATAAAAATGCAAATTGAAAGAAAAAGTGCAGCGAGCCAAAAAAATACCGGTAATTACCGAAATTTTTTTGTGTCGAATTTTCCAGCTTGCGTATTTTGATCCGTCACGTCGAGTAAAAAATAAGTTCGGCCACCAAGGGACGTTCGTCCGTGCCCAATTTGGTAATGATGTGAACAGACCTTTACTTCCGTAGGATTAAATAATATTGTTTACGATTTGTTAAATCATCGTGGTACATATTGAAACTTTGTTTAAAAGTTGTTAGTTGTCGATGAAAGCTTCTAAAAATTATATTTTATAAGGAATGGCGTATTTTGATTGATCCATTTTGAAACTCGCTTTTCTAAAAGCTTTTATCAAAATATAAGCAACTATAAATAGAAAAATTATTAACTAGTATGTCGGTGTGAAGTTTTGTTTAAAAATTTCAATATTGTGTTTCTTAAAAAATTGTTGCTATTTATAGCTGATTTATGGTGCTTTTTGAAACTTGGAACATAAAAATTGAATTTGATAAAGAAAACTCATCATAAAACATTCTTTGCATAATACGTACTTCGTTGCTGTAACGTTATATTTATTGATAACGTAATATGATATAAAATGTATTTCATTCATCACATTGCATTGTGAGACTTACATCAAAAATATGAAAAGATTATTGTTGTTTAAATAGTCGAATACCTAATGCTCCAAAAATATCTTCAAAACGATTTACTAAATTTGAATATTTGCATTTGACGCTTTCCAACGTATATAAATATTATGTTACAGTTAAAACCCGATCCAACTAGTAAATACTTTAGTTAAAACTAGAATGGGGAATTCCCTAAGTTATATTTTTTTGAAATAACATACTATAAACATCATGAAGCTATAATAAAAATTCTGGATGATGATATAATTGGTTGGTCTTAAAACTCAGCGTAGAATTAAAAAAAATTTTTAAATTTGAAAAATATATTTAATCTGCCCGCCATAGCTAACCAATCAAAATTAAACATGGCCGTCCGATGTTGTCAGTTCTTAATTGGATTATTATTGACAGTTGCAATATTGCAATAATTCTTTTTATAATATTTTTTTCTTATACTAAACGCACTCAAGAAAATCTGAAAAAACCGAAGACTCTGTTTGATCTCCAATTTCAAATCAAAAAATTATGAAACTCCTCCATTAACTGACTGCGGTTGGTATAAATTGTATAGTATTAACTGAAATAACTTTAGTTAAAACTAGATTTTAAGTGAAAGCAAAACGTAATTGGATTAAAATTGTTTTATTAAGTTAATTCAGTTATTACTACATATTTACAATTTAATTAATAAATAAATTTAATAAGTAAATAAAAAATTTGAATATTATACTCTTTTTTATACTATATAGTCGAACGATTTTTCAGGAAATAAATGGCAAGGATACGTTTCCTTGAAAAATTACTAAAAGTAATGATGGAGGTCGAAAAAGCTAAGGTTGCCAACAGAAAACGCCTTTACCAGGATCATCTCGCAAAATTTGTGTTGTTGCAAGCGCTCAAGAGCAAGAGAGCTGAAGAAGTTGCCCTCCAACTAACTCATATCTTCTTGAGATTTGGTGCTCCATTTCATACTGGATAATGGAAAGAGAGAAGAGAGTAATAAAGTAATGGATGAGGTATTTTATATAATGGCCGGAATTAAAAATTGTTCATGGAAAGCCACACCATAGTCAAAGTCAGGGTTCGGTCGAAAGAGCTAATCAGGACTTAGAAAAAACGTTGACTTCATGGATGAAGGATAACAATACCAGTAATTGGTAGAACAATCTCCCTACAAGGCTATGTTTGGCATTGATCCAAGAGTAGGACTCTCAACAGCCGCATTGCCATCTGTATTACTTACAAATATCCACGAAAAAGACGACTTTCGTAAAATTATTGAGCAAATAAATGCAGAACAGGGTGAAGGAGAAGCTGAGGACGAACAGGAGGAAGTGGAGCGACCGGCGCCGCTAGCTGATACATCGTCAAAAAAATTTTCAGCCAGAAACGAAAGGCAAAGAATCTGAAAAACAGGCGGAAAAAATGAAAAAGATTTCATATGCAACCGATTTTTCAATTGACATCAGAGGTAATGTAACAATTCCTATTCCTGACGTCGCCAGAGCTAAGGCAGACTTCCGAAACATCATAGGAGTCGTAATCGAAAGGAATGGAGAAGGCCTTTACAAAATTGGAACAAACGATGGGGTTCTTAAATATAATAGTATATTGCAGGTAGGATTGCAGAATTTTTAGTTGGTATTAGTACACATGATTACTTATTATTCATAAGTAATCAATAATCTTTTAGATCCAAATTTGATATTATCATCTAAAGTTTTCTTAACTCGAGAATAAGTACCAGATAAGGAAATTTGTCTGAGAACACGACATCAGCGAAAAAAACTGCCGTTGGAACTGGACCGTGATTTTCCATTTGTTCTTGCAAAAAGATTGCATTTCAAAACGATGACGATGCCTGTGTTTAAAAAAGGGAAAATTCCAAATACCATAAGAGTATGCCATGTGGCAACAAAAAAATTGTAAATACATACATACGTACCTAGTCGGGACAGAAATTCTGTTACCTATGAAAAACCATTAGGTTTTACAGCTTAAGATTATAGAGGGTGGAAAACAAGTAAATATTATTTAAACAGCCTCCTCTTTTGGCAACTTGTGTAGACCACAGTTGAAATTTTTGTGTACAAGCAACAACATGGATTTTGGTACGAAAGAAAATCGGATAGCAGGTATTGCTTTACATAAATGCGGTATTTCAAATAGTGAAAATTTAAAATTGTTAAAGCCATAAAAATTTCAAAAATATATGTAAGTCGTGCTATAGAACGGTTAACCAATTCAAATGCAATAGCTGACCTCTCAGCTCTGCAATCCTCTGCAAAAACAGGTTTTTGGGGTTTTTCCCATGAAATGGTCACACAACTTCGGAATCGGAATCAGTTTACCAAGAGATGTTAAAAAAGTGGTTAAACCCCTTAACAACTCCCTTTTTCAAGAAAACCATTGGATCTCCGCACTATCGCACATAGACAAGACAACTCAAAGGTGGCTATCAGAAAATGTACCTGAGGTTATTACAGTAGAACAATTGCCTTCTGAAAGTCCTGATCTGAATTCTTTGGATTATAACTTGTGGTCAGTTCTTGTGGCTTATAGTAAGCCTTGGGATTTGGTGAAAGCAGCAGCATCAATACCCTTAAAAGTGGTGGGTGCCGCAATAGATGATTTTAATTTTGAAGTTAAACAGAATTAACTTAATAAAACGATTTTAATCTAATAGCAGTTAGTTAAAACTAGAATTTACTAGTTAGATTGGGTTTTAACTACAATTTTCAAAAATTCTCCATGAAATTTTGATTTTTTTGTTTTGCAAAGCAGGTGTTTTTCTGTAAAAATTTATTTATCGTTAATTTGTAAATAAATTTGTATTTACTGATTTTGTGGTGAAAACCAGGCTTTTACCAAAAATAGCCGCAGGAAGCGAAATGTGAATGTGTGTCTCCTGGAATGTATTTTGAAATTATGGCTTTAATTTTGCATTTTGGAAATAAATTGATTTTGAAGTAGTACTATGTAAGTGAAATAATAAATTGATTAGAATTTGAAAAATTATCCTGAAATTGAGAGAATATAAATTATTTAATACGTATTTGTTACGACGGTATTTTTAAGCCTTCCTTTAATAATTATTGGACATATATTGCTATTTTGCAATAAACAATATCCAGTTTTTTCTCCTTATATTCGATAACATCTCAATCGGGATAAACATCTAGGTACTAACGTTTCTTTGTTTTTCCCGGGTTTTTATTCCTTCAATTTTGTTCTGCGATTAATTCTACAATTTCTGAATTTAAATCGAGATCTATAACATTGTCAATATTTTTAGAAGGCTCTTGGAGATCCATAACTTTCTCAACGCAATTTCTCGCTAGACACTGATAATATTACATTCGGGACTTCACTTTTGAAATTTTAGACCCAAGAAAAATTTCGCTTTGCGATTTACGCGGTTGATATTAAACTTACAACTTTAATTTTTAATAATGCAAATAGTATTTTAAATACAACACAATACAAAAAAAACTTTTAAAAATTTTGAAAAAGGAGGCCAGGGCAAATTTTTGTTTCGCTATTTACGCAGTTAATATTAAGCTTAGAACTTTAATTTTTAATAATATAAACAATACAAATTGAATATACAACATAATACAAGAAAAAAATTTCAATATTTTATAAAAAAAATGGTTTTTCGCGATTTTCAACTTTATGCTTCGCGAAATGAAAAAAATGTTAACAATATAATCTAATACAAGTGAATACAACACAATACGGCTACTGTCAGTTAATGTACACCACGAATCGAGCTTCGATTTTTGCACTATTGGAAAGAGGACAATTTTCAGAGCATTTGAGACCGCACATTGATGCGGATTATCCATTAGTTTTCGAGAAAACGGCATTTGAAAATCAAAATTTTACATGAATTTCTCCATAAGGATTACGCACTCGAGTGTTCTATTGCCCGTACGTGCGTTCTGATATATATAGTCTCAGTGTTAGCCGTTAGACGCGATTGTTCATCTGTCGACTACACATCGTGCGTGTTGAACCCCTTGCTTGTAACCGCACTCATTATATTACGCAACATTATGCAACAATTTAAAACATAAAAAAAGCTAATAATTAAAAACGAGTTTCACCCTTTTCAAGAAGCACCTTTGGCGAGTTGGAACTATCTAGGGGGATGTTTTTAGCGAGTCGACCGCTCCGGAGGAAGCGGAGCGTCGGTTTTGACGAACGCAACCAAGGCAATCGAGAATCCACCCTAAAAACGATGGTCGACAACTGAATACAAGTGCTACGTATATCAGTAAGAGTATATTAATCCACGCGTACCGTCAATAGAACACATTTTAGAATATCTAAAATGCATGTAAAATTTTTATTTTAAAATGCCGTTTTCTCGAAAACTAATGGATAATCCGCAAAAATGTAATTACAGAAAATGCTTAGAAAATTGTCCTCTTTCCAATAGTCCAAAAGTCGATGCTCGATTCGTGGTGTACATTAACTGACAGATCCCGATAATTCAATATAAGTAATCGAAGTTGGTATCTTGCACCTGAGTCGACTTATCAATTATTTTAATTTTTCCTTTTTACGATTTTTATGAGAAAAAGAAAAATTTTGGAAAACTTTCATAATATTACAATATAAATTATAATAATAAGTTATGTACCTGAGAAGCTGCTACAATAAATATAAAAATAAATTCTGATTAAGGTGGGCCACTACTCATTGTGTTATTAATTATCGTAAATGACACGTGTAATTTTTGGAAAATTAAATGTTTTCCGTTATATTGAAACATAATCAAGTGATAAATACCCAAAATTCAAGTGCCGTATACATTAAAAACTAATTAGATAATTAGTTCAGTAAAAAAGACTATTAATTTTAATATTTTAGCTGTAGAGTAAAATTAATTATGCTCTTCCCTAAATATACATTGTAAAATTGGTCAACTTAAAATAGCAACAGGTAGAACTGCTATACAACGCAACGAGCTTTACGTGATTCTAAATGCAAAATTATTCTATTTTATGGCAAAATCGATATAAATATAATATATAGGGTGTGTTGCGCTTTGATCGTTACGTGAATTTCTTTAAATATTTTTTTAATTTATGAAATGAAAATTATATATACAGAGGGTCAGAAAAATACTTTTATTTGAGATATTTTTGTGAAAGACCTAAACTGGTCTAAGCAGCCTCTATACTCTAATTGTTATTAAACGACTAGTGTGGAACTGATGCTGCATTTTATTTTCTTTTTGAAATAAGTAAACATGTAAAATTTAATTGTGAACTAAAATAGTAGTCTACATGAGAAAGGCAGGCAAGGTTTGGTTTGGGTTAGGGTTACGGTGTAAACCGGGTAACGACACTGCAATTTATCGATCAATTTTTACTGCCAGTAATTTTAATTGCAGGTTTTGTTGATGATAGTAATAAATATTTATTGATACATTTGCATATTTTCTTACTCATTTTTTATCTTTATTGTATTTATTGTTTTATTTGTAAACATTAAATAGAAAATTATTTCAGTGAATAGATTTCATTGTAGTAAAAATGTTCACTACAGGCAGTTTGATCAAAATAATAAAATACAAGAAATTATTATTTTATTTATTTACACATATTTTTATGGTTTTGACTTTTTTAACAATAAATAAATTGAAATTTTAATTAATTTTAAACCTTCTGTTCACAAGTTTTATTAAATTTAGAAAAATATCTATTTTCATATTGTTATATGCATTGTGGCCCGTACCGGTAAGCCTTTAAAAAAGTGAGAAAAATCAATCTACCATATATAAAGCTGTTATCTAAAAATTCAATTTTTTAGGTTGTTAAATTGATGATTTCTAAGTATCTACTTCGAATTTACGGAACAATTGACAAGTATAGGCTTCGGGCAATTTAGCTTTCTACCATTTGCGGTTCCTTCGGAAATCACGTTAAAGTGGTTTAAGGTGCAGTCACAATAAAGTGACAAATCTATACCTCAAGTGGTACAAATCAGATAAATCTTAATAATATAGAATAAAATATTCATATTTATTTTAGAGCTTTGTTTTATTCTAATTCTGTTAGCTCTGGCTTCTCTGAGAACTTCATTATTCAATACTGTAAAAGGGTTTTCGAGGTTGTGGTCTTAGGTAAATATCAAATGATTTGTTATACCTATTAAATATTAAAATTATTAAATTCTTCCGATATAATAAAAAAAAGGCCAGAAAGCGAATTTTAAGCATATGTACCCTTTGTTCCTTACAAGATCATTCTGAAAACAAAATCAAAAATTTTTATTTAGAGAATATACAACTACGCCGGATCCAGGCTCGAGCTTATATTTTAGAAAACTCGAATAATGAAAATATTAATTAAAAGTAAAAATTAATAGTTTATAAGTAGGTAATGCTTTTAAAAGTAAAGGAATGAAATAAAAAATGTATAAGAAATAAAAAAAAAAATATTATATATCGGTATTAGGGCTGCCTGTGTGAAGCGTTTCTTTTTTGGAATTTTTAAAAAGTATTTTTCAGTTTTAACTTGAAAATAGCAATCGCGAATTAATGTACTTTTGAGAGTACAACTGCTGCTGAATGACAACGGCTGACAGCTCTCCGACTAAAATTCTTTTTCTTCAATGCGATGAATCAGCCTTGAACGTCGATTTTCAATAGCGGTTATATTGATCGAGCGATATTCAAAATTAAAATTTGGTATGCTTAACTACATGCGCCATCAATACTCTCCTATAATTAACTAGCTTATCAGGCGGTTTTCAGGCCGCCATGACCTTGTAGATAACGTAGATACCATTAATGTGGATTTATGGAAAACAAAATGTTTGGGCAAAGTATTGCCATTTTGGAATAAATTTTCACATCAGCAGCATTAAGGCTTCCTCCAAAATTTCTTGAATAAGGGAATTTGCATATAGAATTATGCAGAATCTCAATTATTACCTCTCCAGATAGATCTTTGTCATTTGTAAGTTTCCCGTTGTCGAACTTTATCAGCCCATAACTGAATGCTAAATCAACGGACAGGACATTTTGACTTAATTTCAATACTTTAAATTTACTCCACAGATCATTAAATTTAAAGCTTGAATGAATAATTGCTGACCTCTTTTCATAAGGTACGACAGGAAGAGTTGGTAATTAAAACTTTACTGCTAAAAGCTTTGGTGTTTTTCATGATCTCTTGAAGGAGTTTTTTGATACAATTTAGTGCGTTGTTCGAGATCATTGTAGCTTTGTCTAAGATTAAAATTTTAGATTTCCTAATAAGCTTGGCATCAGAGCAAGTCATCGTCATTTTCTAAGTGGAATTTTCAAATACAGGAACAGGAATTTTAAATTGGGAATGGTATGTTCTGCCACCATCAAGGAGATTTACAGAGACACCTGTTGATGCTGTGCAATATTTTCTTCTCCTCGTATACTAATGAGGAGTAATCTGTACATGAAATTTTCACCATTGCCGCATGGGCCATCAAGGAGAAAGCACCTGCTTCTCTTTCTCGTATGCTGCCTTTTGTTGTGGAATCAATAACGACTTTATTAATAAAAGTGAAAAAATTTTTTCACTTTTTTCTCTTTCTTGCTGGGTATTATAGGGAGTTACAAAAACAGTGCAAAGATTGGCCAGAAGAGTGGGAGTCCAAAATCCGCCCATTTTCTACGGTAAACGATAAACACATCTTGAATTTCTTTTAGGGCTAAATTCTCGCAATTAGTACAGTTATCCAAATGACTCTTATGCTGCCTTGTAAAATCCTTACAAAAATTTTCCTTGTACTTGGTAGAAAGGGTACATTTACAGTACAAAAATAGGGCGAGCTGTAGCAGCAGCGTCATGGCATTTCATATTTAATAGGAGGATAATTCAAGTCTTCTAATAGTCGTTATTACAAAAATCCCAGGTTAGATTTCTGCAAACATTTTTTTTAAAGGTATTTTTATATTTTTCCGAATACGATACAGAACATACTATATTCTGCTACCAATATAACATGACGTACACTAAGAAAAAACTATTACTGCGAGAAAGCAAACCTCCCTAACAGGAAAGTATGACGGGCTCAGGCTTGGGCCAAGCCTGGCTCTATCCCGGGCCAGGTCTGGCCCGTCATACTTTCCTGTTAGGGCTGCTCCTTCCAATTCACTTGCGGACGCGTTATAATCGCAGTTAGAAAACATTTGAATTGCTATTTCAAAAACTAGCTCAAGTATTGCATTCAAACTGTTAAACGCAATTTGCTCAAAGCACTTAAGAAAACAGGTGTTCGGTTAATTTTAGTGCTCTTTCAAGCTACCAATGATTTTTTTAGTCCTAGAGTTACACTTGAGAGGTCCTTCGTTAGGCAATCATCGGTAAATATGTCCATTTTAGATCTTTCTATGCATCTTTCTTCTTTCATACTTTCGCTTCTTCGGTCTTTCCTGTTTATTGCTGAACAATATCATCCTCATATCAAAGAACAATAACTTATTTATAATCCCAGCAAACCGTTGATCCTAGCTGAAGTAAGAGAATTTATTGGGGAAAAGAAGCACCTATGGCAGCGATACGTCCGAAACAGAAAGTTCTTCAACTGCTAGAAGAGATTATGAAGAGAATCTCATCCTTGAAGATGGATAAAAGAAATTCTACAAGTACATCAGGTCCGCATTGTCTTTTAAAGTAACTATTCCAGAACTAATAAGACTGTACGGCTATCTTGAAACCGCTAATCTTCTTTGTAAGAAATTTGTGTCGTATTTTGTGCAGAAACCCAACGGACCTCTTCCGCAAATTGATTGTCCCTGTTCTCCCGGGACTATCTCAATAATCCATTTCCATTAGATCAAAGTCGAAAATTGTATTAATAGACTGAAGAGTGAAACATCTCCTGGCTTGGACGGCATTTCTGCTCATTTATTTAAGCACTGTCGGGACACTGGCTTTTTTCCCCTATCCTTGGTTATGGAGAACTCGTTTGCAGATGGCAAACTTTCGGATATTTGGCGTCATCATCATCTGTAACTCCAATATTTAAAAAGGGTAACAAACTTGATGCCGACAATTATCGTCCAATCAGCTTTACTCCAATAACGGCCAAATTGATGGAAACTGTAATTTCTGAAAATATGATGCAATTCTTTATTGACAACAATAATGTAATACCTGAGTGGGAGCACGGATTCCTACCAAGCCGCTCCACCATGACTAACTTGCTGACGTGTGTTAACGACTGGAGATTTCGTCTCGATCATGACATCCCAACAGACGTGATTTATTTGGATTTCTCGAAAGCTTACGATAGAGTACCCAAGAGATGACTTCTAAAGAAATTGGCGCATTTTTGAGTTAAAGAAAAGTTGCTCCGCTGTTTCGCATTGGACAAAGGACTGTGCTTGGTTCATTGCAATTTATTACATATTGTGCTGATTAAGCGTCCCTGATCTGATCCTCAATGTCCTCTTATACTGACGACACCAAAATTTACAATAATCCTATATCTTCCCACGAAATTCTGTAAGATGGTGCTTCAAGTGGTGGATTCCTTTGAACATTGATAAATGTGTTATCGTGTATCTGGGTAAGAACACAACGATCTCTGAGTGACAATAACAAGGAATCTTTCTTGGAATAGTCACATAAACAGAATCTACAGCAAAGCCAAACCATGGTGTATCTTCTTTCTAAGTGCTTCGAGAGACCCAGTCCTGCTGTTGTCAGGAAGATATTCATTGCCTACATTTGGCCTCATCTCGAGTTCGCTGGTCCGGTGTGGTGTGCGGAATTGGTGCCTGATGATGAAGCACTTTTTATTGAGTCTGAAATGCGAGCCTTTCATGATGTGATTAATACTGTCCAAATTTTGAAATTTATAGAGTTTATATGGATCCGTCCTCAACTCGCTCAATATTGAATATTAATAATAATTGATTTTCTGAACCAAATGGAATACGACCGGTTTGGAAAAGTTCGATATGAATGGATCACCATGTATAAATATAATTATATTATTTATGTTAAAATAAGAAAACATAAATGTTAAGAAAGCTTGTAAGTGTCATAAAATAAGGATGGTAATATTAGAAAAACACGCCCCAGTTCCCGAGTCGATACATATATTCAAAGATTCACATTTTTGATTAAATTAGAGGACTGAAAGGAATAATAAATTTTCTCGAGATAAAGAAACGAAACAATGCTTAACCAAACTAAAGAGTTTGGCAATGCAGCACGAATGAACTTGCCAAAGTAAATAAATAAATAATTACTAGAAAAAATGTTAATTGAGCTATGTTTACTAATGAGGAGCAATTTTAATGGACTGAATTTCAAACGACACATTCGATCTTATTAAAGTAACCACCTAACTAATAAAACCCTTGCAATAAAAACTGTTTTAGATGTAAATGTCCCTATTAGTAACTATATGTAAGCTTTTCACGTTCTTCTAGTTTCATCAAATAAATAATCCACTCTCACCACATCAAAATATAAAAGGGATGCAACCCTCCGCTTTCAAAAAAAAGTAGAGCATACAGATGTCTTTTTATGAGAATTTTACAACTTTCTATCACATTATAATATATTTTCCTGCATGTTACATAATTACTTTCATGTAAAACATTATACACACGCACGAACTCCTATTTTATTTTACACCAAAACAAACCAATTATTCATCAATGAAAATTTTCTTATCTCATTAAAATGATACCACGAGAAAAACCAGTTTCTTTGTTCTCGGACGATGATTTTATTTTTCATTTGTAAAATGAAAAAGTAGAATTCCTTTCAAAGTAATTAAATAATTTTGTATCTTCATGTTGGTATGTATATAATACATTACCAGTTAATAAATTCCCCAAAAATCGTTAAAACAAGGAATTACGTAGAAAAACTATTCGGGATTGAACGAAAAGTTTAGAAAATTAAATTGTAGCTGGTTTCTGATGAAACCAAAGAAACAAAGAAATAAAATTCAATTCAATTCTTACTAACTTGTCATCGCTTTCCAAATAAAGATGTTTCCCTAATTTATTATTTTAAATATTAAATTTTCACAACAGATAAGATTATGTTAAATTTTATATATTCCTGATCAAATAAAAAAGTTCTTTCGTTTCAAAATAATAAAAAATAAATTGCTCAATCTGGAGTAGAACTCGGGTGTACTTCATTAGTTTTATATCACTTGCCAGGTTGATTAAACATTAATGTGGCTGATGAGAGAAAGCGGATTCAATCCTGTGTGCCAGTTTGTTCAGGACCTTCTACAGATCCTGAAACTTAAAAAAAAGAAGTTTGGCATTCTAGAAATCAGACTTTATAATAAAAGATGTTCCATCGGGGTCACCAATTTCAGGTGATGAACATACCTAACTACGCTCTCAATCGTAGAGCGAACTTCTATATTCTACATATTTTAATTTAACATTTTTTTATAAATATTACGTTTAGCTTTTTATTAAATTTAGTTTATTATTATTGGTTACTTGATATTACATTATTTACTTTATTTCAACAAAAAACCGATTTGTCTTTTGCCACGGAACATTTTTCACGATAAAAAAATTTTCGTAACATTTTGTTCAATAATTACAACGAAATAGCGCTTTTAGTCCAGAAACTGGCAATAAGCCTTGAGTACTTCTTAAATCTTCGTCAATAGCCCAATGCAATAGGAGAAATAAATCTGTTAGAAAATAAATTAAATTTTGATTCCGTTAAAAGTATCTACTACTTGTTTTTCATTTGCAAAAAATATATCGAAAAAATATAATGTAATATTACTACAGAACAAAATGTAAATTTTAATTGAACAAATAACAATATTTTTAATTATATGAATAGCGCAATAATTGTAATATATTAAGTATTTTGTTGAAACAAATGAAAGCTAAATGAAGTAGTGAACTGTTTAGATTAAATTAATTCAAAATTTCAGTTAAAAAAACCAAAAACCTTAATGCGATTATTGGATTGGTTGTTCCAGTAAGGTTAACCCCACCCCACGGCGTGTTTTTTATTATACAAGTTAGTATTGTTGAGAATAAATTGCACTCGAAAATTTCATTCACTGTAAACATCCCAGAAACCGTTCCAACTCGAAAATTACAGAATTAAAGACGGGATTTTTGGTTTTAGTAAAATTCTATATTATAACTAACAAAATCCAATTTAAAATAAATATTGATATGATGTTAACAGTTGCACTATTGGAAGGCAACTGCAACTAAAACACTTAACTCCACTTATTTACGTCGAGCAAGGGTACCATCAGCTAAATGAGCAGAACACCGACTAAAATGTAAAAATCAAAACTTCAAAATTGTTTATTTCCAAAATTAACAAAAAAAATGTATGTTCATCTTTAATTGAATCATTTTCTTTCAAAATATACAACAATTTTTATTTCATCTATAACACACACTATAAGGGTTCCTAATTATCTAAGTAACGTTCTATGCAAATGAACGACTCGACCTCAAAACGAAACAAGAAATAAATACAGTGGTGGCTTATACGGACAGGGCAATGAGGCGCCGCTCTCTCAAAATATATTATTAAATCGTTAGTAAATTTTATTATTATTGCCTACCAATCTATTGCAGAAGTATACTGGAGAGTATTTCATACTCCCCTGAAAATATGTATTATTAAATTATAAGTATTATTGAGGGGTAGGCCAATAAAACAAAGTGATATTTTGAACGACGTTTCGCATTCTATAACTTCAGGTTCAAAATTATACAATTCAACAATAAATTATAAATAACTTTTGTAATATTAAACACTAAAGCTAGGCGAGCACGGGTTATTAAGTTAAGCTACGATATTTTTCAACATCTGGCTAAATAGAAGTAAGTTATTTATTGTGTTAAATTAAAATCTCTCGTTTCTATATAAACACATCCGGGTATCCGATTCGCCTAAATGACAACAGATTAAATCAATAGTAAGCGTATTTAATAATTTAATTGTGTTAATTGGATAATGTGAATAGGGAATAAAAAACTCTCAATTTCGACAGTCTTCCTTTTATTGCCTTAAATATTAGTGCTTTTCTTGTAATTTTCTTTGCTACCACGAACTATGTTATCAAAGAGTATTTTTTTCTTGCATATACCTCTTTGAAACGTGGAATAGTTTCTATTTCGCCTTGTCCCTTCCAACTCAGTTCCTGCAAAGCTGCTACGTCCACTTTGTAATATTCCGTTCCTTTCCGCCTTTTCAGTGTCAGTAATGTTCTAATATTCCATGTATCTGCTTTAATAACGGTTTGTTTCTGTCTTTCTGCCTTCTAGTAATTCTTCATTCTCTCAATAAGTAAATGACGTAATAAGTATAAAAATAGTATAATGAAATATAAGTACATAAACATTAGAATTGCGTTTATTCTTTATTCTTCTGTCTCACTTTCTGTAAGAACCTGACCAACCTAAAAGACAAGTCGGATTGGTCAAATTATTACCAACCTAAAAAATATCGCAAGTAATCGAGTTCCACACCAATCAAGCTGCACAGCAATCGAATTTCTCATTAATCGACTTAGTCGTAATTGAAAATAAGAGTTCTAGGGTATCCACTTATTATGAGGCCAAAGAGTCTTCCTTTAAACTTTTCATAGTATTTAAGAGATACAAGAGAACGATATGTAATAAAAGATATTATCCCCAATGGCATAAAAAATATGGGCAAACGCAATAAATTGCTACACAATTTAAAAAATAAAATTTTGTTTGTAGTAAAACATTTAATTATAAACCCAAAACTTTATCTAAATGCACCCATAATAACAATATTCATACGCATAAGGAGTTCCTATACATAAAAACATTCGAGTTATGTGTAAATCTCGTGCTCTTCTTCAGTAACCATTCTCTTGGTCCACTTTATGTACCAACCTAAATAAATATGGCAACCAATCGAGTTCCACACTAATGAAGTTTCGCCGTTATTCGCTAGGCCGTTAAAACATCCTAGTTTATTAATATTATATTAATAAATCTGTTTTTAAGGGTTGCAATTTTTACTGGGGGTACATGAAAAGATGTGACGTCTTTTACTATAAATTTCCGCCCTTTAGACTGCAACGGTAACGTGTAAAAAAATGGTCGTCTTTGGTTCCATGCGTATTTTCGCATATTAACTTGGCAAAAATTACTTTTTTTAGTTTGAAGTTTAAAGTGAGTTTAAGCGCTAGATTTTAGAAGTGATAATCTTCAAGGTATGTATAAGTAAGCCTGATAGTTTTTTCTAAATATTTTAAAGTTTTTTGAGTAAAATTTTATGGACTTTTGGAACCGTTTAATTAATATTACAATTAACATTTTATAAGTAACTACAGAGGTTTAGTTATGCTTCCAAGTGAGTCCAAGCTAATATTTTTACATGACATGAAGGGCCAACATATATAGATAATATTTCCAAAAAATTGGCCGCGGATTCCCGCGGATCAGCTGTTGGTGATTTTATTACTTTTTATTCTATATAGATTTTATAATAGAAATTAATTTAAATTATACTCTCTCGTAATTTGTATTATTATTATTAGTGATTAATTTCGGGTAAAATATGAAAGTTATACAGGGTGAAACCTACAAATTTACACAGCTAATAATTAATTTATTGCTCGTTGATATGATAATAAATGCTTATTAACTGTGTCAATTTTTGATTTTGTCCTGTATAACTTTTTTGTTTAATCTGTTTTTAAAAATCAATTATCAAATTATCCTAAAAATCAAAAATCAAGTACGATAAGCGTGCAATTTAATTATTTAATTGAATTTCCATTATGAAATAACACCTCGTAAATTTTCTCAAATTTATAATTAATTAATATTATAATATATTTTATGTTTTCCCAGGCAAAAAAAAAATCCCGGTGATTAATATAGAATTTTTAAATTATTTTCCGTTTATTTATAGATTATATTTAGAGCGAATTCAAAGTTTTAGAATTTTACTAAAGTTATTTTTATTTCAACCCTTGGAAAATAACCCCAATACATCGATAATAATTTTTTTATTATTTTTCCATGAATTTGTAGGTCAAATTCTCGACATATTGAATGTTTCAAAACTTTATTCTGTTATTTTGATTTGCACCCCCAGAAAACCACCCCTATTTATCAATGTATTTTTTTTCAGTATTTTTCCATGAATTTGTAGGTCAAATTCTCGACATATTGAAAGTTTCAAAACTTTATTTTGTTATTTTGATTTGCACCCCCAGAAAACCACCCCTATTTATCAATGTATTTTTTTTCAGTATTTTTCCATAAATTTGTAGGTCAAATTCTCGACATATTGAAAGTTTCATAACTCTATTCTGTTATTTTGATTTACACCCCCAGAAAACTACCCTATCTATCAATGTAATTTTTTTCATTATTTTTTCTAAAATCCGAAGCACATTTTCTCATTTGGTGTGTTTCAGAATTATGGCCAGTTTTTAGTGTCAAATACCCCACTGTGCGACGTGTAGATTTTCCGAGCCAAAAATGCAACAATTTGTTTTGTTAACGTAGCCGCCAAGGTGAAAATGAGCTTCATCGGATAAGATGATTTTTCGGTAAAAATGCTCATCTGCAGTCAAACGATCTTCAGCCCATTCAGCGAAGCGAAAACGCCTCGGATGGTCACGAGGCTTCAGTTCTTGGACTAACTGGACTTTGGAAGCCATCATATCGCGATCCTTATGCAAAATTCTGCTCAAAGTAGTGCGAGAAATCTTCAATTGTTGCGAACGGTGCGGTGGCGAATTGATGTTGATGGCTGTGTGTTCGAGCACACTTTTAGCAACAGCGGCAAATTTTTCACTGAACGCACTGGTCCAGCACGCAGACAAGTTTTTTTTATCCAATAAGGACCCTGATTGACGAACTCGCTTCACAAATTGAAGACTCAGGACTTCGGAAGAAAGTTTTTAATATTTTCCAATTTCTAACCTTAAACTAGTAATCTATCACTTCATAAATGTCAAATTGGCCATATTCTTCAAAATAACAGAGGTTCAAATTCCAAATTTTACATCGGCCACCCGTTATATAATTATTTTCTGCGTTATGTATCGGCTCGCCAAAGGATGTATTATCCTGCTTTCAAATCATCCACTATCCAACTTTGTTCAAAATCATCCAAATTAATAAAAAATTTAGTCACAGCAAAACAAAAATTTTTTTCACTAAATAATTAATGAAATCGGATGTGGCCATCACATAACTTTCTGAAAAAGAACTCCCTATTTACCTAGGTTAGAAAAAACTACAATACTAATGCCCAAAAAAAAATTTTTTTTTAATTTCAGATAACAATACTTTCCTTACTAAGGAGTTCGAAAAGTAAAAATAATCTCAACAAGAGATTCTAAATTCATAATTAACGGATTATTAAATTTAGTTACAACAAATTTCCGCGCAAATTCAAAGATTTATAAATTACAAAATATTTATAACAAATTAATTTTAAATTTAAAAACAAACAATCAAAATAAAAATTCAAATTCAATAAATAATTTTTCAAAATACAAAATTGAAAAAAGGAATTTTGGAACACGACAATATATTATTAAAATCATTTAAACATCATAACTTATATCATTATTAAATCAAAACTATGCAATAAAGTGATTATAGCTTGCTGCACGGTAATATCATGTGTTTTAAATTTCTGATTCGCATCAGGTAGACTGGAATAATTTAGAAACAACCCCGAACTGTTATGCAATTAAATTAATATCTGGAAAGTAAAATTAAAGTGAAATATTTAAAACATTTAAATTCTAGGTTGATAGTTGATAGATAAAATATTTTTTGAAAATTTCGAAACCAAACAAATATAAAAATTTTAAATTATGTGAATAACTAAAAAGTAGCAAAATTTATGATTAGTAGGCCACGCTGTATATAATGAATAAATACCAAAATTGCGTCTATTAAGTTTAAAAGAGATTTTATAAGTAGGATTAAACTGCCAAAGTTGCACGAATTAAAATTAAGCAAAACTTCCTAAGGCATAAAATAGCTGCGTTAAGCAAACAATCAAAATTTTAGCAAAAGTCTTGAACTGCTACCAATCGCGTCTACAATTCGTAACAATTCCAAACATTTACATGTTGCATTTTTAAATGTTTATTTACAAATAATTATAATTATTATATTGTTATCTATACTATAACATTATTTATAAGATATCTATAGTACTCAAGTGTAATCAGTATAAATCAATCATGTATTTGGCCCTGACCTATTAGTGAGTGGATATAGTGGAACTCGATTAGTTATTATATATTTTTAGACTAGCTGAAAAGCCCGTCCACGGACGGGCATCTAAACCCGATTGGTTGGAAACTCGATTGATGTGCAACTCGTCCCAGGGGGAGTACCGGCGGTGCTTTAATATATTTTTCGGTTGGTAAAAAAGAATTGACCAATAAAATGTTTTTTTTGCACTAAAAAATGACACACTGGATCAGCAGCAGCAGCGTGCCGGGATTTTATGTATTAAGATTAATAAAAAAAAGTCGACCAATCAAAGCTGTTTCGAATCAAAACGATTCTCAAGGCATTTGAAACATATTATATTACAATTGTAATATATTCATATATTCATAAAATCATAAAAATTCATAAAATCGAACGAATTAATTGGTCAATTGTCATTGTTGCGATAAGCGGTTCGTGCGATACAATCGATTAAGTTTTATTGGCGGCTAAAAACCAAACTTTTTACAAAAATGAGGATTCTTAACCATATCTGCAACCGGATTTCCAATTCTAGGCCCTGGTAAACCCTACCTACGGAACAATTAGCTCCCGGATACTACATAGTTATCAGTTAAGGTAAATCTGGAGGAGCAGTTTTCGCTACATATGCAAGTGCAAATGGGTGGAAATTTTTATTTCACTATAAATTAACTACCGTTCGATCATATCAATAATTAAAGTTATTACTTTACACTTGGAAGCATATAAGTAATATAATAACATATTATATATTAAAGCTGACCCATTAAAACATCAGAATTGATTAACAATAAACGCATTTAAAAAAATGATATGAGTAAACCCTGTATTAGGTTTATTGTAAAATTGAATTACGGAAGTTTGAATTATGTAAATATCTAATCAAATGCTAAATCCAGAATTTCATTATTTATGATGATAAATATGAAACAAAATATTTTATTTAGTTCATTACATTAATATGTATGTGGTGAAGATTTAACTGTCATGCTGCGCTCTATAGATTTTCCTTTTATATTGTTAACTGAACTGACCTATTTTTTTTACATAAAATTTGACAAACCCGAACGCCTGATGTGTTAAAAACACCAATCGAATAATACAAAAATTATCCAATTATTATCAGTATTGAATTATCATTTGACAAGTATCGCATTCAATTTCGACATGAAATTTCAACTTGGGCACTAAATAACACAAAACATAAAATTGTAAAATACAAATAGAATCTCAACATTTATATCAATTTTTAACAGAAATTCAGTGAGACGAAAATTATTGTGATGACAGCAAATCTTCCCCGTTGAAAATAAAAAATCTGAATTGACACCTAAAAAGATTAAATTTATCAAAAATTGTAAAATTTCTAGATTTAAAAAATCCTTCTAATAATTTTCGGTTTTTATAGCTTAACATTTCCTATATAAACAAAAGCATTTATTGCTTTTCAAGACAAAATACAAATATTAAAAGAACCCTATCATCATGATGCAGCTAAATCTGCTCCCAGGAGAAACGCGGTAAAAGCATAGGATTCACGAAGCTTAAAATTTTATTATGAACCTTGAAATCCTGCTATGGGCAAGTAAAAAAGAGTCAATCAAATGGCACTTGACGTCACACGTGAAAAATACTAAATGTATAAATACACTTAAAGATGTTGAAATGGAAAACGTCTTTACTATGTCTCAAAAACTAAAAGCAATTCCGATTATGCGAAACAATTCAAATTCATACATTATGCAAAAGCAAATCAAGTACAAACACGTCTTTTATTTCCTTCTACTATATAGTATTTGAGGAAAAACCAATTTTTCTTTACGCCAATCAATTTACAATCAGTACGTAGAAAAGAAATTAAATTTTCCAAATGCTGCCTAATTACTACTTTAAAATAAGCAATGAAATAATTTACCTACAGTTTTCTTTGCAAAATCTTGCAATAATTAAGAATAAAACGCAAGCAATAAATAAGCCTAGTAGTTAACGTGATCAACTGCTACCCAGTTAAGATACCCTGCTGAAATACGGGAATTAGGTAAACTGAACCAAAATCATACTTGAAAATGGTCAACTAAGTAAGCCAAAGACAAACTTCACTAAAATTTAAAAAATGGCAAATTGAGCAAAAGGCAAATTTCACTAAAATTTTGGAAATAGTAAACTGGATCACAGACAAAGGGAAATTCATTTAGAACAAGGTGACAATCGTTCAGAAATTATAGTGTGTAATTAATTATTATAAAGTCGTGAATATCCACCCTCTTCCTGGTAGCACACTTTGCCGAGTAGGAATGGTTTAAGAGGATATTTTCATGAGTACAGCGTTTGTCAAAGCGGCCTGGAGCGGATAGTGAGTTTTGACAAATGCAACTACGGCAACTCTCGGATCAACATTATTATCAACACCGGAGCACATGTAGTGGTTATCGTTTTTGTTTAATTTTTCTATTTTAAATTGAAAGTTAAAAATTAAAAATTCGCCATTACCTCCCAAGTTTTTAGATTGGTATAACTTAAAATGACTCAAGGAGAAGTGCATTTTGTAAGGAAAACCAGGCAGAAATAACTTTTTACATAATGTATTAGTTCAATCTGAACTAAAATTACGATTTTCAGTAAATGAAGATATATTAATATTTTGTAATAAGAACTCGAACAATAATACATACACGTAAGATGAAAGATCAAAAATGACCAACAAACGTAGATGAGTGCTCAATCAAATTCAAAAATAGGTTTCAATGCATCCAGCGCTTTGTAAATAACTTTAATTTAAATAAATTAAAATAAACATTTTTTTTTAAATATAAATATAAAAATAAAAATCTATAAAATTTTGAAAACAAAATTAATTATGACTGAAAAATATTATTTAACGGAGAAAAGTGCAAATAATAAAAATCAAAAAATATTTAAAAAAGTCTAGGAAGAGAACAAATGTGTTGAACAAATCAACAAAAAACAAATCAAGTAACCAAAAGGAGCAAATTCAATCAATAAGAAAAGATCCAGTTAAAAGAATTGAAAGCGGAGAAAGTCTAGTTGACGGTTGGAAGTGAAGTAAAAATAAAATCAGTTTACTTAACAGAATGCAAATTTGCACCCGAATAAAATTAAATTAAATTACAATTTACAGCGACGGACAGGGAAGGGAGAGTAAAGTGTTGGCCAAGGAGGACCCACAGTTAGTCCAAGCAAACAATTATCAATTTTAGATTTAAGTACACACATAAGTCAACACAATTTTTAAAATAAATTAATCTAGAAATTAACTAACATAAGTCTTTTTATATATTTACCACAAGTCGACATCTCGGTCGCTTTCGAGTAAATTACAAAATTTGAGAAATAATTTCATATTATCCACAAACTTCCAAGGAAAAATTCAAATCCGTAAATAAAAATAATGGTTGATATTTAAAAAAAATTACAATGCTCAAAAACTGGAACAATGTCAATGGCAGAAAAAAGCGACATTTAAAAAAATAATGCTGGTGTGTTCGAGGATTTTTTGTAAAACTTCCACTAAAAATTTTATTGCATTGGTTTCGAACTTGACAAGCTCAGAGTATTGTAAACCACTATATTAAAATAACCGATATTTCGCCTTGGTGTTAATGTGGTGTCTATGATATCACGGAATTAATTGAGTAACAAAGACCACCACTTTATCAAGGTTAGTCGCCCCTTACATCTAAAATGCAAGAGCATTCCATGGAAGGGGTAAGTTTCAGCAGGAATTGTCAGTACAGTTGTCAGCGTGTTTAGAAATCAATCTCTGCATGAAGCTCTAGGTTTGAATCTCGGACTTGACAGAGTTTAGCTCGGCCTTCCAATGTGCTTCAACACGTTGTGGATTCAAGTCTGGCCAATTGAAAAAACGTCATGTTCAAAAATAAAAAAAGATATTTAAATGTTCATTAGTTTATAATGAAATCTTTAATTTTCATATTATACCTTGCATATTTTCACTACAAAGCTTTCCAACATTCAAACACAAAAAAATTCAAAAAAATTTAATTTCAAATTGACTTTTAAAAATTAATTATCAGAAACTTTGTTTTACTGAGTTTTCTTGTAAGGCAAGTTGAGCTATAAATAAAACGTAAATTGTTTAAAAATAAATGTTGGAAGAATTGAATATTTGGTAAAAAATTATATTTCAGAAAAAAGAAGTTTAGGGGTTGTGAATTCACCGGAAGTGAATTATGTGATTTTTACTATTAATTGTAGGGGTGCGTGTGTCACATGCACTAAAAGGATATGGATTGCGAGTTAAAAGAAAATTACCCTTAAAACTGCTTTATTCGGCACATTTACAGCTTTCCCTTATTAAATCGTAAATTAAATAATAAAAATATACAAACAGCAAAGAGAGTTGATACCACAAAATACATTGACTGATTTTTAGCGAATGAAAAAATTGTATTGTTTGAAAATTACATAACAAACAATACACCAAAACATTTCCATCGTTCAATTTAAATGTGGAAACCTTTCAAAAAATTTGTAAATAGTACAGAGATACCAAAACTTTCATAAATGTGTTTGATTATTCAATTGTGATGTTAAAATCAATAACTGTCGCTAAGTATTTCTCTACATTGTATAAGATAGGTTCATTGGTATTACAATGTAAAATTTTCATTGTTTATCGTCAAAAACATAAAGTTAAATTTAATTTTCTTCATGTTTTATATTTGCATATTTATTTCAAAGACGTTCATAAAAACTTTATGCATTAACATATTCATTGATGCATAAATATGACAAATTTCAGTTATTTATAAATTGGTTAAAAAATCGAATGTATACCACAAAATACTACACTACGGTACCGAATATTAATAGCATACTGTTGAAGGCTGGTAGCTAAAATGCACTGAAATTAAAAAAAAATTTCCCAAAAAAAATTAAACTTACTTCTGACAAAAATCAGGTTATTTAGCCAAATAGGCTAGTTTAAGTAACCAATCGATTAGCAATAATTTTCCATAAAGAAAATGTTTTTTAAATAAATAAAAAATAAATGTCAGTGCAAATGAAGTTGATGAAAATGAAAATTTGTTAGCCTAAAAATTTATTACTAAGTTCAATGTGCGGTAGGCTATTGTACAACATTGTTATTTGTATTTGTAAGCATTCAGTTAACAATCATCGCAAGTTATATAATAAAGACACCCTTAGTACGTATATAGTACATACACATTTTTAGTAGCACTTCCAGACAATGCTTTTATTTTGTATTGTTAAAAAGTTTTTCTGCAAGCTAAATATTGCCGACTGAAATATACTCATTTACATATAAAATTAAAATTCATCATTAGTTTGAATAATATCTATGTAGTACTGCAACCAAATGAATTGCCAGTGAAGTTAGATTTATGATTTCCTAATCAGACAAGAGTTTGGAATCTCGATGGAGTAAGAAATATTAAGAATTAAAAAAAATCAACCTATGTAACGGGCTGAGAAACGTTTTATTTTGAAAGCAAACCTGTGTAGGTTTTCTGTTATTCTGATAAAATTAGTAAATATTTGAACAATTTTTGCAGGAACTAGATATTCCGACTTTTGGAAGTACCTAAAAGATAGTCGCTCTTTAGATCAAAATGACTTCGGGGTAAACAACTTTTAAAGTAAGGCCTATACAGCTTTATATTACGATTTATAGTGCCGAAGGAAATACAATAGTCAAGAATAACTTCAATAGCAATTTCTATCCCTGCTGAATTTCAATTACTTCTCCTGATAAACAGGAACAAAAATGCAAACTATGGCATATTTTTGGATAGTAAGTCTATTTGTTTCAGCAACAAATGCATTGAAACTATTCTAATATCAGCAGTTTAAATTATAGCATTGGGTTTAGTCATATGCCAATTGAATCAGAAATTGAAGGTTCTGGAGTATATAAAAAATATTTGTGTTACTAATCCACACAAGTGTGCAGAAAAATTACACAATTGCGTACTTTTTCTACACAATTGTGTGAATTCGTAATACATATTTCTCTCTGTGTAGGAAAGTTCCAGCATAACTACAGAGTAAAGTCGGAAGCTTTTATGCAAGTCATATGGCAGAATTCAACCAGGTCGGTTGAGCAAGGGACCAAGTAAGCTAAAACTACAAAACCATTATTAATTTGCCTACATAATTATTAAATTAGCTCGGCAGGGTCGGACTCAGAACGCCAATTTTGTTATAATAATTTAATTAAAATTGAAATTATTATATAAAAAATTAAATTATTTATTGGCAAAGCAAAAATTTCTTAGATCAAAAATGACTTTACAGCAATATTCAACATTTCCAAAGTAAAGATTTTGTTTTACTTGCCCTATTTTTAAATATTTGCTCTTCTCCGATCTACGCAAAAAGTAATTGAGCTTTCTCCTTCCAGGTGTTTGCAACCTTGACGTGGTGGGAAGGCTAGCAAGTTTTGATAAAGATACAGAAGTACACCCCAGAACGAGCAAAAGAAATTAAACCTTTTCACTCGGACAGGAGTCGGTTTGGGGTCGCCGAGACTTAAAAACTCATTGTTCCCGAACTTGGTCATTTTGGTTATGGGTGAGAAACCAGACCAATTTCCAAACACAAAAGTTGTGCTGCAACGGTTCTTCTGCGGAACTTGTTTCTGCAAAGATAATAGTAACAAGAGGCGCGGGAGCGTTGGTTTAGGTGACCTGAAACTAGACTAGAAAACATTTCGCTCCCGAACATTTCGCTACCGGGAACATTTTGCTACCTGATACCATATTATTCATTATTCATATTTTTCTTGGATTATAATCTAGGATACACCAAAATAAAAGTTTTTATTAATACATTAATCTATTAAAAATTAATACCGTATAATAAATGTCCGGGTGCGAAATGTCCAGTGCCGGATAAACCATGGGTGCAATGGAGCCGCCGCACCCAGCGCTAAAGTTTAGAAAGCGCCAAAATTGAGCATTTTTTAATTGTGCATTTTTATTCCAAGGTACGGCATTTTTTCTTTGATTAGAATATTCTATATGATATTATTAGCATTAAAGGCGCCATTTACCTAATCTGCACCCAGCGCTGAAATAACTTGATCCGGCCCTGGAAATGTCCGGGTGCAAAATGTCCAGTAGCGAAGTGTCCTAGAACCAGTGATTTAATCACCTGGGCTGTATGGATAAGGAACCACTAAAAGAACGTCGCAGTTCCTACGGTAGATGTATGCCAAAAAGATGCAAGGCTGAAGGGAAGCTCGGTTAAAAATTACTAAATCTCGATGCCCAGGCAAGCCATATGGTATTTGGACAAGTGGCGGAACTTGTCGGAATAAAAGGCAACGAGAAAATAGACACTCTCGCCAAGGAAGCTGCTAAAGGATATTTAGTAGAACCAGAACCAATTTGCGGGATAATATACCTGACCGCAAAAGAAACTGTCAAGGATCAAGGTAATCGCGAATTTTCATTGGAGGGTCCTCCAAAGACAAAATAAAACACGACATTCTCAATCCGAGGAAGACGGTAAGACTACTTATAGGACACTGCTGACTAGATTATTGGGGTTGCAAAAATTCTCACATGAAGAAAGTGTGCGAAGAAGGAAAAACACTCCACACCGCATATAATGATTATGTCAACATGATGAACATGAATACCTTGTGGTATCTGATAACCGAGAAAATAACCCAAGCACCCAGCGACTGCATAGTTAATTTCATTGAGGAAACAAAGCTGATGGATTAAAATTTGGAATACGGGGTACTTCAATAAGCATAGAGCTTCGGTGCAAGTGGGCCTGGAACCACAACCGGTTCAGAAATAATAATTAATAAATAACTGAGTTCTTGTTAAAAACTAATAAATACAAACGACGTTAAATACAGAACCAACCTTTATTTTTAGGTTTACAGTAAATAGTTCAAATATTGTGTTACTTTTCAGACTTAATTTTTTAGGTTTACAATTAATCTACAAAAAGTTTTAATTTAGTTAATGAAAGTTGGAAGACTTCTCTTCTCGTCGTAAGATGAACATCCTTTAATTATTCCCGATCGTTCCGTAGAAAGTAAAAAAGATCAATTATGTTTGCTGGCGAAATACAAATAATGAGAAAAAAGAATGACAGGTAAGGAAGGAAAAAATTTTATTAGTAAAAAGGTTGGCGCAAAGCACAAGAAAATAGAAAAACAGGGACTTACATTGTGACACGACGTTAAAATAATGAGGTTGCAATTAATTATGTCATGCGAAAGAATAAGTTAAATGATTTAGAAAAAGATTAAGATTTGAAATGAGGTAAACGGCGTGAAAATATATTGCTGCAAAACTAATACAGTAAGCTTTCGATATTGGTAACCGGTTGGCTTTGGGCCAGTAACCGTAAGCGAAAAATTTCCATTACTGGACACTGTTTAAATTTACAGCTTATTAAAAAATCTAAGTAACGTCATCAATCACTGAAACGTCTGAAACTAAAACGTAAGTTTTGTAATAATAGTTTTGATCAGATGTTTAGGTTAAAAATTAGTATCATAACCTGCAACATAAAATTAAAGTTTCAATGTATTGCAGGTTGCTTACTTTCAGCGGTTAAAATGTAATTACATTTTTGTTTTGTTTTTGCCCAAAAATTTGTGGGTTAAAAAGAACCACTTTTAATCCGACCGAAATAATGTACGTTTAAATCAACATAGTACGAAGTATAAAGACTATTTAACTCCAGGAAAGAAATTTATTACTTTTGAAATGTCCTGCACGATGTCCATTAACATATAAAAATTAATTGATTTTAGTATTCGGAAAAGTTACATTATAGTAAAAATGTATTAACGTTATTACAAGTTATAAAATATTAACCGTCAATCATTTAACAACTTTTCAATTTAATAAATATGTAGTTTTCCAAATTTAAGATTCAGCATGTTTTCAACAAAATAAATAATATTTTGAAGGAAATGTCCCAGTCGATATTTTTCTTGTCACATTAACATTCTCAAAGCGTTTGCAAGGTGGAAAGGCGCATTACGTTTACCATACTGTGTAATAAAATATTACAAATTTAATGCCGCAATGGTTCCCGAAAAGAAAACACACAAGCGATAAATGTCGGTCTTGCAAAGTATAATATTAAAAAATATCACCATTTCCAGCTGTAATTCTTATTGACATGGCATAAATCAAATATTTAAGAAGGTACATACACACAGGTGTAAGTACCCTTGGTTTTTCAATTGCTATATATCATATTATATTGATTATAACTTAAAAAAAAGATTTTATTTAGTCTTTGAAAATCATTTTGACAAATTAAAGCGATATTTTTTTCAAGAACAAGATGACATTATCTCCACTTGGATATACGGGAATGCAGTGCAGGTTTTCAATTTGTTATTCTACACAAACGAGGATTTCCTAGCAACTGCAGAGTGCACGTTGATTACGTGAGTTTGGATGTTGCAGGTTTTTCAGAAAATTCCTTGTTTGCAAGATTAATACGCAGCACAACTTCATATGATTTATTAAAAATTATATCTCATATTTTAACCTTAAATTTTTAGTAAAGATGTTTCTTATAAAAACGTTAATTTAAACACGTTAATTATAAAAATCAGTTCCAAAACTTATATATTTTTCAATATATTTTTGATTTTGAAGTTTTGATTATATTTCTTACGATTGAAGTTAATGCCCAATTTCAACTACTGTAGCCTATTCGTAGAATACCTAAGAATAGATAAAAGTGAAAATAATTTTGCTAGGGCACAACAGTATTGATTAAACATAAGAATAATCAGCATTTTTTACAATTAAGAAATCATCAGTGCGACGTGAATTTTTCACGTCAATGAAATTTTAAATTTTTCAAAGGACAGTTATGAAATTGGTGAAGTATAATAGTAAAATAGTAATAATAAAACATAGCTTAACACAATAGTTTAAATTTTTTAAGTATTGTTGACCAAACAACGTAGTGAAACGCTATGTGCCATATTGGGCCATACCCACTTTTTTTTAAATATTACAATGAATTGTTAAAAAGGAATTTTTTCTTTATTTTTCCCATTAACTACAGCACAATAAGTAACTAAAAAAATATTTTTTTTCAAAATTTGTTTAATCATGTAACGAAGGGTTAAGGAAACCATACCGTCGACTATGGAAACCGTAAGGAAATATGGAAATTGAGGTTGGTATTCCAACGAAATGTGAGTTGAATTTATTTTTTGTTTTTTGTTTCTGTTTGTTTAATTGAAGCACAATGTATTTTTAACGTTTTATTTTGTCCAAGTAGGTCACAATGTAAATGGTAAATATATAAGAATTATTAGTACTGCGTTTTTCGTTAGAATCTTCTTGTACAAAACCGCATTACCTCCCGCTAATAGGAGGGAGTGTCGTAAAACTTCAACCACAATCACATTGTAAAAATACTGCGAAATAGGACGGATTCCTGTACTTAAGTTAGGAAATCTAACCCATTTTACGTTAATACAGGGCCGGTGCTAGTCTCTGCCTACTGTAAGTAGCAGTGATATGAAGAACGTAATACTTACCTCCACTGAGCGTTTACCTCCAATAATAACCGGCTATGAGTTCACGCCTGCCTTACATTTAAAATGACAAACTATAATTTGTGTATTTTTCAATGCAACAAGTCGGTTTTCTACGTTCCTAGGAATACAAGTCAAATCACACTGTTGTAAATTGCAGCGTTTCTCAAAATTATTTCTCAAAAAATTAACAATTTTTTCATTTTTAAAAGCTTTAAATTAAAATTCCCAAAAAAATATTTTACGCTGGCCCCCATTTTCAAAAATTTTGAAAATTTATTGTTGTATTATGTTGTATTCAATTTCAATATTCAATCGGAAAACAAAATTTCTGAAAAAAAATTATTTTCAAAAAAAAGAAGGGCTAACTTCACGCATATTATGACTTTTCTCTTATGTTCAACATCACATTTTTTTTTGCCGTACCCCTTGAAAACATTTCACGTACCACTGGTTGAGAAACGCTAATCTATAGCATGAATAGTACGCAAAATATCTTGGATAGATAGGTTTATAATAAAAACCGTTCTTCTACGTATATACTACATATCCCCGCAATTGCAGCAATAAAAAATGTTTTTGTATGGAAATCATAGCGGATCGTTTAACTTCGGTACAAAAACATTTATTATTGGTTTTGCTGCATGTTTGAAAAGATACCTTAAAATTTCGTTATTGCAAAATTGAGAACTTGATTGCTAGCTTTACAGTAAAAGCTTAAGGCAGTAATATTCCAGCTTTAAGTGTTCAAAAACTCGATTTATTTGTAACATACTACTAATTTGGAACTGTTCTAGACTCTATAGAATCTAGAGTGTTTTCCAACAAACATTTTGTAAATACCTTCAGAAAGTAGTGTTTTTACGAATATTTATAGACGTAACTGCGGGAATAGTAGCCTAACTGGCTCAACGATTTTAAAGAACTTTGAATGACATTGTGGTAGTTTAGGGCGTAAATTACAAATATAAAAATTAAATTTTAGAGTCATTCAATAATACTGCAAAAATTCACAAAAAACTGAAACCAACTATTCGATTGGCCTCCTACATAAGGTTGGTTTCTCCCATCCCTTAAAGTTATTATAAAATATAAAATTAAGGATAAAATTAGCGTGTATTTTAGGTAGGATGTGTATCTAGTTCTGAGGGTGTTTCTAAAACTTCGGCCTCCGCTATGCTCGGGCGCTGCGAACCGTTTCGACAAACACAAACCTTAATAAAATAATCCCCCGGGGCGCAACAAAATTCGAAAATGACGTACCTCTAAAAGCCGGTTCTCGAATTTGGTAATCTTGATTATAAGGTTGGTTCACGCTGACCCCTATTTTTAATCATGGTTTTATTATTCCTTATTCCTATCCATTTTGCATTAATGTATTTATTATGTCGATATTGATTTTTCGTAATTTTCTTAACTTTTCACTTTTGACTTCTTCTGAACAACATAATGAAATATATTCAGCTCAAGCCTGTTTAGTATCGAATTTTTCATCGCGGGGTTCTTTCGACCCCGTATTAGCTGTGTTTCTGCAGCAGTTTTGTGAATTGTGAAACATTGTGAATCTATCACGCGCGTGCGCAGACATAGTTTTAACCTGAAAATTTTAAGGTGAGTAATGAGACCGATAGCTATAAAATTATTAGAAAATGTTACATAATTTTTCAGTAAATCTGTGTTTACATGCTTAAATAATTTATGTACGCCGGTGTACAAATTTGTGTAATATTGTAAGTTCACTTTATAAACACTTGAGAAAATCAGTACATTTTTTAAAATAAATTGCCGCTCAAATTCTAGTGTCAGAATAAGACAGCGTATCTTTCTCAAATTCATAACCAATGATGTAATCTATTCCGTCATCCCATTAGCTTAGTTCCAAAGTATTTGCAACTGCGTTGGCATAAATGAAATTGTGCCGTCTGTGCCATATCGAGAAAGTAAGCTCTTTTCAATTATTGAATCTGATTTGACTATAACAGTAGACTAGATTTAAATAATTCAAAAATGATCGGGTATTTGAAGCGATATTAAACGTTAGCTTCGCACATACTATTCACCTTGTTATAATATTTGCCAGCTTGTTAGTTTAGTTTTACAAGATCATTCAGTTGGAAGAGGGTTAAAACGTCTTTAGTTTTTTATATTTAATAAAACCTAAAATGTAAAACCTTATTTTGATTAACTATTAGCGAGTCAGGCCCCCATTGGTTTATATTACTTAAGGGCCATAGCTGTTTGGCAACTTAATACATACGAATAGAAAACAAAATGTTTATGAGTTGCCCCCGGGCTTGAAAAAAGTCATTTTATGTAAATATTTTAAAAATATGTATATTGTTTGGTGAGAATCAGGTTGCTAAATTATTTGCTTGGCTTCGTAGAGCGAAAGAGTCAAGTCGATATTTTGAAATATTTAAAAATTATATACCACGTAGAAATCGATATTTTCGAAACAAGTTTCATACCTTACTATTTTTTATTATTTTAGCTCCCTTTGTCCGAACCGATATTGTTTCATATTTAAGGTTATCCAGTGTTTTTCTATTTTTTATAAATTCTGAAAATATTTACTTCGTCGACCCCCGTCCAATCTAAAGCTAATGTCTATGCTGACAAGGTGTCCCATGAGCATTTGAATTAATTTTTGGAAGTTATAGTTAGTTTGATTTAGAGTGAGGGAAGAGAATTTAGAGAGAACAGAATTTATGTATGTACTTTGAACGGAGAAAACCGCTCAAAACAAATCTTATCAACTAAGCAAATATCACGATCGAGTTTTCAATCTATAAACATTTTGAACCTGGTGTTACCGTTAATTTAAAAAATGTCGTAAGTGTAAATAAAAAATTTATTTATTTACTTCGCAAGTAGGAAATTTATATCAAAAAGTTATTTCATTAAAATTTAAGCGCTTTCAATATTCGTCTACATATATTGCTACGACAGGATCAAGTTGCTTCGCGAATAACATAAGGAAAACTTCTAGCAGAGCTTAAGTTGTTCGGTTTTTATTATCTCGTTTAAAATATCCAAAAGTAAACATATGGATTTTAGAGGCATCACGTTTATATAACAGTAATCGTTAAAATATACCCATAGAAAAATTTAGGTCCTTCGACGTGAGACAGGTGAAACGAAGTTACGAGTTAGTCAATTTCTGAAGGAGTATACAATATTTAGTTTACGATCGCTTTATGCATTAAATTTCAACTTTTTGTAAGCGGTTTATGCTTAAGCATAATTTATACTTCCAGTATGATCGGTATCCCAAACCGCTATCCCAACGGTAGTTTTTAGTGTATAGCTAGTTCGGAAAGCGTTAGTAAAATTCGCAAAACCACAACAAATGTAAAAAATTAAGTAAATTCCATCTTGGAGGTTAAATTTTAAATTTGAGCAGAATTGGTCAACTTTTAGATTATTAACATAACCTAAAATTTATATCGTAATAGTACTAATTTTTAAATTATTTTACAAAATAGGAAACGGTGGCAGTTGTTTTCCGGGTATGGCCCGACAACCCTTGTTATTGATGACAACACTTACTCTTAATGGAATAAATTTACCGAAATAACTTCTACGTCACCAATATGATTACACCAAAAGCATCTACTCGAATTAGACTTATTTAGCCTATCCAATCACGAAAGGAATCCAAGTTGAATTTGCCGGAATCGCCAAGCGCTAAAAATTCAAAGAATAATGCAACGGAAATTAAACAGTACGGAAATTAAAAATCGTGTTCTAAAATTTTATAGTCCATAAAAAATAGTATTATCTTTTTTTTGACGTTTTAATAAACTTAAAACGTAAAAAAGAGTTGTAAATAAACTTGTAAATTTAAAAATAGAAATACTAAACTAGTTTCATTCATCCGTCATAAAATACACGCTTTACAGCAGGAGAAAATTACAGAATAATTCGAAAATATTTTTTTCTCATCACGCTGAGCTATTTGAGCGGTAAAGACGTAGACTTTCTGAGAAATCAAAAACTGTGCATTTTAATATATAAAATTGTGCTTTTACCACTGCAGTAAAAATAAATGCATTTTGATATTAGAAATTAGTAAAATGCTACCAGCTGAAAGCTTGCTTTAAACGTTTAATCGATTGCAAGTCCCTATACCTACCTTAATAGAGTTGCTAGTTGTTCAATATACTTTTCTGCGAGATAAATAGTTTTAGAAATGCTGCACATAGTAGACAGTGGTATATGAACCACAGTAATTAATTACACTTGTAATAACTGACATAATGTTTCCAGACAAATCACCACCAATAATTTTTGTTCAACTTAACAATTTATTATATTTAAAAAATCAAAAAGAACCTTGGTAATATCAAAATTAATGAGAGCATCTCTGAAATGTTAGCTGCAACTAGGATTACACTAGCTTGTCTACATATGAATATAGATACAATCTTTTTAAATTACAACAGAATTTGCTCTGAGATACACATGTATTTCTGTTTATATATTCAAGTCTGGTTAACTCGAGTTTGCATAAGCTCCAATTCAAGTTGGAAAGCATAAGCTCCGTACGGTGTGATTGAAAAGTAAAAAAAATATAGACAACAAAAATAATACAAACGATAAAGAAGGAAATGTAAATAAAGTGGGACAAGACTTCGCCTGATTTCATTGGAGATAAAACGGGGACAATTGAAAGTCGAGGTTTCGCCAACTGTTTATATGTATCTCTAAAAGTTTAACAGAAAAATATAGCAGCTCTGGTAACCGAACAGTTAGTCAGTTATCGCTCTAAACACTCTCATCGCTGTATCCATCCCGACATTATCAATTTATTATAATGAAATTAAATTTAATCTAAACTTATATATGGAATACTCTGGCGGGAGTCCAAAGCGTTAACCACTTTGCTACCAGTTGTTATGTATATATATTCTTCTGTAAACTTTAAAAATTACGAACAATTGCAAAAACTTCTAATTATTAATAAATAGACATTTTCGGGAATTTTTGGACTGGTCTGAATAAAACTCTAACTTTTCGTCGACGTTTCGAACATTTATTTCGTTCTTCTTCAAGACTCGAGTTAAGTCAATAATTATTATTTAACGTTTTATTAGCTTCTTTCAATAATGAGAATATAGGCCTACTTGTAGTGTTGTCAAAATTGAGCAAATTAGAGCAGTTGCATTTAGAGTGAGTTACCAAATAATTACATAAAATATGCTTGTAAATTAAAAATGTAAATTAATAATTAATAAAGTCTAAAAAAAATTTTTAATGTAAATTAATAAAACAGTCCGAAAAAATGTGATTCGAGGACAAATCGTGAACAATTGGGAACTGGTCAAGAGATAGTCACTTGAAAATTTAACCGATCGCGTGGGTTTGGAGATCACGAATGACTTCCCCACACTACTTAAAGTACCTTACCCGATCAAGAAACATTGACTCCTGGGCCCAGACGCTTTTTCCTTCCGCCGTACATCAAAGAGTTAATCAGGGAATCAAGACTAGCCCAAGCCTGAGCAAGAACAATATGGCACTAAGCAGGCCGTTCCAAGGGAAACCAACTCCAAATTCAAGTTAAAAACACACTGAAGAAACTCAAAGATAAATCTTGGTCTAAGAAAATCGGCAGTTTATCCACCACAGACAACTCGGTATGGAACACCCTTAAGAACACGAAATCCCCAATACCACCCATCCACGGCTATCGTAGAATCACCCACACCGACGAAGACAAAGCAAAAGCTTTCGCGGAAACACTAAAAAGCCAATTCAGCCCGAACGACATGGATAACGATCTCGAACACACTGCCATCGTAAATGACACGGTCCGAAATTTCCAAAACATCATCAAAAGGAAGAAAACCCTCGAACCGGAAGGAATCCCAAACTCAGCCCTAAAGTCGCTTCCGAAGGAAGCAGTAACCGTCGTCGCCAATATCATCAATGCGTCATTCCGATTAAAACACTTCCGAAGGAAATAGAAAACCGCAGATGTCGTCGTTCTGCACAAACTAGGGAAATCTAAGACCTTCCCCAAAATTATCGGCCAATCAGCCTCTTCCCTGGTCTAGGGAAAATCGCGGGGAACATCATGCTCACCAGACTGAAGGACGCGTTGTAACATCATTCAAGATGAACAATTCGGCTTCGGCCCAGGACACTCCACCACCCATCAAGTACTGCGACTCATCGATCAAGTAACTCGCTCCTTTAATAAAAAAGAATCAACCGCTGCGGTGTTCCTGGACGTCTCCAATACATTTCTTGTTAAATCTGTCAAATCAAAAATTCAAGGTCATGGTCAACGATTGCCGCTTAACAAGAAGACCAATCGAAGCAGGGCCCCCCAAGATGCCCCCTCGCTCCAACGATCTTCAACGTGATCTCCCAAGAACAACCAACTGACTTTACGCGGATGATACCAGCGTCAATCCAAAACAATCCAATGGCAAACATCAACCAAATACCCCGGAGTCACACTGAACAGCAAACTCTCCTGGGCGAAACACATAAATTCGATCGATAGCATGGCAAAGAGACTCATTAAGACACTGGATCCACTCATCGGGAGGCGCAGTAACATGGACCCGAACCTCAAGTTCCTCCAATCCAAGAACCTCAATCGTATCCAAATAATTCAAAACATTGCACTCCGCTAAGCTCGAAACACGTACTACCCGGTCCTAAATCGATACATCCACCAGGAATTCAAAATTGAAACCGTCAGCAAATTCATCAAAAAGTTGACGGAAAAACTCTATGATCGATTTCAAGACACGGACAACCGCCTCATCTCAGGACTCGGGAAATACAACATCGAGGATTTCCCCAATCACAAGCGACCCAAATGCATCCTGGCGTCAACCACTTAGTAACCACAATCAAGATGAATCTTCTACGCTCAATCAACACCTCAAACGGGCAGTCAACGTTTTCTTTTGCAATCCGCAGTAAATCTCACTCTCCCACCTCCTTACTCCTTACCTCATCTCGTACCCCCCCTTTAAGATCTGCTTCAATATATCATGAGTTCGTAAATCCCTGAAATTACTCAACGCTATCGTTTCAACACCAGATGAAAGAGAAGGCAGGATAAGTAGGGATAAGGACGTGGGTCATCGCTCTCCCTAAATTTAACCTTAATTTTATATTTTATAATAATTTTAAGGGATGGGCAGAGGGAAGCTAGGAAGCCTGGTTCCTTTGTAATCCGGCTAGATACACTGCGATGATGTTATTGAGATTTGCTATTTATAGAGTTTCTAGGATACGTACATAACTCTTTTAGTACTAAAAAATAATATCATAGTACTCTGTTTTGATAGGAGAATATCCAGGTACAATCACAATATTATTTATTGTTTAAATGTTAAAACGTTTTTTAATTTTGAAATAACCTGTTTGTCAAGTTTTAAAAAGTAAAATAATTAAAAATTAACTTCCAAAAATATGTAATGTAAATTAAGTAAGGTAAGTCGGGGCAAATTGTGCTTGCCAGCAAATTGTACCACTCTCGAACAGCAGAGTATTATTCTATACTGGAATTCACAGACAGAAGATTTGTATACAGGTCTGTGATTAGTTTTATTTTTAACTTTTTACTTTTCATAACAAAATATATTTGTAGGCTGCGAAAATATTCACCGAAATGTGGAGGGGTGCAATGGTATAATTTAGTAATTTATTTTATGGATTGATTCAAGATTAAAATTGCAAGCTTCAGATACACACCCAATAAACACCTTGAGTAAAGTTTTATAAATATTTTTAGGAAAAAAATATAGAGAAAATAAAATTTTTAGTAGAGTATAAAATATAAATGACGAAGTATAATCGAATAAGAAGCGATAGGTTTGCATGCATGTTCTATGATCGTGTGTTTTAAATAACTTTCAGAACAAAATACATACTACATAGTATAGACAGAGGCGGATTTAACGGCGGGTGTTTTGGGCACCTAAAGGACCCTACAAAACCCAGACTATTAAAAGATTTTTATGTAAAATTTCCTGAAACATTCAACAATTTTGGAAATATCAACTTCACTATGCTTGTAGCGGCCCTATCACAAGTTATGATCCACAACAGATAAGACGAACTAATACAAGGAAATAAGTTCGCCACATCTTCTGTTCCACAACAGATGGCGCCTTCATCTACGTTACATTGTTTGTAGACTATTTATACTCTATTTACTTATTACTATTACCTATCATATTTGTTCTGAAAGAGTAAGAAGTTCCTAGTTAATAAAGTGAATCACAGAAAATTTACATAAACATTCGGTTTATGAATCCGGGAGATCAGAGAAATATGTGGGGGGGAATACCCCCTAGTACACCAGTAATTATATTCAAAAGGAAATATAACCGTCTATTGCACATCATGAATTGTAAGAGTCAATATTTTTTAATGTAGTAGATATAATATTATATTTTGACCATACAGTTTTCATTGCCCCCCCCCCATATAAATATTTATGGCTTATCGTGCTTTTTAAGGAAATTTAAACGAAGTTATATATCTACTATAATTAGTAAGATTTTGTTTTAAATAATAACATAGCATCTCTCTGTGATTAATTATGAACCGACCGAACTAATGAATTTCATTTGCGTGTGAATTACGGACTTTCAAAGAAGGGTCATCTGAGGAAAACTGTGATAGAATGCATTTAATGAAAATGAATGGCGAGGGTGTACCGGCAGGAATATGGAAAAATAAGATTGATGGAAGAAGATTTGCGGATTTTGAACGTCCGGGAGTGGATGGAAAGGATTGGTAATATAACTGAAGATAAAGCTTTCCAAGTCTTGTTTGTGTGCATAAAAAGAAATTATTCTGGTATATCAAAATAAATTTAGTTTTAAATTGTTACCTGCAGCTAGAACGGTAATACATTTCTGCATGTACAATCTTTTTAAATTACAATAAAATTTGTTTCAGGATACATATTTCTGTTTATATATTCGAGTCTTGTTAACTCGAGTTTTCATAAGCTCCAATTCTCTTATGAATATTTTAACCTTTACCAAATCCATACTAAAAATGTTTGTTTTGAAATAAAATTATTTTTAAGGTTTAATATATAATTTTATCCGCTCGAATGAAAAACTTTAACTGAATAATATTTAATAATTCACGCAAAAACATGTTACTAATTCATGAAGGTTAAGAAAAAACTGCTAATTTCGAATTTACTCATCAATTTTATCCTGGCTATAAACGGAATAAAATAAATTGAAATTTTAATATTAAAATAGTTTCCATGCATATTTTAGATAGTAAAAATCTCGAAGGACTGGAATAAAAATGGCCGCCAATTACAAAAAATTTAAGAGGAGCTATTTTTGTTGCTATTAATGTTGAAAGTGACATAGGACATAAATGTAAATCAAGTTGCTTTAAAATCCGCATAGATTTATTGATGAATAGAACGCACTCAAGAAGAAAGATACGAACACCTTTATATATAACGCCACGTCATATATACTACTAAAAGTTAGTGTTTACAAAGAGAAACCTATAACTCACCACATAAATTAACATTTCCAAATGTATTTCACGATATTATCGTCAATATGTAAACGGAAAATAAAAGCATGTAAAAAAATTAATTTTATTGCTTTGTTCCTTTACGTTATTATTAAACGTAACTGGAATTCATAAATTTTTAATTAATTACTTCAGCATCAAGGCTCACTTGACTATTAGCAATTCTACTGTGGGGATTGCATAGACATCAAGTTAATTAAATTAAAAGAAAGTTTATGGACCTTTAATATTAAAGTCGGTTTTTTATAAACACCTAACACTTAATATGCAAGAGCAAATAGACGTACACGGATAAAACACGACACTTCATAAATTAATTATTTTTTGAAAAACTCCAATAACTTGCAGAAAACTTCCCAATTTTTAAAAATAGAATTTCAATTAGACAAATTTAATTATAAAAAGTTTATTCCTTTACGTTTTAACTCACAGGACGAGCAATGGGAGATCAGGACTATAATAATATATGGTAATCCCTGAAATAATAAATTATCACCTTCTGTTTATTTTTATTTTTATAGTTCATATTTGATAAATATTTTATATTAAGAAAAGCAATTTATAAAAGCATTCTTAATCGACCAATTCCGGCTGGTCGACCGCCACCATTAACAAACTTAAGTCGACAATCTTCGCTCTATACTCAATCAATGGTTACAGAACAGATATCGAATTTATATAAAAAATGATTTTTGAAATTACAAAAATTATAACTTCATTATTTAAATTATAAAGTTTTGGTTTATAATATATTCAAAATTAAACCGAGTTTTGTTTTGTTTTTCAAATAAACATACCAAACTAAACTAATATTGTTTTGACGATTACAATTGTAAATGTCAGAATAGCTTACAAGTGAACCAGATTTTGAAATGTCACCGCACCGGCCCGTATCATTGGCAAATATTTAAATTTGCAAACTGAGTAGACAAGCAGCCCTTCCAACTACAAATAAAATACGTACAGTGAATCTTGTTGAGCAAATACTTTTATTGTAACACAATTAAGTAGGTTTTGTGTATAGAGTGTATTGTTTTTTTTTAGTTTTTTTTTGAAAACTCGGATTCTGCATGAAGAAAAACTAACTTTTGTTAGAAAAAAATTTTTTATCCGCCCTAGGATTTTCGAATAAGATATAGTGGCTCCAGAAAGCATTCGTACACTTTTATGTTATAACAATGTTAATATTGTACATTTTGAAGGCATAGTTTCTTACATAAAAATCGATTTTACAGCAAATCTTTTCAGACATTTTTTGTTGAAAATTTCATTACCTTTAATTTCATTTATATACATTTTTCTATTTTGTGGTACCGTTTCTGACTGACAGCGACTTGAAATAAGACTTTGTAAAAAATACTAAAAATATTGACATCTATATCTCGGAAACGGTGCAACGAAATAAAAAAATAAATAAGCATTTTTACTTGTAAATTTCATTCTATGTATTTTTGTTCCTATACATTTTTCTTTTTTGTCGCACCGTTTCCGAGATATAGATGACAATATTTTTTGTGTTTTACCGAGTCTTGCTTAAGTCGATGTCAGTCAGAAATGGTGGACAAACTAGAAAAAAGTATATAAACAGAACTGAAGGCGATAAAATTTGCAACAAAAAATGTCGGGTAAGTTTTACTGTAAAATCGATTTTTATATGACAAAAAACGGTTTCAAAATGTACAATTACCATTGTTAACATAGGAGTGGACAAATACTTTCTGAAGCCACTGTATGTGTGTTAAAATATTTTTATTATCAATTTTCAATTTTACAGAAGATAGAATGTGGAAACCCCCAAAAGGACACCCCAGGGTTAATAGACGCCCTCACACGCTTTTGCATTTCCACTGAAGTCTAAAATGGTTTTCGCATAATTAATTTAGGGAGATGTCGTCTAAAACAATTTCTAAATTATATAAGTACAACCAAAAAATTAAAATTATTATTAAAATTATACCAATTTGAAGTTTAACATTAATGGAGAAGCACCCCTCCTACTGATTAAATGAAATTGTAGTTTAATTAATTGCAATTAATTATTGTATTACCGATCCGCGTACAAATTAAAATTATACCTCGAGGACTGAAATTATTAATATATTTTATGCGCTATTTCTATGCACAAAATGCATTTAAACTATCTATAACAATAATAATCTTGTCTATTATTGGGTATTAGAATCTGCATTTGAAACCGATTAGTTTAAGTCCTATGATTTAAATTTCTGAGTCCTATGACAGAGTATTAGGTTAAATTCTATAATTTATAGATATTATTACATACAATATTCAAATAATATTTATGTACTTATTGGAAAATAAACCAAAGACCTTAGACATATAGATCAAACGGTTAACCAACTGATGAGGAGAACCCCATAAGTTGAACTCGAGGATCGACACAAGCTTTGGTAGGTTGAAAGAATAATAAAATTAAATCAACACCTGTTGTTTTTTTAACTGCTATAAGCAACAATTTTTGAAAAAATAAAGTTTACAATTTTTTTAATGCAATACTTAAGCTAATTTATGCAACAGAAATACGTTTTACTCCCAGTTTTGACTGGAGTAGTTTTTTTTAAATTTATTGTAAAATAGCTAAATTTTTAAAAACTAGCTTTTAAAAAGTCTTGTATTTCTTCCATTTATTGTTAAAATTGTATTATTTTAAGGTTTTGGTTAGTTCTGTTAAATATTACAGAGTTTATTTTTTACGGTTGGTAATAGATTACCAAAAAAGTGACACGCCGTAACAGCAGGAGCAGCAGCATGCTAGGATCTTGTGTATTTTATATGCATAAGAAGTCTAAACGGCGTAAGAAGGCAATATGTGAAACATATTATTAGCTATATAATGGAAGCACATTTCCAATCAGGCATACAAAGACTTAATGTGCAAGCCTGATAATAGTAATTACATAAGTTAAACCTTTATACAATACAGAAGTGTTATTGGGGCACTTTACTGGAACATCAAAAGTTACTCCTAAGTTATAACTTTTGTTCTATAATAACGACGTGTCCAATAACAACGAGTCCATTTAAGAAGTGATCGAGATTCGTTAGGCAAGTTGTGCGCGTTATTTAAATCCATCGTAACGCCAACCTAACTACACGAAATGTAATAAACACTACAGCTCTGGTAATTTAAAGTTCACATAAATGTTTGGTGTAGCTTTAAATGTGGTTTGGACAACAAGTTCCCAGTATATCCCAATTAATTTTAGTTGTTCATTCAAGCCCCAATATAATTAATAAAGTAACCAAATTAATAAAGCAGAACTAAAACAATAGTTTTGAAACATACACATATATGAAGCACCCGGATAACATATCCCTCGCGTACTTGCAAAAACTTTTACTTTTTGCGAATCGCTACACAAAAAACTTGAAGATTTCATCAGGTCGTTTTGAAAATGTCTCCATTCTCCAAACGATTTACTTAGTAATTTGTAATAAAATTTTTATTTCCAACTTCAAAAAAAGTCGCGTAACATTGACATGATAAATGTAAAGCTGAATATTCTAGTCGACAAGTCGTTTAATATGCGTGCATCGTTGATTAATTATGGGAAATCGGAAAAAACGTTTAATTGCAGAACTAATTGCTTTATTTTTGTGTTAAAACAATATCATTGATTTACTATCTTTATGGGCTAAATTATAGGAGTCATTTGTTTTTTAAAATTGAAATTTTTTTAAAATAAAAAAAAGTAAAAGTGATTTTACATATAAAAAATTGCAATATTCTTTCAAGATAACTAGAGAAATTACAGTTTACATCAAAATGATACCGTTAATAGTGGTTTACACTAGTTTACACACAGCTATTATTTGTCTTGCCTCTAGCACGTAAATAATTCACCCGTTTTTTAAAACTATTTTTGCGCTCAGATTAGCAAGGAATAAAATATTAGCAAATTAGCAAACAGTAAAAAACAAGAATTTTGCAGCAATTTGGATCAATATGGTTCATTTACCATAAGAGAAAGTTGTTACGTATTATACATCAAAATACAGCTAGAAATTATTTAGGCAGCGTTTATTCAATAAATTGTAAAATTATACGTCAATTTAACGTTAAATAAATACGTACACTCATAGAATGGAATCTACAGTTAAACGTAGAATCTGAACTACAGCAATAATAACAATTGGCCAGTAGCAAAATGTCGGTCCCTTTAAAAATAGTTTGTCTCTTTTTCTGTAACGCACCTCCGACTGCTTCATTTCTTTATTTTTTAACCAATCCAATATGGTTAGTATCATTGCAGTTGTGTCCGGTACTTCGAAATAAAAAAATGAAGTTAGTTAAGTATAATACTAGATCGCCATAGTTCTGCGGCCTGGATGCCACCCTGTCCCGTCACTAGTAAATTAATTACTGCGGCTCCGTTACTGTCCTGTAAACTTGTTAGTTGTAAATTTGTTCCCATACGATTCCAAGTTAATGCTGTGCGGTCGAGTCCAGTGTGGTAGTTTAAAATTATTTTCCTAATATCGCATACAATATTGCTTACAAGCAACATTTTAAGTAATAACAAAAAATTCGTAACCTTGAGTTTATGTTTTTAAAACTAGTAATATATATATATACGTTAATATTACATTTTATTGAATAAAATGTTAATTAATTATAAACTTTTTTACGATGTTACCAATATTCCAATATTATGAAAGTATAAGCAATAATGCTGTTTATAGAAAGAAGTTTTAAAAATTATGAACAGTTTTAGAAACTGATTGTATGATACCAAACCAGCTACCATACGATACCAATACCATTGTTTATATATATGTATATCCTCTACGATATATATAAACAATGCCAATACTAACCAGGTAGCACCGGTCCACCGGTAAGTATATAAAAAAGCATACTTTTGGGAAATTTCGGATATTGGTATACGGCTAATATTGGTGTATTTAATATAGCGTATGTATATGTATAATATACACTTTTTACACTACACTTAAAATATTCGTGCATTATGCGATGCTCATAAACTATAAATCAACTTACATTTGTAAATGTCCATTTCAAAGATAGAATTTTAATCTTAGAAATACGTTTAATAGATGTATACATAGTATATACGTATATTATGGTATATATGTAAAATTATATATAGTCTCCTACCTCCACATTAGAACGTATAGTCTACGCTTTATTTACCTGGTCATTTTATGGATATTCTACGTAGGTCAAATTCGTACATTACATGTAAAAAATATACATCTACATATAAGTCTGCAACCGTAAAGTTAGCACGTATAATCTACGTTTTTATTATACAGTTAATTTACATATTACTTTTACGGATAATTCCGTGGATCAAATACGTATATTATACGTAAAAAATACACGTCTACATACATATTAGTCTATGACCGCGAAGTTAGCAAGTATAATATACGTTTTTATTATACGGTCTATATATTTCGATGATATATTTTAGGGTAAAAAAATCTAGGCAGGCTGGAGAAGTTGTCAAAAAATATAAAATAAAAAAATTATTTGTAAATAAAAATATTTGGGCGAATAAACTTGTACAATTTAATATCAGAGCAAATTGACCCCCGAGCAGACTTGAAACAAGCTCGATTGAGCTTGGAAACAATTGGATATAAGAAAAAAATACTTGAGGTTAGTTAGATGGAATAAAAAAAAGAATTAATTTGGGAAAATCACTAGAAGAATCACTAGAAGAAGTGGTAAGAAGTTAACGTAAATGGGAAAAGAAGATGAAGAGGTAAATGTTGAAGATACGGAGGAAGAAGTACAAGTGGAAGAAGAACAACCGAAAGAAGCAGCAAAAGGTGATGAAGAGAAGATTTGAAAAAAACAAGAACAGGAACATAAAGTGGAGAAAATGTTCCATAGCATGATGAAGAAAATGGACGAAAACAATAAGAAAGAAAAAAATACAGAAGTGAAGATTTTAAAGGGGAAAATCTGGAAAAAATGTATGAGGATAGTCATATAAATCCAAAGATATTTATAAAAAATCGGATGTGGCCATGCCCATAACTTTATCATACTTTTAAATAATAAATTTTAAAAAATTATTATTTTGGAGAGAAATAATTATAATAAAGAAATAAAATTTAAAAAATAAGAAAAAAATTGTTTTTTTTAATTTGTAAAAACTATATAACCAAAAGTAGGATATTTACACGATTATTGATTAATACTTTTTTATTATTAATTTGGAGGAGAATATAATAAAAAAATAAAATTTTAAAAATAAGAAAAAGAAATTTTTTTTAATTTACAAAATATTTTTTTTTTTTTGCTTTTCCGTGTACCGATTTTAACCAAAATCTAATCAGCTCTAAGTCTCAATATTTATGTACTAAATACAAAATTTTGTTAAAAAATTCCTATTACTTTTTGAGGTAGAGCGCACACAAAATTTGACCACATACATACACACATACACCCTTACATACATACAGACATTTTTTGGAAATGATGATTTTCAGCTTCTGGGACCCCAAAATGACTAAATTCATCAAAATCTCAATTTCTTTTTTCTGCACGATTACAATACTTTTTCAGACTTCGTATGATAAAGTAAAAATATTGAGCAGAATTTGGTAAGGATAAAGGATGATACAATTTAGAGAGCAAAATATATTACATATTACTATTACCGATAATATACGTGAGTCAAATATAATCCACTTTTATGTTATACGTTTATATGCGTAACCAATGTTTGGAATCTCCTAAGTTTGTTTAAGTGAATAAGTGAAAATTAAGATATCGGAAGTGTACTAAAGAAAGATAGATAGAACGTTGGTTAATTGTCTAAATTAATATTTGTTAAGGGAGTAGGCCACTGTAGTGACGGAAAAAATTAAAAAAATGGCGAGTTAAATTTCTTAGAATAGTTACTATTCTATTATGTACTGTATATTTTAGTAATCTTTTTCGGCGAAACCATGAAATTAATCAAAATTCAGAAAAGGGGTGTTCCACAGCGATATAAAACAAAATGGCGGATTGGTTGGATTAACTCAAACAAATTTTCACTGACTGACTTAGAAATTTAACTGCATATTAAAATTTGCATTCTCCATCGAACTACATAGGATTTTTGTGATATAGCTGTACTAGAACAATACTAGGACAACTTAAAAAAGTCAGTTTTGCGAAAATCGCGTTTTAAAGTCTAAAAACAAATTATATTTATTATTAGTAAAGATAAACAAACTAAGTTTCCAAAACTTAATAAAACTTGTACACACTTACAGATACCAAAACGACTCAATCTAAAAAGTTCGACAATTATTTAAACTTTAAAACGCGATTATTTCAAACTGACTTTTTAAGTTGTCATAGTATTGTTCTAGCACAGCGATATGTTGATTTTTGCAGAAATGGCATTTGAAAAATAAATTTTAATTTCAAGGAAAATCGCCATAAAATTGAAAATGACATTTAAGTTGGTATACTCATTTAGTATCTGAATGCATTCGAGCATCAAACCAAATATGACATTCTGACTCCCGAGTGCTACAAGTTCTTCTCTGCTCTCTGTAGATATCTGAATATTTTTGTCATGGATACATTTACGATATCCTGGCCCGTTTTAGCGCAGTGCAGTATGCCCATAAGCTCCGTTTGGTAAACCGATGTGTACTTGCCCAGAGGTATACTCATGTTTAAGTCAAGATTCGCAGAAAAAATCTCTAATCCTGAGCCACAAAACATATGTATAATATGTTATAATCGAAGGTTTCTGTTGGGTTCAACAGGATATTATATTTTCTATTAATAGTATATGTATGTATTGTCGTGTTTCAAAATCTATTTTTTTGAATTATGAATTTTGGAGTTGTAATTTTGTTTTTATTTTTTTGAGTATCTGATTTTTTATTTTGTGAATAACTATTTTAATTTTTATTTTTGGAAATTGAATTTTGAATTTTGTAAATAATTTATTATAATGTGAATATTTTGAATAACTATTCGCACCAAAAAATTGTATGTTGGCACGAAAATTTTGATAAATATTGCTTTTGCCAGGTCCGTCAAGATGGACGAGCGCGTTTTGCGGAAATCTCCGCTGATTTTGTTTTATTTTGCGTTTCTGATTGGAAATTGTTTGATCTTTTGTGAATACATGATTTGGATTTTTGTGATTATTTTTGGATGATTTTTTTAACGACTCTGAAAAATTAAGTTCTGGAATAAACGACGTTCAATTAAGGAATGGTATAATTGTTTAGAATTAATTATTGAAAATAAAATTGAAGGCGACGTAAAGCAGTTGCGATAGCGAGGAGTATTTAAACAATTTTATTTTTGGATTTATAATTAAGAATTTGGGAAGTAGAAGACATCTAATTTTATCGCCCATTTGTGGAGGTTCCGGATCATTAAACCCGCTCCAGAGAGGTCTTACTTGCAAAGCTAGCTGGCAAATCAAGGCCGAAAAGGAAGTGGGATTTAAAAAAATCCAACCGTTCCACGACAGTATGTATTGTGTTCCAAAATCAATTTTTTTAAATTTAAAATTTAAAAAATTTATTTTTGTTGAATTTGAATTTTGTTTTAATTGTAAATATGAAAATTTGCTTTGATTGTTTTGTAAATTTAATTTTGTTGTAAATAATTTTGTAAATTTGTAAATAATTTTGTTGGCAAGAAAATTTGTCTATAACTTGGCTTTTGCCAGGCCCATGAAAGTGGATGGACGCGTTTACGGAGGGTCTCCGTAAATTTTTATAATTTTGCCTCAAGTTTGAGCTTGACGTTGTTGTGAGAATAAAGAGTTTGGTGATTTGCGTGAGTAATTAATTTTATTATTGAAATTGAAAGTTTTGTCCGAAAATTAGATGATTTCGAAGAGATTTTGGAATAAATTTGAAAAATTAAAAAAAATTATATTTAGATAATTTTAATATTTACGAAAGTAAAATTTATTTGAAATTTGAAACATTTATTTGTATTGTTTTGAAAATAAATTATACTTAAATTGGACGAAAAATTTGAAAGCGCTACAAGTGCAATGTGTGGATGTTAGAGCGCACATTTTGTTCAACAATAATTGGACGGCGTTGCACAAAATTATATTTGAAAATTATTTATTTCACAATTTGAAACTAACTATTTAGGAGAAATTCTGTCAAGTTCAAGGTGCAGAAGAGGTACTCTAACTGAGCAATCATTTTCTGCATTTGATTTTCAATTCCGCATATGATTTCCTCTTCTGTAGTAGTTTTATAGTTCATCAGTTAAATTAATACTAAGAACCGCTTTTTCTGAATTCTGATCTACAATATTTTATGGTTGCTCTGACAAAAATTCCCAAAATATGCCTATTTTCTCCGTCTCTAGACTTTAGAGTGGCCTAACCCTTAAAAAATATTTTATTTTCTTTAATTTTATCATTGTTGTAATTTTCATAATCCCCGCGAGTTAGTTGATCTATCGACAGTTTCATTCTACAAGGAAATCAATAATAATTTGATGATTTTGAAAAGATTATAAAACGGAAGCAGTAGTAAATTGGATGAAATTTGGGATTGTGATGAATAATTTAATTGAATTGTTGAGTTTCCTTATTGACACAAATCAAATTTATAGTGTGGTGGAGACTAGCAATGTTCTGAATCCTTAGGTAGCATTTAAGTGCTGACATCTCTGAGTTCTCTGGAGCATTTTCACTCGATCAAATATGTGAATATTGAAGGTCTTCAAAACGTCACTTGAAGTTGAAACAGCCCATAAAGCTGATTATACTACACCGAAAAAAAAATTGCAATAGTAACTAATTTTTTATTAGAAATGGCACCAACAAAGTTTTTTTTGCTGTTGTAACCAATATTTTGTAATACAAAACAAAATGTTTGTTTAATCAACAAAGTCATTTAGTAAATCAAATAATATTTTGTTTTTGATGTTGTTTTATCTCTCAGTATAAGGTGAATTTCCTACAGGCAGAAGGCTTGAAGAAAATTAGACAGAAATATTGTCTAAATGGTAAGTCCTGTAAATAATAACACATCACCGCAGGGTGTTATCTTCTTGTTTGAGCCTGGGACAAGTAAGACTTTTATTCTTTCGTTCTTCGGCAAATAATCAAAGGTTTATGAAAGCCTTTCTCAAAATAAAGAATTTTAAGTTTTCCATGATTCGGTGCCCAAGTAATTTTGAAGTAAAAGCTCTTCTCTCTCTCTCTCTCTCTTCTTCAACTTTTCTGTTCACTTTCGGCCTCGTTGATTCTCAAATATGGTGAGGAAATGTGCCCGTGACCCTGTTTTATTATTAATGTTGGCAGTCGTCAACCCTATGATACTCTTAATTAATATAAAAATATTATTTTTCATGTCGGACAAATACTACTAGAAGGCATACATAATGTATGCATTTTTTTATATAAAAAGCAAGTACCGCATTCAAAATGCAAATGGAAATTTAATCTGATGAGAGCTCGTATTTTTAAAATATGCTCTTCAGCGGAATAAGTACCTATTATTTTGATTCTATATGATTCATAGCACATTTTCTGTCGATGTAGAACAATTTAGAAATTATATTTTCACAAAAAACCATTTAGTTTACTGCAAAATTTATTTAATTAAATTATTTCATTGGTTTACGATTTCAAAAATACGATGAGATGGCCAGTTTGAAACGTAACAAATCCAAAATTTGACGCTTTTGAAAATTATAGTTTTTGCCAGGGTAGCTTAGCCCGTGACCTTGAAAAGATGAAAAAGTTCTTATTGTTTATGCCACGATTATACGATTAATACTTTTCATGAATCATTAAATTAGTTTTAAATTGCAATCCACTTAAAATACAAAGTGCAATTAAATTAGAGTCGATTGAGTGGAAGAATGAAAATATATCAAATAATATGTGAATGTCGTCCGCAGATATTGGTTTTATGTAAACATATTTTCCTTTGTAACTTTGATAAACATGAGCTTTTTGATAAAAAAAAATATCTGAAGTAGATACACTTTTCAAACAAAAGACATAATATAGCACTCATAAATCCAATTCTAAATTGTATCCAGGTTTGAGTGAATTATGAAAATAACTTGAAAATTGATTGAAAAACTTTCCAATTATTAAAGCAATAAAAAATAATATAGGGAAATTTTCTCGTCGTATATCATAGGTTCTTATCAAACGGCAATAGAAATTAAAATTATATTCTATTAGGTAAAATGTAAATTTGAAAAATTTATTGCAAGAAAGTTGACCGGAAATTATAAAATGCGACAAAATTTATTTGCCTCGAAAGAACTTTTAATGTAGCAGAAGGTTCCAAATTTTAAAGAAAGCTTAAAATTCTCAATCATTTTTAATGAGATTCTCTGGAAAATGTTGCTATACCTCCAAATAATCGATGTTTTGGGTAAGCCGTCGACTTATCGAACAGCTGCGTCAATTTCACAAGAGCAACATATGACTGTTGCACTTGGAAATAATGGTACGGTACTTCAAACATGATAACAGACACCGTTTCTTTTGACTTAATAATAGTATTTATTGGAATGCTTCAAGTACGAACTGCAAAGAAACTTTTCTTTGGTTAGAAAGCCATTGATATAAAATAAACTTGAGTATTTAATAGTTTATATTGTGTAAAAATAGTAAAAAATAAATTTTTGAAAGAATTCTAACCAAACTTAAAATTAAACGGTTTTAATTTTCAAAAAAAAATTAATTATATTGCACGAGAAACCAGCGATAAATTAGGATTAGACGGTCTTGGAGGAAAAGTTAGCGGTGACTTTGCTATTTGAAGAATGTTTAAGGTATTCAGAGGCCAGTTTTAAGATAAGGTCTTATAAAAATTTTTAGAATCGTATTACTTTATCGATAACACATAAAATTGGAAAATTAAATTTGCGCTAGATATTTATAATTTAATTCTAATGCCTTCTCAATAAAATTTGAGTTAATGTAGGTTTTATGAGAAAACTGTGTTAAAGAACAATTAAAAAATTACGAAGTTTTAAATTGTTTTAGGTTTCTTGTCAACTTGTTTGATTTTCAAACACGTTTCACTAATTATAAAATAGCAGCTTTAATATTCAATTAGATTTTTGAATTCGTTCAAAAATGGTGTAGATTTTTTCGTAATTAACCAGTAAATCATGGCCATGGTAATTTTCATGAATTAGATCGATAATTTCTGCTCTTTAACTCAATTAGACTTATCTTAAAATTTTAGATAAAATAAAAATTCGGATAACAAATAATATTTGCACTAAAAAATTATTTGAGAAAAATATTTCGTACCCATGTGGAAAACACGTAACTAACTGGAGAGCCAAAATGTTCACAGATACACAAAACAAAGGATGCTGGCATACTAACAAGAGCAGGCTGCTTTTCCGACTTAGACAGCGCAAATAGCGGCGCGCATCGTCACTGAAAATTATAGTCCAAGAGCCAGCCTATCGCTCCACTGCGTAATTTTCTCATGCGGATGTCTCTATTATATAATTACACATACAGAATATTACGAAAACCCAATGGATCTTCAGGGATCAAACTAAACACATAGGATGTTTAACAAATTTGTAATAACCTCAATTTTCTGAATTAACGATACGACCAAAAAAGCAAATATTTTCCTTTAATATAAAACGCGACCGACTTAATTTTATGATTGGCTCATCAAACATCCCCAGTCATTCGGAAAGAGAAGCAAAACAAATATCATTAAAGAAAATTAAATAAGTAGAATTTATTGGAATATAACTTCAAATTTTCGAACCAATAGTGAAAACTGCCGATGCGGAAACTCCCGAACAAACACAATTTTATTACAATTTTTGGAAATTACATCCAATTAAATAAAATCAAAAGCACACAATGACGACGCTTGAAAAACCAAGTAAACTGACTTCACAACTTCAAAAAAAATTGTGAGCGGTTCATACCATTTATAAAAGCTCAACTTGCTATTATGGTATTTGCAAAGCATTAATCTAAAAATTTGTTAGTTTTGCCAAATTAAAACGAAATCATTTTTTAAAAAGCATTTTAGAATAATAAATCGTCCTTAGTTTATAAAAGCCCAAATGTAATTTGAACACCTAGCACGTATTCCGTATATCCATATAAATGTTTTTGTGACCGCAACTAAATAAAACTTTTTCAGTTAAAGTTGTTTGTTACTCTTGCCAACAAATTAGTGCTAAGAAATGCTCTTGTGGATATTAAAATAAGTATCCTGTTGTTAAATAAACTTAACTTGAATTAGGTAAACTAAAGTAACAATTTACTTTATATTACAAATTAAGATGGTTACGGTAGGATAGCTCAATTGGGAAAACAATTAAAGACACTGTTTTTGGCAACAAAATTACTTATATTTTGATAAATGTTTGCAGTTGTTTGCCGTTATTTTAGAAGAATCAGTTAATTATACCACTAATTTAAGATGAACTTAACATCCAAACTAATTAAGTTACTGCGAAAGAAAATTCCGAGTAGATAAATTTTGATCAAACCATCCTACCATTTTTGGCACCAAATTATATTAAGGATTACCAACTGCTAAAGATACAATTACACTTTTTCGTTGTTGCAAGCATCGTTGAAAAGTTTCCAAATGGTTTTTGACGTTTTTACTGGCACTGTCAAAAATTCGATACCTGTTGCCTGTTATATTATTATAGACGCTGTAACAAAATATTCAAGAGATTCCTTGGAACATGCTACAATCGTGTTTTCACTTTATATTTAAAAACTTTAAAACCAATTTTTGATATATAAGACCAACATGATAATTCCATTAAAATAATATATTACTCGAGTCCCTACTGCCTGTTACTCACAATAATTTTCAAGACGGGGATTACCCCGATATAATATTATGTCAGTTGTTGGTTTTTGAAATAATCCAGTTGATTTCTTTAGTTCGATCTTTTATTTTTGCCATTACTTGAATAGTCCGTGATGGCCAAGGTTGTGCGGCCCAAAGGCCGCACTGAGAAAATTTACCTCCTTATTCAAAATATTTTAGAGGAATTAAGATGATATTTTTGTAAAGATATAAAAATCATATCCATGATACCCATTTGTAGATGACCTTGCTAGCCAAACCATTTAGCGTTTTCCACCTAAAAATTTTGTATGGGGTTTCACACAGTCCACTGTGTGAAAATTTACGTATACGATACATCACGAAAGAAACCTAAGCTAAACCTATCTAGAAAAGAATTACAATATTGAAAGCCAAAATCCTCGCCATTCGAGACTCAGATTTTTTCATACTTTGAAGATTCTATACCAAGTATAGTAAATAAGAAGCCTTTGTTCTGGTTTCGTGTCCGTAAGACCGTCCGCATCTTTCAAATTTAAGAAGTTATCAACTTGACGAACTAAAATTAGAAACATGTTACATGCTTATGTAATTTAAAAAAAAAATTATAATAAAGTTTTATAATAATTTCGGAAACTGTCACGTAATTGATCCCAAGAATTGAACTTTTTTCTACACACTATTGAATACAGGACAATTTTCTAAGCATTTTAAAAAACATTCAAGCTGGATTATCCATTAGTTTTCCAGAAAGTGGCATTTAAAAATCGAAAATTACATGCATGTCGATTACTAAACCACAATTTCCACACCGGTATGCTTTTACCGGTACGTGTGCCCAGATATACTCTTAATAATTGCTATCGAACTAGTATTTAATGAACAGAGTTTTTATTTAGACAAACGCAGAACTAATTTTTAGGGTGAATCCGTGATTTGTCGTGGTTGCCTTTGTCAAAACTGACGCACCGCAACCCCTCGCTTACGCTCGGGGCGCTACGTGCCGTTTTGACAAACTCTTACTCGCTATAATCATCCTTGAATGTAGCTCCAACTCGCCAAAGGTGCTACTCGAAAGGGGTGAAACTCATTTTAGGGCGCATCCGAGAGAGAACAATCTGGTTGCACATTCAAAATATATTGCTAGTTTAAGTGAAGATGCCATAGTTCAATATATCAATAAATTTATAACAAATAATAGTAATTGTAATCCGAATTACTAGGTTTTTCGATTATACCCTAAAACTAAACCAAAAATTTTTAGCAACTGATTGATGAAGTTTACTTTAGATTAGACCATGCATTAAACAAATTTAAGTTGGTACTGACTGATAATTTTTACCAATATAGTAACCAATAAATAATCAGGTTATCTTTGCAATATATTTTGTACTGTAAAAATCAGATTTGTAGTATTTTATTGAAGCTGGAAAGAAAAATATAAATTTTTCGATTTATTGGTTTATGTTATACACTCGAAATCTCAGTTCATGGATAATTGAAGTTTATTTTCCTTTGCGAGTATGTCCTTTTTAAACCATTTCTTTTAGCTTTTTAGTTCACCTCAATTTTTACGAGCGGTTCGAGACACTAGATGATGATTCAACCCCATTTTATTTTATTTGAATAGTGTCAGTTGCATTGCAATTACTGGTACAATAAATGATTTTCAGACGCTTACTATAACGTTTACTCTATAGAGCAATGTATACTTTTGAGAGTGCAGACGTTGGTGCCAAAAGTACCGTAGCTTCTAACTCGAAGGCAACCACACATAGTGCGATGAATTTCTTTAACAAAACTTAATTTTTAAAATAATAATTTTAAATTAAATTGAAAAATCCAAAATTGAAAATGTGATAAAATATTGAGAGATAACACGACACGTTGCACCAGCTTTGATTTTAATTTTCCAATTTTAAATTTAATTTTTAATTAAATTAAAATGTTTACCAAATTATCGCACTAATCCAAATCCATTTGATCCAATTAAATTGCCTCATTAACAAATTCAATTTCAAAAATTTCAAAAAAAAAAACATCAAAAATTCAAAATTAAAAAATATGATTTTGAATACATATGTATGATTGTGCCGACTCTTGCTTCTCATATTCATAGTGTTTGTGAGAGTAGCACCAAAAGTGCGCCCCAGAATAAAAAAATTTCCTAATAAAATTAGGGAACTAATTAGGGAATAAAATTAGGGACTATTGGGAAAAGGACAATTTTTTAAACATTTAAAAAAAATTGAAGGTGGATTATCTATTAGTTTTCGAGAAATCGGTATTTCAACATCGAAAATTTACATGCATTTTAGATGGGGATTAAACCATGACTTTCTATACGACCATTCTGATGACGGTCCGTGTGCTATTTTTTATTATTTTTTCAAAGTTAGCTTGTAAGCGATTTATTTCTAGTAACAATAATGTTCATTACGGTTCATTGAAAACGAGATGGGATATTGAGGTATAGTCAAGTAATGTTAGCTTGATTTGTTCAAATTTGTTCAATCCTATGGGGCTGTAGAACTTAAATCCGATGATTTTAAAATATTTTGAAAATTCGTCAATTGCTCAGATACGAAGTTGTTTCAAATAATTTAAATAATTATGATTTCTATAAATATAATATCAGTAATGAGCTAAAATAAACTAATATTATCGAGCTTATATAAATTTTCAAGAGCTAATAATTCTAATTATTAATTATGATTTCCTTAAAATTGTATAGATTTAATTCTTTTTAGTCTTCGATGTCAAATTTGAACTTTGGTGTGACGTTTATTATTAGAGCAATGATTATGATATGGAAATTTGTAAACTATTTCTTTTCTACAACCACTCAGTCGTAGTGGATATCTGATTTCGCTTTTTGGGAAATTTATCAAGTTCAACGTTTACTACTTCCCCTTTGTAGTGAAATTGAATGACGATTGAGGTAGTGTTGCTGTAGATTCAATTAAGCTTTCTTGAATCGAAGTAGTATCAAAGTGGAGATCGATTAATTTTTATTTCAAGATCATTTTGAATTAATTGTGAAAAACATTTAAATAGAAATTTGTCTTTACGCTTAGCGAGCAGTCACTGGGTCATGTGTTGATTTTAATTGCATGCATTTTGTTTTAATTTTTAATGACTATCATGAAGGACTAAAAACTATTTTAATTTCAGATTATACCTTTCGACTTACCTTTTGATATTGAAAACGTTTCAATTTCAAAATTCGTTAAAAATATTATATCTGATAATTTTGTGGTAATAAACTGAAAACTACTTCCCACTTCTTTAGCGTTTAGCGAGATAAATAACACCGTTTTGCACTATTCGAAAATGAAAATTTCTATCTTCATTTTTATATGGAAATATTCTAAAATCTTTTAAATTATTCATGCATTTTATTTATTAATATAAACGACAATAGCAAACCTCTTCCGTGAAAAATCAATCTCTATGAATATTGTAAAATGTAAATCTAGACAAACGTTTTCGTCGTATGTAAAGATGGCCTTTCCAAAATTTGGCATTGAATTTTTTAAATAATTTATTGCTACTGATTTTAAGTTAAAATTGACTAAAACTAAAAAAAGTTGAAAAAATTTTAAAATAAGATTTTCAATTAAATTAGTATTATTTTATATTATTTTGTATTATGTTATAAAAGCAGTGGGAAATTTTTAGACAAAAGCATGCAAGTCAACTTATAAATAAATAAATCTGTAACTGACCTAACCTGAAAAACAAAAGAAACTAAAAGGAAACAAAAAGATCAACCTATTGCAGTGTAGATTTTGATGTAATACCGACCGCATAAAATAAATAGCTCGTGCTCCTTAAAATCGTGTTCCTGTAATATCCAATTTCATGTACAAACACATGAAAATATCACGTACTATTTTATTAATGTCATTTTATTATTTTCATACTAAAAATACAATTTCAAATTAAAAAAGTAAATTGCAAGTAAGATTGTTCTAGTAGTATTTTATTTATAAAAACGTAATTTAAATTGAACTTCTGGAGGTGAAGAAACAGATAATTTAACGGCGTTGTTTTAACTTTTAAGGAACGCAAGTAAGGATAATCGAATTATTAAAAATTTATTACGTTCAACTAACGTATAGAATTTAATTCAACCGTAAAAAGTTACTGCATTTTAATATTAGCATATTTATTCCTTTTAGCCATTCAACAACCCAATCACAATGCAAAGTAAACCTTATATTAATTCGTCATCTCTATGACTAGACTTAAACATTTGGAGCACTTCATAAATGTTATATTATTAATTTATTAACGATCCACTTTCTTAGAGAAGTCGTGCACAAGAAACTAGAAAAAATATTTTAAATTGAAATAATTTGTCAAAGGTTAAAACTTATATCTGGGAGTTATTTCAAATGAAGATGTTTGAAGCGCTTTTCCAACAAAAGCTTCGCTGTAAATCTATGTTAAAAATGAAAAGCTTAACGTATTTTAAAGTCCAGTTTAGAGTAAAAAACGATTTACTTAACAAGTTTCTCCTTCAATCATTTTTTTATGTTAAACACCTGAAGTGGAAAATGTTTTAGAATTTCATTAATTAAAATTTATGCAATAATTCATCCCCATGTTTAAAATCTAAACAAAAATAGTAATCCAATTAAAAATAATAATTACATCAATAAAAAACAAAGTTCAATAAAAACCCAAATTAAATTTAAAATGCATTACCGCAAAATTGTCTACAAAATTTTCGAAGTAAATATTATCTTAATTAAGTAGAAATCACAATATAAAATTTTAGTTAACTACAGAGCATATAAATTCATTGTGATTGCCGACATATTAATTAAATAATATGACTATTTATTTATTTATTTCAACTTATTTACAAAAAACATCATTGAACATCATCTATGCTCGGTCCAACTCAGACAATAATGAAAATTACAGCTAAAAGGCATTACAAACATTAAACCACTTTACATTGTAATCAAAATAACAGAAAATTTCAGTTGAAGACTCGAGTTGCAATGTAAAGCAAATCAGTTCTCTTCTTACTAAATAAATTTATTTATTTATTTTTTTTTTTTTTTATTATCGAATACAAAACTAAACAAATACAATACAAAAGATGTAAATAAAATGTGTGCATCAACATTAAGTTATTAGCACACAATTTATTTTTGTTCTCGATTTTTCTCTATTTGTTCTGAATTGGCGCGTGTTTGGGAAAAGTGGTATATGTCTAAAAATACTGAATTAGGGTTTATAGTGGAGAAATGTTCATAGTAATCATAAGAACTCAGGGAAAAATTGTTCTGTTATTTTCCTATATTTAAAAAAAAAATGTCAAAAAACTTCTTTCTTTGACCACTCTTCTTTATTTGAAATTCAAATTTTTTTGATTATTCTTGATTTGTTCTCAAATAAAATTTAAACAGCGAAAATGAGATGTAGTGCCAATCTAATTTTTTTGTTAGTGTCCTCTTACCTGTTAGTTACCTAAGTACTCTTGTATTCCATTTTATAATATGGTAAAGCAGTGAGTAAATAGCCCAGTTCAGCGCATCCCTTTCGGCGCAGCTGGTTCGGTGCGGGTTTAGTTTGGAGCACTTCGATGCAGCCGTTTCGGTGCGAGTACGGTTTGACGCAGAAACGATTTGGAGCGAGTAGGATTCAGCGCCACGTTTTATTACATTACACGTCATTATATACATTTAATTATTGTCGTCTTTTTCAATCTTATTCTAATGGGTCGGGTACTATTCGGTGCAGCCGTTTCGACGCAACCGGTTTGCCGCAGCCGTTTCGACCCAAAACTTTGGGTCAAAACAAAACAAAACGACCAAAAATTTCGCCAAACTGGACTCGCGTCAAAACGGCTGCGCCGATTGGGGTCGTTACCGTACCTCGTTTGTACCTTCCTTATTTTCGTTTGTACCCAATTTGTTTTTCAGATATTTTGAAATATCTAAAATGGGCATTTCGCCAGCCCCCCATTTAGAATTTCGGATCTAAAATTATTCTACCAATTTGTACGTCGTTTGTGCTTGATTGTACCTCCTTTTTTTTTTTTCGTTTATACCAATTTTGTTTTTAAAATATTTCAAAATTTCTAATAATGACATTTCGCGAAATCCCCCTCCCCCCGATTTGAAATTTTGAAAATGAGAAAATAATATAATATTAACTAGCTGGAAAGCCCGTCCACGGACGGGCAGCTAGGCCCGATTGGTTGAAAACTCGATTGATGTGCAAGGGGGAGTACCGGCGGTGCTTTAATATATTTTTCGGTTGATAAAAAAATTCGGCCAATCAGAGTGTTTCCTTTTCTCCAAACCATGACACGTTGGAGCAGGAGCAGTAGCAGCGTGCTGGGATTTTATGTATTAGGGATTGAACTGATTGGTCAAGTGAGAGTTGGTTTGAGAACCCCTCATAGCAGGCTGAGACCAAGATATCTACAAGGAGTCCGTTTCTAGAAGATTTTCACTGTTTACATTTCAACTTACAAAAATACAAAAACATAAAAATACAGAAATACCTAAAATGTGCTTACATAACTTGTTTAAAAATTTTCTTTTGCGGTTTTCGTTACATTTAAAAATGTTATTTCTACAGTCTACAAAACAATTGAGAAAAATCGAGAAATTTGGAAAAAAAATTGTAAAGCTGATAAAAAAAAATTTTTTGTGTATATTTTTGATATTTTTTTGGAAAATCCAAAAATAAAATATTAGACCAATCGAGAACGATAATAAAATTATTTTTGGAAAAAAGGGGAAACACATGAAATTCTGGAAAATCTTAGGAATGCTATAAACGTTTTATTTTAAACTTTTTCGAAAGGAAATCTTGAAACAATCCGGGAGGAAATCCAGAAAAACCTTTCAAAATTCTTGTAAAAGGAAATCTAGTGTATAAATATTTGCCATATGACTTCCCCCTAGCTCTCCGTTCAAGACGGAAAACAACCTATTCAAAAAGAACGTCAGAATTCTCGAAAGGAAATCTACCAGCCCTAATAATACTACAATTAAAATATTTGATGGATACGTGGTTTAGGAGGGAAACTCGATATTAACCATATTAATATTTTAGTGAACCCAAAAAATGCACATACACTTTTTTGAACTAAATTGTTATTAAGTTTTCACAAATAAAATATACTGTAAGTATAATTCCGCGCCTCTGATGATGATACAGTATGGTAAAAACGTTTGTGAAAACTTATACTGCATTTTATATGTAAAAGCGTAAAAACATTTTAGTTCAGAAAAGGGTCTGAATATTGATACATTTAAAATAGTTCAAGGCTTCTCAGAACTGTAATTGTTAACCGAAACCCAACGGTTGCCCATGGATAGTCCCCGACAGCACTCATTGTCAGGCAATTCTACCTTCACGAAGAAATTGTTTTTTGCCACAAGAAATGCATAAAATAAATTAACTCTTCATGTAGCACACAAAAGTGCCCCTTTCTTGGAAGCTGTGTTGAAACAATTGTACTACACAAGAGAACCCTTTTACCAGGAACCATGTTAAGGACCTACTGTGAAAAAAACTGTACCAAATGCTAAAAAGAAGCCCCAGAGCTGCTCTCTACTTTCTACCCGTTTGTCTAGAAACTGCACGCGCCCATTGCTTTCTACGTACCAGCTGCCACTGGCTCCTACATATTCTTGTGGATATCACTGATGTTAATAAAACATTTTCAAGTACAGCTGAAGCTGCTATTTATATCGATGATCCATTTAAAACGTTTTGCGAAGATGCTTCCGAGGGGAATAGTTCCTAACCGGGTAATGCACATCGCAAAAATAATATATTTTACAGAAAAAACTCCCAGCTTTAAGAAAAATAAGTCAAATTTGAAGTATCTTGCGCCGCACACAGAAAAAAATCGATTTTTCCACTTTAATTGGATATTTAAGGGTCTATTGATGAGTTTAGGATAAAATGGATATTTTTATTCGAAAGCTGAGAAGTTTTCCCACAAGATCCAGTTTTACATTAATTTAAATAAAAAAGTTTTCCTCGCAAAAAAAAAAGATAAAAATGTTGAAAAAAATTTTTTTCTAAAATTTCAAAAAATCATAACTCCGAAACCACTGCATATTAAGGGCTAAAACTTTCAGAAAATTTTTTTCTTATTATAGAGAACATCTCCACAAATTTTGAACATAATCTGCGAGGGTCGCCCCGTAAAAATGATTTTATTTGGTGGAATGACCCAAGTATAAGAATTTTTTAAATTCCGTCTACCCCGGGTTTCCCTTGTAAGATAAAATATAATCTAATAAAATAAAATGACATGACTGATGCCACTTAGACTTTCTTGATTTGCCACTGATACTGTCAGACGGATAGGTAACGCAAGATGCTGGTGCTTCCGCTCCAATAAGTCAGCTGTGTTGTGAAATCAGTTCAGATTCTAGTTAAAATAGAGGACTGAATATTAATAAAAGTAGGTTGTCCTATGGAAGGACTTATTGGAGACAAATTTACATTTTAGTTTTTGTGAAATATTTCAAACCAATTAACAAAAAACAATGAGTTTCAACTCGTTTTCCTCTAGCATCGCTAGAATTCGGAAAATTTATGTGGACTGGCATTCGGTTATTATTTTGTTTTCGAAAAAATAATCCAAAAATTTTTGTTGCTAAGATAAATATTAGTCTTGTTAGAAGAAAAAAAAAGATTTTTTAGAGTGTATCTTGCTACTATATATTTTCAGGTCTACTAGTCTATTGATATCTAAATAAATACAAAAGGGAAAATTAAAAAAACATTAATAAATACGAAATAATATTTTTTAAAATCTTTAATTTACTTAAAATTTCGTTTCAGTGAAATTTTTAAATATTTCATAATAAAAAGAATTTCCGTCTAATTAAACTCTGCACACAGATTAATTGTTCACAGAACAGCTGCTAATTGTTTAAATTATTGAAAAATAGTCTGGTTTATTCTGGTTGGAAATCAATAGACTTTTTTTTTATCTCTTTTATACCTTAAAGCCATTACGATTTACCTCAGAAGTAAAACTTCACAACGTTCTTATATATATTTTATAATGGATTTTTATAAAATAATGCAGCTACTATTTTCTTCTCTTTTTTGATAATACTTTTATTATAAGATCAACCTGCTTCGCTTTGAAAATTGCCTTACTTATAGTCTTATTGTGCAGGAGGTCTTCCGTGTAAAATATTACATGTCGCACAAAGACAATTTTTTCCGTTATTCCTTAATCGCAATTATCTTATTTGTACGAAAGGAAACATAATTGGATTTTTATACCTTTTAGGCAATTTTCTCATCCAACTATGCGGATTCTAAATTCGAATTTTTGTGTACGCTGATAAAATTTACCGCCAGTTTGGGTTTTATCGCTAAGTTATCTTTAGGCGATTTAGTATAATATATAAAAAATTAAAATAATGCAAATTTTATATAATAAAATAATTAGATTAATAAAAATGTTTGATAGAACATGAATTGTGCGAATGTTCATTCCAAATGAATATTCACTAAATTTCCAATGATACAGTGTTGTTGAACATAAATGAATCGGTCTAGGACATTTCGCCGTCGCCGTTTCGCCGTCGCCGTTTCGCCGTGGCCGTTTCGCCGTCGCCCATTTCGCCGTGGCCGTTTCGCCGTGGCTGTTTCGCCGTCGCCCTTTTCGCCGTGGCCGTTTCGCCGCCGCCCATTTCGCCGTCGAATTTAATTATATTTTAAATTTAAAAAAAAAATTTTTAACTTATAAAAAAAAAGCTAACATTTTGACTGCAAAAATTTATATTTTCGGGGCTATGAAAAATTAGAAATTATAAAAGCAGAAATAAAAATTTTCTTACAAAAGTGTGACACCCTGTATATAAGCTATAGAATCAATCAATTAAATTATTGATTGGTAATGTTAAAGTTGGTAACAAAATAATAGAACAGTACAGTTATAGTATATAAGAGAAAAGCGGGAAGTAACTTATTTTTAATAATTATTTTTAAAAAATTATTTTTTTATATATAATTAAATAAAGCTTTAATTGTAACTTTTGATTTTACTATATTTTTTAATTAACGACGGCGAAATGGGCGACGGCGAAACGGCCACGGCGAAAAGGGCGACGGCGAAACGGCCACGGCGAAATGGGCGACGGCGAAATGGGCGACGGCGAAACGGCCACGGCGAAACGGCCACCGCGAAACGGCCACGGCGAAACGTCTCATTCCGAAATGAATTTATCTATAAATTATTTTAAAATAATCACTTTAGTGCACACAAATCGAATTTCTCATTGAGGAATTAGATTTCCAGTATCCACACTGAGAGAAAAAAATGGCATCAACAACAAAATATTATTTGACTTAACAAATGAATTAGTTGATTAAACAACATTTTCTTTTATATTACAAAATATTTACTTGTAGTAGCAAAAAAACTTTGTTGCTGCCATTTCTAATAAAAAATTAGTTGCTACTTTCAAATCCTCTTTCATTTGTAGTCGATAGATCATTCTTGTTTTAAATAGAATTTTGTTTCATATTAGACTAGAAATAACGATTTTAATAAATGAACTAAGAACTAGAGTTAAAAGTCAATTTAAAATTAGAGAACTTTTGTGTAGGAGATCGCGTCGATTATCGTCACAATGAAAATGTAAAGAAAACGTTTTAACAAAAATTTGGAAATAATTAAATTATTTTTATTGGATTAACACTCACATAAGATTGTTGACAAAATAGAAAATGTAGAAACAAATCTACCTACTACACATTTACAGTTCTAATTATACTAAATTTTGTACTACATCAAAAAGATGCTTTTTACTGGCTGGAGTGCTTTGAAGTAATTCCACCTTTTGTTTCAAGAACAAAGAATTTTACAGGTGTAGGTATTGTTAACACAATATAATTACCCTGGATGTAGAAAATAAATTGTTAATAATTTCAACTATAAATTACTATTGTGAATGTCGAGACACATCTTTAATTAGCTCGCTATAAATTAAGGACGCAATGTCCCTATTACTTTACAATCAAAATTAAAAATGTATAATAACTTTATTTATTCCATTGATTAAATGTATCGTGAAAAGCATTGCCAGCAACTCATCAATAATTCACTGAAGTTAAACGATGATGTTGAGCGCGAGTCTCTTGAGCATGGTCACCAGGGATTTGTCGTGTAAGTTACCTAGAATGTCACTAATTATAACTAATTTCCTTAATTGAATTCTTAATTTTATTATTTTAAGGTGCAATGACTTTGGATTGAAAAACAAGTTTGCATTGATTGTTGTAATTTGTGAGGCGATTGTACTACAAAAAAGAAATAATCCATCTTTCAAATTTCAAAATAATAAATTAAATAGTAAATCAAAATAACAGGTCATCCTGTACACAGTTTAAATCGATAGCTTCCTTATATTTAAAAAAAAATCAAAATTATCTCAAGAAAATCCGCGGCAATAAAAATGTAATTAAAATTTTAATAAAAACCTGTGTGTAAAAGTTAATACAAACATAAAAACTAAAAAATTATTAAATTGAGTTTCCACGATAAAATGCAACTTAAATTGAAATGCTCAGCGTTTTCAAGCTAACAAGAAATCAAAGTACCAACTGTTGCCTTTGCAATGCACAAATCGTTAATTTTCAATTTATTTAAAAATGGAAAAAGCACATTGAATTATTCGCAAGTATTCACAACTTGGAAATGCTCTAGCGTTTCAAATTACAAATGCAACGTGACCGTGGTGTTTTTGTAATTTGATCTTATCTATTTTTTGCGTATTCTCTTACGTTTATCTTCATTCGAAAATGCAATTATAGGTATTTGTTAGAAACCAGTAATACCAACAGGATTATTATTACGACCACATTACTTTATTAACTCGTCGAATGAAATCGAATATTATACCAAACTTGATTCAATAGTACCTAAATTTCCAGAGGGAGACTTGGTGCCATAAAAAAAAGATTTAAGTCAGAACCTCGTTACTCTATTCATGCGCGTCATTGTAAACCTTTTTAGGGATCCGCCAAATAGACCCCTCCATTTTGGAATTTTGAATTTTTTCAATAAAACAAAAATTAATAAAAATTTTCAAAGTGAAGGAAGTACGTCAAGTTGGTCCCTCTAGGTCTAAAAACGGTTTTTTCTTAATAAATATTTAATAAATCTAGCAGTTCCAAAATAATTTACAGTCTCTACAATTTTCTATGATCTTTCTCTAGTTCCCCACTTCGTTCCTACATTTTTTCCACACCAAAGTTTCTATTTTGTTATACTAATTTACAAAATTTTCAGTATTTTATCTAGACGGTAGGGTTTACTTTTGAGATAAAAACAATAACTTAACTTTTCGCAAGTTAAGAATTTATATAATTTAATATTTACACTATGTACGTACAGTACATGTCTGTGCCCCCCCTCCCCGGTTTCAAATTTTTGGATGAGTTTGGTGTCAAGCGTTAGAGCATCGTTTGAGCCTCAATGAGCTTCTATTACTTTCGTTTGAGCGTCAAAGGTCTCTAATTTATTTGCGAAAACTACTGGGAGGGGGGCTGTAGACATGTTTTGCAATTTTCCTCCCCATTTTGAATTTATGTGTGCAATTGATGTCAATCGATAGAGCTTCGTTTGAGCCTGAATGAGCTTCAGTGAGATAAATCTTTAGTTAATTTTTTACAAAGTTATGGATAGTTTGAAATTTTTTTGCATCCCTTTAAGGGGGAGGGGGTCAAAACATAAAATCATCATTACGTAATTAATGGACGCTCCCTTATGAGTTTATTGAGAATTTTATTAATACAATTTTTTCTTCAAATAATAATTTTGCACTTGATATTACGAGATACATACATATATGAAACCTGTTAATAGGGCGATTTTAGCCGAGCTAAATTGACTTTATTTATAATTGAGCTAGGATCACGACCAACTAGGGTTGGCACCCTCCCGGAAACCCTAAAAGACTCCGGTAATAATGATTAACCCCCCGAGCTCCCGGGACCCAATAATTTCTCCGATTTTTTCTATCAGATATTCGTTCAGTCAGTGAAATGCGTATTTCGTGTATAGTATTACAGTACACACTCTGTATACAGGAGGCAATACCAATCTAGTACTGATTATAGGATTAGCACATACGATTAAGAATATCAACCAAACACTCACCTACTCATTACTAGAAGGCGGATTTATATGCGCTAAGAACGTGTAAACAAAGATTTACTTAATTACGCTTTACAAAAAGCTGTTAACATTTTTTTGATCCAATCAATGCAAATCCTAGTAGGTTTTTGTAAAGCCTCATTAAGTAATGCTTTGTTTACACGTTTCTAGCGTATATAAATCCGCCCTCTACTCATTACATATGGAGTAAAAAAAGAAACCCAATGAATATTTTTTTAGTAAAAGCAGAGTTACAAATACTAACAAACTTCAATTTTTCATCTAAAACCTTTTATGATTTTGTGGTAAAAAACTGTCAAATATTAGATACTGCTCGAAAGCAGTGTAAATATAAATTTAAATATAAAAATTAATAAATATATGAGATTTTCATTAAAAACTCCTCTCCTCTACCCCCTCCCCCCATTTCTTAAAATTTTTCCTGGTTGGTTCTTTAGAGAGTTGGTAACCCTACCATAAACTTTAAACTATTTATTACAAGTGGCGACTATCCGAAGTAACATTTTCCCTGTGGAAATTCCGGGTGACATTGTTTTGGCAAGTGTCTGGTAAATAATGCCCAATTAAACCAGTTTACGCATCCTTTATAGAGCCCTGATAAATGACCGTGGTAAAGATTTGCCAGGTATCTGTTTACGTAAAAAAAATTTTTAATTAATTTTACCCCCCCCCCCATCTGAATCCTTATATTTGTAAAATATAACTTACAATAATTATATTAACTTAAAATCTTTCTCACTGAAGCTCATTCAGGCTCAAACGAAGCTCTATCAATTAACATCAATTGCACACATAAATTTAAAATGAGAAAGAAAATTGTAAAACTTGTCTACAGCTCTCTGGTAATTTTTCGCGAATAACTTGGAGACATTTGAGGCTAAAACGAAAATAATGGCAACAACTGTTGCCTTTTCCTGGACCAGTTGTAGAATTTCAATTCAACTGATATATAACAGCTGTTTATTGATCACCATAGTGTTTAGTTCACCTAATTATCAGAAGCAGAATAAAATAACCCATGTATAAGGTTTAAATTTGTAAACTTATAGAAGTACTTTATTCTGCTAATTTCATTCAAGTGGGAATCTTATTTTTTTTTGGTTTCATTGCATATTGACGGCAATATTTCTATATCATTTAACTGCTAACTTCATATTGATTTTGAAACATCATTTTTCAATCTGTCTAGTCTGATAAATGAAAATTATAACAATTTCAAAAGCATTTTTTGCCCCTTGAAGTAAAAGCTAGATGAAATCTAATAATCTTATCATTCGTAGCTTGTATTTCTAAATTATTTTTGTATCTTTCATTTTTTCTTTAACATAATTAGGGAAGCAAGAATTTGCATAAATAAATTTTTACATGTTAAATTCCTATGTTCGGCTAACTCATTCAGCACCCGGTATATATAAAACCAATTAGAAGCTTTAATTAGCGTTACAGGCTATATTTAAATGTAAATATAATTTATTTGTCCCTAACTATTGTTAAACTAATGTTTATAGAAGGAACACGAAAAAAATATCTACAAACAACAGAATACAATAATTATTATAGTTTATATTTCTTCGTAAGATTAAAAGATTATATTTATTTTCTCTCAATTTTTAATTAGCACTACATGTTTCACATACGAATGTCGTAATATATCTTCAGATGCCTACAGAAGATGGGGTAAATATAATTTATTATAATATTATTTTACATACCTAAGATTATTTGTATCTTATTTTAATGTGTATTAAATTATACGAATATTAGTTTGGTGAGTTTATATTTAAGGGTTAATTGTTGAAAATTCAATAAAAGCCAATATTTACAATAGAAGCTACTTTAGTAGCTTTCTTTCATCGATTAATAATTACAATATCAGTTTTTGCTATACAAATAATAACTAGCATAAGTTTTTAAATTGTTAGTAAACCCCTACTTTACCCCCATTTTGGGCAAAGCGGAAGATCTAATAGAAAAGAGTGAATACGCACACAGTAAATATCATAAACTTCAGGAAATACGAAAACGTCTAAGTTGACGGTGTTTTTTCATAGACTTCGCTTTTATTCTCTGACATTTGTAAATTTAGATCACTCGAACTACATTATATTTCTCCCCTTTATCATGGAAACGATCAAATCCATCCAAACGTAATCGCCTACATTAATAGTTTCTTACGGGAAGGAAAGTGAGTTCCGACAGTCCCAGCAACTATATATTTCTTCTTGCTAATCAGAGGTGGAAGATTTTTCATACAAATTCATTTTTAATGACATAAAATCTGTGATCATTGTAACGTGCTCCAATCTCAAAAAAATTGTATTTTATTCGTAGAAATTTTGAGGTAATACAAGAGCTGAAAACAATCATCCAATAATACTCTCCTGTGGTAAAAATTAAAATAAATTAGAATTGAAATACTCAACCTGTGGAGCGCGCCTCCTAGGGGGGCACAATAACACTGAATGGGGGGACTCGAGCTTAAATATTATTCGATATATTATTTAATTTACCGAAATAAAACCAAAATAAAAAACGTTCCGACATAATAAAAGTATAAAATATAAAAAATTATTTTATGGGAGGGGGTCGAGATGAAAATAATAATTGAAAATTGAATCGTAAGTACTGAAAGATTGAGAAACGCTGCATTAAATAGATAAATCCTAAAATTTACTTGAAATATTTTAATTTTTGCCTCATTAAAAAAAATTAAGTTTTTGAAAAAATAAAACAGGGGGCGGATCAATTAATCCACGTTTTTAAAATACCATCCCGAAATTGCTTTTCGTTATTGTTATTGATTATTTATTAGGTCTGAGGTCTGATGGTTTAAATGTATTGATGCACAATGCAGTTAATTGAATTATTAATTTTTGATGAACAATTATGAATTATTACCGTGCTATATAAGTTTGTTATTTATGTATTTGACCAAAGCTATAAATTAAAAAAATAAATTTGATTTAAAATTAGATTTTTGCATTTAATCGTATTTTAATGAAATTTTTGTGATATTTTAAATACATCTCATCTACGTTTAAAATTTTAGTTTGTGAAAAATGAAATATTTGATATAATATTTATTCGATAGCAGGTGTTTGAACTTTGAAGTAATAAAGAAAATATTTTATGTACTGCGATTTAACATTTTGTTGACAAATCGAACAATGCAAATAAATTTATATTCATAGCATTTATTAGTAATTGTGTTTCAGCTACATCTGCAGTTTCTCATGAATGTGGCAACGAAAAAATTAAATAGGTGAAAAATATCTGCAGTGGAAGATTTACAGATGCTTTCATATTCATTTCTCAGAGTGGATTACTGCGTTACTTCTTGTAATTTAAAATTTGATTGTAACTGATGATTTATTAATTTAAAATAAAACAAAGGAATTGAACAAAATTTTATAAACTCAAAACTGCTTTAATTCAAAAGTATCTCTGTAAATATAAATTCAAAATTAAATACTTATTATTTAATTTTATCTTACTTAGATTATATTATTACGTATAGAATCACATACGCCATTTATTAATAGATGGCGCTACTACATTTCGAAAGGTAATAAATTACTTTAGTACGAATACTAACTAAGATTTATTATATCGCTATTTACTACGGAAGATGTATTATTGAAAAATATATTATTATAGCTATTTGTTGTAGATTATTAAATTACAGCAGGTATTTCAAAAACTCCCGCAAGGTTGGCGTATCTGAGAATATCTAACTAAAGTTTTTACCATGACGGTAATTTTTGAATTCTAATTTTTATGTTTTAAAACAAGAATATTCAAAATCTAACAGATTTTTTGTGTAGCCGTGCCATTGTGCCAACTACAGCTGTAGTGTACTGTACAATACCATTAGTACGGCGTAAAGCCTACACCGGCCGACTAGCAAGCGGATAAGCGCGGTTCAAATTCTGGTCGGGTTAAAGAACTGCAGTGATCTAAAGCCTAATATAAATCTGTGGGCTATGGGGAAGGCAACGGGAAACCAGCCCATTAATAAGAATTCCTTAAGGCGGGATCACACGAGTGGTGCATTGTACAAATGTTGGCCATATGTTGACAACATTTCTACAACTACAGCGGTCCCACAAAGTGGTAATTAAGACGGGATCTTGCGAGTATTGCATTTATCAAATGTTGACCACATGTTGACACTTCATGTGGCCACTTCATGTGGCCAACATTTGTGCAATGCACCACTCGTGTGTCCTACCTTTAGAATGTAATCCTGGCTTCAGACAAGTTTGATAGTCAACATTCGGTAACGGATAGGTATATGAAGAAGAAGTACCATTGTTGAACCTGATACGTTCTAGGTACTACCAAAAACTGCAACCGTGGTTGGTATCAAAAATAACAAACTTTCCTTTCCTTACATTTTCATTTAATTTCATTCTTCTCAAAAATAATCAACTTTCATACAAAAGGTAATGTCTGGCACCTTTGGACGGTACTCCAAGTACTCTCCTCTTAGATAATTGTCTCTCAGAAAAGTAAACACGCGGTTCTTTTAAATTTACACCCCACACTTGGAGCTAATTGATCCACATAAAAAAAATCAACAGTTTCTCATCTCGTATTATCTCACTAGAATTTTCGATATTTACACTAAACATTTTAAAATGAAACAAACATCATCTAAAGATTTAGCTAATTTTTATCACCTGAAACTACTGACTGTACCAGTCAGACAGTTTAGTTTAGAGCTAATTCACCTTTAACTCACGTGTTAAGTAGCAAAAAATAAACGTCAGAAGTGTCATTTCAATCGGATCTCTTAACTCTTTATCATCAGAGGTTGCTTGTTCTTATGCTGACTAACTAAAACTATTGATTGAGGAAAGAATCTCAATCTCCAGCCTAAGGTTATCTAAAAATTATAAAAGTTTTTCTCTAATTATGAGTTGAATGTGTGATAAAATTTTTGTAATAAAAGGTACTACGGGGTAATGTAAACTGGGCCAAAAAACTACCTAAAAGTGGTTAACTGGGCCAAAGGCAAATTTATCTAAAATTTTAAAAAAGGTAAACTGGGCCAAATGCATATTTTACTAAAATTTTGAAAATGGTAAACTGGACCAAAAGCAAACATTATTGATTGAAAAATTGTATAGTATGGGGTTTGAAAATCAAAAACCGATACACGTCAGCATATCCGGAATTTTGTTTGAATAGCAGTTGTTCGAATTCGATTAACATTTGTTCGAATGAGCAGTTGTTTGACTTAACATTTATTCGATATCAAATTTATATGAATTTTATTTTTATTTTTTGTTTAGTCTTTGTCAAATTCAAGTTTTGCGCGAGGGTGTAGATCCATCGGTAGGTTACAGTTAGTTTCTGATATTTTTCTGAAATAATATCAAAAAGGAATTCACACCGGCACACCCTCCCTGCGCCCATTTTTTTTTATCTTAAATTTGTTTTTGGCCCAGTTTACTACTTTCAAATTTTTAGCCAAAAGTGATTTTGGCCCAGTTTACATTCACCCAATCTTGGGTGAATGTAAACATTACAATTAATTACTATAACTAAATTGTAAATTAATTATTAAAAAAAAAAGTAGCGGCAAAATGAGAGGCGGCGATTTTATAGACGGCGAAATGGGGTGATACCGTTAAGCCAGATAGAAGGTTTGAAATTAATGTTGCCTTACTGCTGCTTCAGTTGATGGTAAGGATGCAAAATTTCAAAGAGCCTTGGAGATACAGCAGATACATTCAAGACTGCAATAAATGATATATCGATTTTCACTTAACAGATCCAGTTTCGATTACCACAAACCGAGTATTTTCCAATTTTCCCCGTACCATTGAAATAAGTCAATTCTTGTTTCTAGCGCTAACAAGGAAACATTGATTCATCAAACAGTACATCGTGTGCTTGTACGATCGATGAAGACGATCGATTAATACCGTGCTTTGAATAGCCCTTTCAGACAATCATACTTTCATAAGAAGCAAATGTATCTTGCTGAATCCTCAATGGAATCCTTCATTTTTTTTCATTTTCTTCAATGAAAAAATATTGCTGATACTCAATGGAGTAGGAAGAAAATTTTTACGGGTGGTGCTATAGTTCTACTGTACAACTGTACTTCTACCGAAAGCGCACAGTAAAATTGAAATAAAACAATGAAAGCTCATTGAAGCTCTAACGTTTGACACCAATTAATAAAAAATTCGATTTGGGGGGAGGGGGCAGCAACATGTACCTCACGAGGGGGACAATAAAAATTTGTATCTCCTAAATTTGGTTGAAATTATGTTCTAAAATTGGTATTTTTAAGAATAAAATTGATTATTAAGTGAATAGTTTTGATTGTTTGATTTTGAAATTGTTAAAGAAAATTTTGATAATTAGTGATAACATTGAAATTGGAGATTAAAGAACCAAAGTTTAGTTGGATTTCGAAAACTATAATTGATTGAGTCATAAAGTTTATAACAAAAAAGATTGAAATTAAGAAGAGAGCGTAAAATAAGTTAGATACCGTTCGCAAGTGAACGAATTATCTTTTGATTGAATTTCCCATTTATATCGAATATTTTGTTACAAAGTTAAATTTAAAAATTGGTTTTGGATTTCAAAATAAGCAGCGATTGGATGAAGATTTGGATTTTTTGTAAAATTAGCCTGGCAACATTTTAAAGATTATTTTTCTGGAAATGCCATTCGGAAAATTTGGGATATAAAAAATATCAGTACAATATATTTTTTTCGGAACAAAAATACTTTCTGTAATTTATTTTGAACTCACGCGGATGTTCATCCTACAAACTCACCATGAAAAATCAACTTAAATTTTCACAGCGCACAGTGTGATATTTCAGCAATCTAAATGGACATAATTGAAATTAGTTAATTGCCGATAATATTAAAATCGCGTTATATATCAATAGGCAAACATCCATACTTCGATAATTTTTCAAAAATCGCGCGAAATAATATGCAAAAGCGTCCGAAACAGTTGACAAATGCTAAAAACTACATAATTAGCTGTCTGACATCGATCGCATAGTAACGCTATCGACGTTAACTATGTCTCTAAAGTGAACTTTTTATGCCGTATTATTGTTATTTTCTCTTATAAAGGTAAATTACTGTAGTTTTATTTTACGAAATCGTCTGATAAAGTATTTCATTGCCATACAAAATCTATTTAAATTGGTAGCTAATTAAAAACGGTATTTTTGAATTATAACTAGAGTTTTGATAAATTATACCACGTTATACCATATTGTTATTATGTTTCAATTAAAGATAGACTCTTCAGCTACATAAATCTGAATTTTTTTTTTGCGAAAGTTTGCGATATCCATAAATTTTCTCTTCACTTTCAGAATGACTTTGCAAATTTTTCGTCAATCGATTTTTGACATATGGTTTGAGAACTCGAAAATTACGAGATTTGATGTTATATTTGCATATATTCTGCAAGAACTAGGAGATTCTTCATTATCAAATTTTGTATTTTATTAGATAGCAGCATAAAATAAAAATATATAATAAATAAAATAATACAAACATATTTTTCAGTCGCCTTCTAAAATCCACCCCTTGTGTTTAGAATTTTTTCGTTATTTTTTATGTCTTCGCAGGTATTTTATTAGTATGTTAACAAAGTTTCAGAATTTTTTAAAAAAATATATTTTTCATCCCCCTTCTAAAAACCACCCATTAGTACTTAAAATTTGTTCACTATTTTTTTCGTTGTTTAACAAATATTTTTGGTCGATTTGGTGATTTATAGATTTTTGTCCATCTAGATTGCTGAAATATCACACTGTGCAGCGTTTAAAATTTTCCGACTAGGGAGGGGAGTCCAAGGGTGCTCAAGTCTCCAGTCAAATTTCTAGAACACTACACCGTTTATATTAATTGCAAAAAATCGTATGTAAAGGCTATTAATCCATATTTTTTATTGTCATGTCTGCATGCATATCCTATGCCGAAAACCAGGCACTGCATCTACAGTAACCTTGTGTTCAGCAATGGATTAGGATTAGGCAGGATTTCTAAGCATTGCAGCGTAAATTTATATTAACTATATAAATAAAATAGTGCTTAAATAGTACTTCAATAGCAATGTAAATTGATGATGTACTTACAAAATAGCGTACTGCGTTTCTAATCTTGATTGGGTTGGAAACTTATAAGTATCTTTAGGTCGAGTTACTACGAATTTTATTGGTTGAACCAATAAAAATAAGAAATTGAAATGACAAGAAAATAAAATTACAAGTTGATCCTAAGATCTGCAGGGTTAGAAGTATTATTTATTTCTAAAATAAGTCTCATCTTGGGACTGAACAGAGGAGTAAGAAAATAAGTTTTGTACAAATTTACAATTTGTAGTTATAAAATGCAAAAGTAATGATGTCCGCAGCGTAAAATGTTTCAGGTAAATTTTTATTAAACAAGTGTGCAAACTTGGGAAATTCTGAACTAAAATAGAAATAAATTTAGTTGACATTTTAAGTGATTAAAATAATTATCTCTCGGTAATTTTTCAATAAGAGTAGGAAAGTCCATTCAAATGTTCCATTGAGAGATATTTGAAACCGCGATCGGAAGGTATTTTATTAAATAATATTGCCAACTAATCGATAAATTCATACATTTCCCAGAAGGCTAAAATGCATTTAAGCTAATTGTCTATACTAAACTACAATTATGCTTTGTTCAGTCGTAAATGTTAATTGTTTTGTGGACTTCCTTTAAACTATCTAAAGAAATTATAAATTTCCAATTGAATAGTTTTTTCAAGAACCTAAAAATTTGAATTTAATGCCAATATTTATGTATTACGTAAATATTGTATGCGATAATTTAATGATAAAGTTCGATTTTAATCTTTTTTGTAATTTCAACATTTAATTAAAATAATGATTGTTTAATATTAATTAATAATTCATTAAAAACTGCACATAGTATGTATAATGTATTTATTCTAATTAATCAATGTTAATTATCTAAAAAGCTAGATCGAGAAAATATTCCGTTTTTTAAACATTTGCAAAATCAATATAATTATATTTCAAATGCAACCTATTCATAGAGTAATTAAAATTAATGAACGTTAATTAATTATAAATTGCAGGGTATGTTTTAAAATAAATAATATTTTTAATTTATATTTTGTAAATTTGGTTTCAATCGAATTTGTACAAATAACACATTTACAAAATGATTGAAAGCGTAAAAGTAAATAATCGAACTCGTAATCGAACTCAAGAAGTATTCTTCTCTTTACCTTAATTGGTTAATTCTCCTTTGTACATTCAACGAACGTTCGGTGGTAACTCGACTTACCTAAAAAAAGAAAAGTTTTTAGAACTAAATAATTTAATCAATTTTCTTAGTGTTAAACGGTGTTAAATAAGTAATACGTTCAATCACTGTCAAGTACCAATTGCAATTTATATATACATTTTACAAACACTTTACCTTCATCATGTATCAAACTGTCTCAGCGTGTTTATAAAAGTCTTACTACAATGCTAATGTAATGAAATTTATAAGATATTTTTTATTTCAAAAGTAATGTATCTTTTAAAACATTTGGGAAAACTAAAATGACTCCCTGAAGCTGTGCTCTAATTAATAAAGTAAAATATTCTTGAATGTTCACTTTTATGTAGGTATAATTTTATATCTACTTCTATTGTGCTTTGTTACGTATTTTCACTTTTGTTTGCGCTATTTTTGTCTTTAATACATTACATAAATATTTAAATCATCAAGCACTGACGTGCATAAATGGATTAACGAGATAACTATACAATCTCGACGCGCTTGAAAGGAATTTCAATTAATGTAGTAACAATTAACGTGTAGGAATGAATAATCCAATAGATTGAATGTAAACTTGCATATGGTATTTGGAAATTTATTTCTCCTTTCAAATTTACATTTTAAAAATTTACGATTATTTACGAATATACCATTTTAAAATAAATGACATAATAATGTAATATTTTAAATATTTAATACCTTAATACACTTTTAGAACTAATAGTAGAAAATTATAATAATATGTTACTCGGAATAAATTCGTGAAAACCAAGTTATATGTTAGCAATTATAGATGTATTTTGCTTCAAATTTTGGAGTAGGTTAAATGGAATAACTGTAAAAAATTCTTTAGTTATAAAACTGGTTAAAAAGTTTTCTATATAACATCATTTTCGGTTACCTGGAAGTACCAAAAATAATATCAATTAACATAATAAATTATCAACACAATAATAATCTTAGCGGAATATACATATTGTCAATACTAAAACTTCTATTTTCAATTCTCAGCTAATATTGGTAGAATATAATGTTTATATTTTTAATTAAAATATTTAATATCTTTTAGTTTCTTATTTTTAGTTGCAATATAGCATCTTATTTAGAATGCTATATTACTATATTAACAGTTGAAATAATATTTAAATTCAATATTGGTACAAAATTAATTATGTACGTATATACTATACTATATGCACTCTCAATATTAGGACTCGACATTGATTATTTTATATAATCCCAATATGTCTACAATATTGATTATTTAGATTCATATAATATTTAAATTAAATATTGGTACAACAACGGTAGTCTTACTAACAGATTGGTATATTAGTGTATATATGTATATATATTATATGTACTATATACTACATATAATTCCAATATTGGCACAATATAATCTTAATATTGTAATGATACATTGTTATTGGGAATATTATATTATCTCAATATAGGTACGGCATTGATTATGTATAATGTTTACAATATTTAAAATATTCCTAATATATTTATGTAATTCCAATATTCTATGGGTAAAATATAGATTATTACATATATATTTCTACTACAATATCGCTACAATGTAGTCTCCATATTGATATTATGCTATATTTCCATTATACTATAATTTAAGAAAATATTTAAATTCAATATTGGTATCATAATATGATCTAAATATTGGAGTACTATTTATGTAATTTAGACAAAACCTAAACAAACGCTAAATAAAAATTGCAACTGTCAAGTGATTTAATTGATGTCAAGTTATTTTTTGTTATTCTACTTAATAAAACTATAGTTATATAATAATATCGATTAATATATTATATTATAGTATATTATATTTAATATATTTAATATACTATATATACTATACTATATAAAATATAATATATATACTATATATAATATTATGTATAATATAAATATATACTAATATACCATATATACTAGATACAAAAAAAAATTTAAATAGTTTTTTATTCAACTCGAAATTTACCGTCGAAAACTGCGGAGGTAAATTTTTTGTACTTCAAACTCAAACGAAAGTAAACATTTAAAGTAAATATTATGTTGTCGCTTATATTTTGCAAATTGCTTTCATAATAAATGAAGAAAACTACGTAGCTTGACTATAACCCCCCGTACCCTCACGTAGCCCTGCGTAGCTTTCTACCTAACCCCTCCCCCCTTGGCCAAACCACGTAGTTTATGAACGCTCCCTAACAATGCGAGTTGGAAAGTTTTCCCCATTTATCCCAAAAATAACTGCATCACTGCTTCCTTTCTTAATGAAACTTATTTATAAAGAAATTTATTTTTGGTGTAAAATTCTTTTTCATCTGTGGGAGTGAAAGAGATATCTAAATCTCCGCATTTTTATGTTGATGTTGGAATTATCTACATAAATGAGTCGTGTTGGGGTTTGTTATCAATTTTGTTGAACTCCCAAAGTCCCAGAAGCCCCAATTCTTATAGAACCAGTATAATTATACCAACAGCTAAAATGTACACACAGAAAAATATGTGTTACTAATGCACACAATTGTGCAAAACACATATTTCTCTCTGTAGAATAAATAAAATTCCATATATTAATATACCAGCAATATCATATAAATATGAAAAACGGTAAGAGATCCTTGAAGAAAACTTGATAATTTTAATACAACGGTGAAGCTTCACCACCAATAATCAATCAATTATATCTCCGCTGTTGCATTTCAAGAAAATTTATTCTCAAATTTCACTGTTAAATAGACTCTTGGTGCTGTTAGCTACGCTGCTAAGATTTAGAAGCCAAATATTAATTTTATAGTTTTATAGTCAGTTTAGCACCCTCCCAAAATATATTATCAATAAGAAGTTAGAACCAATATATGTTCCAAGAGTAGACTCAAAACTATACATATATGCCGAGTATGAGGTTATATAATAAAAGCAATAAATTAATCGATTTTTAGTTCATAGAGTGAAATTTTATATTAACTTTCTGTAGTTTTACAAATGTTTCGTAATGTGTACATTATTTTAAAATTTCAGCAAATAAGAAACTGCTTAAAAAAGCTCAAAATTTTCTATTGACAAAAATATAAATATAATATCACAAATATTATTTGCTTATACAATGAATAAATTACCTAGTAACAAACTTAAAATCTAAGAAACAAATTCAATTATTTCTGAAATTCTCAAACACAAAACATTTTTCATCAATTGAATTTAAAAAAAACATGAAATATAAAGTACAGGAAACAAAAACAGAATATAAAGTAACAACGCTGAACTATTCCCATTTGGAGGAAACTTCACGTCTGCACAGCTTATGTGGGTTCATAAAATGTATTGCATTTTGGTGTTACTCTACTGTTGCACTATACTATGTTTTAAAATGTACAAATTACAACAAACAAAGAACAAAATAATAAATTATATCATTTAAAAGTTAGCAACACTACTGGTGATGCTATGTCATACACCATACACAATCAAAAATTTAGAAATTGATAAATACAATTTTGAAGCGGTTGCTGAGTTCAGGTATTTGGGAATGGAAATTGGCAACGACAACGTGAGAAGTTTTGATGTCAAACAGAAAATACGGATGCACTACAAAGCTTATTACGCTAATGGCAAAGTTTTGAAGATTAGAAATATAAGTAAAACACAAAATTGAACATTTTTGAAATAAATGTTGAAAAAAACAAGAGAAGGAACATTAAAAAGTTTTGCTGCAGAAACGAGATCAATTATGAACTTTGAGCTCCTAGAAGCGATGGAGGGAGAGAACATCGTCAGAGTGATAAAAGCCCAAAAAGTAATGTAAACAGAAATCACAATAAAGGGTCTATTCCTACACCCACCGAGAGGGTCAAGGTAGAGAAAAACCAAGAATGATATGGATGGACGGAGTCCATGATGATGATCTCAATAAAATGGAGTGGAAAGTGAATTGTCAAGATGGAGCCGAGTGGCAATAAATAGTAAACTAGACGAAAATATACATAAAACTGTCATTGCAACAAAACCAGTCATGAAAGTTAATCCATCTCGCATAAAGGATTGAGGAGACTTCTAATAGTAACAATATTCCGCATGCAATGAAGGTTTTATGATGATGAATAGACTACCTTAATTAAAACTACCTTGAAATAATAAAATATAAGAAATAAAAGCAAAATACAAAAGTCAAAATAAAACACAAAATTATGGCAATTACCAAAAACACCTTTCCGAGAAAGCAAAATATATTCTAAGTTCTGATGCTGCTCCAACTTTCACATATACAAAATACTAAACAAACTATAATACAAAAAATAAGAATAAAAATACAAAATTATCAAAGGTTTTGAAAATTATCAATAACAAAGATTACCAACGCCTTTTTGCACCAAACTATAATCAAAAATAGTGTGTTACTCAACTCTACTACTCGACTCTAAATTTTAACTTAAAAAAATACAGAACACAAAATACAAAATTATTACACAACAAAAAAACTATTTTCAGTAAGAAAAAATTACCAACATCCTTTTGAATAAAAAGTAGTCATCTGCACAGATTATGAATAATAATCAAATTATTATAATACATATAAATAGATTTTAATTTTTCAAAATAAAATAACTATAAAAATTCTTACAAGTTAGACATTTGGTACTTATTATCACTAGGTAGAAAAATATTTCAGCAATTTTTAAAATGGCTGAAATCTTTTTCTAACCAACTTGCTAAATTTCAGCAAAATCGGTTTTATTTTTCAAAATATCACATTACACAGTCTTATGGTTACATCTTTTTCCATTATTCAGGTACTACTGTAAGTTTTAGCTAAAAAAAAATACGGAACACAAAAAAGCACTCATGTGCACAGATTAAAAATGACAGAATAGTCTTGAATTAAAAAAAAAAAACTCAAAAAAATTTTAAAAGTTACATATTTTGTAAGTAAGGAAAAATATTTCAGTACTTTTTAAAACTGCTGAAATCTTTTTCCCACCAACTTATTAAAATTGACCAAAAATATCACCAATTAGTCTTATAGTTTTAATCTTTTCAAATATAATACTAGAATCTGAATACTATAGAGAACATAAATCCTTTAAGAAGACGTTGAAAAATTTTCGTTAGTACGATACTGAAATAAATAAGGCCTCATTGCCATAGGAACCGGTGTAGTAGTTTGAGGCCCTAAAGTGTGAGGAGCATGCGCACAGTTACAAAAAGGTTGATTTTGTACATGCCTTCCAACTCCACGATGGGGTCCTAAGTAACCCCCAACAGGAGAAACTCCAGTAACCATCGATTCGCAAAATCCAGAAATACAAAAATTTCTTATTTTTAATGTTTCACCTTTGGGCAAAATTTTATTCATAGCCTCAGGTGAAGGTAAATCACGCGAATAAATAGATACTATATCTGAAATAGGAAATAAATACATGCCTAAATGTGTTGTTTTGTCCGAAGATTCAGAGTTGTCACTACCACAGGTTTCCATTTCCACACATTCGTTCAGATAAATGTTGTTCTGGTTGTCAAAACCTTCAAAAATGCCACTATACTTCTTACCATTATTAGAAAAAACGTCAATGGACGTATGAATGTAATTCCATAAATATTCTTGCGGAATGTATGACTAAAAATAATTTCAATTCATATCCTTAAGTGTAATAAAATACCTCATACATATGTCACTATTTCATCTTCCATTATTTCTTCTTAATATAAACGTTAAACGAACTCATCAGCATTTCACCGCGTAGCAAGTACTTCTGTTTCAATCAGTAGCGCCCCATAATTTTAAAAATATTTATGCTACTAAATAACTAAATTTCAATTTTGACCAAATATTATTTATATATAAAAAATAATATAATTTGAGCAATTTAGTTAAGATATTATACTAACATTTGGATCATAAAAATACATAAAATTAAATTTTTTGGCTTTTAAGAAGAAAATCTACCCCACTGGTACTGCGGAATTCGATAACGTATATTCCTACGCTTGACGTGTGGTACGCTGAGGTACATTCGTGTGTTGCTAGTGAAGACATCTTTATTTTCAAGTAATAGATTAGGTAACCAAATTATTATATAGTAAATATCTAAAAAATCTTTCATTTTAACTTTTAACCTTGAACATAATTAATTCCTTGAACGGTTTTGTGGTTAATTTGCCGAAACATGCGGTTAACCACATAACCAATAAAATCTTATTAACAAATGTTATATAGTATAATATATATAAATAATTTAATTTAGGCAATTTAGTTAAGATGTACTAACATTTGGCTCATAAAAATGCATCAAATTAATTTATTTTGTTTTCATGAAGAAAATCTACACCACTGCTGCTACGGAATTCGATAACGTATATTCCTACGCTTGAGGTGAAATTTAATGTGCTGTTGGTGAAGACATCTTTATTATCAAGTAATTGTTCAGGTAACCAAATTATTATAATATAGTAAATATCTAAAAATCTTTCATTTCAACTTTGAATCTTGAACACAATTAATTCGATTAATCGCGTAACGGTTTGGCGGTTAATTTACCGAAAAGTGCGGTTAACGGCAGATATACGAATAGTACCTACAAATAATATTATTAAATGAATATTATTTATATATACATCACTTAATTTTGGCAATTTAATTAAGATATACTAAGATTTGGCTCATAACAATTCCTTAAATTAATTTTTAATTTTGTTTTTATGAAGAAAAGCTACACCACTGGTGCTGAGGAATTCGATAACGTATATTCCTACGCTTGAGTTGAAATTTCATGTGCTGCTAGTGAAGACATCTTTAATATCAAGTAATAGATCAGGTAACCAAATTATTATATAAATATCTAAAAATCTTTCGTTTTAACTTTGAATTTTGAACTTAATTAATTCGATTAATTGCTTAACGGTTTGGCGGTTAATTTACCGAAAAGTGAGGTTAACGGCAGATTTCGTCAAATTAAATTTTTGCGTTTTTATGAAGAAAATCTACACCACTGAAGCTTCGGAATTTGATAACGTATACATATTTTTACTACGCTTGAGGTAGGAAATTTCATGTGCTGATAGTGAAAATATCTTTATTATCAAGTTAGTAATAGATCCGGTAACCAAATTATTATAAAGTATTAAATATCTAAAAATCATTAATTATAACTTTCAACCTAGAACATAATTAATTCGATTAATTATTGCTTTAACGGTTTTGCTGTTAACTTACCGGAAAGTGCTGTTAACCACACTTTTTAGTAAGTTTTAAAATTGTAAATTTTTTTTAGTTCGTTTGAGATAATTATTAAATACTGCAATATATTTTCAAATTAGTTTGATATAATTAAAATAAAGGTTCCATCTAATTATATTTTAATTTATTTGAATAAATTGTTATGATCAGAAAATAAGTCAGTGGTACTACATTAAAATGTTTGAGGTCTTCTGGTAAAATCGTCAGCCCACAATTATATTGTATTATATTCCAAAACGATGTTATGAAATTGCACTTGAATATTTTTTTATATCATAAATTAGGTGTTATTTAAAGGCCCTAAATTTTAAATTTAAAAAAATTATTATGAAAATTTATTTATTAAACCGATTAAACTAACAAAATTATGTACGACGTAATTGTGGTTTGTCAGTCAGAAAAGCGAAAAAGAAAATGACATTTTAAAATTTATTAAATAAAAATTATATTTTTAATTAATTGCTATTCTATTTAAACATTTTGAGACAATATTTTTTTATTAGTAAAAAAGTATCGACTTTTTGGGCGATACACTGTGATCGCCACAGTGTGGTCAGTTTTACTCCAGCAGAAATCAAGACAAATTTGAACATTTTTACCTGCAGAATATTCAAAAATTCAAACAGTGAAATGTCAAAACTTTCAAAACCAGAAATGACTCATTAAAAATAAATACCTTCATTTTGTGTCCTTTTTTCAGATTTTTTTCTCCATGATGATACAAAACATATATTTCAAGAGTATCCCATTCAATTTTTAGCTATTAATATAAAAAAATTAGAAAGTTATGATTTTTTAGTGAAAATGGTCATTTTTTCCATTTTTCAAATTCAACAATATTTTTTAAAAAGTAAATATTATCTTTTCATAAATGAACCCATACTGTCTTCTAAAACAGTATTCTTCTTTTCCAAAATCAATTCAACTAGTATCTTAATCATCCAAAAATCACTCTTTAAAAATACTAACTTCATCCAAAATAGGGACAATCAAAACAAAAATTTTTGCAAATCAAAAATTATTCATAATCTTAAATCAAAAAGCTAAATAATTAAATTTAAAGGAGACTAAATCGGCTCACGTGGCCATCTTGGCACAAAAAGCCCCGTCTACCTCCACGTTATTTCCAATGTAGAATTTTTGTAAAATTTCATCGACTTTTTGAAATTCTTATAAATTGTTTTGAATTTTTGTATACTATTACACAATTTTTCAGAATGATTTATCAGAGCCGGTAGTTGAAAGGTTCACGAGGGGAACCGTAAAAGTGTAACTCTAGGATTAAGACAACCTTTTGCAGTGTGAAAGAGCACTAAAATTAAGGTAAACAAATTTTTTTTAAGTGTCATGAGCAACTGTTTTTAAGAAGATACCGTGTAATAGTTTGAGTGCAATACTTCAGTTAGTTTATGCAACAAAAATCCACAGGTCTTCTAGGTGAGAAGTACCCAGGTTCACTTTCCCGCAGTAATAGTTTTAACTTTTTTTTCAAGGGTAGTAAAATCTAGCATATTTAAAGCGATCTGAAGAAAAGAAACTATTTCTGCGGGGAATTAAACCTAGGCCCTTCCAATCCACTTGTCGACACGTTAACTAGCTTAACAGCTAAAAAAAATCTCGAGATTATTGTTGCATAAATTAACTGAATTATTGCATTTGAAAACTTTTTAACGCTATTTTCTCAGAAACAGTTGTTTATAACACCTAAAAAAGAACAGGTGTTTGCTCAATTTTGGTACTCTTTCACCATTCCAAAGCTTGTCCCGATCCTCGAGTTGCACTTGAGCGGTTCCCCGAGTAATAAAAAAATTTATTTTAAATTTTGGAAACAAAACACATTCACATTTTTAAAAATAGCTCTATTATTTTAAAAATTCAATTATCTTAAAAAATTTTTGACTACCAAACCACAAAAATCAAAATTAACGTAGGCAACTATTTTGGATTTTATATGGCCAATTTACATTGTTGATATCATTGAAAAAAGAAAATTACACAAATCGTAAATCAAAACTTAAAACTAAATATCACAATATTTTGACGTAGCCCAACGTGGGCCGCTAATCAGTGGCTTCAAGTCATATTCCCAACCCAAAGATTGCCCAGAAAGCAACAATGCTTAAGCGCGTGGAAATACCATTTGGTTAAGCTATTCTACTTTCTGTTCAATCTTCGGATTGGAATACATATTACAATTTATAAAATTCTTGTTTTTTGTAATTTAACATTTTTCCTTGGTTACAGGTTATCGCACTGCAAAATTTGCCAGATCTTAGCCTATTTTGACTCAATTTCCGATTCCACCAGATTATTTTATAACTATCTACCCAACATCTTAGTAAGTTTTTCAAATTGGCTCTAAAAGTATACTAGTAATAATGACAACATTTTTTGTGCAGGCTATGGCTCTCAAAAGATTGAGTTATTATCGGAAGTATTTAAATCTCGACATGACTTTCCTTCTCAAAACTAATATTGCATATAGTGGAATAATCATAGGACTTCGTGAAAGAGATTTAGTATTCCATGTAAAGGAGATAACCGTATACAAGGTACAAGGATTATATAATGTTATTGAGAGAAAAATGAAAGCTCTGCTTATAATTTATATCCATCCATACGATATTACGGTATATCGTCTAGGGAAAGAACCACCATTAGCATACTTGGCAAAAAATACCAATCGTTCACCAAAAATACAACCAATACAGAAAATGTTATGTGGTGATCAACCGCAAGGATCTAACACAACCTCTCTAGATATTCCACATTTTGCTTTACCTGCGGAAAATCGTTACCAAGAGCCAAATGCAAGTCAAGAATCCAATGGAGTTTCCCAAGAAACTAATATACAGGAAAACAACATTTTGGAGACTGGAGGAAAAACCAACAAAGAGATCGAAGAAAATTGTGCAACGATCATGACTGATGAATTTCAAACCAATAGTGATGCGGAATCTGACGATTCTTTATGCCAGTCGGTCCTTGAACCTCGCTCCTCTCCGTCCACATCAAATTGCGCATCTTTGAACACCACAAAAATTAACCGCTTTGGAAAAAATACGTTGGTTGAAAGATACGAAATGCATCGTAAATATAAATTATTGCAAATGCAGTTCTCATAGTGTGTTCTCTCTCTTTTTCTGTTAAGGAAAAACTTGGGATCTATGACCCATAAGGATATTTGACCAAAGCTATCTTTCTCTTAGATTAAAAAAAGTTTGATGGGTTGGAAATAGCTTCTGCTTCACCGTTTTAGTTAATGTTTTATAAAAAACAACCATGCCAATATAAATTTTCAGTGTTCAGTTAGTTGTAAAACTCTTGGGTCAAGTATCTCTATAAGGATCCCAAATTTTTCCTATAGTAGAACTAAGATTCAATTTAGTTATTTCTATACTTATCACCAATTGTGGTGAATTTTTTCTGTTTGTATTTTTCTAAGTATACGTTTTGAAAATATTTTGTGACGCATATATAAAATCATGATTAACCCATGATAATATGACACACTGAACATAGCAAATGAGCTAGTGCAAAATATTTGGTATTGCTTTATATTGTTTATCAAACATATCCAAGGAATCATGAAACGTTCTTCAGGTATTTTGTTTTGGTTCAATTACGAAGTATAACAATGTTTGACGATTTTGCAATTATTACACATTTGTTTTATCGTCAATGAAGTGAACACCGAAGAAGCAATATCCAAGTATTATAATATTTTGTTAAAACTAAAGTTTTCTCATGATTTGTGTCAATTTCTAAATAAAAAAAGGTAAGATATTTGCAATTGATTCAAAATTCTTTTCGAAAAAAATTAAAACTTTTGGAACTGGTTTTATATTTTCAATTTTACCTTAATTCAAATAACAAAAATAAAGAAAATTTAATTAACTTGTATTTTAAGAAATAGACCTATAATTTTTTTGCCAATACACACAATTGTAATTGGTAGTTTTAATTGCAGCAAAATACAAAATTCTAAATACTATATGTTTTATTCCTAAATTTAAAAAAATATATGATATTCTTATAACAATTTTTGGTTTGTGTTTATTAATTTAAATTTTCATTCAACGTTCATCGAAAAACATAGTAAATCCAATTTTATTGGCGGTCGTAAAGTTTCACTTTTTCTTTTTTGTTTTTTGTAGGGAGGGCAAAAAAAGGTTTGATGCCCCCATTGATTCTAGTATTTCTCTAGATGTAATGCAGTGATGTTGAGGACTTCAAAAACATCGGGTTGCGTGCCAGCAAACTCTTCCAAGTCACTTTGATTTTTTTTTTTGATTTCTACAATTTCGTCCAACCATGTTTGCAATATTCTTCTTCTTCGAGTGCCGTACACTGTGCAGTGCGTAGGAAATCACTTGGCTGAAGCCAAGAAGACATACTAGAGAATTTAATTAATGGGGTGGTTTACCGTTGCCTTCCCCATAGCCCACAGATTTATCTAGGGCTTTAGATCACAGCAGTGTATTCGACTCGACCAGGATTTGAACCGCGGTTAACTGCTTCCCAGTCGACCGGTGGGAACAATTTATGAATGAAAAATAATTTACAATATCATAAAATATTTATTTTGTTTTTGACAAAATAGTCTCGCTATATACAATTTTTCACAAAACATTTAAATTAGTATAATGTTCGTTTTGATTGTGAAGTACTCGCTATATACTACTTGTTTGGTTCAGAAATTTCGAAAAGGTTCTACATCCTCCTTCCACTCAAACAGAAGATATTGTTGTGTCTCCGTCGTCAAGTCAAGGGGTTTTGGTTCATATCGCGGAAAAAAAATAATACTTGACGCTTTTAGTGCATAAATAACCATTTTACTATTTTTTGAATTTATTACATTATTGTCTTCTGGTAATTTAACTCTTGGAAATTTGATCCCCTGATATACAGTAGCAGTCATGGAAATTGCATTGATGAATATTTCCGAATTAAAATAACAATTCCCAATAAAAATTCAATAATCGTAGGTATACAATATAAACACAATATGCACACAAAGCTGGGTTTTTCAAACCGAAGGGTCTAGAATACCCTCCAGTACGCCAGAAATTGTCCGCAAAAAAGTGTTATTAAACTTATGAGTTTCAAACCGGAAATCTAATTTCTAAAAATCTAAGATTTCTTATTTGAAATTCACTAACACATTTTCTGTTTTTGAACACAATTACTGATGTGCTAGGGGGCATTCAAGACCCCCCCGCTTTGAAAAACCTAGCTTTGTGATTGTGTTCAAAAAAGAAAATGTATTTTTGATCGTATGAGTTTCAAACCAAAAATTTAACTTTTTATCTAGTTTCTATTCTTTATTATTAAGAATATAGGTAATATACTTAGAAATCTATTTTTTTAATTCGGGAATAATTCCCAATGCAATTTCCATGACCGCTACTGTATATTACTCCCGACAATTTAAAATATTAAAAAGAGAACTAGGCAGAATCCCAGGAAATGCAAGGATATCTTCAGAACTACTATACCTTCTACAGTATTATTTGAAGCAAATGTAAGCAAAATTTAGAGCAAATGAAGTCAAATTTGGTGGTAATGGAAACAAATTTGGTGCAAATGAAAACAGATTTGGATTATGTACTTTTGCTCCTCATTAAATTACATCTAATTGCTACGGAGTTCCTTAAAATCTTCAGTAAAACGTCAATTGCAAAACTAAATTCCTGAAGTATTGAATAATGTACGTACGTAATAACAACCAAGAACTAGCCATTTCAGAATTTAGAATGTGTATTTTGAGGGACATCTCCAATATTGCATTTCCAAAAAAATTCTACAGGAACATCTTCTTGGATATGCAAGCCATATATTTTTCGATTTTCTTCGGCATTTCTGCGTCGATAGCAGTCAAACGTATGCCTGGTGGGCTCTAGTGGTGAAAATAAGGTTTTGGCAAAGAAATCTTTGCCAGGGCTACCACAAATCGGGGGACAAAGACATTTTTCAAGTTTTCGCAAAAAAAAGTAATCTTTTTTTTTAATGTTGAATTCTTGGTTTTTATCAAATGGTTTTATATGCTGTCAAGTTCTGTGGGGGCAATGTCTCTACATATAAAATTTGGCTGATATCCCTTCAATACTTCATGAGTTATTCACTCTAGAAGTTTAAACTTTGGCAGCTTGTAATTTTTGACAGATGACAGATAGAAATTCAATTTCATCTATTCTGGATAAAGCTTTACAAGGTGTTTAAAATAACCTATCACAAGACAAAATCGTTTTTAAAAATTTTATGTTATTTTTTTGTAGTAGATCACAACTCTTTCAACTTTTTGAATCGTTATATCTCAAAAATGGTGGCTCTTAGGAAAAAAAGTATTTAGACATTTTTTATAGATAATTATCTGATCTACAATTTTGGCTGAACTAATTTTATGATAAAACTTACCGGTTTGCTGAAAATCGCGAAAACCCCGTTTTTGTGTCCTTTGACCCCGAGTAAATTTTTTTCCAGGGGTCGGATCGATGAGGACTTTTCACATTTTATTTATAATAGTGTTTTGAACAATCCTACAAATTTTCAGCTAAGTGTGAATTTTTGTAACCTTGGATGTCTAAATTGGACCGGACTAACTGGACTTAAATCATTTTTATCTTATACATATATTTTTACTAGAAGATACCTTTCATTACCATCTATCGAATAGAATTAATAGTTGATTTTCAGCAAAATTGGACCCTGATCGTTATTCCCGTGTACTCTTCATATATTTAAGTCATAATTTTCATTTGTAGAAAATTTGTTTTCATTTCCTCCAAGTCGGTTTTTCATTGCTCCAAATATGTTTTGATTTGCTCCAAATAATACTGTAAAATGTGTATATACAGGGTGTCCTCAGACACACTTTACATAACTTAGGTGGTGATTTTTTGTTTTGTAGCTGCCTTGTTCACTATTTTCTGATTATCTGTGAAAGAGATTGGTCTTTCAAAAATTTTTACTAGGCAGAAGTTGTAGTCCGTTAAAGTTCATATCCGGAATGGGAGTCAGAATATTGTAAAATGTTCCGTATAAAAGATACAGGGTTTTGAAAAAAACCAAAAAAAAAAAGAAAGAGATTGGTTTTTCAAAAATTTTTACTAGGCAGAAGTTGTAGTCCGTTAAAGTTCATATCCGGAATGGGAGTCAGAATATTGTAAAATGTTCCGTATAAAAGATACAGGGTTTTGAAAAAAAAAAACAAAATAAAAAAGCTCCAATTTTTCAACATTTTTTTACTTACTTTAATTTATAACTCGAAAGCCAGTGATTTTAGACAAAAAAATATTTAAATCTAGTTTAATTTTGTAATTTTTGTGTAATTTTTTGGATGAGATACTTTTCCTTGTAAATCTAGTTTGTAGATTATTTCAGTCTCTTTAAAAAATCGCTAATTCATTTTTACCAAAAAATCAATATTTTCCGGGCTATGGCTACGTGAAAGTGGAAATTCAAAAAGTGCTTTAAGGAGGCCTAAGTATCGAGAGCTTGAATTTAGAAAAAAAATTTTGTTAACAAGGTTTCTTATAAAAATGTCTTCTGTCACCACCTAAGTTATGTAAAGTCTATCCGGGGATACCCTGTATAAGCTTATTTGTGTTTTTGTGAAAAGTTCAATGCGAAATCAAAAAAAATGCAAAAATTAAAACTGGATTTCTATAGGATTTTCACCTTAGTTAATAGTAGTTAGTCAATAAAATTTTTTGTAAATAACAGACAAACTTATCTGTTCGACGTTTTGAGCGATTAATTGCCCCAGCATCAGACCCACTTATTCCTATCTTCACTATAAAATCAACAGAATCACAGATTTTCCACGGAATTTTGCAAAAGTGTAAAATCAATTTTGTTCTACGAATGTCATGCACTACACAAAGTGTTAATGATCTTCTCTCCTGTGCATCTCTCTTCTGTGCATGCCAAGTGTTGTCGTAAACATAAAGGATCTACTGTCACCGCAGATTCCAATCCATAGAAGTGTAATAGGTATACTTCATTTTAAAAAGATTTTCTCAAGCAGATAGCACCTTTGTGGTTTGCCAGTGTCTTCAGAGGGCAGACGGTCGGAAATGAAGTTTTTATTTCGCCCGAAATCAAACCCGGTGCTCGGTATTAACAGTCACACACTTAACTGCCAAGCCAATTTACTTCAAAAACGTCAAAATTTCGGTCAGATTAACGTTGTTAAAGTAAAATTGTTTCATTTGAATATTTTAATTGGTGTTGGTGGTTTTATTAAGTGAAGTTCAGTTAAGTTAAGTTAACAATTATGAACAGTAGCTGGCAATTATAGCCTAATTAGAAGATAGAAACAAGAGAAGGGGCGGCACTGCCTAAAAAATGCCATGATAGCAAATATTTGGTCCAAACTAAGGCTTCTCAAGCGGAATCCTAGAATTTCAGGAAAACGGTGATTACTGATTACTTACTTATAGAAAACTACTTATAGAAAAAAATATGAAAAGAACTGATAGAAAAATATGTGCTTGGAGGTAGAAATATCTCCCCTCTAATTTTATGTTAAAAATAATAACGGATTGGAAGGAACTAGGGATTCTCGAAAACAAACCCGGAATTCAGTTTCAGACAGTTTAACCCCATAATTTACGGCCCGTCCGAGACCCGAGCGACCATTATGTTTGCTCGCTATATTCTCATTCGATTTCTAATTTCGATTTCAAACATATATATTTAAACACTAAATTTTTACTTAAAAAACATCCGATCATTTTTTATCCAAAATTCAAAATTACTGTGTACATTATCATGAGTTAATGTCTTCCAAATTATTATTTCGAGACGGCAAGACAGGTTGCAGGTATGCTGCAGATAGAAAAACAAAAAGTAATCTATTGAAAAAGTTGCTGATCTACACGAAATATCCAGAAATTATTTCTTTTCACTAGATTTTTTTTTCATATTTTCCTTTTCTCTTTTTTTGACATTAAATTTCAGATGATATAATATAATGATCGCCTTTGTTTACTCCTTGACATAGGTTATTCCAATGTTTTCCATTTTTCTCAATTATAAAAATATTCTTCTGTCATATTTTGAAGGTTAAGAGAGCTAATGAAGAAGTTCATACTATTTATTCACCCTGTATATAATATTTTGATTGTTTATAATATGTATAATATTATTAATGGAGCAATGACACACGGTTAATTGATTAGTAATCGTTCTGTTTATAATTATAAAGTAACAATAAACAACTTAGAATACTAAACAAAATCGAAGTCATATAGAAAATATTCTGTATTAATACTTAGCTAATATTTACTGACGTGGACTCTCAAGTTCCCGAACACACAGTTGCATTAATCCTCTTCAACAAATATATTAGTAATTTTGTTTGGAAATTTTATAAATCAAAAATCAGTTCATCCAAATAAACGTATTTTAAAATATCAATTCAAAATTAATTAGAGTAGGTATGAAAATAATTAAATATATACAGAGTGATTGGTAAGTTTACATCTGCTTTAAAAGTAATATAATTTTAATCTGTTGGTAACAAATTAATTGGAAATTCTTTTGGGGAATTAAGTGCTGTCTCGTAATCCATTATGGTTTTTATAACATTTTTGTAACAAAACTCCTCAACAAAATTTATTTTGTTTTACTTCAATGAGTAATTACGCAAAAGTTCAAATTAAAAGTGATATAAAGTGATAGATTATTTTTCTAAATAAATTCAGAAATATGATGGATAAGTTAGCTTTCTGTCAATTATAAGACGTGATAGAAGAGTATCAGGATAAGAATGCCACAAAAAATAATAAATAAAATCTCGTCATTATCGATGCTTTCCTACCAAAAACTGTTATTACAACAATAACTTAATATAACCGCAATAAATTGAAAATAAGCAAAAACCCTCCAGATACACACATTAAATTTTGTTTGAATTAACTTCGTAATACTGCCTTTGTTTAACCACGCCAACTCAATTTTCTTTTCCTTTATTTAAATGTCATGCGGTGCTACCTTCAGAAAATTTTTTAAATTCCAAAACAAAAATTAATTTCAAATTAATATAATATATTTAATTCAAAAATACAGCATAATTAACATAACTTGAGATAAAAGTATTTTCGAAACTTAACATTAATTTGGACCTTGGTAACTCCCAAAATGATCATCCGTGTAAGTCCTTGTAGCTATAGGAATGGGTTCAGTGGTATACCTCCCAAAGCCGAATCTAGGAACGCTGCAATTACAACAAGGCTCATTTTGCACATGACCTCGAAGTTGTCGATGTGGACCTATGTAACCTCCAAGTGGAGATCTAAACTGATGCAACGATTCACAATGTCCAGACTTACAGAATTGTCTTGGTCTCAATAATTTTCCATTTATTCCAATTTTTTCGTCAGTATCAGACAATGAAGGCAAATTATGTGAAAAAAACTGATCTATTTTGAATAAAGGAATTAAATGTGTACCCAGTTTCTTGGTTTTCGAATTTTCAATTGAAGACCCTTCTTCTATGATTTCCAAACAATCAGTTAAATAGGCATTATTCGCACTAGAAAATCCTTCAAAAAATCCAAAATATTTCTTCTTTTCCTTAGTTGAAACGTAAATACGTGAGCGAACGTAATTGTGTACATACTCTTGGGGAATCACAGCCTGCTAAATTAAAAATAATAAACCACATTCAAAAATAACATCATCTTACCATTTTTTCCCAAAGTGGAAAAATTCAAACCTTGGTGTAAATACCAAGCAAAACTAACCAAAATTAAAAAATCTGGAATACTGCAATAGGAATTGTATGAACGAGACAATCTGAACACAATTTTGCCGACCTTGAAAATTGCAAATAAATTTTTTTTTAATAATAAAAAATTATATATCTCACCATAAAATTATTTTAATTTTCACGATGAACAACAAACACCAATTAGTAATTCTGTATTCGAAACTAAAATATTTTGGATTGGATTACAGTACATTTCAGAACGACTGCAATGTATAAAATAAATCTGAAAAAATATAATGCAACGTAGAAATTCATTTCATGACTGGTAATCTCGATGTCGTCATTTTTTAACCGTCCAACAATAATATACGATACCCACAACATAAACAACAGGTATCTTCATCGGACACGTATTTCATACCTTATTAATTTGCATTACTTGCATATATTTAAAATTTCAAAAATTTACCCAAAATAATTTTTCAAATTGAAATTGGAAATATTCAGTGAAAACCATTTCGGCATAATTTAAATTTTATAGTTCTACAGTGGATTTTTTTCAGTCAAGTTTTTCGTATCCTTGTTTTTTCAATGTTGGTCACGCCGCTGGTGTTGAATTTCAACGATTTATAACTGATAAGGTGCCATTATAATTCGGTTAGCAAATCGTTAGATGCAACCCTTATTATTTTGGTTTTTTCAATTTTGTCCAATTTCGATGCAGTTAAACAGTTTGATTTGATTTGTTTGAATCTTAATTTGTTATTGGAAAATACTTGGTGTTGAATTTCAAGAGGTCCAACACTGGAACAAAAATCGTCGTTTTTCGACCACGTTGAAGGTGCAATCCACAAAGGGGGTAAATTTTTCAGCTGATTACGTTATTACTTTGAACTTACTTTTATTCTTTGCTTTAGATTTTTGTAACTTAAAACCGACATCCCACGCCTATTCCTTCGTAAAACCAACGAAACATGGCCACCTCCAAAATGGTAAGTTTTTGAAATCACTATAAGGGGTAAAATTTTGGAAAACATTCGCTTATGGAAGTGTCCTTTCTTGTAATTTATTGTGGCTATTATGTAAAAATTATTTTTATGAAAACGGGATGTGTATGACCTTGAGCCAAGAATTATCATTTGTGTTGACGGTTCGGATAATTCCGATGGCGGTTGAAATGGCGGGAGTGGCTACCTTGGCGTTACGTAACACCACTTCTGCAAAATGATAAGCGAATTAAATAGTTTGTGTTGAAATATGTTACAATGGAAAATTGTCATCTTGACGATTTTGTAGCTAAAACAACTTACTGACGCGCGTGAATAGATTTGTATAAATTATTACAAAAATATAAATTCAAAAATTCAATGCCAAATAAAATACGGTTAGGGCCGCAACCTCTCCGGGTTTGACCCGGAGTCTACGGGTTTGAATAGGGTATGTCCGGGCTACGAGTTTAGCATCGATATGTCCGGGTGGCGAGCGAAAGCCAACCGCACCATCACAGATTCCGCGAGCAGCCCGCGGTCCACGGGGGAAGCGCCAGTCTCCGGTGGGCGACAGTCCCCTATGATCTATTGTTTAATTGTTCCATGTTCTATTTAATTTGAATTTATAGATACTATTATATTTTTATAATAACAATACCTTTTTTGCTTTTTTACTATCTCGCAAGAAAAAGTAATAATCTCCGGGTCTGCTCTTTTTGAAAGATGGCAGCCCTAGCTACATTACGAATTTTTTTAATGCTTGTTTTCAAGTTAGTTGTATAAAAAATTTATTTAAGTCCTCCACAAAAATTAATAAATTAAAATAAAACAAGATTTAAATTTTCTCGCTTATAAAAATTAAATTTAAGAAGCGTTTTGGCTTCAAATAGTTACGGTCAAAAATTAAAGAACAGGTAAAAATATCAAATTTAAAAATGTTGCCATTCTTTTATTATAGCCACTTCATCAAACATTAATTTAAATCTCGTTAATCCATTCACGACCGGCAGTATGTAATCAAAAATTTTTCTGTACTACCTCTGTACGTCAGAGTACCAACTCCAACTTTTTGTTTTGAAATTACCAAAATCAGATGCCTCTAAAGAAAATTGAATTATATTTCACCCTCCAGGTAGTGAATAACGAAAAGTTTCGCCCACTCCTATGTTAACAATGTAAATTGCCGGTTTTGAAGCCGTTTTTTAGCATATAAAAGTCCATTTTACAGCAAAACCTTCTTAACATTTTTTGTTGCAAATTTCATTGTCTTCAATTTTGTTTCTATACATTTTTTTTATTTTAGCTCACCCTCTTTAACTGACAGCGGCTTAAACAAGACTCGGTAAAAAGGAAAAATATTGTCATCTATATCTCGGAAACAGAAAAATAGGAAATAGAAAAATGAATATAAACAAAGTAGTAAAGAATAAAATTTATAAGAAAAAATGCTTATTAATTTTTTTATTTCGTCGCACCGTTTTCGAGATATAGATGACAATATTTTTTCCTTTTTACCGAGTCTTGTTTAAGCCGCTGTCAGGCAAAAAGGGTGCGCTAAAATAAAAAAATGTATAGAAACAAAATTGAAGACAATAAAATTTGCAACAAAAAATGTTACGAAGGTTTTGCTGTAAAATGGACTTTTATATGCTAAAAAACGGCTTCAAAACCGGTAATTTACATTGCTAACATAAGAGTGGGCGAAACTTTTTGTTATTCACGTATGTGCATTTTATATATTACAAACTGTAAACACAATTTAAACATATAATTATGTATATGTGCGAGAACAGTGCAATACATTTATTTGATATATAATGTTTTTAAATTTTCCCTATTTTGAATTAAAAAAATTAAATAAGAAATATAAAAATATTTATTTTAATAAATTGTGTTTTAATAAAAATTGCCTTCTTATTTTATTTTTTTATTATTCAATTTTGTTCAATTTTCACACAAAAATCCGAAAAAGTTAAAACAGATGACACACTCCCGAGAAGTTAAACGCGGGAATTTTAAAAAAATCAACCTTTCTAATAGAATAATTTGATGATTATAAAGGGGTATTTACATCAAAACTGCAAAGATTTGGTAGTAATAATTGCAAGGATACTCAATTTTCAAATTTGGACCAAATCGAAACTTGCCTGTCAAAAGTTAAATTTAACCAATATCCGGTTTTCTCTGTCAATTATATTTCATACCAAATTTAATTGAAAAAAACTACAATAAAAATTTTATTTTTAGGAAAACGGCAAGACCATGTCAGATCGCTTAAGTCTATTATTGAATAAGGCCATGATTATATATATGAAAAATAATATAACGTATAAAGGCATATATAGAGGTATGGGAAAAAAGAAAAAGTTAGTTTTTGATTTGACCGAAAAAACAACCAAGGTTAGGGTAGAAAATGGCCACCCGGTTTATGAAAAAAAAGTCATGCATAGCACAGAATACATAAATCCAGAGGATGTCGTTAATTTCGAAGTTGATAAGAAGACATCCACTGAATCAACCGCTGAAGTATGTAGTGCCTCACAAGACGAAATAAAACAAGTTCCTGTTGCATATGCCCAACCTCCACCAGGAAACCCTGCACCACCTACAAGCTGCGTTTCAGCGAGTTGGGTTTACCATGCAGCCAACTTGAATGGCCAAATTGTATTTTTTCCGCAATTATACCAAAATATCCCTTACATGTATTATCCACTTGTACCTCCTGTACAACCACCATTTCCTGTTAATATTCAGCCTATGCAAGGAGGAATACCTAACATGGTTCATCCACAAAGTGAACCACCAATGTGTGTAAATAATCAAGCATTGCATAATTATAAATTGCCTGAGATGCAAAGTCAAAATAGATATGAACAGCAACCTAACTGCAGCTATAGAAACCCTAATAATTTGATGAATCAAGCAAGTAACAGTAATTACGGTCTGAAACTGAAGCTATCACCTAAAATTCTGCATACTTACTCCATTACACAACTTATGGCAGGTGCTGTACCAGGAGCAGAAAATTTATTTCAAAATGATGGACCAGATTTGCAAGAGCGATCTGCAGAAGAGTTTGAATTGGAGCCTACAGTTGGCGTTTTACCACTTAAACGACCTAAGCAAAAACCATCAGTATATGAAGATAAAAATTCATATAAAAATGGAATTAATCCTGGCACGATTAATAATAATACCATTCACTTGGGTGAAATTGATAATGCTCAAAATGAAACTAAATCTGAGGAAACGTACCATGGTTCCGCTACCAATCAGCCAAAGGCTTCTGAAGTTGAATACCAAAGTGTTCCGTCTGAGTTAATTAATTTAGATTTAGTGAAAAGTTTAGAAAAGAGCAATCGTACAGATATTTGCAACACCAACCCTGAATCTAGTCAACCAAAATATACTATATTAAAGAGAGAAAACTCAAATCCTATTTTACCTTCCCTTCCCTTACCAAAAGCTCCATCGAAATCCCCGATGGCAGACTTCGAAATGATGAGTCCCGAAGACTTTGAAACGTATATGTGTAATTCCCTGGGTAAGGAACTGATGTCATTAATTAATGGAAGCTGTGAAGATTCTGAGAAGAATTCCACGAATTAATTTGAATTAATCAAATTCAAATTATGATATAAATATCATAATTGATAAACAGGGGTGTATTTTGTAATTAAAATACAAATTTTTTATATATTTTGTAATTTGTATTTTGAATTTTATTTCATGGTTCAAATACAAAATTGATTTTTAAAAAACAAATTTTCAATGTATTTTGCAAAATACGCATATTCTACATATGTATTTTAAATTTTATAATACAAATATGTTGAAAAAGCAATATTTTAGTTAATAAGCAATAGAAAAGATTTAAAATTTTTTGACTTCGCTGGCTAAAAGTGAAATATTGCAAGTACTGAAATACTGTAGTTTGTATTTAAAACGCTGTATTTCGTAACTTATTTTTTAAAACTACATTTCAAATGTATTTTTTGTTTTGTATTTTAAATGCACATTTTCGTTTTTGTTTTCTATGTATTTTTGTAAGTATTTGTGTATCTTTAGTCCAAACACAGAATTAGTTTTTCAATTCGTTTGTAATTAAATTGTTGGTTTTATATACATAAATATTATTTGTAGAGGGTTGTAACTTAAGGTTTTGTCTTTTTGGTAAATTTGTAAATTTTGGTGCAGTTTGTCAAACAGATAATTTAAAATAAGACTGATTTTCTTTAATCTTACAATTTTTTTTCAATTCGTTTGTAAATAAATTATTGGTTTGGTCTATACATATATTATTTGCAGTATGATGACTTAACGTTTTATGTCTTTTTTGGCAAAATTTGTAAATTTTGGTGCAGTTTGAAAAATTTACAATAAGATTGACTTTTTTTCAATTTGTTTGTAATGCTATTGTTGGTTTTATGTATACATACAGTGGCGGCAATCTAAAATGCCCGGTTGAAAAATTTTAAGTTATTCTTAATTTTTACTTACAAATTTTGTTAACATGGAACTAATTCATATGTTATATAATTGTCTAACTATAAATACATATAAAATTATTAAATTCAATGATAGATAGTATAAATAACTAACAAAAGACTTCATTATAAAATAAAGCATTGTTTTCAGGTATATTTTTGCGCTCGAATTTGATATAAATTTTATAGTAAAATAATTATTTAGTAGATAATTAATGTAGTCAAGTGTTGATTAATAATATATTGGTTAATAAAAAAATTTATTCATATTTAGTTGAACCTCCATTGGGCCTTTATTACATCTTTTAAACGGCGTGGCATTGATTGTTCTAACCGCTGCAAGTAATCGTCGCTTACGATTATCCCTAACAAATTTTATCGCTTTTTTTCAACTCAGGTATACTTTTAGGACTATTGTCAACTACATGCCTCTTCATAACCGCCCAAAAGTTCTCAATGGGGTTTAAGTCGGGACTTAAGTTAGGTCAATCAATTCTATAGATACCGTTATTAACAAAATAATTCGATACCTGTGTAAAATAAAAAGGAATCAATTTCATATTATTCAATCATTTGTTAGCTAAATGTATTCACAACAATGCCTGATTAATACATTTTGAAAAAAAAAATTATTTACAAAAATATTACGTACCGTTTTCGCGGTATGTCAAGGTGCATTATCATGCTGAAAAAACCATTCTTTGTTTTCAGCATATAAATTTAAAACCGATGGCTCCAAACTGGGTTTTAAAATTTTAATGTATTTTTTTATATTTACAGACCCTTCTATGATATGTAGCTCACCTAAACCACGTTGAGAAAAGCAACCCCATATCATAATTCCAAATCGACCGCGTGTTGTTTTTATGGTGCATTTATCTGATAGGCGCTCGGTTTGAAATCGCCGCACATATTGCTTTCCATCTGACCCATGGAGTAAAAATTTTGACTCATCTGAGAAGATGACCCTTTTCCAATCACATACCGACCAATTTTGATATTTTTTGGCAAATTGTAACCGTCTTTGTTTCGATTTTTTTGAAAAACGCGGTTTCTTGAGAGCAGCCTAAGCGCGTAATCTGAATTCAGCTAAACGATTACGTAAAATTTTTTTGCTAATATTTACGCCAAGGTCATCTTTTAACTGTTTTTTTAATTGTCTTCGAGATTTGAAGCGATCTTTCAATGCCATTTTGCAAAGCTTACGATTTTGTGATTTGGTTGTTTTTCTTTTCGAATTCCCTCTGTCAAGTGGTTTTGTACTGCCCTAATGGCATATTTAAAAAAAAATCTACTTACAGTATGTCTGTCATACCCAACTTTCTCACTAATATAGGTAAAACTCCTATTTTCACTATGTAAAACTAAAATTTTCTGTTTTTCAGTTTCTGTTAAATTCTTTCTACCTACGATTTTTTTTATATTTCTAAGATTTATTAAACTAAACTGATGCATTTTGTACACAAAATGGTTAAGAAGGGTTACCTCATAATAGTGTATGTCATTGTATTTTACAAAAAATTACCACCCTTAAAATTAAGCCGATTGTAACAGGTATATTGCAAATAAAATGCACCGGGCATTTTAGATTGCCGCCACTGTATATGTTATTTGTAGTAGGTGTTAACTTAACATTTTATGTCTTTTTGGTAAATTTGCAAATTTTGGTGCAGTTTGTCAAACAGAAAATTTAAAATAAGATTGATTTTTTAAATCTTACAATATTTTTTCAATTTTTTTGTTTTGTGTATACATATATTTATTATTTGTAGTAGGTGATAACTTAACGTTTTATGTCTTTTTGGTAAATTTGTAAATTTTGGTGCAGTTTGTAAACAGAAAATTTAAAATAAGATTGATTTTTTTAAATCTTACAATATTTTTTCAATTTTTTTGTTTTGTGTATACATATATTTATTATTTGTAGTAGGTGATAACTGAACGTTTTATGTCTTTTTGGTAAATTTGTAAATTTTGATGCAGTTTGTAAACAGAAAATTTAAAATAAGATTGATTTTTTTAAATCTTACAATATTTTTTCAATTTTTTTGTTTTGTGTATACATATATTTATTATTTGTAGTAGGTGATAACTTAACATTTTATGTCTTTTTGGTAAATTTGTAAATTTTGGTGCAGTTTGTACTTTATACATTTATTTTATTTACCATTAAATTTTGCTTATACAATTATTCGTATTTTGTATTTAGTATTTAAAAGAAATTAGATTCCTGGTTGAATTTTGTCAAAACTTTTATTTCTACTAAATCCATTTAGGGATTATCTTAAGATTTCATTTATTTGTTTAAATATCTGTAGCGGTTTTAAAAAAATATCATATAAAAGATTCAAAAGCGAAACTAGAGCTTAGATCACTAAATTTAGTTGAAAAGTTAGCACAAAGACTTTCCCACTTCAAGCTTATTCAACAATGGATTTTGGAGCTTACTAACCAAGTTAATGTCCAGAACTTGCTGTTATTTATAAAGAAGTTTCCATTCTGTTTAATTAATAAAAACTCGCTAACTACTATGTATAAGAATACACCTACAATAGATTGATTAATTAAATAATTGTCTTTTGCTAATTTACTGAAATGATTTTGTGAGATAACAAAAACTGCATTAAATACGTGATCTTGAGAATTGGGGAAAACTTAAAGAAAATCCTTCGGAGAAATTTACTTCCACTAATCAGCTTCAGAATTACTTGTAAATTTCTACCAAATTTGTGTTATTCGAACGCAATCTAAGATAAAATTTTACAATTCAATAATGAAATTCTAAACAAACCACCCTGTATGCTGATAAAAAAAATTCAAATAATTAGTATAATTCAGCTTCATAAATATTGCAATTGTTCTGGTTTAATTTCTGTGGCTGCTCCTGGTTTGCAACAATAAGGGGCAACAACTACAAAAAATTAGGAAGATCAAAATATAAATCTAGCATTTGAAATTTAATAATGATTTTATATTCTGCTTAGGAGGGCCTTCGCCCTTCGCTTTTCTCGTGCCAGCCACCATTGAATTTTAACAAATAATTAAACTAATGTTTAGAAAACCAAACAAAACTGTCGCAGGATGAATCAATATGTGAACTATTTCATTTAATATTGACTTCTAATTTTATTTTACCCATGACTAAAAATCCTTTGTTCCTGCTTTTGATTACCTTGTGAGACTTGGAATTTTTAAAAACGTTTTTTGAAACTTGGTACTATTCGAAAATCTTGGTTTGTGATATAAAATCGGTAGATAAGATAAAATCAATTCCAGTGATTTTAATTAAATATTACCGATTGGTCTTTTGAAATTTCAAAATTTTTACTTTGATACGTGAAAAAACAAAATAGTAATAAAATAGTATATTGTATAGCAAAGGAATAAACTTCAATTTTAAATAAATGGGACTACTGCAAATAAACTTTTCTCCTGCTTCGTGAAAAAATTTATTTTACTGCAGTTTCAAATTTGTTATCCAGTAAATAACATCAACACGTTTTGTTTAATTAATACATGGTTTTCAAAATAAAACAAAAAGTAAAGCTTTAAATTTTCTGTTTTTTACTGATTTTATTTAAACCATAACTCGAAAGCCGTTAATTTTGGACAATTAAAGTTTAGAATCTAGTTTGAAGCTAATTTTATGATCTTTAAAAAAACCAAATCGTTGACACTAAAAACGTAATAGTTGCGGCTTTGATAATAGAAAGTAAAAAATTGCTTCAGAGGTTAAATTTTTGTTTCTCAGAAAAGTATCCAATGTAAGTAATTACCACCCAAGAGATGTAAATTGGTTGCAGGAATTTCATCCTCAGACAACACAAAACCATCTTCTGGATGTCCACTGGATGTATTGACAAGATCACCTGGTATCCAGAAGATATCTATGTCAGACTGGTAAATATAGTGGAAATCTAATGGACGTCCAGGTGTCAAAAATCAGATAATCCTGTATCCAAAGGATATCTATGTTAGACTGCTAAAACAGTGGATATCTAGTGGACGTCCAGGTGTAGACATTAATAGATATCCAGATGAAGTACTGGATATACCATCGTGTTTCAAAATCCACTTTTTTGAATTTTGGAATTGTGAATTTTGATTCTTTTTATTTTTTTGAGTATCCGATTTTTAATTTTGTGAATAACTATTATTTAAATTTTTATTTTTGGGAATTGAATTTTCATTTTGTAAATAATTTATTACAATAGTGAATATTTTGAATAATTGTTCGCGCCAACAAATTGTAAGTTGGCACAAAAATTTTGATTAAGATGCTTTTGCCAATTCCTTTCAGGTAGACGGACGCGTGTTGCGGAGATCTCCGCTGATTTTGTTTGATATTGCATCTCTGATTTGAGATTATGTCATAATTGTGTGAATAAATGGTTTTGAATTCGTGAGTACAATTTTGTTATAATTTGAATTGTTTTTGTCCCAATTTGGATAAGATTTTGGAACTATTTGGAAGAATCAATTCTTGGGAGAAACGACGTTCAATTAAAGAATGGTTAGATTGTTTAAAAGTTAATTATTGAGAATTTTACAAACATTACATTTATTTAAGAATTTTTGGTTTTAAATTTTAAAATTTGGAATTAGAAAATTGCACTTCATCTGGCATCTTCTTCCGGATCATTAAACCCACTTCTGAGAGGTCTTGCTTCCGACTTGTTAAGCTAGCTGGCGAACCAAAGGCCGAAAAGGAAGTTGGATTAAAAAAATTCTAACGTAATTCTAACAAAGAATATGATAAAAATACCATTTCGCACTTTCAGGAGTCAAGTGACCACTAGCTTCCTTGTTTTGAGCAAGCTAGGTGCCACTTATCACCCTATACACTCAAATGAGGAAAGAAATGGATCGTTCAATAAATGAAGAAAAATAACTTTTTACCTTTCATAGCTCAAAAAAAAGGGGGGTTATTTCAATAATTTTATTTTAATGTATAATCACCTAATTATAAAGTGCATTAAAAATTCGTTTTTAGATTAAAAAACGCGTTCGAGAGCAAAAAATATCGCATACGGCGCGTGACTATAAAGAGATTTTATAAAAGATGGAACTTAAAAGACATTTTGCACATTTTGGGTTTTAAGTTATGGTTTATTATATTAAAGAAAATTATTAAGAATTTAATCAAATTCATCATCAGCCCTTCAATCCACTCCAAACCATCAGCTTTTTTTTTCGAGAAAGGTTTTATCATTTAGATCCAACGGCTGGTCAAACCGGTTTGAGCAATGCCTGTAACCATGTTTTTAACAGTTGATGGTCAACCAAGAAGAACCACCAGCTTCTCGTGACCTCCGATGCAAGAAGACGGACATATGCAAGTTTTAGATTCTCCCCTGATTTGAATCAAGTAACTTCGAGTCAGCAGTTATTCGGCTAACTTACTAAGTTAATGATGGTCTCTTTTTTAGAGATTTTTTCCCGCGAGTGGAAAACTTTGCACAAAGCTCAATCGAAGGTTCAAAGCGCTAATTCTCCAAAAAAAAATTAAATTCGGTTAGCCTCATTAATGATGTAAGAAAGGGTAAAAAGATGCACTGGACATCCTGAATGATCTCATTAAAAAGATTCGCCATTAGCAAATACTCCAAAAAAGTTCAATTTTAAAAACAAATTAAGTTATGGCATTTATTTTCTGTAAATTACGAAAATTAATGATATTTTTAATTAACTGCTTATTGGTAGTTTTTTATTAAATCAAATGTTTGAAGTGGCGGAACTAGGGTGCGCAGAACCCCGTATTTCGGGGGGGCCTTTGGCCATAAGGGGCCCCAAAATAACGCCACATAACATTTTTTTATGTAGTTTTAATTTCATATGGTTAACAACAATTATTTTTAAGACAACTTTTAAGATTCGACGTTGAAATTAGATTTTGAAACTCTTAAAATCTTTCAGTTTTTTCTTAAAAAACATTTATAAAGACATTTAAGTTATTTATTTGCTTATCTATCAGCTGTTGGCCATAAACAGTAGAGGTAATATCTATAGTAAACTAGTAACAATAAAGCAATAAAACTTAAATCGCCTTATTTCTTATACTTTGTCGGTATATAAGTAAAAAATGAATTAAAAATAAGTTTTTAAACTAAGCTTTTTCTAAAAATTAATAATAAAAAGTGCAAAAAATGCACTAAAAAGTAAAATTTAATTTTTCAAACAAGAACAAAATAAAACTCCTCGAAAACACCTCTTTAATTTTTCAAATAAGAACAAACAAAGCTCCCTGAATACATCAATATAAAAAGCGTGAGGCTATGAATTTCACAATTTAATATCTGTAAGAGCATTTTTTATAGATAGGGGTTCCACTAACACGAGTGTTCTATTGACAGTACGCGTGGATTAATATTATACTCTTACTGATAGGCGTAGCACTTGTATTCAGTTGTCGACCACCGTTTTTAGGGTGGATTCTCGATTGCCTTGGTTGCAATTGTCAAAACCGACGCTCCGCTCCGGGCGCTACGCGCCGTTTTGACGAGCGCTGACTCGCTAAAAACATCCCCCTAGATAGCTCTAACTCGCCAAAGGTGCAACTCGAAAGGGGTGAAACTCGTTTTTAATTATTAGCCTTCTTTTTACTTTTTAATTTGTTGCATAATGTTGCGTAATATAATGAGTGCGGTCACAAGCAAGGGGTTCAACACGCACGATGTGTACTCGACAGCGGAACAATCGCGTCTGACGGCTAACACTAAGACTATATCAGAACGCACGTACGGGCAATAGAACAGTAGTGTGTGCAATCCTTATGGAGAAATACATGTAAACTTTTGATTTTCAAATGCCGTTTTCTCGAAAACTAATGGATAATCCGCAAAAATGTAATTACAAAAATTGCTTAGAAAATTGTCCTCTTTCTAATAGTGCAAAAGTCGAAGCTCGATTCGTGGTGTAGATTAACAACTGACAGTAACCGATTTTGATTAGTTATTAATTTGAGTTAATTATATTTTAAATTGTAATGCCCTTTTAACCTTTATTATGAAATAGGCCCTTAGTTTTCGTTTAATACAATTAAAAAAATTGTTTATTTTTTTTTATTTTTCTATTTTAAGAAATAAATATTTATTATACCTTATACTTTCTTTTTTTTTATATAAAATATAATTTTATTAGGGGCCCCTATATTTTTTCTGCGGGGGAGGCCAAATTTTGAAGTTCCGCCACTGAATGTTTGTTTTGTGACTGAACGATGAACCAATTCTTATCTTTACCCTTCAGAAAATCCCATTTTACTCAACAAGAGGTAATTACCCCCAAGTTGGAAACCACTGCTCTAGTCTAGTAAGCTGTAGCAATCACTCTCGTTCGTAAAATAAGCAATTTTGGTAATCCATCTCGAATCATTCACAAAGCAAATTTTTGTATTTCCTCCTAGGCAATCCTCCTAGATTGTGTTAAGATTTCCTTTGCACAAAGCTGAAAACACAAAATATATGGATGTGCAACTCGATTGGTTGGGAACTTGATTGGTATAGGAATCCGCTGATGTGCAACTCGTTCCAGGGAGATAGAGTTTTTTAGTGGTGATTCGATATATTTTTGGGTTGGTAAATAGAAGTCGACCAATTAGATCTTGGATTTGGTTGACAAACGGTTAGTGAGTGAAGAACTGAACGAATAAATTTAGTACAACTCCCTTGATGTGCAACTTCATTGGTTGGGAATTCGATTAATATGCAACACCATTTATGAATGGTGATGTGAAACTCTTTACAGGGAGATATAGAGGTAGTGTTTTTTTTGCGCTGAATCGATTTTTAATAAAACTTCTTTATTTGGTAAAAGGCTTCAGAGAGAATAAAGGAGTGGGTGAGTTTTCTATGTACTTCTACGACTAATAATAATATTTTTTATTATTATATTCTATAATTTCGTTGGATTTCTTCAAATTTTCTCCAGTTTTCCCTTCACTTGTACACGAGGAAGAAATCGCTAAAGTGAAGGAAAAACTGATAAAATACAAGAAAATCTGAAGAAATTTGAATAAATCTTAGGAATGCTACAAATAAGCTTCTCTTTACTTTTTCCACTTTTTCAAACGGAAATCTTAAGGAAATTCAGAAAAATCTATCAAGAATCTGTAAAACGAAATCAAGTGTACAAAAATTTTCCTTGATTGGCCCTCCCCTGTACATCAGATTTTCCCAGCTATTTTGAATTTTCTAATTTGAGAAGCGAATTTGTTCCAATTTTAGGTAGTCTTTTTATACTTTCAAATAGATTTAAATACAAAACTTGTAATTATCCTCACTATATTTTATATAAATACTAAATACTATATTAGTTAGAATAAATTAAATAATTTCACAAGGAAAGCTGGTTGAACGGTTAGCTAACTTCTGATTTAAATTTTTTTTGTATTTTGAACGTTAATGTAGATCAAAGAAGTTCACACTATTGATTCTCTCTCTATGAAGGCAGGTATACTTTCGGTTTTCTAATGCCTTTCATGTTTAAATTCATTGAATAATTTTAATAAGATTGTGAAATGAATCATTCTTTTAATGAAAAGAAGTCAGGTGAGCAAAATAACCAGTTTTTCAAATCGAAATAATAGATAAATTAAATTTTGGAAAAATTAGAGCTACTCTTTTATTATTTCTCGGTCATGAAATTTTAAATTTCAATTGATAAGAAATTTAGTCAGAACTTGAAAATAATATTTTTTTTTAAATTATAAAAACTCAACACAAAAATATGGCAACTAAAGTTAATTTTAAAAATTACATTTTAAATTTTCATATTTCATTTAAATTGCAGGAAATACTTTTCTTTCTCTTTCTAGCGCAGTTAGATGCTGCATATAAAGTTTAATGAAATACAATCTTGGAACAGTAAATTAAGAAAAACATTAATTATATCGAAGTCCAAAAATTACTTGCAGGTTTAATTAAAATTCGTACATGGGATCTTCAAATTTACATTATTAATCTGCTCGTTAATTTCATGTTTTATTATAAACGAAAACCATTAACAAACATTCTACCTTTTCAAAATGGTATCTTTTTATAAATGTTTTAAACTACTATTCTATTTTTTCCTTTTACATTCAATTATAGTTTTTTTCACTTGCAATAAATGTCTCAGCATTGTTCATCGCCCTTCACATAGAAAACCATGTTTTTTATTTCCAACCACTTTTTTTACTACTCCTTGCAAATATAATACGTTTTCTGCACCTTCTTTTCTTTAGAAACTAATTTGACAGCTTATTTTATACCACCATAATTCTATAGATCCCCATCTTCCAATTGCGTTTCCTTTCTTTCCGATACAATTTTGTCATTTTCTTTTTAAAGTAAATAGCAGCTCTTATTAGCATTTTTTGCTTTCAACAACATAAAATTTTAATTAAAAATTGTAGGTATTCAACTTGTACGAATATCCAAAATTTATTTTCGACGACTTTTCCAAACCCAGCTTCGAAAGCTTTAAATTTCTAAAATTCCTATATGTAATATTGCAGAAAAACTTTTCCACTGGCTCATTTACCAAAATATAAATAGTAACATACTTTTTTATTTTAATTTTCTCAATCAATCCGTCTTTCCTGCAGTTTATAATAACTAATTAAGAGAAAGGTTCAAAAGCCCCACTGTAGCGAAGTTTTTGAGAAAATCTTGTAAAATATTATGTCTGCGATTTCTATCTAATGATGTCTGTGTAAAGTTTAGATACAACAAGAGGTATCAGAGGTATTAATTTGTTTGAATTAATTTAAAATTCATTGGAAAACCTTAACAATATTAAGAACAAAATTAAAATATCCTATAACTCCTTGATATCCTTATTAGAAATCTTTAGAATTCCTCTCAAGTAACTAGAAATTCTGGGAATTACTAGAATTCGCTAGAAATTATTGCAATTCCGTTAGAAATACACTTGTTCTCTTGGATATCTCGGAAATTGTTCCCCTGAAATCCTTGTAATTCTGTGAACATCTCAATAATTCTTTGGAATTCTTTGAGAAGCTCTTGCGAATCGGTAAAACTTCTTAAGAATACCTAAAACTTTTTGAAGTTCTGAGATTTTCAGGAAATCCCTGGAAGTTTTTGAAATTCTCAGAAATTTCATGGAAATCCCTAGAATTCTTTATAAAATAACAGGATTCTTTGGAAATTCTTGAAAATCTTTGGATGTTTTTGTAAATCTCGAAAAATCATTAAAAAGTACTGAAATATTATAAAAATTACTATTCTAAAGCATAAAACATAAAAAGAATAAAGAATTCTTTGGAAATTCCTGCAATTCAGTGGATACCTCAGCATTTCCTTGGAAATCCATCGAGTTCTTTGAAAATTCATGGAATTTCTTAGAAATCTTTCAGATTCTTTGAAAATCTATAGAATCGCTTGGAAATCGTTGAAAGTTATTTGAAATCTTTAGAATTCGTGGTAAAGCTTTAAAATTCCCCTGCTCTATTTTAAAATGCTCCCTGAAATTCTTTAAAACGCTGGAAACTATTCGATTTCTTTGAAAATCTCTGGAGTTTTTTAGTAAAATCCCCGTTAGTCGTTGAAAATTTCAGAAATTCCTTAGATATCGCTAAAGTGTTTTGCAAATCTCTAGAATCTTTCATTATTTCATATTGTTTAGAATCCACTAGAATTCTTTGAAATACCTGAAAAATCATTAGAAATCTCCAGAATTCTTTGAGAATCTTCGGAAATCCTTTTAAAACTTTTACAAATTTCAGAAATATTTGGAATATCTATGGAATTCAGTAACATGTACTAGAATTTTCTTAAATCACTGCAAAGCTTTTAAAATCACTAGAATTCTGTAAATATCTCAGTAATTCCTTGGAAGTCCTTAAAATTTCTTAAAAATCACTTAAAAATTCTTTAAACTATTTAACATCGTTAAAATTCTATGAAATTTCTTATAAATGAATAAAAGTTCTTGGAAATCTTTGGAATTCTTTCGAGATCTTAAGAATTACATGGAAATCTTTGGAATATTTGAGCGTGGTAAATGCATCACTAAAAAATGGAATCGTTCCCAAAAATTGGAAAACATCTTGCATAGTGCCCAGTGGCGGCTTGTCATAAAGGGCACAGGGGCACGTGCCCTCCCATCCCAAAACCAAAAACAAGCACTATCTTAAAATAATTATCAAAAAAATAAATTTTATATTTTAAAAACTACTTCTTTTATTTTGTGCCCTCCCACTGGAAAATGTTACGAGCCGCCACTGATAGTGCCTATACCAAAAGTATCGAATACAGAATTATGTGAAGAGCATCGTCCAATAAATGTAGTGCCCATTTACAAAAAAATATTAGAACACGAAGTGCTAGATCAATTGAAAGACTATTGTGAACAAAATAATATACTGGTTCAAAACCAATCGGGTTTTCGCAGGTATCACTCATGTGAATCTTTTATCATGGATTGTTGTGAGGAATGGAACAAGAATATAGATGAAAATGAGGTGGTGTTGGCAGTGTTCTTAGACTTTAAAAACCTTTTGAAACCATCAACAGAAAATTGTTTATACAAAAATTAGAAAAAATGGGTGTTAGATGTTATTTAACAAATAGAAAGCAAAAGGTGAAATTTAAAAACAGTCTTTCGGAGGAACTTTTTACTAAATATGGTGTACCTCAAGGAACAATTTTGGGTCCTTTCATTTTTATTTTGTATATCAATGATATTGTGAAATGTTTAAAAATGTGCAAAATTAAATTATTTGCCGACGATACTATGATATATATTGCTGGAACTAATATAAAACAAATGTTTGAAAAATTAAATAATGAATTGTCAATAATATTTGAGTGGTTGTGCGACAATAGTTTGGCTATAAATGTTAAAAAATCTAAATATATTATTCTGGGTAAGCAACATATTTTAAGAAACATTGAAACAGACCCAAGCAACACCAACGTCGGTTTTATACCTGTATAGCATTGAAGTATAACGAATAGGTACATATATTTTCATACCTGAAAATTAAGTATCAAAAAGGTACTTAAACGGCACATAATTTTTCATTCATATTTGCACTGTACTCTTTAAGTATCGTTTCAATACATATATTTTCATACCGTTATTGTAAAGCCAATTGATGTATCAGATATGTATTGAAATATTACTAACTAAAATATATTTGAACAAATGGTACAGTTTAGGTGCAGTTTTAACATTAACGTTTCGGTGCTATAATTGCAGTATCTAATATGTACATCTATATTATGAATTGGAAGTTACGATTTTTACATTGCCGGTTTGATATCTACAAAGTGCAGTTTAAATAGTAATGTTTTGGTAGTTACAATTTTAGTATCTAATATGTAAAGAAGCATTAATACTTCCAAGTTATGATTTTTACTTAACTGTTTTGATACCATTCATAATGGTTAAATATATTTAACATAATATTTTACCCTAACTCATTTAAAAGGTACATAATATTATATTATTTAAATATCTATTTATATATATTGCAATTTTGTGTTTTGTTTCTGTGTTTGAATAAAGAATTACTTTAGAAATATTTTAAATTATTTATTATTTTTATTTTAAAATTTTTCATTTTGATAAAATCAAGTATTTTATTAGTTACGTGGTATAGCCCAGCTCAACGGAATATTAAAACGTCTTTTAAATTAAAATAAAGTGTTACTATATTTTATAAAATTTAAAATATCCGTTAGATCATAATAACTATCCCTGAAAATGTATCGAATATTTATTGAAACTTGGGCAACTACAATTTATTTGAATATATGGTACCGTTAAGGTGTAGTTTTAACCGTACCGTTTAGGTGCAGTTTTAACCGTACCGTTTAGGTGCAGTTTTAACCTTACCCTTTCGGTACTATAATTGCAGTATCTAATATGAACAGCTATATTATGAATTGGAAGTTACGATTTTTACATTGCCGGTTTAATATCTATAATGTGCAGTTTAAATGTTTTGGTAGTTTCAATTTCAGTATCTAATATGTAAAGAAGCATTATTACTTTCAAGTTATGATTGTTATTTAACTGTTTTGATACCGTTCATTATTGTTAAATATATTTAACATAATATTTTACCTTATAACTCATTTAAATGGTACATAATATTATTATGTTAAATATCAATCTACTATATATTGATACATATTGAAATTTTGTGTTTTGTTTCTATGTTTGAAAGATTTACAGATATTTTAAATTCATTGTTATTTTTATTTAAAAATTTTTCATTTTGATAAAATCAAGTATTTTATGTGTCACGTGGTAGCCCCGCTCAACGGATTATTAGACGTTTTTAAAATTAAAATAAATATATATTTAGTAAAACTTAAAACATCCGTTAGACCATCATAACTAACACCGAAAATGTATCGAATATTTATTGAAACTTGGGTAACTACAATATATTTGAATATATTGTACCGTTTAGATGCAGTTTTAATCATAGTACCGTTTTGTTACTGTAATAATAATTGCATTACCACCTCGTTATAAAATGTTTTTGTTTTGTTTTCGTGTTTGAAAGAATAATTAATTTGCCAATGTTTTAAAGTAATTATTTTTTTATTTTAAAATTTTTCATTTTGATAAAGTTATTTATTTGTCACGTGATAGCTCAGTTAAACGGATTATTAAATGTTTTTTAATTTAAAATAAATTGTTAATAATATTCAAAAGTCAGTCCTCACATAACAATTCTCTAAAGCTGTTGGACCAGATTCCCAGAAGTGTTCGAGAATATCGACTTTGAAATATTCCGCAAAAATTATGAAGATTGAAATTAAACTACAAAACACAATTACAATAGTCTCCTGGCAGAGTGGGGTAGCGAGCGAGTCTCGTAAACGGAAGGTCTTCGGTTCGCTTCCCACCTTATACAAATTTTTGTTTTCTTTAATTTATTTTAATTTTCTCCAATACGTATACCACGTCATTTATGTTAAAATTGATATAAAATATACTTATGCAAACAGTGCCTAAGTGCCTAAAATTTCCATTACTTCTTTGTTTATCTTATTTAATAAATTTTTATTTTGTCGCGACAAAATACTACGACAAGAATTTATTCTTTAAAAATTTACCGTTTTAGAAAGCACCTGATTTAATCTTATTTTTGTGTTATCTAATTTCTATTGTCATATTGAATTTCATCTCTAAAAATTTACTTCAAAAACCCGAAAAACTTCCCTATTTGCTGAAATTGTTTAATAATTAATTTTTCACTAAATCATGTATCGGTACGAGTAGTTTCTTATTGTTTTATCTATAATATTCTCAAAATTTTTCATTGCCATGAATGCTATACTATAATTCTATAACTTGATTCGCACTTGAAAAATAGAAAGAAATAATGTAATTTAAATTTAATTGCGTTTATGTACTGTTATACAAAAATAAAGACTCATTCAGGTAGGGATTCTTAGGATTACCTAATAAGAATAGTAGGTAAGTAAATTTCAAGTAAAATTAAGTAAGTAAGTAAGATACAGGAAGACCGTGAACTGACAAATAATATTTTGAAGACAAATTTTAACATTCAATTTAACGTTATTATTTTTTTTATTTGCTTATTTATTGGTAGTCGGCATTCTACATAGTAGAGTAACCAAGTAAAAAGTAATAAATTTTATTTTAAATGAAAGAGGCTTATATCTTACTACTTACTTTGTCCTTTGTCGGTTTGTAATAATAATATACCATATTTTTATAAAATCCAAAGAGTACCTAGAAAACATTAAGTAACATCTGGACATTTGTTAATTTTAAATTTTTGTGACTATTCAATTCACATGTCATCTGTCAAAAGTGGACCAATAAAAATGTTTGATGTGAGATTACATGGCCAATCAAAATGAACTGCAGCGAATATTCCACTAGTGGTGAATTGCAGCGACTATTCCATAGTAGGACAAGCGAATATTTTAAATAAATAAAAAATTTTATTGCTATTATTATCTGATTATTATTTCAAATTATTTTAAGATTTTATTTTTCACTACAAATAAAATTTTAAAAACTACATGTAGATTTACAATACAAATAAGTGTACAATGCGCAAATGAAACACTTTTTACTAATATTTCAATTAAATATTGTACACTTTTTTTAATTAGGTTAAGAAGTTATTTTAAAACATAATTGATGGTACAATTTGAAAAGCTTACGTTGCTACAATTGGATAAAAATCCCGTTTTACTTGAAGAAGGCATTGCCAAAGTTTCGTTCTCGATTGTATGGTTGGAACGCATCTTTTCAATTATTGTTTGGCGATGTTCACCGTCCAATTGTAAATAAGATTTTATTGAATCAGTATTTCTGTGTCCTGTTATTTTCATCAGCTGCTGCTCTCCAACCCCAACTTTTGCTAACGTTGATACAGCACTAGACCTAATCGAGTGGTTCGATATTTTACGTTTTTTAATGTCTAAACCTAATTCTTCGGCCGCAATTTTAACCCACTTTGCGATTTCATTAACACCAACGGGCGAATTTTTGTACCATTTACTGGATTCATTTAATTTCCAAAATTTATTAGACGTCAGGAACATTCGATCAGTCTTCACATTGTCACCTCTCTTAGAAATAAATTTATGGTAAAGCCTGCAAAAGAAATAATACAATTACAAATTAAAATTACTGGATCAAATATAAGATAGCTTACCTTACAGGACACAGATCAACGTTTTTATTTTCAATGAGCCATTTGCTTTCGGCTAATTTCTTTCCACCTCCTTGTGCCGTTTTGGAAAAAATTGGATTGTATTCTATACGATTTGTAGGCAAGCCTTTATTGTTAATTTCTATCTTGAAATAATAAATTCGGCATTGATACCCTTCGCCACCTCGCCAAGCAAGTTCATAAGAGACCACGAAAAAAAACTTTTTTTGAAGGCCATCGGGATTATTTTCGTCTAAACCTTGTAGAATGTTTAAATACTCGTCTTTTGTTAATGCCGCTGAGCTTATAGTTCGTTTTTCTGGAAGCGTTTGTAATTTTTTTCTTTTGGCGTCTCTAGCCTCCCTTGCAGTTTTAAATACCACGTCACTAAAGGGTTTAATTTCAATATTTTTGCCGTGGTGTTGCTAAAGCAATAAACCATGTTCTTTAAATTCTGCTCGCGCCATCTAGTTTGAGGTTGGATTCCTAAAGTTCCTCGAAGACGGTCCTGTTCTGACAATTTGAATTTGTAGTTGGCGGCGCTAACAACAAATTTAAAAATAAGGTTGGCAATGCGGGATCGTCTGTCCATGGTATCAAGATTACTGCAATCCTTATACCAGGACCATGACACTAGAAGTCTAACCTCAAACGACACGCGGGCAGGAATTGTAAGTACATTTTGTAATTATCTGTATATATTTCATTTATTTGTTATTTTTGTAGTAATTTTCAACATATAAAACAATAAATAAGTTTACCCAAAAGGTAGCGAGTTCTATTGTATGTTAGAAATATTCCGAAACCACCCGGCAGTGCAAAACTTTTGCAACATTTTGAAAATTAAATTCGCATTACGTTTTCGAATAGAATTTGAAGTTAGAATCGTTCCTGCGATAAAAAATGATCCATACACCACCAAAAGCAAGTTCAAGCTGCAAGACATGCTTAGAAATTGATAACAACGAAATGGTAAGCTGCGATAAATGTGCAGATTGGTACCACTTTAGATGCGTTGGCGTTGACGAATCGGTGGCGGAGGTTCCTTGGTCGTGTGAGAAGTGCAAAGCTACGAACATCACAGCCGCTGAACAATTGCAAAGGCAAATTAACCACCTACAGGAACAACTAGCGGATCTAATGAAAGGAAACCAGAACAGCCAGGTCTCACAGAAAACAGAAAACCAAACGACGAAATCGACAACATCTAAACAATCATTTCAAGTCAGTAAGAACAAGCAAGAAAAACAAAAGATCAAAATTTCACAAAAAACAGAAAATCGAAATCGAATACCAAAGTCGACTTCAAGCAGGTCGTCTCAAAATAAAAAAATCAAGGCACTCGCTCGTCTCGATGAAGAATACAAACTGAAGTTGGAATATCTACAGAAAAAGTTTGATCTCGAAGAGGAATACAGCGAAGCCAGCGAAGACGATTTTAACATCATGGAGGTAAATTCTGTGAATAATAATCGGCATGCTCACTCGGTTAGTTCTTGGGTAAATGGACAACAAGCAATCAAGCGAAACCTACCTGATCGTAGGACAAATAACCCAATGCCAATCGTTAACAATAATCATGAAGATGGACATAATTACAACAAAAGAAATGCAAGATCGATGAACCGTAACCAACCAGATGATAACGAATTTGATACCTATGTTACGATGAAACAAATCAGCATGAGACAGGTGATGTCGACAAACAACCCTAAATTTGCAGGTAGTGTTGAAGACTGGCCTATGTTTATCTCGTGGTTTCAACGTTCATCTATCGAGTGTAATTTCACCGACGACGAGAATCTTAACCGCCTTCACCAATGTTTGCAAGGACCTGCTCTCGAGCTAGTCAAAGGTTATCTATTTTGCCCAGGAACGCTTCAGCAGGTGTTGAATGTTCTACGAAACAAGTATGGAAGGCCTGAACAGATCTTACAACATCTCAACGATCGACTTCGAGCCCACTCATTTGTTACTCAAGAACGCATCGAATCTATCCTCGACTTTTCGGTAACCGTTCAACACGTTGTGGCAGCGATGAAAGCATCTGGACTCTCCGATTACATGAACAACCCAATTCTTATGCAAGAACTAGTGGACAAAATGTCGGGTTCCTTAAAGTGGTCTTGGGCAGAATATAAAGAGAAGCATAGCGAAGTGACTTGGGATGGCAACATACAAATTCCAAATCTTTCAACATTTGCCTTATGGCTTTCAGAAGTGGCGAATACAATTGGAAGCGTTGCTACCGCAAAACTGCCAACAGCAAGAAGACCCGAAAATAGAAACCGTTCACATCTTCATGCAGCCCACCTAGAACCTAACGAAGAAGATAACTTGTCTACATCATCAACTACAGCTCAACATCTCTGTGTCTTATGCGATGAAGACGATCATCACCTCAGAGATTGTTCAACATTTTCCCAACTCCCGGGTTATAGGCGAAGAAAACTTGTAAATACACATAAACTCTGTAAGCGATGTCTTGGCACGCACCACACGCTAAAGTGCAAACTCGTTAAAACATGCCGGGTTGATGGTTGTAAGCTCAAACATCATCCATCATTCCATGATCCAACTATTCATGGAGGAGAAAATCTGCCGATCGATACCAAGATAGAAACAAGTTTGATGAGTCATCATGGAGCAGCTACGACTCGGATACTATCTCGAGTAATACCCGTGATTTTGTATGGAAAGAAAGCAACTTATCAAACTTTTGCGTTTGTGGACGAAGGTTCGACAACAACTATGATAGAAGAGAAGGTAGCAAGGATACTTGAGTTAGACGGCCCTACGATACCACTACGTTTAAAATGGACTGGCGACACAACAAGGGATGAGTTGGAGAGTAGGAGGGTATCTCTTCAAATTTCTGGAACTGAGCGGGAAATGAAGAGGTATGAGATATCAGACGTTCGGACGGTCAAGTCTCTGGACCTGCCAGTTCAAGCTCTCGCTCATGATCCGTCGACGTCCCGGTACAAACACCTATTAACTGTACCGACACTAGATTACAAAAACGCGAAACCACAGATTCTCATTGGGCTGAATAATTACGATCTTTGTTTACCAATGGAAGTTAGAGAAGGACACAGAAATGAGCCGATAGCCACAAGAACCAAGCTGGGATGGACTATCTTTGGGAAACTTGAAAGTAATAAGCCACTTAACGATTCGGAACTCCATAACTTTCATACCTGTAGTTGTCTGCCCGATGACAGACCGCACGATCAAATTCAGGAATTCTTCTCAACCGAGAGTTTCGGAGTACAAATACCAGCAACGCCCATGATGTCAAGAGAAGACCATCGAGCCGATGAGATTTTGAAAAATACGACGCAGAGATGGGGAAACCGTTACGAAACCGGTTTACTTTGGCTATACGACAATGTAGAACTGCCCGATAGTTATGGGATGGCTAAGAAACAGTTGATATGTCTGGAAAGCAAAATGCGAAAGAATCCAGAACTAGCGAATAATCTGAAGCTGCAAGTTCAAGATTACTGCAAAAAAGGATACGCTCGAAAACTTAAACCAGAAGAAATAAATCAATCAACGCCAAGAACATGGTACCTTCCGCTATTCTTGGTAACCAATCCCAACAAACCGGGAAAGATTAGAATGGTATGGGACGCAGCAGCAAGAGCCAACAGTTTTTCCACCGAAGGGGAGGCAATTTCAGTAGCTAAAGATGTAGTTCGGATTCATGCGGGAGCGGGATGCGAAATTAGAAACTTTGTATCAAATTCTAGCAAAGTACTTGAAGCATTGGGAATGGGAAAAGACGAGAAACATGAAATAAATTTAAACATCTCCAATGATCCGAATGGGACTAAAGTTCTCGGAATGTGGTGGTCTACCATATATGATTCGTTTTTCTATGCTACCAACTTTAATAGAATACCAGGGGAAATCTTAGGTGGTCAGCGCCGCCCTACCAAACGAGAAGCTCTACGAACCCTAATGCTAATTTCTGATCCGTTGGGACTTATATCATGTCACTTTGTGTATGTTAAAATTTTACAAGAGATTTGGCGATCATCAGTCACATGGGACCAACCGATTAAGGAAGAGCAATATAAAAAATGGATCGTGTGGGTACAAACACTACCGAAGCTTCAGGAGATTAAAATTCCGAGGTGCTACAATTTGGAACAGCACGACAACCTCCAGACGCATATATTCGTTGATGCCTCCATAAACGCGTTCGCCGCAACAGTTTACTACCGATTTCAAGGACCATCTGGGATCAAATGTGTACTGGTAACCGCAAAAACCAAAGTGGCCCCACAACAACCATTATCAATTTCCCGACTGGAACTACAAGCAGCCGCGTTAGGAGCACGTTTGGGAAACTCGGTCACTAACGCTCACTCTAGGCTTCCGGACCAACGATTCTTCTGGTCAGATTCCATCGATGTTCTCCCGTGGCTTAGATCCGAGCATCAAAGGTACAGGCAATTTGTAGCATTCCGTGTAGGTGAAATCTTAGAAACGACTAAGATAAGCGAATGGCGCTGGGTTCCTACCAAAAGTAATGTAGCTGATGAAGGAACCAAATGGGAAGATCAACCGAGAATAACATCAAATTGTCGTTGGTTTACGGATCCGGAATTTTTATACACACCAGAAGAAAAGTGGCCCGCAGAAACCCGAATTTCAAAAGATGAAACCGATGAAGAAAAACTTCCGATGATGAGCCATTTTGAAATGATTGCATCGACGTTAGTTCCCAAGTACGAACGGTTCTCGGATTGGAACCGTATGTTAAGGGCACAGGCCTGGGTTTTAAGATTATTCTGGAAAGCTAAAAACGTAAGAACAGGAACGGGTAAAAGCGAATTAGTAACCGAAGAAATTGAACAAGCTGAAATGGAAATATTTCGTCAGGTACAAGCCGAAAGTTTCAAAAAAGAAATCGCAGAATTAGAAGGAAATCTTGCTAAACCAATTCACAAGTCTAGTCCCTCGTACAAGTTAACTCCATTTTTAGATAAAAATCGTTTACTACGGGTAAAAGGGCGAGCGAAAAGCGTAATCGGAGCTACCTACGATGCTCTAAATCCTATAATTTTACCACGAGATCACCCCGTTACTGAGCTTATTTTGCTACAATATCATCGCAATTATCTTCACGCGAGCTGCAGCTAAGGTCGCCGTACTAGATGTAGCGGGTAAACTTACTGGCGCAAACGACAGTCAGTGTACCGAAGGGGAGGATGTTGCTAAAGCAATAAACCATGTTCTTTAAATTCTGCTCGCGCCATCTAGTTTGAGGTTGGATTCCTAAAGTTCCTCGAAGACGGTCCTGTTCTGACAATTTGAATTTGTAGTTGGCGGCGCTAACAACAAATTTAAAAATAAGGTTGGCAATGCGGGATCGTCTGTCCATGGTATCAAGATTACTGCAATCCTTATACCAGGACCATGACACTAGAAGTCTAACCTCAAACGACACGCGGGCAGGAATTGTAAGTACATTTTGTAATTATCTGTATATATTTCATTTATTTGTTATTTTTGTAGTAATTTTCAACATATAAAACAATAAATAAGTTTACCCAAAAGGTAGCGAGTTCTATTGTATGTTAGAAATATTCCGAAACCACCCGGCAGTGCAAAACTTTTGCAACACGTGGTGTTAAACATATGCTTAACTACACCTTCTTTGTAATCCGTTCCATCTTGTTTTTTCATATTAGAAGCCCAACTTTTTAAGATAATGTTTAATTCCATACATGATGTGGATTTCTTTAATTCGAAATGCTTTTCTTTCAAAAAATCCGAAAATTGTCGCCATACCGATGAATGGGATTTTCTTGTATTTTCGGGCACATTGTGAACAATATCAGCGTTAATTTCTTCATCTGACTTACCACCAAATCTCTCCGAAGCATTTTTCATTATAGCGTTTACAAAATTCACAACAAGAAAACGCGTTCAATATAAATTATTATGAATTTCAAGAATAACAAAAGTTTGTTTACTATAGTTGTCACAGAAATAAAATCATGTGTAACTCAATTTTTTTGTCAATTTTATTTTAAAAGTAAAATTTGTTCAGTGAATAGTCTCTTAAATACGACTCGTAATCATAGATGATGTAGAATATTTTGTGGTGATATCACTCATATTCTTTGCGCTTGCGAATAGCATTCGTGCTGGCGCACTCATGCTATTCATTGTGCAAGCGCAACGAATATTCGTGATATCAGCACAAAATATTCGACATATCTATGACTACTCGTGGTATTACAAGTGACAATAGTTTGTTTTCCTGTTCAGAAGTTCTCTGTGATAATATTTTTTTAACCAAATATTTCGGTTTTAAAGTAAACCTACAATTTAAAAAAAACGTCCTAAAGAAAACACCTCACAAACATAGTTTATTAATAATAATGAAATTATAATCGTAGATTTATTAATTTTTTAAAAGAATCAAACAACTGTTTTTCGATTTGATATTTTTTTGCCAAACAGTTTTGAAAAGTTTTTATAACTTCTTCTTTCTCCTCAATTAACTTGGGGCCCCTGTACAATATTTGCTAAATGCTGCAAACATCTATAATGCAGTTTTTCGTATGCGTAGGCAGATGGGAGCCCCTTTTATAATTTTGCTTAATATTAGTATTGGTTAACATTAATACTTGAATTATATTTTATTTATAAAAAGTATATAATCGGCATATTGGGACTCCTAGTGACAAGTTGGTTCCGGGGGCCCGTGTTTTTTGAACACCCATAACATCCCGTTGTTACGCCACTGCTTTCGAACTATTACAACAAATATCGAAAAACTGTAAAAGAAGCGTTTCTAGATAAGAAAGGACAAACAAAACTGACTGAGTTTTGAAATCATTCATACTCTGAAATCATACTCATCTAATCATCCATCTAATCATCATATGAAATAATACTAGAAATCTGACCGTCTTATCGTCGAAAATCTAAAAACTTGAATTTTTTTCAAATTTAATATATTTCTTATACCTATTGCAAAATACCATGAAATTTTCCCCGAATAATACTAAAATCCAGATTATTTTAAAAATCGTCAATCTTATTTAATATCTCTGGTTTTTCAAATAAAATATTTTTGAGCAAATTTGTGCTAAGAGATATTATTTTATTTATTAATTATTTTGTGATATTATTATGATGAAAAAAAATATAATTTTTAAAAATTTAAATCGACAAATTTATGTTTTCTTGCGTAAAAAGTAAATAAAAATTTATAGTTGGAGTAGCTGAGGGTGAGAGGTGGGTTATAGCGCAACGCAGAGTACAAAACAAATAATACATTTACTTTCGTTATTTCTATTATTTTTAAATTTTCCTATTTAATAAATTTTTTTGTCGCCGCCCCCGTGGTAATTGTCTGGACCCGCTACTGCCCCTCCCCTATATTGTTGAAATTATTAATTGATATATTACACGATAGTTTCTTATTTTGTATCTATAATATTTGCAAAAGTTTTTATTGATATACAGAAGATCCACATATACACCACCGTCTGTAACTTTAATCCCACTTGAAAAATAGAAAGAAATAATGTAATTTAATTTCTTTTATGTGCTGTTATATACATGAATAAGTAGGTAAGTAAACTTCAAGTAATTAATTAAAATGTCAGGTAATTTTTAAGGGATGAAACCCAGGAAATAACGGAATTTTTAAATAAAAAATTTCAATTTGTTAATTTTGCAGTAATAATATTTTAGACATTAGAGTGTTATTTTGATCTATTTTACGTGTTTACTAATTGTATATAAAATACACGTGGTTTTAAATTATTTGATATATTTTTTTTAATAAATTGCATTGCTTGAAAAGAATATGATACACGTGTTTCTCGCTTTTCTGCCACTTTCATATTTTTTAACATAATTTATAATAATAATAATTGAAATTGACCGTTAAACAATCTAAATTCTTTGTACACCCCAGGTAGGTGTAAGCCTTAAGTGGTATGCTTTCAGATGGGAGAGCATATGCAGCATGGGTTCGAATCTTGGAGAGGGCCATTCAGAAAAAAAAATGTAAGTACGTATTTGGTGAATAATAATTAATGTTAATTTTCAGTTATTTCAGGAATGGATTCTCCAGGAATAAGCAAATTATGATTAAATAAATATAATATATGTAATTGTAACATCTGAATTAATAAAAAACAACTATTACCTTAGTTAACGAATTTCTAAATAATTACAGAAATTAAATTTTTTTATTATTAAATATTTTTTAATCAATATCAGTGCCGATTAGGCACGTAAATTTTATTAATATTAATATTTTATTAATAATATAAATAATATTCCGTTCATAAAAAATCAACACATAATATGTGTAAAAACGATACACCAATTCAGTAACGGCATAATAGGCAAATCAATACCGTACCGTTACGTAAATACCTGTACCGTTTATCTACATAATTGATACCGCAAAACAGTAACGGCAAAATGGGCACATCGATGCCGTATCGATACGAAAATACCTATACCGTTTATGTACATAAATGATATCTCAAAACAGTAACGGCAAAATGAGAAAATCAATGCCAAACAGTTACGAAGATACCTGTACCGTTTATGTACATAATTGATACCTCAAAACAGTAACGGAAAAATGGGCACATCGATGCCATACCGTTATGTAAATATTGGTACCGTATATGTACATTTTTGACGGCTTTGTGCTGCTTGGGGAAGGCTTGAAAGTTACAATGAACAATAAAACGTTGGATAGAGTAACAGAAATTAAATACTTGGGAGTTATTATTGATGAATTTCTAAATTTTAAAAATCATTTTACTTACATCATGAAAAAAATGTCACAAAAAGTATTTTTTCTAAGACGAATTTCAGGAAGTTTATGTGTGTCAACAAGAATTTTATTGTATAGATCTTTGATTGGGACTCATATTGATTTCTGTTCAACGGTGCTTTTGAATATGAATGGAGCGGAAATGGAGCAAATTCAGAAAATTCAGAACAAGGCAATGAGGACAATTATTCAATGTAATAGGTATACTCCAATTAAGGATATGTTAAATGCATTAAATTTTATGAGTATAAATCAAATCATTTTTTTGCACTGGCATTATATTGTATAATGGTTTGCCTGATGAAATCAAAAAATGTGAGAATTATCAAGTGTTCAAGAATTTGTTGGCATTATATGTTTCTGGGGATGGGGTGCTATTATGAATGTGGGAGGAAAAAAAAATTATTGTTATTACTTATATGTATACGTGTGTATTATTGTATTGGGCATTTGTGTAATTTAATAGTTTTTACTAAATAAATATTATTATTATTATTAACTCCTGGAATTTGAAAATTCCCAGATATTTTTGATAATCCTTGGAAGTTTAGAAAATTAGCTGAAAATTTTTAAAACTTAAGAAATTAATTAATGGTTTTTCGCAAAGTGCTCTAGTCCACTTCGAGCGAAGTATGAATTTTGTTTCTGACAGTCTCCCTCAGAGTCTAATGACAAACCTCTGCGTTGTATCTGCCTATGAAAATCTTTCATAGATTATATAGGTATATCAAGTTTCCTTTCGTCGGAGCCAATGTTACCTAAAAAATCATCAGGACATCCTAAAGGTATCCAGCTAAAAACAGCTATCGTCAGGGCCCTCAAAGTGTAGTTCAGGTTAGCAGATTTGGTATCCTTGGAACTTCCTGCAGTTATTTTGAATTCTACAGCAGCGATTCTACTCATTTTTCAAAATAAATTTTCTAGCTTTTCCTAGTATATCTTAACTAACAAAAATTGAAGATTTTCCCCAACTTTCCAACCGTTTAATTTTAGAAATAGTAACCTTTAATTATGAGTATATCCATAAAATAAAAAAAAAATTGGAATCAATTTTGTTTTCAAAGTCTAAATTTCTCTGACTTTCGCTTAATGACTTCCCCAACTTTACCTGACAAAATTTGTACAATTTTAGTTTCCTTGACTTTTCCAGAGACAAGTAAGAACCCTGTATACGTACAGTGCTGAGAGCTTTAATTTTCAAAAAATATTTTTTTTCGTTAGGCTTTCAAATGAAAATCAAAAAAAAATTATAATGTATAAAATTCAATAAAAAATTTAGTTCTGAAATATTTAATGAATAATTAGCTGTCAGAAAAGTATGGCAGTGTCTAGGTAGCCGGTATCGGTAATAATGTTGAAAGTCCGTCGTGTCTTAAGGGTACTTTTTCCAATGTTTTGCAGTAATATGAAGAATCCAACAACAAAAACTTTTCATTTGATTTTCAAAATTATTTGTTAATAATGGCTTTAATTAAAAAAGTATTATTTTTTTTTAATTAAATAAAAAATTCTTCTTCCTGGACCATCACTGGACAATTTTCATATTGTTAGTATATTTTTTATATCTTATAAATATTTTTTGCTAACTATGAAATGAAATGAAGTTAAAGCAGTGGCTAGATATCCGGATATATTCATAAATTTTAAGAATCAGTAGTTCGTTTTAATTTTTTTTTTTTTCGGTTATTTTAAAAATTAAATTAACAATTAGATGATCACTACAGTTAGGCATCAGTGTTCGCAGTTGCTGTGATCTTTTGAATCCCCAAATGTACAAACATAATTTTTTTTACTTTTCATTAAAAGAGGAAAACGGAAGTTTTGCCAGTTCAATCGATTTCTTAGTGTAAAATTAGTTTTAATGAATAGGAAATCTCAATTCTTTACCTTCAAAATATTTTAAGTTTCAAATTTAAATCGGATGATTAATTGAAAATTAAAAACAGCTTATAAACTGTTGAGACTTGAAAATTTAGTGAGAATAAATTCAATTTTGTATGCATGACTTGATAAATGGATATTACCTAGATTAAAGAGGAACTATCATTTTATAATCTTACTGAAGTCGACCTTATTACTACAAAAATTGCAAATTGATCAAAGCAATTAAGAAAGATACAATTTATTAAATTATGAATAACTACAGAATTTGGAAAAACCTATCCAAAATAAACCAGCAGCGTAGCTCCAGTTGGGCAATTATATGTTTTTTTTAAATATCTCGAAAATTTTGTGTACACTTGGAAATCCCTTAAATTCCTTGAAAAATCATTGATATTCATTATCAGAAAATCATTGGAAATTTCTGGAACTTTTTGAAAATAAGTGCAATTGTTGCTACAGTAAAGTTTTTCTTTACATGAATTAATTAATTTATTTGTTAGATTTGATAACATTTTATTTGAAAGTATTTTTCATTGCGCGAATTTCTTGGAAATCACTTTAATTTCTTGAAAATCATTAGTATTTTTTGGAAATATTTGAAATTCCTTGCAAATTTTTTGAATTTATTGAAAATCTTTATTTTTAGAAATTAGAATTTATTAGAAATCATTGAAATTCTTTAGAAATGCACTTGTTTAGAAATTTTTGGCAATTTTTTGAAATCATTAGCATCTTTAGAAATCCCTAGAATTCTTACAAAATTCCTGAAAATCTTTGGAAATCTCTAAGTACATATGGAAAATATGAAATGAAATATTTTTATTTTGAAATATTTTGCAAGAATTTTTCGAATTATTTACGTCTTGTATTTTATTTTCATCTTGATTTCTTATGCTACCTTAGATGCTCTAGGCATTCCGGGGATGTATAAATAATGCTGTGGATTTTTAAATCATTCATTTTTAAGGATTTCAAAGAATATTGCAAACAAGTTGAAGTCCGAAAGATTTCGAAAAAATGTTGAAAAAATTAAAAAACTCCAGTTATTTTCAAAAAGTTCCAGAAATAATTCCTGAGATTTCCAAGAAATACTAATATTTCAAAGACAATCCAATGATTTCTAAGCAAATTCTAAACAAAAAATGTCTATAAAAATAAAGTATTTTTCTCTGGAAGAACAGAAATTTGACTACTAAATATCAATAATCGATGAATAGTGGTTTAGGTGGTATGGTGAAAACCTTTGCGTTATTTTATATTTACAGTGTCTTTCATTAAAAAACATTTTAGTTCTAAAAAGCAGGGCCTATTTTTGCAAAAGGCCGGTTAGGCCCGGGCCTGGGGCCCCCGAGTTAGATGGGTCCCCTGCTTGACCCAACTGTAACTGTTTAAAGCAACAGTTTATCTTTTTATATAACAATTAAAAAATAATATTTAAAAATATCTGCTAACAACACACTCTGGCCCGTAACAGCCCTGTTTAATTAATGAATGAAAAAATAATTTTTACTATCTTCAATTTCTTAGATCAGCACAATTTTTCCTTATTTCTTTATTTTTCCTTGATTTCAAGCGGCCATAGCTCTTTAAAACTTTTTTAAAGATCATTCGTTTGTCTACAAATTAGGTTATAACCCCTTATTGTCTAGAATCAACGGATTTCGAGTTATAAATTAAATTAAAGGAAAAAATATTTAAAAAAATTCGGGTTTAATTTTTTTCACTTTTTTTGCGAATCCCGTAGCTCTTAAACGAAACGTCTTAGAAAAAACTGATGTCCCAAACCGGATAGAGAATTTAACGAGCTACAACTTTGGCTAAATAAATTTTTTTGGAAAACCAACAGTTTTCACAGAAATTCTGAAAATAATGAACAATGTGTAGGTAAAAAAAAATAAATTAATGGAAAGAATACATATAGGTGTAACAGAACTTAACCAAAAAAGCATCATTATAAATAATACCGCGCAACTCCTTTTGAAAAGAGAACGCCTGTGTGCTAAAAATGAGAGAGGATATTTTGAAAATGTATTAAAGTAAATTTTGTAAATTTATTATTTTTTCACCTACACCTTGTTTATTATTTTCAAAATTTCTGTGAAAACGTTTGGTTTCCCAAAAAATTTATTTTACCAAAGTTGTAGCCCGTTAAATTTCCTATCCAGTTTGGGCCATTAGTTTTTGTATAAGACGTTTCGTTTAAGAGATACGGGGTGCGCAAGAAAAGTAAAAAAATAAAACCTTAATTTTTTTAACATTTTTTCCCTTAATTTAATTTAGAACTCGAAATCCGTTGATTCTAGACGATAAATAGTTATAACCTATTTTATAGATAAGCGAATAATCTTTAAAAATGTTCTAATCCATTAAGCTTAAAAAAATCAATAATATTGGAACTATGGCCGTTTGAAATCAGAAATTGAAAAAATTGCTTTAAAGTGTGGTACCCCCCAAGGGTTTGGACTTAGACAAAAATTTTATTTGAAAATTTGTCTTAGAAAAGTGTCCTTAAAGGTTCTCCACTGTCACGGGGACACCCTGTATAAATGAATTTCGAGATAAATTAATATTATATTTTTTGTGAATTTGTGACATAATAATTTTCTAATCCTACGAGAGGGCCCCAGAAGGTATATGGGCCTAGGGCCTATAAGAACCGAAAATAGGCATTGCTAAAAAGTGTAAGTGCATTTTTTGGGTTTTCTAAAATATTGATATGGTTAAATATAAGTAGGTATAATTTTGATATAAAGAGAAATTATGATATTTTAATAAATAATTAAATATTTTACTTAATTCTCATTTGTGTAAGATATTAGATTTTCTAGTATTAATTTATTCTAAAAGGTCTCGTGGATAGCTTAAGGTTGTTGTATCAACATACAAAAATGTAACTTGCTATTTTCAGAAATGTTCAATGTATTATTTAAGCCCAACATATTTTATGTATAACACAATATCAAGTATGCATTATTGTAAGCTGATTATGTGGGGTTTATTTAACACTCTTTGTTAATTCTAGATTAATAGTTAACTTCAACGAGTTATGTATACACACAATGCAAATTTAATATTAACACAATGCAACATGATAAATTATTAACGAAATTTGGAAAATTAACGCTCAGAACAAGAACAACATTATGAATATATACAGCATATCACGAAATTGTTAGTCAAAATTCTTCCCGAACTCCTCATTAAAAATCAAAAAGTTTAACACTCATGTGTTTAAATTATAGTATTAAATTAATTGTGTAAATTATATATTACAAATACCACACCATTTTTTGAATAATTTTAAAATCTTCCATTGCAGTCAATTAGTTTGTGTATTACGTTATCATTCAGTTAACGAATTAAGGGCGTATGACACAATACAATTTATTAAATAAGATTTGAAATAATTTAATGAACCAATATTCAATAATTTTACTTACTTAACATTACTTATACTCACACTCATAACGACATTGATTTTAAAAAAAGGAAATTTTTTGTAATATTTAAAATCAAACTAAAATTCAGAAAGCCATATCGTTTATTATAAAGTTATTTATATATGTACAACAAGAAAAGATTTTTGGTAATATTCGGTAGTTATTCAATTGTCTCGGGGTTTCCTAAAAAAAAAAGATATTATTTATTTTGTTTCAAAATATTGTAAAGCTGCATTTAGACAGTGCATATTTATGTAGCCTTATAATTTTATTATATTTTAAGGGTAGGGTATACTTTGCTTTTTAAATTTTAAGTTTTAACTTTCGAAGATTTTTGAACATCCCCTGGTATTAATTTAATTTTTTTTTAATTGCAAGATATACTTATTTTTTAAATAATGGGGGATTCATACACCCTGCCCTTAAGTAATAAACTTAACACAAGATTGCACATCTTATTTAAACTTACAATCAATAATTAAATTCAAAAATTAATCAAAATTCTTACCGAAGTGTAAGTATTGATTAAAATTTAAGTTGTATTAATTAAGCTTAAAAAATAAAACACCGCGCGTATTCGGATGACATTGATTAATATTTGTCATTAAAAGCTTAAAATATTAAAAATCAAACATTGTTTTGTAATTTATATTCTATGAAAATTATGTACTAAAGGATGCTATAGGTATATGTATCAGGGTATCGAAAATATACCAATACATCAAAATCAACGCCAATTAAGTAGTTAACCCACATTTGCTACAATTAATAACAATTATTATTTTACTATTTACAAAATATATCGTGTTTCACTTTTGGTTGATGAATGTTGTCAGGTTTTAAGCTGATAAACTAAAAAAAGTATATCCGAAAAAAAATCTAAAACAAACTTGAGACTACCAATAAAAAAATATGACCTTACTTAATAATTTAGAAAAATTAAAGTAAAGAAAATTAAAAAATTCTTGTTGATTGATGAATGTATAGATAAAACGGGTTTAAAATGTTATACAGATATACATAGATAAATTTGTAGGTCAGTAATCCATAGGTCAGTTACATCAACCTTGGACAAGAAGGACGAGTTAGAAATTGAATAAATTATTCAATTTTGCATATTTTATGCATTCAATTCACATTTTTGGTTATATAAATGACAGAAAATGAAAGTTACGATATTTGGAACCCAGAAATATGCATAAATCATTTAATCATAAATTCAGAAATTTTTAGGGTCACATCTATTAGCCCTTGAAGTGTCAGACACTAACAACTACGAAAAAGGTAAAAAAATCGGTACCAAAAATATAGAAAAAAAAAATTTGAGACCAAATTCAACCACCTAAAACTTGAATTACTTCAGCCTTCGCTTTCCATTTATATTGCAGATATTCCAGAATGCAAAAGGCAGTATTAATATGCACAAACGATTTATAAATGATTGATACCAAATTCCACACAAAACTTATGGAAGTTTGGGAAAGAAAAATTTTTGGAGGTAAAGAAGTGAATAAGGTAAAAAAGAGATAAAGAAGAACAAATGATGAACTGAAGGAATTGTATAGAGAAGAGTAAGAGTATAGTGGGGTACGTCAAGGTGAGAGGTAGGAAGCAGTGGAACCACGTGATTAAATAAGCCATGGGCTTACTAAGCCTGTAACGCTACTAATAATAAAAAATATGTATAATCACTGACAAATTTTTTAATTTTCGATGAGAAAACAATGATTCCTTTCAAATAAAATTGCTTTTCTAAACTATTGTCAATTTTCAATTCTATCGAAGAACCATTTTCAATTTGAAAGGGAGTTGAAGAAGAAAAATTCCCATTGCAAAATTTTAGGTCAAATTGGGATATCAATAATTAATTCGTACTTAATATGTACTTTTTCTAAACTATTGTCAATTTTCAATTCTATCGAAGAATAATTTTCAATTTGAAAGGGAGTTGAAGGAGAAAAATTCCCATTGCAAATTTTGGGTCAAATTGGGATATCAATGATTAATGCGTACTTAATATGTACTTTTTCTAAACTATTGTCAATTTTCAATTCTAACGAAGAATAATTTTCAATTTGAAAGGGAGTTGAAAGAGAAAAATTCCCATTGCAAATTTTGGGTCAAATTGGGATGTCAATGATTAATGCGTACTTAATATGTACTTTTTCTAAACTATTGTCAATTTTCAATTCTATCGAAGAACCATTTTCAATTTGAAAGGGAGTTGAAGGGGAGAAATTCCCATTGCAAATTTTCGGGCAAATTTGGATATCAATGATTAATGCTTACTTAATATGTACTTTTGCTTGTATTAGTATCTTTCACGAAATAACTTTAATTTACATCTTTTACAATTTCGTGAATTATCACTAGTTAAAATTGGGGTCGGGGAAGGGAGCTAAAAAATTGCAAATAGCAGTAGAATTTTTGAAGTTGAAAGATATATTATTTATCAAAAAACTAAGGATCACCCATGTACCCCACCCTACCAAGGACTACCACAACCCATGTTATATAAATGCAGAAAATTAAGAGCTTCGGGTGCTTACTAAGTGAAAAAAATATTAACTTTCTTGGAATGTTTTGAATATGTTGTGATCGTCCTGGTCCCGACATTTCGCGTTAGAACTACGTCAAATATACAATAATGAATAAATTGTGAAAATGTCGCCCAAAAGCAAAAGCAAAAAAAGTTGATAATAATGAAATTCAGCATATCCCATAATAAGGTTACGCCACTGAGAGAATGACGTAACGTAACCAAAACCTCACTTTTTACCATTTCCTTCAAAATGTTGAAAAAATTATACGTAGAAATATACCAATGTATTACTTAATTAACAAAATTAATAGTAAATCTTTTCAATCCAAAACCAAGTTATTTTATTAAAAGTTAAAAATCTTACTTTAAAATGCTTTTTCCTGGTGCCGCCGCTGGCGTTGGTATATGGCGAGGTTTTCCTGTTACCATATCACGCCAAAATTTGAGCTGGTATTTGTATTCCGGTAAAAATGATCGATTAACTTCACAGGCTTTGCATATCTCAACAAACTTTTGCTCAGGATTTTGTAATGCTCCATAATGCGATATTTTCAGGTTGTCATAAACTGTAAAAAAGTAATAAGTTTTGGAAATTTGAACAATTTTGAAAATTACTTACTCAATCGCAACGTCTCGAGGAGTTGCGTTTGGTTATAGCCAACAAAGACGCTTGTTGGGACTGTAAAAATGTCATGAAGTTCGTCGACAAACTTGTCAACTTTGGTATTTTTCCGTATCTTCTTCTTCATATCGTCCAAAAGTTCTGTAATAGTCCTCAGGTACGCAAAGCAATAGAGAATTAATTCGCAATCGGATTTAGGGATATGTAAATTTTCTAAATTTTGCATATTCATAGTAATCATATCCAAGAATCGTAATTTCGATAAGTCAAAGCAGTATTGATCTAGTCTTCCACTTAAATATCTTTCGAGTGCATACATTTCGTTTCTCTGTGAGTCCAATGCAAAGTTGTGTTGCTGTCTAGAAAAAGATACTTTTTTCCCTGAATACATTGTTGGATATGGTTTCTGAGAAAATAAAAATTTATATTATTGTAATACAAAGTAATCACGCTTACCTGTCGATTTTTCACTTAAAATTTCAATGTTTTTTTACTTTTATAATTTTTGAGGTTAGGTAATGACAAATGCGCGCAATATGAATTGAATGGCAACTGAAACAAAGGATCGCCAACGGTTGCTAAAAAAACATTCTACATCCGCAATTTGTCAAATGTCATTTATTTGAAATCGACTAAAAAGATTTTATTTCAATTGGACTTATTTTTAATGCATAAACTTTTTTAAAATTTTTAAAAAACAATTTGAAAATGTAATATTTTAACCAAATAATTGATTTAATTACAAATAAAAGCAGAAATAAGCAACCAAAGCTTTCTAGATATAAATTTTGGTACCCGATATATAAATAGTAGGGTGTATAAACTAAACTAATTTACATTGATTATTGATTTATAACCAGTTGTGATCAATGGGGCTATTAGACAATATATAATAACGTAAAATCACACAGAAGGCTTAAATTGGCAAATGTAGTAGTAGGTACATATCAACAATAGAACATTAAAATGATTTGTAATATTAGCGTGATATAATTAAATTTATAATTAATACACTAAACCACCCCCTTTCACAGAAGTTAACCAGAGCGAAGTGATTACTTTTCAAGTTCTCGACAGTTGACTTTCAAAAATTCATCAAAAATGTATAACACGAAATCACCAGCTTATAGAAGTTTATAATTAGTTAATTTAATTATAAGATCCTTTAGCTCCCAAAGAATAAGTTTATTTTAACAAAAAATTGAGATTATATTACAACTTTTTTCCAAAAATCTGAACTATAAGATTAATGTTAAACTTTTAATGAGAAGAAAATTTAAAAATTCGATGTACAAAGTAGTTTTTTTTATTTCATCAACCAGCGCCATCTCTTAATAGCGAATCGATAAAGTTGTTGCAACAAAAACCGTGGTTCAATTTATAAGCACTTCAAGATTTCTATTAATCTTATTCTTTATACAAAAGCAGCTTTCTAACTTTTTGGCTTGTTCCACGTTTTTACATTCAAACTTAATCCTCTAAAATATTCTATCTGAAAGTTTTGACTTTAAATAATTTAGAAAAAGTTTCTCGATAAAATATACTACCTACTACAGCCAATTGTGCTTTAATTTTAGCAAACTTTAATTTACCAATTTCAAAAATAATTCAATCTAGTCCAAGGGATACCGCAACTACATATTTTACTTTACTTGACAGTAGACAAGTTATCTTTACATCCATTATGGTTAGATTCAGATCAAATCCATTTACACACAGTTCAATCGTTCGATTAGAAAAGGGAGTGTTTGAAAATTCAGTTAATTTTATGGTGGTTTTGAAAACTATTTTTATTTTTAATGAGAAATGTCATACATATTTTTAAACCTTATTTACCAACGAGCAACTTGTAAAGTTTCAAAATTATAATTAAAGTAGATTATACGAGAAGCCTGGCTTTGAGCTTGATGTGGCTTGCGACTACATTAAAACTGAAATTTTTGGATTTGTTGCTTTTGTAAAACAATGTTAATTAGTTTAAACGTCTCTTCTAATAAAAAACATCATATTTTCCAGTAATTTTGTGTTTATTTATTTATTTATTTTTAATTTATATTTTTCTGCTCAAAAGAAAAATATAAATTGCTTTAGGAAAATATCACATACTAATTGCGACGTTAAATCAACTACTTTTTGACTTTGAGTTAACTACTTTAATAAGTAATTGTGTATAAAATTAATAAAAAGTAATAAATTAATTACTTTAATAAAACGAATAATAGAATATATACTCAAACCTTCTATCTCTGAAACCAAAACCAAAAAATATCGACTCTTAAAGAAAGTGATAGTGATTGACATGTTATTGTCTAGATTATCTAAATGTTCTGTTTTGGGTGGGCCCCATCGCTCTCTTCGGATACCCACCGCCACTGAATAGTATATCAACCGTTGACCAAAACATCTTAATCTAATTAACGGTTTGATTGATAAATCGATGTGATGTCTCACAACTATTTATTAACGAATTACCCGTTTTTCCAATTATTTAACTACGACTGTAACAGCTACTTCGAAGTTGATAACCAGCTCTCGGTATAACAGCTAACTTTTAATTGTAAAAACTTGATAGCGTCGCTACCCAAGTTCTTCTCAGCAAATTTTTAAATTTTATAAGGCAACGTTTCCAGCAGGCAGCAAACTGCCTAGACGTCAGTGAGTTTTCTAATGCCAAAAAACCTCAGTGACGATATTCCCAGGAAATTACCAAAATATCATGTCCACGTGGCTGCAGTCTTTAATTGAACGGAGGATACCAAGAATCTTATTTGAATGAAATCAAAAGGAAAAATATTCACATGTGCATAGAAACAAATGAGATGACCCAATTTACAATCCTTCGTGCGCAGAACGACCAATCGGAAAATCAGATTTTGAACCTGTCTGTGAGTTACAAACAACCTGTACTGATGAAGACAGACTTCTTGGTGCGTTAGAAACGCCCCAACTGCGTCGTTAGATGTAATAGATATTTACAAAGCTTTCCCATTAGACGGTCTTAACATACAATTTTCCTAAAGCCTTCGGGCTACAAGAAATCAATGTTCAAATAACTATTCTGCGGGAAAACTATTATTCTCTGGGAAATCACATCCCCGAACTGCTTTTGATGAATTTTGAAAAATTTTGAAAGCATCACTTGCCGTCACCAGCAAGGTAACATCAGCATCACTGCATCAAAGCGGGGCCAAACCAAAGTAATTGTCCCAAATGTTCCGTAGCAAAATTTCCGGTTACTTTGCATATCTATTTCACGTTGGCAAATAGCAGTGATTTTGCATTTGATGTAAAAGTTAGAACAGATATTCCTCAAAAAAAAATGTTAAAGGTATCTGGGGCAGCCATAATTTCATACCTGTTGGAATCGACTACTAATCGGTCTGTGCCATGTTATCGATAGACAGTTACATGAGTAACCAACTTCGTGCTTTCAAGTCTAAAAATGAAAAACCAGATAAGGGACATGAAAAAGTTGAAAATACGATTTTACAATTTGGGATAAACACCCTCGCCTGATTACTTCTTGTTCAGATCTCCATTGCTTTCATCCTTGATCAATCCCCGTTCCACCATTATATTTCATTCTTCTACGTGTTATCTTCTCTTTCACCACCATTTTCGATTTACCTCTATCCAGGGCCATTTTTGATCAATCTTGATTGGTTAAAAACTTGATACCGCATCACGATGGATGATGATCCATCATCAGGATGGGATCCTAATCACATCGTTTTAATTTTCCTCGTGATATCTCCTCGATCCAATTTCAATTTCGTGATTAGTTTTTATACCCCACCTTTTTTCACTAATCTTCACTAATTCCAGTATTTTCATTATAACCTTTCTCTTAAATACAAGCAATATTTCTTCCTTTCTCCCATTGTTGTGTGTCAGAATCATTTCCGTTCCATTTCACTTCGTAAACATTCTCATGTATCTCGACACCCTCGGAATCAGATTATATATCCATGTTAATGTTGTATCATCTCATTTTTATTAGCTGGCCGTTTATGCTGTTAAATCCCGGAGGCTTTTCTTGCTTCTTTTCTGTCAACGCTATTCCGCTCTCAATTTCCTTCTTTTTTTCTTAGCAGCTTTTCCAAGTGTTCTTTCCATGTATTTTTGATCTCTTCCGTTCTTCTGTATAGTACGGTTTAACCGTACTTTCTTCCAAGATTTGGCTTTTGTTACCTATTTTTCTCTTCCTGTAGTGTTTTGGAATATTTCTGTTAGTGTTCTTCATTTCTCCATTTTTCAATTAGTCGTCTTCCCAATTTTCTCTTTCTTTTCTGTATTTTGGTTAACTTTGCCTCATTTAATTTTCATTATGGCCATCATGATGTAGTAGTTCTGAACAATTTCCCAAAAACAAACATAAAATAAGACGACCACATCAATCGCCATATCCTGATCCAGTATAAAAACCAGAGAAAAGAAAAATATAAACATTCTATAAACAAAAACTTGAAATTGAAACAACAGAATTTAACAATTATACAGATGGAAGTGGGGAGTAGATGAAAAATAAAAATAAGAAAAGTCGATAATTAAGGCTTGCATTGCCCGATTCTAGGAATTTTGTGTGCCACCATTTGTTCGACAAGCAATTAATCGACAGCATTTGTGTGACATGGAATTTTGTTCAACATGCATTTGTTCGACACAATATTTATGCGAATCAGCATTTGTACGACACGGAATTTTAATCGATATGCATTTGTTCGACTCAACATTTATGCGATTACGCGTTTGATCGACGTGGAATTTTGTACGACAGCATTTGTTCGACAAATACTTAATCGACAGCATTTCTACGACTAGGAATTTTCTTCGAATATTTTATTTTCAAAAGCAGCAATGTAATAATATTATAATAATAACTTGAGCAATCTAGTAATTTACAAATAAGAACTTAAAATAAATGCGAAATAAGACTAAGAAATTTAAAGAATTAAAATAAAAAAAAACCTTTTATTTAAAATTATAATAAGTGCACTAAAAAGTAAAAATGAAAACGAAACTCAGTATTTGGGAGAAGTAGCTCACAATATAGCATTTTAAATTCCAAGCCATATTTGTAGTTTTAAGAACTTCAAATACAAACTGTGGTTTATAAATAAAATATATTATAATAAAAACTATCAGTAATAATTTTTTTGTAATAATCATTTTAATAGTGGTAGAAAAGAGTATAACACTCCAAAAAAGAGTACGTCCGTCGTGTCATGCCGTCATCTCAAAAAAATGAATATTCGCTCAAATGTTGAGTCGAACAAATGCGTGTCGAACAAAATTCCATGTCGAACAAATGTCTATTCGCATAAATGTTGAGTTGAACAAATGCATGTCAATTAAAATTCCATGTCGAACAAATGCTTATTCGCATAAAATTTGTGTCGAACAAATGCATGTCGAAGAAAATTCCGAGTCGCACAAATGCAGTCGATTAAGTGCTTGTCGAACAAATGCCCTTATGAAATTAAGAAAAAAATTTCCTTTAAGAAAAATTTTTTCTATGAATTTTAAATTCCTCTTAATTTGGCGTTTCAAGATAATAATTAATTTCTGCCAACAATTTCAGTTCTAATTTAGTAGTAGCTTCTTAAATGGAAAAACAATTCCAAGACCTTCCACATCTAAAATACCTTCACAAGTTACATAGAAGCCATAGATACAAAACTCAGGTCTTGGGCAATTTTCTATGCATTAAATAAATTAATTGCATTTTCAAAATTTTCAAATTACAAATTTGACAAATCAACATCGATAACAATAATTAAGTTAATAAATCCTTTATAGTTTACAACAATGCTACATAACATATTATTTTAATTTAATACAACAAACAATATTTTCTTCGCTACTATTTTCATAAATTTCATTTTCGCACACATCCCTAAAAATTTAGAATTATTAAATTTTGCATTTACTAACGAAATGTTATACCTTTTTCTTCTTGATTGCAAACTTCAATTTTGAATTCGTTTTTCCTCGCATCTCTTCCAAACCAATAAGTTTGTGTTGCTCCCAGTTTTTTTGCAATACTTGATTATATTCAACCGATCATGTTTCCATATTAACCATATTGTGTTGATCAACTTTTTCCTACTATTGTTTGTGGAACCACACCTTAAATAGTATTTTTGGTACAAAATATAACTTGTTCCAATATTAGCTACTTACTTGGGCTGGCTGCCATTACTGGCATAAATTTTCTTCTATGCAGGAAATAACCACACCATGATTGGGTTTTCACTTCTCTTTCCTCTTTGCAGAGAAATGATGGTCTTCAAGTTGACTCATTTCTATTGTTGGCTTCATGGATAATGCTGTGCCACCTATACAGGTTGTGGATTTACCGATTCCTCCAATCCTTCCCTGAATCTCCAGCTTGTCTCCCTCTCTGGCGGACTGGCAGTACGACTTAAATATTTCAGTTTCCAGAGAAGAAAATTCCTTTTCCACAACCCAAACGATGTAATTCTTTTTCCATTTTTGGTCTTTAGTATCCATAATTTATAAGCAACTATAGGCTATCCATATTAACGACCTCCTATTTCTGTAAGTTTTACGGCCTAGAGAATCCATTACTGTTCTTGACCAAATGTTTGGAACAAGTTTATGCAACTAAAAAGATATTTTTTGAGAATTAAACAATAAGCTTTTTGGAAAATCGGGTTTCCAACCCACAATATTTGAAAAATAATGTGAATTATGGTACTAAAAGTGAATCTGTTAGCTCTAAAAGGTTGGAAAATAGTAAATTAAAAATTATATTCATTTAAAAAAGTAGAAGTAATAAATTATTCCGCATAATCAAGTATTAAAAATATGTAAAAAGGTCAGGTATATTAAAAAAAAACTTGAACCAGTTTGGTAAATGCAACGTTTTAATGTGACATCGCATCGTGAATACAAGTATAAACGACGTTGAATGCCATAAGGTCGCTCGATGCAGGAAAATTAATGGTGTATTCACAACAACGCGACATTAATTAATTAACTCTATAACTTAAGCAAAACGATGTTTTTATTGTTTGTTAACTTAGTGGTAACTAATTTGGAAGTAATAATAAAAACATAATCCTGACTAGACAATGAAATCAAGACAGAGCAGCGTTTTACAGTTCAGAGACGGCTTTGCCTTAAGCAGAGCAGCTACAGGTCAGGGCGCAAAGATTTAGAGACAGTAAAATATCAATTAAAATTTTAAAGAATTATTTAATAGAAGATAACTGGTGATATTATTTAACACTAGAAGCACCGAAAAGATCACTTTAACCCTTTTCAAGATTAATTGTCCCGAATCTTTTGATCCAAGGGTACTAGAAGCTAGGTACTTTTAACTTTTAAGTTTTATTTAATCTTTTTTTTTAAAAGACTTGAATTTTCTTCAAAGTTACTGTACTACTTACATCTAAACTTCTCGCACTCGTTTGGTAATTAGTTCCTTTAAACACTCGTTGCGTCTACTACTATTTATCGACTTTATTTACTAAATCCTGTTGAAAAATAACTACGTTTTGAGAAAGGGGGAATTATAATCTACTAAGTAGGTACATTTCTAAATAACAGAAATTTCTTATTAGCAAAATATTCCATATCCCCACACTCCTCAGGGCGTACTGAGACGCCTTCATCTTTTCACCACTTTGTATCTCAAAAAACAACATTCTAGCAATTTGATAAAAAATGTATTTTGTGTCAAATTTTTGAAATTTTATTAGATTTTTTTAAATTTTTGAGAATTTTAGAGCAAATGATCCCCATAACAAATAATCCTGGCGCAAAAGATTCCCAATCAAATGATCCCCAAATTGAATAACACTTTTCTTTTTGAACAACTTTTATTAGTATTTAATTTTTTTAAAGGGAGGTCAAGTAAGACAAGTAACTACGCCGATGATAAATTTTGATAATGTGAATTTGTCCGTTTTCGGCCATGTAACAGAAAAATTTTGTTTGACATAAAAATATTAATTTTTTTACTTTGTATTTTTAAAATGTATACCAGATATACGACATAATATTTTAATATTTCAGCCATAAAATTCTGAAAATACACCATATATATTAGCGTCTAGCAAAATGAGATTTTAACTAAAGGTTCTGATACGAATTCGGTAAATTTTATCGCAAAAATCTAGTTACATAAAAATCGAGTTTTACTATATTTGTTGATATAATATACTTACTCACTGTATATTGTCATATATATAATACATAAAGCTAATCTGTCAGAAAAATATTAATAAAATTGGCTTTAAAAAAATTGTGGTTGAACTGCATGCGAGAATCGACCTTTCATTCATAGCATAAAGTGAGAGTCAACCTTCGTAACGAGCTGCTTACAATTACAAGAAATTTATTCAATTATTCTCAAGTAGGCATCATAGTACAAAATGTATAAAAAAACATATAGTCGTCGAAACTAGGTTCTTTCATGTTAGTAATCGGAATTTATTGATATTCGTACTAATAATAAACATGTGCATGGCGCCGTACGTGTAAGATATAAAGTTTTAATACAGAATTTTTGGCTATAGGATAAGAAACAAACTTAAAAGGGATGTAAACTTAAATTAAATTTTTCAAAAAAAAAATAATACAAAAATATCCGAGAGCAATAGTGAAAATCGCACATTCTACTACGGCAGTAATATTAACGAAGAATGTAGTAAATATTACGAATATATTCGTAAAATTACTACTATACAGAGAAAAATTGTTGGTGTTTTGAAGTAATTTTTACTTCAAATGGAAGTGCAAATTAATCTCACATCAATTTTAAGTAAATATTACTGCAGTTGAAGTAAATTTTACTAATATTACTGCAATTGAAGTAAATTTTACTAAATTTGTGGTAAAATTTACTTCAACTGTAGTAATATTTACTTTAAAAGTGATGCGCGATAAATCTGGATTAAACTTTTTTCTCTGTGCACTACTACCGCAGTAATATAATATTAACTAAGAACGTATTAACTATTACAAGTATATAATAATAAGAACGTAGTAACTATTACGTAGGTATATATTCGTAAATATTACTACTACTACCGTAGTAAATACTTATCGTAATATTAACGAAAAATTTCATTGGATCAAAATGCAGTACTATTAACGAAGAAAGTAGTAAATATTACGAATGTATTCTATATATACTATGGTATATATATACCATATAATATAATATATATAATATATTATATATATAATATATATATAATATACTATGGTACTTAACTACTACCGTAGTAATATTAACGAAAAGTTTCATAGAATCAAAATGTAGTAGTATTAACGACGAATTTCGTTAAATACTCGTCCCTCTTTTTTTTCAGTATATATCACAGCGATAAGCGGTTTGAAAATTTGTTCCTAGAATTTTCTCTACTAAAACTTTTAGTTTGCATCCCCTTTAAGAACGTAGGTTAGCATAGTCATACGGCAGCTTCAAAATTGATCTTAAGTGCTTTAGGTTTATTTTTTCATTATTCTGAAAAGACAAAAATGTGCCTTTTGTTTTATTGATTAAAATAAAGCCAACTTGTTCTTGGAATAATTGTTACAATTTTCCCTCTACATCCCTTCTGCACAATACGAATTTTATTATTATAGATATAAGAATTTAAAAAGAAATTAACATAGGTTCCAGTTTTTAACTACAAACGTGTGAACAGACTGTGCGAACCGAATTTACAATTTGACGAGCAGAGAACTCTACTATAATGGACAAATCATTCGATATCCAATAGACCAAAAATAAACAAACGGATCATCTTTGCATATTAACGGATTAAATCTATAACAGAAGTGATTTTCTATTGAAAATAATATATTGCTTTGCAAATTAAGTCAGGGTTGGGTCAAGGTCAGGGTGTCCGTATACAGCCTGACCTATTAGTTAAATCAAATTGAAAACAAAGAAGTTAAATATGAAACTGATGAAAAACGTGGCGGGGGGGGGGCGTAATATAAGTATATTCCACTACTTACAAATATATAAAGAAAGCTTTTCCGCTTGATTTCTATTTTTTGATATCTAAATTTATTAAAATATAATTGCTTTTAACAAAGTTTTTGGATTTGGATGAAACGGTTTTCAAATAGATATTTTTGAGTTTAATTAGTAATTACTGAAGTGCGTGAAATGACCTTACAAATTAGCAAAACAACTTATTTTAGTAAATTCTACGCCGAGAAATTTAGGTAAAAACGAACCTAGAGAGGAATTATATTTCTAAACAAAGCGTAACTTGTTGGTATTTTGAACGTAAAACGTGTGTTTAAAACTTTTTTAATTGGGCTTAAAATAACAATTTAATTAAGTTTTGTATTTAAAATTTTGAAATATATTCATAGTTAAGTTAATAGTGTATCAACTTGATTACAAAACTTTTAAATACATGCAAATTGAGAACAAAATAATTTAATTAACTTTCAATTATCGACTTGGAAGCGTAAATATTTAAATAGTAACTTGGCTACGGACGACCAAATTTGTCTTATTTTGTTGATTAAATCTTAAATCAATAGCTGCTTGTCAAAAGTGTTTGTTTTTTGAGCACAGGATTTCATTTAATATTCTTCTTTATAAAGTAGCATTTCAATGAACTGCGTAGACAATTCTTAAGTAATGGTTCAAAAAATTTTAATCTTAAGAAACTTTTTAAAATATAATTAATATTTTAGTGCCAATGTAGTACTTACATAAAAAAATTAAAATAATCTCTTGGTGGAAACATTATTTATAAATTTTTTAAAAATGTAACAAATAAATTTAAAATTTTGAGTTTTTATCATAATCTTGATTATTATTGATGTAATATTCGAGGTTTGATTTATTTTATTAAATTAATTAATTGCTAATGGTTTAATACAAGTACAGCGTTTGCATTTAAATATTTAAATTTGGCAAATTTATCTAATAAAATTCAACAAATCGAGCGCGACATGGTACTGGTGGAGCATTGTTGTGGTTTATTGAAAAACAAGAATTTTTTTATTTTTAAAACGAACTAGTTTAAGCCATTTCGACCCCTTCTGCATAATAAATGTCAGGTTATTTCTAAGCCTTATGCAAGTAATTAAGCCGGAGTGTAGCGAAGGTGTCTTCTAACAATAAGTTGTATTTAAGTGGATCCCAGTATCCCAAAAATTAAAAAAAATGCTATATACATATTATTAAGATTATTTCCCAAAGTTCAAAATTTTGCTATTGCTATTTGCTATATAGAAATAATTTTTCAATATAAAATGAGCAAATTAAATTTTGCAGATAACTCCCTCATGTGCGACGATATCAAATTTATTTTATGATATCTTGAAAATTCAGCTTCAAATAAAACAATTTGACCAATTAAATGATTTATAAGAAAATTTCAAAACTTCCAATAATACAAATCTTAATTATTCTTTTTATCCTTGAAATAAATCGCATCCAAATTAATTCAACTTTGTCTAAATTTTGGATAACTTCAAAATCCAAAAATATCAAAAATTACTTAGGCAAAACTAATTAATTTATTCTCAAATGAGGAGCGCAAATAAACTCAGAACACAAACTTGGTATCAACCGCTTCTAAGGTTATTTTTGGAAAAAGCCTAGTTTCCCCACCTAGTTGTTACAACCTCAACTAATTGGTGAGAACACTAGGAAATTTTAAAATATAAAATATTTACTAATCAGAAAAATCTTTAGAATAAAAATTAAAGTTACAAAATCAACAAAAACAAATAAACCAAAATGAATGAAGGATTTTGGAACACGACAATATAACGTCAAGAAGTGAAAATATAATCAAACTAAATTTATTTAATTTTAAAAACCTACATTATTTAAATGTGAAATATATCAATTCTAAAATTAATAGTTATTTAATTTTTATTTGCAATTAAAACGCGTTTTATTAATAATATTATGAACTACTAGGTAAGTCAAAAGTGCATTTTTCTAAAAATTATATTTCGCTAACCCCCCCCCCCTCTAACACCCAATTTAGAATTTTGGATATAAAATAGTTTAATGGTTTGTTTGTACCTGTTACAAACATTTTTCTTATTTTTGGTTGCACAGACAAATCTAGTCGATTCTCGACCAAGTATACCTGCCTATTTCGACCGTGTCTTTATCACAAGATGTTGGCAACATCTTTACGGTAGCAAGTGCCTAAATACTACTTAGCCTTGGGCCCACAGGGTCTGTAACGCTTATCTGTTAATTTTTTTACTTAATCGCAAAAACGAAAGATCAGTTTTCTTTTTCTTAATTTTTTGTAAATTATTTATAATTAATATTTGATTTAGTTTAATAAAATTTTCAAAAATAAGATGTCTGAAATTCTTTTTGAATTTTTATAAATGTTTTTTAAAGTTCTAATATACATACATGGGAGTAATAGTGTTTTGATTGATTTTCGGTGTTTTTTTTACTTATTTTATTTTTTCTATAGCAGATATTAAAGTGCGGAATTAGAATAATTACAAAAATTTCATACATAATTAGAAGCCATTTTGATATTAATTTTAAGACTGAGTAAACGTTGAAAATATTTTTGAATTAGAAATAAACACCAACAGTTGTTCACATACGTTAACATAAAATATTCAACAGCAGAAGTAATCAAATACTTAAAAAATCAATAAAAATAAAATAATCATTACATATCTAAACATTGAATTCTAATATTAGCTTTACACTTTCGTTGTAAATATCTACATACAGCTTGGTCAGGATAGGAATAATAATATATTTTGAATTCATCAAAATGTATGCTATCACGGTACAATTTAATGATTTATTAAATATTCTATGCCCAATTTCATTCAATTTATTTGAACTTATGAATTATTCAAATAGCCAACATCTAATTATTTATTTCCCCAAAATTTAAACTAAAAAAGAAAGCTTTATAATGAGCAACTTAAAAATCTCTGCACGAAACACTTTGACTATAGAGAAAACACAAATATAATATGTACATATTATATAACACATTCGAGGTTCACTTCTATGTATAATATAATGAAAGTAGAACTAAAAGTCAGTAGATCTAGATCAAAATTTGTCTACGAAAATGTCGATATTTAAGAAGAAAAGAATTTTTTAATAATTTACCGCACGTGCAAAAGATTCCATTTATCTTGCAATATTTTCAATTTTAAAATAAAAATTTTTATAATATATACGTCAGTAGCATATAAAAACGTTCCCAGTTTTCACTTGCAATCTTTTCAATCTTGATTTATTTCAATTTGTCCGCTACATTAAATTCTTCCTTTTTCTGGTCAATTTATATATCTATTTTATTTTCAAATACCAATTTATTTACAATTTATAATAAGATGTTTTGCCTTTTTAGTTAATACACAAAAGTATTCGGTAATAATCCCAGTAAAAAATATATTTATAATTTCCAGATTATTCAATACAAATTTGTATTTAACTATTGCGCATTTACAAATATATTTTTACAAAAATAATAATACAGTAGAATCCGAATAGTACGACTTCGTTTATAACGACCGACCGCTTTTAACGACGTAAGTGCAACCTCAAGTTTGGTTTTCATATAACATCCTGCGAAAGTATATCCGTTTAGTACGACTCCCGTTAAAGCGACCAACCGCTTTAAGCGACGTATTTATTAAAAATCGTCCGATTAAAACGACGCTCGTCTCAAAATAATTCATAATTTCAAGCGCAAATGCATACTTCGCATTATATTGCCGCCCCCACAAATGCCTTACACAAGTAAAATGCCTTCTATGCACTTTATAATTATTATTCCAGAGTAAATCACTTCGTAATTTGTTACCTTTCACTGTATTATAACTTTTTTTTTATTTTCTAAACCAGTGGGTCTTTTATATACTTATCTACATGTACCTACATTATTATGTACATTACAATCATGTTTTTATATTTTAAATTGTTTATTAGCTTGCAACATTACCTATTAGATTTAATTATAATTAAAGTTTACATTTTTTTTTAATTTTACACGCATATTATTCAACTAGCTGCCCGGATTCGCCGTGAAAATTTCAAACCGTTTTGTGCGTCGTCCGGTTAGTACGACGTAATATCGCCGGTCCCTTGGCCGTCGCTATAACCGGATTCTACTGTAACTAAAATATTTGAATAAATTAATTTTAGTCTGAAGTGAATACATATTTTAATCGGTTTTAAATCAGGCATATTAAATAAATTAAAATTAAAACAAAACTATAAGTGAAAAGCAGATGGAAAACAAAATACTAACGACAATTTTACTTTATTTAAATTTTAATTTAAAGTAATTTAAATAAATTTTAGTTGGCGGGACCTTCAGAAAATTAAAAATTCTTCAAGCAATCCTAGGAGAGATTCAGAGACAATCTCTCGAAGATCTCTCAAATAGAAATCTTGATCTTCATCTACAGCCCCACTGTGGTTCGGATACAGCCCCGTTCTTAAGCCATGGCAGACTGGGTGGCTTACTAGCAGCAATGCCTCGATGAAGAAATGCCCACTAGACGATCAATCCAGCCGAAACTTTGATTCGGAATGGAACAATAGAATTTATCACGATCGCATAAAAACAGGCCTGAAAAGTTTCTTACATGACCCAGAGTATACGGCTAAGCTGAGGTATCCCATCTATGTAAGTTACACGATTCGATAGAGAAGCGGCATGGTTAGTAGTTTATACTAACTCGGCTCGTCTGGTGTTTGGGGAACCCAGGTTCAAAGCTCGAGTGGGGAACGATCGGTTGGAATTGTTGGGAAACGACTCGCTGAACCCTACACAACCTCTTCGTGGTTCGGATTTCAAATAAAGTAGGAGGTCTCGGCCATAAGCTATGGGTGACTAGGTGACTTACTATGATGTAGATAGCTCATTGGACTATCAATCTAACTAGACACATCTTGATTACAAAAATCACCAATCAAACACACTAGAGTACGATCCGGTACAAAAACTGTCATCTAAGTTCATTTCAAGACCGGGATACATCTACGGTCGTGCCGTGCCGAATATTTCAAAGTTACACGATTCGATTATTGGTTGTTTTAGTAACAGTTAACTGTTAGCCGTGGTAATTCTAACAACATATAAATCTATTTAAAATACGACTTCGTTAATTATATCTGAATTTAAGCTAAAAACAAGGATCAATTTTATAGTTGGCACCGCTCCTGGAGATGTTGTAATGAGTGGATTGGCTCAAAAATTAACCATTTAAGTTTATCCGCCATTTTAGAGTGCAATTTAAACCTAAAATACTCGTATAAAATAAAAACACGCCAAAGGTGCAGTGGTTTACCTTATTGAAACAGCCAATTGTACACACAGTAAAATTTGTGTTACTAATTCACACAATTGTGCAGAAAAATTATACAATTGGGTACTTTTTCTGAACAATAATTGTGTGGAATAGTAACACGTAAGTATTTCCTCTGTGTATAATCGTATAAAGTTTTTAGAACTTTTTTCCAGAATATTTGGATGGTCTATAAATTTTAATATTTACATGTGTAATTTACGCCGTACGTTACTATAATTACATTAGAACATTTTCAAATTCGTGATCCAAGTTATGAAGTTATGACTGGTAAAAGTAGACGTAAACTCGTAAAACTAAAAGTAGACCAACAACGAATGCGTGCATTCTGTTAGCGGTACGTCCAGAATAGTAAGGATATAATTAATATTAGAAATCATATAGTAACATTTGCAAAGAGCCTAGGATTTATAATTCATAATTTGACATTAAATTTAATTTTCTTAATTGTAGCTTAATTTTGCATACAAAAAGTGATGTGTATTTCTCAATTAGGTTACAAGTTAGATACCGTCCCTTTATTAAATATTCTATGAATTAAGTGATAAAAGAACAATAAACTTCTTTTCTTAGGTCTTGAAAGTACATCAAATGTGTCAACGATTAGAAGAGTGATCCACAAATTTGAGGAAACTGGGTCGATTATAAACAATAAGTCTTCTGTGCATCGGCCTACCAATCGGTCTCTCGAAAACATATCGCTGCTGTCTGCTGTAAACGAGAGTGAAACATCAACTGTGAATGACATACCGGAACATGATAACGGAGATTTTGTGGCCTCAACTGCAAGGTATGAACCTGGAGGACATGTGGTTCCAGAAGGACGACGCGACCTACCACACCGCGTATATAACAATCGTTTATTGGAACACCGATTTACGAACCGAATCATCTTCCGAAATTCCGATGTCAATTTGTGAGACACGGCCACATTTTTATCAAAATGGCATCGAAAATTTCATGAAACGATGAAAAGAGGAAACGAGAATCTGTGTTCAAAGCCGCGGAGGTTCAAATCCGGCACTCTTCTTGGGACACTCTTCACTATACTTGAATCGCTAATCGCAGAATGGGGACATGCCATATTTTGTATATGAAATTCACATTTTGATGATCTATGTAGATGCCTAGACGCCCCGTTTATGTAATAACTTAATTCTTTATCAGCTCATAGTATCAAGGGGAACAATACAAGATGTTACGTTTTTGCAATAGATTGTGCGTCTAGGCATCTAGATCAACAAAATATCAAAAGGTCAATTTCATACAAAATATGACATGTCCCCATTCTGCAATTGGCGTTTTACTTGTTGAGTGATCTGTATCTTTACCTCTAAAAATTTAGGACAGCTACTTTAAACGTTGCAGTACAATTAATTTTACCTATAATTCAAAATTTTGGAAATTGACGCGTTCAATTTTTTTGGGGGGATTTTAAACAATTTAGGAATTTTCAGATAAAAACCCAAGGGGTAAATATCCCGAAAATTTTGTGTACCCTAATTTGAAATTAGGGTAAAATCCTTGCGATTCTGTCAAAATCCTTCGAATTCCTTCAAAATCGATTTAATTCTTTGAAAATCCATGGAAAATCCGTTTGAATTCCATAGAAATAAAAGAATATGTTACAGACAATTGCTTTTGAATAATCTGTAATGTCTAAAAATGATGATAAAAGTTTAATTTTGTTTCTTAAATAATTTTTGGAAATCTTTAGAATCTTCAGAATTTACATCTTTAGAATTCCTGAGAATTTATTTGATATCTTTGGAATTTCTAAGAAATCGTTTGAATTCTTGGAAATCTCAGAAATTTTGAGTCTTAAGAAAAGAACATCAGAAATTTTACTGGATATTTACCCCATTTAATAAACCTGTTGAATAAAATAGTTATTATAAATTCCAAAGTTAGCATGATGATTTCTTTCCACAAAAAAAATTCTGAATCCCAAAGCTCCCGGTGTAGCCGGGAATTTTAACCCCCTTTTATTTTACCCCCGGGGGTAAAAATTCCCTAGAGGAATTTTATCCCCGTAAATATTCCATAGTGAAATTTTACCCCCGGTAAATATTCCCTAGAGAAATTTTACCCCCAGTAAAAATGATTAGGAGGTAAAATTTCACTAGGGAATTTTTACCGGGGGGTGAAAAAGCTCAAAATATTCTTAGTGAATTTTTACCCCCTTAAGAAATTTTATAGGTAAATAAGAATTTTTATATCTGTTTATGTATCAAATTTCATAATATTTTACTGCGAAGTGCTAAAATATCTTCCTTAGATATTGGAAGAATTAAATAGGATAATTTAAAAATTTAACACATTTATTTAAAACTTACATTTTCTTATACACTTTTTTACCGAAACTACTAGTTCAAAATTATTTGAATTTTTATGGTTTTTTTGACATTTTTATGATTTTTTGATATTTGAGTAAACGGATATATTATATCGGCTCCTATGAGTGCTGCAGTGAAAAACATCTTAACATCTGTTGCCCAAATTACATTTTCGTCCATTTTCGTCATATTCATGTAATTCTTAACACCAGAAAACAGATCAACTTCTTGTTTTCCAGTTTTCAGAAATTCGGTAATTAGCTTTCGTACTTCCTTGTGCTGATCTTCACTTCCGGTAATGCATAAAGATATGCATCTAAAAAAATAGTTACCGTCTGCCTTGACGTGTGAGGCGAATATAGCAACGAATTTTTTGTTTTCGCAAAGTTGGAATTCTTGTCAAATGAAAGTCCAAGCTTCTCACAAAGTCGTTTTTGCCAAATGTTATTTATGGGACAGAAACGAAATTTTGATTTTTCTGTTATGCAATTAATTTCTTCAACAGATGATTCATGTCCTTCATTTTCGCCATTTTTTTCTTGAGATCCGTTGTCGTGGTAATGTTTTAAATTACTAATAGGATACCCCTTTTTCAAAGATTTTCCCACTTTCGACGGTAAAATGCAGTTTCCATTGCTCAGAATTTTCTCTATGGCATACAGTCCTGTATAGAGTGCTTTTTCCAACTTTAAATTTCACTGCATTTGCACGACGCTTATCATAAGAAGTTTTTTGCTTTTCTTGACTCTCCTTTATATTTTCAGCGGTCTCCTGAAATACACACTTTTGAATTTTTAATAAAAGTCTTGAACGCAAAAGCACCTTGCTTCCTTGACCAGGGCATGGTGGCGTGTGAAAACTACATCATACACCCTTCCAAAGAATACCACCCTGTATTACTGTTACTTCAAAACTCAAAATATCTTGGTGATCTGTGAATGCTGATAAAAGCTGCGTCTTAATTCTATTTTGTTTATTGAAAAAGGATAGCGGGATCGTGGAACGCTCAAGAAAAACAAACAGACTGTTGGTCAACGTTTCGGCTATATATTAAACCATCTTCAGGACTAAAACAAAGAGATTAGACATGATCTCAAATAACGGAGGGGGGGTGTTCTACACTCACCTCACAGTCAGGGATGAAGGGTGTTTTCAGCGTTAAAAATTCATTCGGAGAGAATAACATAAGCATATATATATAGCCGAAACGTTGACCAACAGTCTGTTTGTTTTTCTTGAGCGTTCCACGATCCCGCTATCCTTTTTCAATATATAGTTGCATTTGGACGAGATTGTTTTTCCATTCTATTTTGTTGTTGAAAAATTTTGTTGTGCTGCACACATTTTAGAATTTTTTACCAAATAATTGAAATTGTATTCAATAGACTAAACTTTTTATTACATCAGAGTTCTCATTCTGAAAAAACCGTCACAAGGGTTGTAGTTTGAGAAGAGGTTAAGCCAACTACATTTGGAACTTGAAAATAGTTTTGAGTTGTGAGTTATTTCGTTATGTTGTAATTTATTTCAGCAGAGCAAAAAGCATATTATTTGTAGGCACGTCGTGTTCTGCGAACGGCAGTGGTATTAAGTTAATTTATAAATGCAAACAAGCCGACCAAAGTCATTTCCGTTAAAAAATTAAATCATAATTGCATCTGCTTTTTAATGTCGTGTAATATTTTTTACTTACACATAATTGCCTTTTGACCGACTCTAACGTAATTTTCTTTACTATAAAAAATTTACAAAGTAAAAAATTAATTGTTTTTGTAAATAATTGTTATTTCTTATTAGAAAACATAACATACTGACAATGAATGGAACGTGGGGGACAAGGGTTGGAGAATTCAATTGAAGTAAAATTTATTTTACTTCTTGTCGCTTCGAATAATATTAATCTAAATACATTTGGGTGAAATTTTTAAGGAAAATATAACCGAAAGAGATTTTGGTGTTGAACGTAATATATAACAAACGCCTGCTGGTACACGATAAGATTATCCGGCTTTCTGTAATGTTATACGTACGAACAGCAAGAATGAAATATGGCATGGCATGTGCAGAAAGCATTGTTACACCAAGTATTAACCAAATTTAAGTTTCTCATAATAAACATCTCAAAGGTTGATAAAAATTCAAATAAAAGCTTAACCGATATGAAAGAAATCCTTTAAAAGAAATTTATCATTAGAACAAAAAATGAGAAAAATAAACAACTTTCAACTTTCAAACTAAGTTATTTCAGCTGAAAAACCGCTGAACTAATTCTGTTATCAAAATTAAAAAGGATTGCAGACTTTAGGATTTACTTAGCTCGGTCGTCCAATGAACAACGATAACTCATGGCTAAAATAATCAATTCAACAATTCAATTTTTCTTAATGAACCCCACTAATTATTTTTTATATTAAAACTTTTTATTTATTTATTGCATTATTTATTTATAGCATTGTTTAAATACGCTGCGCACAGCAGAAATTTGAAATTCTTAGCGGAGATTTGAACTTATGTAACATATATGATACACGGTGCAACGAAGGGTTAATACTACGATATTTGGTGAAATCTTGTTCATTGGTTAAAATTTGTTAATTTAATAAACATTAAATAAATAACAAACTAAAAAAAAGCACTGCAGATTTTTTTTGGTAAATGGCTCATCTTGGCCTCCGCCAAGAGATCGCCTACGCCTCAGGCGTCTAATTTTTATAGTAGTCAACTAATTTTGAGGAGCTAAGCTATTCAGATCCCAAGTTGCGCCAATTTTCATCGATAAATTCTTCCATATCCTTATCGCTGAAGAAAAAAACGAGTAAAGTAGGTTCCTTTGATTACTCGATGTTATGATAACATTGGCATATAATACTTATTAAAAAAATTTTTTGTTGTTGGGTTGGGTTTGAAATCCCAAAAGAGTGGAGGTTTGTTGGGACTAAAAAACGTTGCTGCCCACAGAACCTGAAGATGTTACAAGAATGTCGTGGAGCCAAATTATTGGAATAAAATTGCTCACGGTTATTGCTCATAGCATCATTATCAGTTCTTCCAACATCCCAAAAAAATATTTCGCGATATCTACCCCTTGATACCAATTAAATTGTCTCCTAGATTCTACACCAACGACCGATTTAGCGAAATGCAAATACCCATTCTCATTAAATCAAGGAATTGAAGCTAGGTTTGTTGTAAGGTTTGAACTTCAATGGGTCAGATTCAGATTTTATTTGTTCGATAGCAGAGCAGAGAACGTAGTCACATAAATCTTTTTCATCTGATTGGATTGTTGCTTGGCTTCGATGTTTTACAAATTTTTGATTCGAGAAGACGTTACTTACGTTCATCTTGGTGTGGTCTCATGTCTACTGCTAGAGGAAAGATTCGAAGACCGCCGAGGCTCGAATTTGATTATCTTTCTTTGCTTGTTTTAAGCTGTTGGTATAGAAAACATCGATTTCAAATTTTCAATTATGCTTGAGATGATGTTTTCATCGATGTTGTGAATCAATAGTTGCCCCAGAATGATTGCGATGGCTTCTAGCGGAATCGTGTTCGCGTTGGAGTCCTGTTGGAGATTTCCTTGGTGATCACTTGGTGATCACAGGTGATTGGTAGTCGTTTATCGTTTTCGTCTTCATTTTTGGGAAGTTTTGACATCCTTGATAGCTGGCTGAATGTGCCCTTAGGAAATTTGCACAAATTACAGATGAATACCTCGGTTTGGTGCAGAACAGCGAGAGGTGTGGTCCTGCGCACTTCACGCTTTTCTCGACATCGGTGGCACTGCGACAAGCAAAATTTTCTGCGGGGTCTCTCGATTCAAATGTTGATGTCCGAAATTTGCGTGAATGTGTAAATCTGCTTGTTGGCCTGGACGTTTTCTAATGTAACCAATAGCAAACGTAGAGGCTTCTTGGTTCGTCCTTTGATCATCCTGACAACCTTGAAGTCCTTTAGTTCTTGTCGTTTGAGGTAGTTCTGTACATGATCGATTTTTACGTCTTGATGTATTCCCCTTATGACCAAACGTAGGGGTTTTTCGGTACGGATGGAGCAGGCAAAGTATTCACCTCTTGTGGGAACGAGTTTTTCGTCGAAGTATTTCATCATTGCCCTGTAGTGGTCGAACGATCCCGGTAAGATGGTGAGTCCTTCTGCTACGTTTGTAACCTTCACGTATTGGATGTTACGTTCACAAAGCTCTTGCATTATTTCAGGCCAGATTGTTACTTTCTTTAGGATGATTAGAAGAACTCTTTCTGGTTTGGTTTGATCGCTGGGTTCGATAGGGTGGATTCGGTTTTGGTGGTTGATTTTCTTCTCGATTTTAGATTGAATCGGATGATTTTTCCGTTTCTTTTCTTTTCCGATCATTTTGAACTCTTCGAACGTTTCTTCAGCTTCGTCGTCCCTTCGGGTGACGATGGTGGAGATTGACTTATCAAATTTTTGATTTCGGAATCCAGGTCGCTGGCTTCTGGCATCATCGCTTCCATGTTGCGGGTTAGTTGGGCTCGTTGTTCGATTAAAAAATTCAGTTGGCTCTTCGGTTTCGAGTTGTTCGAGCTTTATTTTGGCTGTGGCATTTTCGGTTTCGATTTGCTGTCCTTTTGTAAGAATAAGTTTCTGTCGGTATTCATCAGTATCCAATTCATGGACGTAGAAATTTTTGATACTGTCGAGAGCCTCCTGACTTTCCTTCACATAACTTTCGATCTCTGGAATTGTTTCCAAATGATCGCATGTGAATGGATCTATCGAAGGAGTCGATAAATTCGTCTTCTTCTTGGATTTTTTTCGTCCCATGGTCCCAAAATGATGATCTAACTGATGTATACTTTTTGTGTAAAATTATAGAAACCGTCAACATTTCAGATCATGATGTGCAACTCGACTTACATATTGTGTTCCAAAATCATTTCTTTTAATTTTGAATTTTAAAATTTAATTTTTAGAAAATATTTTTGCAAAATTGTAAATATTTGAATTCTTGTTCGCGCTAATAATTTTATGTTGGCACGCAAATTTGTTTATAACTTTAGTTTTGCCAGATCCGTCAAAGTGGACGGATGCTTTTGCTGAAGTCTTCGTAAAATGAATTGATTTGCGTCTCTAATAACAATTGGAGATTATTTGAGTTTTGTGCAATTAAAATTTGTTTGAATTGTAAGTACAATAGTTTTATTGAAATTGGAAGTTTTGTTCATTTTTGAGACAATGTTGGCATAACTGAAAGTATTTCAAATAAAAGACTTGCAAAAAGTAATTCAAATACTTAAAAGTACTTGAAGTACTTTAATTGAAGTACTTTTCAAACTAACTTAAAAGTACTTGGTACTTGAAGTACTTTGAAAAAGTACTTGAGTATTTGGTAATTGGATTTAATACAATTTGAGTAATTAAAGTACTTTTAAAGTAATTAAAGAACTTTTAAAGTAATTGAAGTACTTTAAAGTAATTGAAGTACTTTTAAAGTAATTGAAGTACTTTTAAAGTAATTGAAGTACTTTAAAGTAATTAAAGTACTTTAAAGTAATTGAATTACTTTAATTGAAGTTTTTTAAAGTAATTAAAGTGCTTTTAAAGTAATTAAAACATTTTAAAGTAGTTGAAGTACTTTAAAATTTTAGGGATGTTGTATCCTAAGTATTTATTATTTATAAAAATGATGTTCGTAATTCTCTTATGTAGAGAATTACTTTCTTTAATCCGCAGGATAAAAGGATTATCGGATTAGCCAATTTAGAGCCGCCACAAAGTATTTTAGGTACTTTTGAAGCAATTGCAGTATTGGCGGTGTGACACTTCCACTAATATTAAACGCACCTAGAAAACACGCATTTTCAGATGAAAACTTCGAAAATTTGGTTTTAACTTAAACAAAATAAAGTAAAAATATTTTTTTTTGTGATATGTTACTTATTGAAGAAAAGAGTTATTCGGCATTCGGCCAATAAATACTAATTTTTTATTTTATTTTAAGTGTTGTAAATGAAATCTGGCCTCGACCATAATTTGTATAATTTGTATAAACCAATGAAATTTTTCTTTCATCCTTTTAAACCAATGAAAAACAATATTTATAATTAAATTGCAAATCTAAATTCTTTTACAAACCTATTTAAAAAACCAGACTTGCGCCAGAAGCATTTTAAAACATGTGCAAATTTTGGTGAAAAATTTTTAAAAGCATTTTTTATAATTTAATAACCTAATTAAATGGCAGCAAAATGTAATTGAATAATGTATTATAACTACAAAATACGCTTTTATTAAAAAAAAATACTTTTAGAAACTGTAAAAATACAAATTATATTAATTATATTAATTATATTAATTATATTAATATTATATTTAAATACATTTGAAATAATATTCTCGGTAATTGAATTACTTTGGGTAATTGAAGTACTTTGAATAATTGAAGTACTTTAAGTAATTGAAGTACTTTGGGTAATTGAAATACTTTGGGTAATTTGAAGTACTTTGGGCAATTGAAATACTTCGAGTAATTTGATGGTACTTGAATTACTTTTTGGCAAATTTTGAAATTTTTGAATTACTTCTGATAAGTACTTGGTAATTAAAATACTTTTTCTCAGTAGAGTACTTGAGTAGTTGATACTTCAAGTACTTTTAAGAAAGTACAGTACTTGGTAATTGGTACTTGAATTACTTTCACAAAGTGCTTTAGACAGCTCTGAATGTTGGGGTGTTTCGGAAAATTTTGAATACGAGGTTTGGAAACGTTATTGTAATTGAAATTGATGGTTGAGGTTTGGACGACTTGGATATAATTAGAATTAATAAAAAGTTATTTGCATTTTAAATGCATTAATTTTAAATGGTAAAATTGAAAACATTGTGGATTTGAAAACGTAAAAGACAATGCGAGTCGAAGCAATACTGGTGCAACGTATGGTTATTGTCTTGCACATTTTGTTAAACAAAATTTGGACGCTGTTATGCAAAATATTTGAAATTAATTATTTTATAATTTGAGACTACCGAACCATCCTCAATATATAGTGGTGGTTCCGATCATCTGAGCGTGGCAAACTTTCAAATTATGTAATAGTATATAATTTTTAAGTAATAAAACAAGAAATAGTAATAGTGTGCACAATTTGTATTATTAAATAACTAATTCAATTCAATTCGCCGTTTTGAACCGTTATGTCCAGATTACATAGAAAATTGCCAAAAATTAAATTCATAGCATTAATAAAAAAGAAGCACATTATTATGCAAAAATACTCGACAATAATTTATAAACGTAACCTCCAATTTTCACATGTGTTTAAAAGAATATTGTGTGAAAAATAACCACAATACATATGAATTAAAAATAACCACAATATTGTAAATATAAATTGCATATAAAATTTAAATAATTCGCATAATTACGCTGCCAGTATTCAAAGTAGGTTGTGCAAAATGATGCTATAATAAATCATTTCTACCTGATCATTTCAGTATGCTACAATTACATTAAAATTTTAGCTTATTGCAAGTTTTAATTAATTGTTATGTCAAACAAACTCTCGCGAACTGTGTACTAAATAGTCACCGTTAGCTGCGTCGTGTAAATAATACCTACGAATAAACAAGTGATCACGTGAAGATGAAACTAGGGACCAAAAATTTATTCTTCTTTTAAATTTAATTTTTTTTGTTTATTTATTACTTTCAATTTTATTTTAATAAAGAAATTCTTTCTCTTTCAGTAAAATTCGTTTATAACATGGGCTCTTCAGAATTTAAATTATGTAATGCTTTTAAAATGACGTGCTTGGGTAAAATTAGGTAAACCAGTTACTTTTTATTATATCTCCCAATTTCCATTAAAATCTGTCTATTTCCCAAAAAATAAAATCAGAATAGTCTTTTCGGGAAATACACAACGGTTTAACAATATAAACAAAATCACCGGAATAAAATGGACATAAACTTGCAGTGTAGTTGGCAGAATTGATCAATCGAAAGGATAATTTGCCGTTCCCAACAAACACGTAAAATTATTTCGTGTAGTATTAAAAAATCGAGCACTTCAATTTTGACTTTGAAACAAGTAATAAACTTTGTGTTGTGCATGACTTTTATTGATTTTTCAATTGAAATAAAATTTGATAGATATTTTCAATTAATAACTCATAGAATGTGAAAGGGGAATTGTAAATATCCATCCTGACAAATTTACTATGCATCATTAAAATAAATTGATAGCAATTTAGGCACTGCACACCTAAGTAGTAGAGTAATTTTAAAATTATTGCGAAGGAAAAGTTTCCAAAACATTTTCAATCCAATTTGTTGCAACTTGCACCTGCCAAGTAGCGCATCACTTTTTTTACGGATAAACCAAATTGTGATCGTCCCGTGCGGCATTGACCGAAAAGCACTCAACTTATAGAATGTCGCTGCACAAAATTTCGAACTATAAAAATTGAAAAACTCTTCTCGTTTATATTACGTTCAACTTAAATTGATTCGACAACAATTGAAAAAGCTACAGAAATGCGCGACATAAGAAACACATTAATCCCCTTACTTCAGAAGCGCCGAAAAGAAAAGTTTTGCGAGTAGTTAAAACTTCTGAAAGAGACAGAAAACCAAATTTATTGTTGTTTTTATGAGTGCAGAAAAGAGAAGACAATCATTGAAACAAACCATATTTCACAAAAGTTCGATTTATTTCAGTTGATTCAATCACGTTATTGTGACGCTTCCACGAAGAAGATTATAGAACCCTAACCTAGGCTAAATATACTCTACTATCAAATGCACCCCCTTGAGAAATTATTACATACTTGGTATTGATTTTATCAAAACAATCTTGCGTAAATGAAAGAGCAGATTACGCACTGACGACGCATTATAAACAAAAGCATAGGTTAAGGACAAAAAAGATGTAGGTTTAAATTTGTAATAAAATGTGCACTGGCGAATTCTTAAGAAGGGGGATGTGTAACAAATAGTTTCCCGAAAATCTACTTTTTCACGCTCCGTCAGACAACCCGGTAATGCCGGTCGTAATAAAAAATGATTTTCAGAATAATTTCCTGCCGATGTACTTGTGGGAAAACCAAGTTTTTATATTACAAACGATCAGCTGCTGTCAGATATCGTTACTATTGATTTTCCGTAAAAGATTAGATTCAATATAATTGAATAAAGAATTTATTGCGTTTCCACTATTCCACAAAAAAATTGTCTCTCACTTTTTATAGAATCTTATTTAGTTCACGTTTGAAATATTATTTAACTTCATTTTCTTTCTAACCTTAATGTCTCATACAAAAAACTTTCGTCGATTTACGATACACAACAAAATATTAGAATTTTTGTCGGTTCGTTTAGACTTCGTCGTTAGATGGTCAAGTAACATAAATTTCGATAAAAAATAAAGTGGCATTTACGGAGAGATTAATTATATTGTAAGAGCTATCAAGACCCAATCAAATTAAAGTATCCGGAATACTCGAATTTGATTGGTTAATGCAAGCTCAAATAGAATTAATCTCTACGTGGATCCTATTTCAACTTGCTCATGTTGTAACTTTCCGAAAAACAGCCCTTTTAATGTGATTTTATCATTTAAATTTATATTTAACATTAAAAGTGTACAACTTTCCGACATAAATTTTAGAAAAATTTACATCAAATATAATTTGATACTATGTATAACTTTTGAAACACGTTGTATAATTAGTATTGACTAGACCGCACTAGACAGACAAAAAACGTTGTTAAGAAAGAAGATGTAGAATATTTTATGAAGTTGGATTAAAGTTTACCTCCCGAAACTGCTAAAAACGTCGTTCAGTTAAAATTATCGCTATCACATGGAAAGTATGGCAGTACCGTATTACCTACATTGGAAACCCCGTATATAGGGTATATCAATAGTGTTTATTTAAAATGCGAAAAACTTTTAAATTAAATTTTTATTTTAAGTTAGTTTTACTATCCTATATTCTATTATGTCGAGTCCGTCGTAGTTTACATATTATGTTAACAGGCCTTCATATTCTCTATTTGTTTATTTATTTACTAGCAAAATTGCAAGTTTTCAAACAAAATTGTTAATATATTCTTCTTCTAGGCTGAATTAGGCTTTTAGTCTGACCTATTATTTATTAACCTATTTAAATACTATTAGTAACCCTGGATTTTTTCTGATGAGAGCAAATCATCACCCCAGGGAGAACGCCTTAAACCTAGATTAGGTTCAGGTTAGGTTGAACCTAGGTTAGGTAGGACCTAGGTTAGGTAGAACCTAGGTTAGGTTGAACCTAGGTTAGGTAGAACCTAGGTTAGGTAGAACCTAGGTTAGGTAGAACCTAGGTTAGGTAGAACCTAGGTTAGGTAGAACCTAGGTTAGGTAGAACCTAGGTTAGGTAGAACCTAGGTTAGGTAGAACCTAGGTTAGGTAGAACCTAGGTTAGGTTAGGTTAACTAGGTTCCTTGAAAAAAAATTTTTTTTTTGAAAAAATGAACCTTTTCTTTCTGTGTATGTAGAACTTTAAAACGCTTTATCCCAAAACTCCGTTTTCTAAACTGGCCGGCAACATAATTTTAACAGATATTAACAGATTTGTTTGAAATTTTGGCTACTGTCAGTCAATCATCAACACTCGTTGGGCTTTGACAATTTTCTGAGCATTTTGAGACCGCACTTCGATGAGGATTATCCAGTAGTTTTCGAGAAAACGGCATTTGAAAATCAAAATTTTACATGCATTTTACATAGGGAATTTATTCACTCCAGAGTTCTATTGACGGTGCGTGCGTTCTGATATAGTCTTAGTGTTGGCAGTCAGACGCGATTGTGATACCGTGCGGTACACATCGAGCGTTGCTAACGAGTTTCACACCTTACGAGTTTCACCCCTTTCGAGTTTCACCCCTTTCGAGTTGCACCTTTGGCGAGGGTGGGCTACGTAGGTGATGTTTTTAGCAAGTCAGCGACCGGAGCGGAGGGTAGCGGAGCGTCGGTTTTGACAAACGCAACCAAGGCACTCGAGATTCTAACCTAAAAACGAGTTCTGCGTTTATTTTTTAAATTATTGCATAATGTTGCGTAATACAGCCGATGTACATCCGACAATGTCACAATCGCGTCTGACTGCCAACACTAAGACTATATCAGAACGTACGCACCGTCAATAGAATTTTCGTGTTAATGAATTCCCTATCTAAAATGCATATAATATTTTGATTTTCAAATGCCGTTTTCTCGAAAACTAATGGATAATCCGCAAAATTTCTTTTTTTAATATACTCAGAAAATTGTCCTCTTTCCTATAGTGCAGGTGTCGAGGCTCAATTCGTGTTGATGATTGACTGACAGTTCCCGAAATTTTAACTGTAGCTATTAAATTACTTATGTTATCTAGAGAAGTACGTAGGGATTTGAGGTTACATTGTAAACTTTTCTAGTTATAAGCAATAATTTACAAAAATTTTTAACAAAAATAGAAATTTGAAATCAATCGTGCACTATTCTTACAAAACCCAATATTTTTTAATTTCGCTACGTACTTCTCTTGATAATCTTATATAGAATTGGAAAAAAATTTGTTATTTGGTCAAAGTCAAAAATTGGAGAAGAACTCTTGCCGGCCACGGAACGCTATTTGTAAAGAGAGGTTTCGTTTGCTGAGCTTTTTTGAAAAAATTCAAATAAAACATTAGAAAATATTTTTTTAAATATGTAAAATTAATCCCTTCACAGATTTTGTATTGCATTTACTATCTTCTTAATGTGCCATACCTACAATGGGCGTTGGCGATCAAACTTGGTTGAGCCAAGATGACGTACTAGGGAATTTAATTAATGGGGTGGATTCCCGTTGCCTTTCCCACAGCCCACAGATCAATCTTGGGCTTTAGATCACAGCAGCGTATTCGACTCGACCAGGATTTGAACCGCGGTCACCCGCTTCCCAGTCGGGCGGTGTAGGCTTTACGCCACACTGCTGGTCGCATTTACTATAACGCCATAAAAAACTTTTAAAATAATGCTATTTTTGTGTCTCTATAGTGATCTCTTACCCCTTAAGTAAGTGAATTTTTATTAACGGTTTTGGATAATTTTGATCCGCATTTGGATGTTTAAGAGAATTTTGGATATTAAAAAAAAAAAAATTTCTTTTAAGCAATAATAATTGAATTAGTGAAATTAACTTGGATTTTTAAATAATAAAAATTTTATTTGGATTGGAGAAATTAAAATATTATATGGTAATTTGGAAAATTTATAAAAGTTATTGTTTTGGAAGGCGACGTAAAGCAAAGAGACGTGTGGTCCGTTATCGCCCGCATTTTAGTATTTCCATTGTGATTGTAGTAAATTTTGCAAAAGTTTTGAATTTTTAATTTAATTTGGATAATTGGTTTGAATTTAATTTGGATTTATTATCAAGAAGGAGTCTCTTGCTCAAAAATAAATGGCCGCTGGCAAAATAACATTTCCTTAAAAATAAATAATTTTATATTTTGAGGCCAAAGGGACATTACAATATATATGTTACCGACAATTTGCGAAATCCGGCAATTTGCAAAATGCCTAGGTAATCTGCAAACCGACTAAGTCGTCAGCTAATATGCAAATTCACTAGTACTTTAGGAAATCTGCAAAATGGCTACGGTGTTTCAGGTAATTTGCAAATTGTCTATATTGTTAGTTAATGTGCTTTTTGAGTATGTAACAAACTCACATTGACTAGGCAATGTAAAAAGCGATATTTTAAATATCGTTGAATGTAATTCATTTGTAAGAATTGTAATAATCAATATGTTGAAATGTAATTGTACAAAGAAGTGCATAAATAAATCATGCAAATGCCTGAAAAATGGAATAATGTGTAATAGTCGCTGTCACTTTTCTAATCCATGTAAAAATAAGTAACCTAATGTTTATAGGTTTATAGTTTTTATTGTAAAATAAAATGTAATTAAATAAAAAATAAAAAAAAAATAAAATTAAAATTGTAAAATGTTCAACGAGCTATGTTTTAATAAATGGTTCTTTTAAAATTATCTATTTAAAATATCGCTTTTTACATTGCCTAGACAATGTGAGTTTGTTACATACTCAAAAAGCACATTAACTAACAATATAGACAATTTGCAAATTGCCTGAAACACCGTAGCCATTTTGCAGATTTCCTAAAGTACTAGTGAATTTGCATATTAGCTGACGACTTAGTCGGTTTGCAGATTACCTAGGCATTTTGCAAATTGCCGGATTTCGCAAATTGTCGGTAACATATATATATGTCCGTCCGTTAATATATTAAACAATAAATTAATTTTGATATTAACCGTAATATTTCAAATTTTGATTTCGAAATACAGGTAGCGTAACATAAAAGTACAACATTAAATAAAAACATTAAATTTAAATAATAAAATAAAACAAAGAAAATGAAACTTGAAAATTTAAAAAAAAACTACATATAAAGAAGATACAGATAGAAGTAAACACATTTATAAGAAATAAAAAGAAATTCAAGGACGGAGTGTAATAAATGCGACATAAAGTATATTGGGACCTATAAAGAAAATAAGTACAAAGTAATGCACAGTGGTCCATTTCCCGAAATAAAAAAAGGATGATCAAATTGGACTTTTTACGAATAAAAAGAATACAAAATTTATACAAAGCTATGTCTGAAAAACGGGTAGCATATAAATTAGAAGAAGTAAAAACTTTCAGAGACAGTCATTAAGCTTAGCAAATTAGCCAAACAACTATCGACTCGAAGATACCCGGTTTAACTCCGGAAAGGCTAAAAGCTTGTAAATGAGCATTTTCGTACTTCGGAAGGCACATAAAGCTGGTGGTCCCCCTCACAACAGAACAGAACAAATTTCACAACAGAAATTGTGCATTAAAAAAAAATAAAATAAAATTCAAAAATTCCGAATTTTTCATTTTACAAGTGATTTTAATTTATTTTTCAATTAATAAACAAATTTGCTTGTATGATGATGCTATAAAGCGAAACCGGTTGAAAATAAATATAAAAATATACAAGCGAATTCGTTTATTAATTGAAAAATAGATCAGATAAATAATTTCAAGGCGCGTGAAAATATGTTCACTTTGAATAATTAAAAATAATTTTATTATGCTCATCAATCAGACACGTAATATTTAATTTAAAACTTTTTTAATATTTTGTACTATAAGACAGCCATCAAAATAATTTGCACTTGTGACTTGCCCAACGTAAAGCTAATAATCGATGATTGATTTCGGTTTGACGTTTAAGAAAGGTTAATTTATTTCTGCCCTTTAGTGGTTATAAGCGACTTGAATACGCTATTCTTTTCCTTTTTACGTTTTATGCCTGAAACAGAAGTCCTCTCTAAAATAGTAAACTGCCTACAAAGTTCATAAATGGAAACTCCACTCGAATAGCAATAAGGTGCGTACTTTACCTTATTTGAAAAATTAAGGTGGCGATAACAGATATTAGTTAGTTCTCCGCCGCGCCGTTAAGTTCGTGGTGTCGTAAATCACAAAAACGCATTTAAATTATATCTTCAAATTTAGGAAATGGTTCACTTAGTTATTATCACAGTAATTATTTAATATTATTTATACGAAACATTGTTTTCAACTTGGAAAAGTTTAGGGAAAATCTTAAGAATTCGAGAAGTGAATAGAAAGTAATAAATAATTCATTTCCAGTCAGAACCTAACGTTACATTTTCCTTCAAATATTTTTAGACGTTTAATTATACCGTCGCGTAACATTTGAAGTTTCCGAGACATATAAATTAAATTTTGCCGGCTTGTTTCAACTATTGTTATAAATATCCGAATTGATAAAAAAATTAATTTAGCTTTAATGTATCTTTTTTTTTCCTAAAAATATCCGCCGAGATATGAACACTTTAATTCACCTAAATCTTCTTTTTTTAATTTAAAAATTTGGATATAAAATTTTTAATTTACATAATTCTTATCAAATAAGAAACTGTAAACAATGTAAACTTTAATATGTGAAGTAAAAGTATACTTCCAAGCAAAGAAAAATAAAAATTCAACTTCCAAAATATTTCTCAGGTGAATTTAAAACAACAGGAAGTGGCAAAGTGAGAGTTATTTATTTAAATGTAAAAAATATTTTGTGCTGTCAACACGGTGACATTCATATCGGTCTCTCATATGAAAATTTATTGTCAAACTAAAATTTACATTTTTACATTTTGCGGGTTTGCCTATAGTTATGCATCAACAATCCCCCCCAGACATAAAATAAAGAAAATCTTCCATTATTACACTTCTTACCCCACCCGCCGTTTAGAACGACTTTAAATTTTGAACCACTTCCTAATAAAACAACCCAACTAATTTATTCTTTTATGGATTTTACAGCAGTAAAATAAAAACTTTCTTTACAAAAATGCTCGTCAATATACAAACACTGAAAGCTTTCATTATGCAACAGGATTTTTTGCAAATACTACATTCGTTGTCCTTTACCAATTAGCCCATTTGCGTCGAGTTACAAATTAAAAGTTTCACCACCACTGCACTGTTAAAAAAACAGACTTTTGGTCGTTATCGATAAATCGTTTTAAAAAGCTCTTTATTTAATAAGAAACTTTTTATTATACCTAATTCTTCCATTTTGCTTTGTTTTTATAATGATTAATAGTATATTAGGCCTTCATTCAGAAGCGAAGCGAGCTTATTAACTATAATAAATATGATCAATACGTCACGACAAGTTAGTAGAGTGACAATTCCATAAAAGTAATTAAGAAGTTTAGATAAGTGTAATAGTATAATAATTATAAAAATTTAATATTTACACTCGACCTATTCAGTTTTGTTACAATTTGACAATGTGTCACAAAATTAAAAACTATACGAATTGGGTGCAAATATTTTATTTTTATAACTAAAATAAATAAATATTTTTATTGAGGGGATTCCCCAATGTGCACTGCAGCATTATTTTAAAAGAAATGGTACTACACTTTCAAAGAGAATTTAATGAATGAACTTACTTTTAGTGGAAAAAACGGTACGGAGTAAGATAATTTTATATTTATTTTTGTGGTGAAAATGTAGCCAAAGTGGCTTAAATTTCAAAATTTAAAGATTTACAAATTCTAATTGATATGAAGAATACCAGAATCATGGCGTAAAGCCTACACCAGCCGACTGGGAAGAAGATAACCGTCGTTCAAATAAACTGCGGTCATCTCAAGTCCAATATGAATCTATATAGGATAGAAAGTGTTGAAAGGAAGTTGTACCAACTGCAGCGACTCACGCAATATTGTTAAATAGAGAGAAATATAACATGTTACTAATCCACATAATTGTGTAGAAAATTTACACAATTGCGTAGTTTTTCTGCACAATTGTGTGGATTTGTAATACATATTTCTCTCTGTGTAGGAGACGCCATACAAATAAGCGCCTTTCAAAATATGTCTTTCTGGCGTTAATTCTCCCCTTCAAATGAATTTAGAAATCCTGAAAATAGAATAAGCAATATTCAATATCAATGCGTAAAGCTGTGTATAAATAAATAAATCGATAATGAAAAATTGAGAAAAGACATACATATATAGATATGTTACTATGACGAAACTGGTCTATATTACAAAATGCTTCCTTTAAAAACATTTATTGAAAAGTCAAAAGAACCGCGTACAATGAACTAAACAATACGTGTTTTTAAGAACAACCAGATTACGATTTCCAGCCTTTATTTTAAGCCCCGTTATTACGGTAAACAGTGCACGTGTCATCTACAATTTAATTCAGTGCTCCTGCCTTAGGCCAAAACAGTTACCCGCTCTCTCCTAACTAACCCGCCCAAACGGCACGAAGACGATCAGACAACAGCAACAAGAAAATATTCTCACATCAAGGATCCTCAGATAAAGGACATGAAAACCAGCATCAAGAACATCAACGATGAACGTTAAAGCATGAAGAAACAAGCGGCCAAGTTAACCCTTATGGGGCCATACAAATCTACACCTTATATCTTCCATACGTAGTACCCGGGTACTACCATATATTTATGTCATTCAGGTGACGATCACGGTTTAAACAGATTTGTTATATTCATAAATTAAATTTTTTTTGCGTACAGAAAACCTGTTTTGTAGAGATGTCAGTAAAACTCACAAAAATCGGCGCGACAGGATAAAAGTTATGTTGTTTTAAAGTCAAAATAGTACCCGGGTACTAGGTATGGCCCCATAAAGGTTGAAGAAGAAACTTGAAGACATCAAGAACCTGATCATAACCACGCCCGACTTGGCCACCTTCCACGAAAGATACAAGAAATACAAAGCAGCTTATACCTGATAGGAATCGAATTGGAAGACGAAAAAGATTCCCCCAACAAAGAAGAAACTGTCGAAATTGACTGCAGATGACTTTGATTCGGTCCTCAACAGCAACTCCTTCTCCAAAGAACCGCAAGTAGTACCCAAACCCTCCAAGAACCAAGAAGAGGGTGACACAGGATCCCTTCCACCAAGTCTATTCCTTATTCCCTACTAGATATAGTAGTCCCTGTCCCAAAGACAAGAGCTTTGCAGCATCTGCTGCATCCAGCGCTACAACAGATCCCACCCATCACAATAAGGGACCCTAGGAAATGGTTATCGCTTGAAAAGGAACTAGACAACCAATAAATACGATTTACACACGTCAGATTGGCCACAGGAGGCTGGGCCATCACTCCAACCACCACCGAAGACTACCATAGCCTAAAAAAAATTCTTAGAAAGAAACGGACATGCATTTTTCTTCCGCGAACTTAAGGACGCAGCCCTACTGAAAGCTGAAATCAAAGGTTTGCCCACATGTGCTCCAACTATCAAAATAGCAGACCACTACAAGAATTTGAAATTACCACGATAATGCAACTGCATCTTTATGGTAACCTTCCCCAAATCGGAAACCAACGTCAAAATCTTCGATACATACTGTATTGGAAGATACCTCTAAATCGAAACTCCGCACCAAAAAACAAGAATCATTGTCACCGCTGCCAGAAATTTAGCCACTCTTAAAAGAATTGGTGCGCTAGAAAGCCTCACAGCCGGACCCCTCCCCCTCAGATGCGCAAACTGCGGAGGCGCGCATCGTGCAAGCCACCAGGATTCCAGATTCCCGAAAAACAAACGATACAGATCAAAAGAATATCAATAGTCTAAGAAGTCACACCAAGTACACCAAGAGCTCGAGCTCAGCCAGTCAAGTATCACCCTTCTGGTTACTGTCAGTTAACCACAACCACGAATCGAGCCGCGATTTTTTCTTTATTAGAAAGAGGACAATTTTCTGAGCATTTTGAGATCGCACTTGGATGTGGATTATCCATTAGTTTTCGAGAAAACGGCATTTGAAAATCAAAATTTTACATGCATTTTACATAGGGAATTGATCCGCTCCCGAGTTCTATTGACGGTGCGTGCGTTCTGATATAGTCTTAGTGTTGGCAGTCAGACGCGATTGTGATACCGTACCGTACACATCAAGCGTTGCTAACGAGTTTCACCATATATAAAATGTCATGTGTAATAAAATAAAATATGATAAAATACACATAAAATGTGTGAGTTTGTCATATATAAAATCGATTTTGCAGCAAAACTTTTTCAACATTTTTTGTTGCAAATTTCATTTCCTTCAATTTATGCACCGTTTCTGACCGACAGCGACTTAAACAAGACTCGGTAAAATCCAAAAAAATATTGTCACCTAAATCTCGAAAACGATGAGTCAAAACAGAAAAATTAACAGGAACAAAAATGTAAAAAGTGAAATTTACAGGATGAAATGCCTATTTATTTTTTTATTTCGTTGCACTGTTTCTGAGATATAGATGATAATATTTTTTGTATTTTACCAAGTCTTGTTTCGCTGAAATCGAAAAAAAAATTAAATATAATGTCAAAATTATTCAGAATAAAATATTTTATAATTAAATGCACTACTAATTATTATTGACGGCCAAAGGTATGATTTTAATCCCACAGTTAATACAGAAAATTTATTCCAGTATTAATTAAACAATTTTCGACATTTAAAAATCAAATGTACACAATAAAATAATGAAATTTTTTAAAAAATTTAGAACAAAAATTGATTTCCGGTTGGTACTATTACACTGTGTACTTCCTAATCCTTTTTTCATGCTGAATTATTAAATAGCCGATCAATAAACAAAACTCCTAAGCAAATCATCAATTTATTGTACATTCACACGAACTGAAGTAGGCAACTTAGTGAATTTATTTGTACAATTTATAATTACACAGTAAAATAATAAAAAAATTTAAAGCAATCATCCATTTATTAGCCGTAAAACAAAAATAATTTACAACCGATGATTTACGTTTCATATCGCCAATTTCATGATCCGTAAATTCAAAATTTACGCGTTGAAACCGACGATAAGAAAAGTTTAATGGACCGACCCCTGAAATATTCAGAGGTGGAAGATATAAAACATGAGCTGCGTAATAAAGACAAAATAAAACAATAAAACAAGGTGAGAAACTGAAATATTCTGGTTGTCAGTTAGAAAATACTTTTACGTTTCTCGAAATAAAATTAAACATTAAAAGATCTCAAAAAGGTAAACATTTAAATATACTAAAACCGCATATTACTCACAGCAGTCGCTGCTATATACAATACGTACGTATAATATCAACCAGACAGGTCACCTGGCCGTAATATCGAGTATAAACTAATTTGAAGTTATTTGGGATGTTATTTTGCATTATAATTCGTTCAAAAGTATTACAATATTATATTAAAAAAGAAGAGAAAAACTAAAAAGTTTTTTTTTTCTTTATTAACAAAGAACAGTCGATAATATGTTGAAATTTGGTTTTCCAAATTTTAATATCTTTTTGTTAATATTATATTACATATTAAAGGAGCCAATGACGTCATTAACAAATAAAACTCGACTAACGTCTCGTGACATTATCCACACGAGTAATTACTTCCCAGTTGTATATATTATTTTATAACTTGTTAAAGGACTTTTTATAACATTAAAAACTTCATATACATGAACCACTAAGGCACCAAAGGCAAACTAGTAAATGTGTACTAATACGAGCCAGTAAAAGCCGCTACACACGCTTAAAAAATTAATTTTAACAAAAACTTACAACAAAGATTAAAATGAAATAATCTTACTGAGTAGTTCTACGTCTGGAACCCAAAAGAAATTTCGTACTAAACTAACGTGGGGCACTATCACCCTGCAATGCCTGAATTTTTTTCCAATTTATTATATTATAATTAATTTAAAAAATATAAAAGAAAAAAGAAAATTTTGATACTTGTAACTGTTTTTAAATCATAGCTTACATCTAATGTTTTTCTACTCATTTTCTTTCTGTATTTCATTTCGATCCACGAAACTTTGGTAATTAACATACCAAAGCCAAGTTGATTTGTACACGAAAATTTAATTAATTTGGTGCTTTGCCATTAGCTTCCCCATATTCAACAAATTTATCTTGGACTTGCTGGACCGATATACATATATATGCTTTACAGTTTACACCACTAACACTTGCCAAATTTTTCAAAAATACACAAATGCAAATATTTACGTTATTAATATGAACAAATTAGTTAAGCTGTAGGTCAATAGTCAAGGGTTATATTGATCTACATATATTATTATATAGAGTTCAACTGATTTTCTTCAATTTGTATGTATGTAATTAAAGGTCAATTTATTACTCATATTTTTATTATTTTACGTATAACATGAAAACGGCTGACTGCAACTGTAATAAACTTTATATCGCTACCAAGAAAATTAAAAAATAATTCAATTTAAAAATACATACGGTATTCTATCTTTCTCTTAATTTTTTTCTTTTGAATAATTTTTCGAATTTTTGATTAATTGCAACTGACGATTATTAAAGATTAAAAATTGTGCTATTTTGCAATATCTCGATTCATTTAATTATATTTTATTGTTTTTAACAAATAATTTTCCACAATTTTATTTTCAAAAATTTTCTTTTCTTTTCCCGTTACAATTTTCTTATCCGGAAAAAAAAACCTTGTGCACAACATGAAAAATTCACCCACTTTGTCTGCATCTACCTAATCTGAAATTCTACAAAATTTAAAATTTTCCCACACAACCCTTAAAGATGTCGCTTTCCATAAAGCTTGCATTAGGACTCCATTATATTATACATTGCTATGGTAAGTCAACATTCTTCTAGAAGTTTTAGAATGCGATGTATGTATACGTATCGTTTAATATAAAATAAATAGTATACGTACATCTGGCAAAAGCAATAAATTGTTTTCAAACTAAATTTTATATCTTATATTGGTTAATTTTACTCGTTCCAGCCGACACTGAGAAATTAACGGGGGTTTACCGCCGTCGTCATTGATTGACATTAAAAAAATTAATCTTCGCCGTTTGAAATCTTTCTTTATTTTTTTGTGAAATTCATTATTAAGTAATTCGGTAACCTGACAGTTTTCCATGCAAAGAAAAGTAAAAAACAGGAAAACCAAATTTAATACGTAGAAATAGCTTCTATCATCAATTGCGCTTGTCAAATTAAATCAAATTGAACTCAATTTGTATATTTTTTGTATTTTGTATTTTTATTGTATAAAAAATGATACCGGAACATAAACGGCAAGACAAGCTCAGCAGGTATGAGTTGTAGTTATTTAAAAATGCCGTATTGTTCGTATTGTTGAAACTGAGCTACGTAACCCTACAATCCATAACTCGGTATGGATTAAATCAGATATACAAAAACATTCCCAAGAACTCCTTCAAAGAATAAGAACAACTTTCGTTTCAGTTTTAACTGCTTATTAATATTAAATTAATATTATTATTAATATTAAATTAATATTATTATTAATATTAAATTAATATTATTATTAATATTAAATTAATATTATTATTATTAATATTAAATTAATATTATTATTAATATTAAATTAATATTTTGTATACATAATATAGCAGTCATGTAAATTGCATCGGTTTTTATTTCTGAATTAAAATAACAATTCCCAATGAAATTTCAATAACCTCACACAATATAAACATAATACGCACACAAAGTTAAATTTTCAAAACGGGGGGTCTGGGGGGTATGGAATACCCTCCAGTAGGTACACACAAGAGATCGTGGTTTCAAACCAGAAATAACTTCTAACTTCTAAAACCTAAGATTTCTGATTTGAAATTCCATAACACATTTTCTTTTTTAAAACACAATCACTGATGTACTGCGGGGTATTCCATACCACCAGATCCCCCAGTTTAAAAAACCTAGCTTTAAAAAAAGAAAATGTATTTTTAAGCTTATGACTTTCAAACCAGAAATTTAAATTTTTATCTATTTCTGTTCTATTTTCTATTCTTTATTATTAAGAATATAATATACTTAAAAATCTATTTTTATAATTCGGGAATAATTTCCCAATGCAATTTCCATGACCGCTACTGTATATGTATGTATATACAGAGGTGTTTCTTCTTTAGGGTCCCAAATTTCCACACTGGCACCTCCATAAAAATACAATCTTTACAAATAATGCCGCTCTTACATAATTGTGTTTAATTTTTTAAATTTTAATTTATACTGGCAAGATTGCGATAACCTTTTATCTTCATTATATTGTATGAGCGCTGTGCTCGCGATTGCACGTTGGCAAGGTCGGGTACGTGTTAATGGCGTTCGTATTGGAAGTCCGGCATGTTCTTCAGACCACAGCTATTTAAGTGCACACAATTAAGTGTTTTTCAACAAAGTATGCGGCACTGATGACGACTAATGAGTCAGAAACACATACGTGGTATGGCTTGATAGTCGATGAAGCAGTGTGTGTCTGCCGCTCTTACTTAATTGTGTTTAATTTTTTAAATTTTAATTTATACCGGCAAGATTGCGATAACCTTTTATCTTCTTTACAAATAATGTTGCCCGGCTAACTTGATAATAATATCCATATCCGAAATATAAATGGCAATTAGAAAAACAAAAAACTCACAACTCCAAATTTCCATTTAATTTTCTCAATACTACCCAAGTCAAATAAATTTCAATAACAAAATAAAACAAACGGTGTAGTCACACTTTTTACTGAAATAATAATAATTTCAAACAAAATTCCCAATATAAAATAAAAAATCAAATCGACGAGGTAACTCGGCCAAACGTGCCGATATCAAATTTAATTAACTTTATTTTATAAATCCAGTTATAATTTTTAATTTATCAATTTCCATTTATCCAAAACAAATTGTCAATTATCCTATATATCAAATCATCAAAATATCAAATTGAGACAATTCCAATCCAAAATTCAAATATAAGCAGATTCACTTACTTAAAAAATCAAAATATTTTATTCAAAAAAATTTACTCAAATTCATAAATCCTTTTAAAAAAATTAACGAGACAAAATTGTCTTCAACCGTGTACGGCAACCATTCTGGTTTTCACCGGTAGTTGTTTATCCTAATCTCATTGGCGGGAAAACTTGTAAATTCAAAATTATTTGTAAAATTAAAAATAAATTAAAATTTTACAAAAAAAAATAACAATTTTATACAACAAAAATCAAAAATCTAATGAACAATTTTGAAACAGGAGAACTGAGTAGTATTTCGGCATTCAATACCTCAAAAATGTTGACAGCAACTTATGATCTTATGATTAAGTTCTATATTACTACATAGCAATCTAACATTCTAACGCTAGCCTACAACCGCGCTTTATATTTTAAGGTAATGAAGTAAATTGGTATAAGAATTTTTTTTCTAATAAATACTAACTGAATTATAAATTATATGAGTTAAATATGTTTGTATGCTAGAATTGCTGCAGGTTACTTCAATAAATTGTTAAGAATCTAAATTTTTTTTATTGTTTTTGGGTGAATAATTGAACTCACGCGACAATCTATTTTCTTTTTTGACCTTACGTCAATTGATCAGACATAAATGTCAATATAGAACCAATTCTTAAATCCAGTACGTGTTAATGCACACCGGAAGGCCAAGCTAATAAATTCAGTAAAGTCCGAAATTGAAACTTTTTTTGTATTTTTATTTAATAATTTTCGATTTCGTTTTCTTTAGTTTTTGAAGTTGTTCTATTCAATGAATTAAATTCGGTTTTTGCGTAAGTTACATTTGATTATTTTGGGTTTCATTTGTCCTAAAATTGGACCAAGTTTGGATATTTTTGGAAGAGATTAATTATTGATTTAGGCGAGTGATGTTTTGGATAATTGAACATTGCAAAATCAAGAGTTTCATTTGGGTTGGAATATACATATTTGTTTGGTTATTAAAATTTAGGATTTGAATTAAGAATCTCATGCTCAACGTGCACTGATTTGGTCCGGAGTTAAGAATATTTTTTTTAACCAATCAGAACGTCGAAATAAAGTTTCTCCAATTTTGCAAGAAAAAATTGACGTAGAGAGCTGGGAATAGTAGCGTTAACCTTAGAACTCTTAGCTGAATATCCAGTTAAAATTTGAATTCAATCGTGCTTTCCGTTGGGGAGATTTTGATGGGACGGACATTACATACGAATTTTGAGTTTTTTTTTTACTCCAAATTGAGAATTTTTAGTTAATAGCTCAGAAAGTTGGGAAAAAAGTCAAATTCAAAATTTTAGAAATGAATTTTCAATTCAATTTTTTAAAATAAACTTGAGAAATCCGTATACAAACTTTCGTATAGCTTTCAGTCGTACAAATGTATTCGTACAAGTTTCCTATTTAGATACGTTACGTATTATTATATTATGTATGTATGTACCATGATATATTATATTATATATTATTCATATTATAATATTGAAATTTAATTACTGTATTATTTATTATACCTTACTGTAACATTTATTATTTACTGATAGACAAATTGTACTGTGTATGTACAAACCTACATTAGATATAAATTTTAAAAAATCAATTTTATTTTATTGATTAATCTTACAGTAATGATGATTATGCATAAAAAGTAAGCTCATCAATTTCCATGAAATTTTTTTAAGTTTAATTTTTTAAATGTTACTTTTCTTGGTCACGTTTTTAATTATGCTTTGTTTTTAAACTTGTTACAATTTTTCCCCTTTGGAAAAACTTCAGGGTGCAAAAATAAAAACCAAGTGTTGTTTAAAAAAACCAGAAAATCAGAAACACTTGTTCTTACAAAGTTCTTACAAACTGTGATGTTATTGAAATTTTTTTAAATGGTAACCATTATTTTTCTTTGCGGATTTGGCAAATTTACATTTATTTCTGAATAAAAATTTTTGAAAACTTTCAAAAAAGGAAATTAAGATAAGAAATTACATTAATTATATAAATTCTTAACTTGTGAAAATTAATAAAATTAGAACTTCAAAATAACAAGTTAGTTAAAACGAATAAAATGCAATAATTATATTTGAGCTTTCAGCGAAGGTTATCGCTATTATCATAAATTATATTTTATTCGTTTTAACTAACTTGTTATTTTGAAGTTCTAATTTTAGAAATTACATTAACTAATTATTATTTATTAGGGAAACAAACCATTGGTTTCGGTAAATAAAAATTGAAAAAAAAATTGCAATTGGTATTCATTAGTTTGTCAATTGGTCTGTTGAAATAAACTTGCAGATTCAAAGTCATTTTTGAAATTTACAAAAATTGTAACGTGACGTTACAGCGCACAAAAACACAATAAAAAAATTTTAATTGTAGAAAAACTGAAGATTTAAGCAATATTCAAAAAATTTTCAAAACTCTACTAAAAATCGTTATTAAATTAGTTTCAAACTTTACGAGCTTGCTGTATAAGCTACATACAATTAAAAATCATTGGATAGGTATGTAGGGGAAAATGGGGCAGGTTTGAACATGGGCACCATCGACCCATCGAATTTCTCGCTTTCGAGTGTTATAGTTCTATAATTTGTATTTGTACTATACAACTTATACTGCCCCATCTTCTCTATAACTGAAGAAGACATTAAATTATAATTATTATCTATAGACAAAATGTAAACAAATTCTTCAACTATTTAAATGATAAATACATTTTTTAAATCTTACGTATCATTAGACAAAAATTGCATAATAACACGTGTAAACATTTTAAATTTTGGTGATCTAAAATATTGAAAAATTAGTTGTATTTTCATTACGAAAAATAAAAAAGAATGTTATATACCTATAAGCAGAGGTCGCATCGTCCTGAATAATTAATTCGAAAATGTTCTATTATTCATAATAAAAGAAATTGGAATTAAAAAACAAGTCATTTCGGGTAAGTCGATTAAGTAACTTAAAAAAACTTATTTTTTTCATTTCTTTTTTATTGTGTGTACATGTTAAAAGCTATGGTAATGAGGTAATGTGTAATAGGTAATACCTACACGCCAAATGGTTTGTATTGATTAATAAAAAAGATAGAATTGGGTAAATTAAATTTCAAATTTTTTCATTTTTCTGTAACAATAAATTGTTACGTATAAAAGTAATAAAATTGTTTACTCTATCACAAAAATGTTGTTTGTAAACCAGAAATATAACCTAAAGAATTTTTCAAATATGCAATTTTAAACAAAAATAATTATAATTTTTTGATCCAAAATTCTTTACAATTTTAGTTTTCAAATAACAAATAGCGTGAATTAATCTGTTGCGACACTTGGTTGCAATAAAAAGCGAAAAGGCTAAATTCAATTAAATACCTTTGGGATAGCCTTCTCGCTACGTAGACGCAGAGGTAACAGACAGACAATTTTGGAAAAAGCGCTTTTTGTTTACAAAACAAACTTAACATGTGATCAATATTCCATCTAAACTTTTGTAAACAAACCGAACCGAGACGCAGAAATACAGACAGATAAACCAAAATTTTGTGTTTCAACTTTTATCTAATTAATCAATTAAAAAAAAAACTCACCCTTTTTCTTAGCATTTCCAAACATACTGGAACCAGGCATATCGATGGCAATTAATGACGTCTACGTGATCGCACCAATACACAATTCGATCATAAATAATGATTAATTGTCATCCCATTAGCTAAGTTTGATGTTGATAATTATTTGACAAGAGTAAACAAATCTTTAAATTTAGAAAAAACAATAGTTTAGCACTAATGGAGAGGTAAAAAATTATCCTTAAATTTAATTAAGCACGACAACTGTTAAGTGAAGATTTTAATCCGAACGGGAAAAATTGAAAAAGGAAACGTAAATAACAAACACGCACTTTGAAGCTTCTCGCACCCGCTGTGTTAAATACGGACACGCAAACTGAACTACATAGAATACGCACACAAAAATTCTTAAAAATACTTCCTAGGTTAACGCGCCGATGCAATAAAACATTTATTTGATAGACACGTAAATTATAGATTATCGATGGAATATAAAATTATTTTGTACTTGTACAACTTTCACTACAGCAAAAATCGATACGATTTACACAAGTTTCGTGGTGAAATAAAAACAGTTACACAAATTCCAAAACCAAATAAATACAAAATTATTTAAATACATATACCTAAAAAACCGCAAAATATTTTACTTATATTAAATAAATAATTTTTAATTTATCTCTAAATGAAGTTATTGCTCATTTACATAATCGACACTTCGACAGGTTGCCTGGATAACATTAAAATTGCAAATATTAAAGCTTTCAGACAGGTTATTTATATGAAAATGTTGGGAAAGCTTGGATAAATAATTATGTAAATTATTGTATGCTATTATTTTCTAAAACGTTACAACTTGATAGAATTTATTTTTGGTTTATAATTTTAAACTTTCAAGTTACAAGATTCGAATTTCCTTCGGACGTTTAATTTACTTCGCAATTTTTATTTTCAAAATTTCTTAATAACTGTAATCCCTGGTTCGACTTTATTCTAACTGCTTCCCTCGGCGGTTAACGGCAAACCACCAAGGTAATCTGCCTTAAAAACCCCTCATAAGAATGAAGTGGTTAGCCAAAACCCACCATGGGTTGTAGCGCTACTGTGAAATTGGCAGAATTGGAAGGTTTTCCAAATGAATTTTTGAGCTAATCAAAAACTTTTGATTTGAAATTCAATTTAAAATAGATTTTTGGAAAACGGTTTATTTTTTTTTTTTTATTTAATCTAGAGAAAGAGTCGTCATCGACGTAATCTACCACTTCGCATTTACTTAAAAAGCTTGTAACTCGGTAGTTTAATGAAAAGTAAATAATAATAAAAAATTTAACGCTACTCGCTTTGTGTGGTAATATAAAAGACACTCGTTTTAATTGGTTTTGAAATAAAACCGTCAATATTATGTTTCAACATAATGAAATTTGTAATTTATTGGCATTTAATTTTTATATAATATAAATTTTGCGATGAAAACTTCAACAATGAGAAAAGCAAAAAATTAAAAGAAAATCAAAATAAAAGTGAACAGAATTAAAGTTTTGTTGTTAGGTCCATCAAAACCAAAATCAAAATAAAATTTACAATTAAAAAAAATTATATAAAATTCATTTTGAAATTTAAGAAGTATTTTTGAATTGCAAAATTTAATTATAAAGAATTAGAATTATTATTACAAAAGAAGGTATCGGATTTTCACTCTTTACTGTTTGCGTTCTTCTCCGTTATAATTAAATTTTGCAATTCAAAAATATTTCTTAAATTTCAAAATGAATTTTATTTAATTGTAAATTTTACTTTGATTTTGGTTTTGATGGACCTGGACCTAACAACAAAACTTTAATTCTGTCCACTTTTATTTTGATTTTCTTTTAATTTTAGAATCGTTTTGCTTTTCTCATTGTTAAAGTTTTCATCGCAAAATTTATATTATATAAAAGAGGTGAAAGGAATAACATAAAATTTATAAATAATGAAAAGAAAATTTAAGACAAAAAATTTTTTTTTAAATGTAAGTAAATAAAATAATGGGGAAAAAATTAATCAGAAAGAAGTAAATTTTATACAACGGGACCTGGTTGAATTTGTGTCGTATAAATTCGTAATTTAAAAATAATCCAAAATTAAGTCGGAAAAAACAAGATACGTCTATCATCGGATAGTAATGAAAATACAATGTTTTCGATTGAAATTTAAAATTAATATTTACGAAGTATATTTTTTTAAATGTACCTATATATATAGCATATCATCGAGGGGTAAGTTACTCTGGAATTTTAGTGTACAGGTGAAATTTCGTGGAATTTTTGTAATTATCTAGATTCTAGAAATTTAAAGTGATCTGATTCGCCCCCAATTCTCACCCAGTGGTAGACGGTGATTTTTTGGGGCATGATACTAATTACATTTCAGAGGCCCCTAATAGCATATGATTTGGGGGAAGGGGATTGTCGGTTGTCTAAGGATAAGAATGAATTAATCGATTGATACGTGGTTTAAGTAGTATAACTCAATATTAACCATATCAATATTTTAGAAAACCCAAAAATGCACACACACTTTTTAGAACTAAAATGTTTTTGATATTTTAATTAAATTAAAAAATTTTAAAAATTTTAATTAAATTAAAATATCATAATCATGTTAAGTTGAAAATTTTTTAAAATCTTGTTGCTTTTTCAACAGTAAGATTTTCAAAAATTTATAACGTAACATGATTATGATATTTCAATTTAATTATATTTTCACATGTTAATAACTATACATTTTTTTAATATTTTAGTTATTAAATACATTTTACATGTTTTTAATACATTTTAGTTCTAAAAGAGGTGAGCATTTTTTGGGTATTCTAAAATATTGATATGAGAATGAATTATAAAAATAATGGTATGTACTAATAACTAATAATAAGTCGAGTCCGGATAAAAACATCATAAAAATTTAAAAAAAGTGCTTCAAAATAGCATCAAATATTACCAAAGAAAACATCAATTTAATTTAAAAAAACACCACTTTTATTAATAAAAGAATTACAATAAAAAAAAAAAATTGTTCAAAATGTTCTGGAGTAAAATTCATTCTTCTATCGATTAAATAACTTTTAAGCTAATTTTAACGTCGATTAGAAAGCATAGAAATTCAAAAAATAAGCATAAAAAGCATAAAAATTCAAAAAAGGACAAAAACCTAAAAAAAGCATATAAAATATTATGCCAAGTAAACCATTTCTTGATAAATCGCTCAGATTATTTAAAAATTTTAAGCTGCTTCGAATTTTCACGAAAAGCATTTTATAGCTCTAAATCCGGACTCGAGTAATAAGAAAAAATTAATTTTTACTTAGTAACAAACATAAATAAATAAAATAAATCAAAAGAAAAAATATATAATTTTAGAAGCATAATAAATACTCCTACATTGTTACGAAACAATACAAGTTAATTGAATTTAGTGACTCATATAAGATGACTCTCGTACATATATATAGGGCATTCCACGCCAAATCGACCACTTTTGAACCCGACCCCTTTAGATTTGGCCGAAACTTTTTTCTCGTTTTCTACCCCACTAAATATATTTCTCAGAATTTTTTCAACTTTTTTCACCCAACAACAAAAGTTATGACTTTTTCAAAAATTTGGCTATTTATATTTGGCTATTTTTTTAAATACCCATAACTTTTTCAAAAATTGACTAAATCCAACGTTCTATTTTTTAAATTTTTCAGTTTTGAATGTACTATTCAGATAAAAATATGAAACATTTTTTCGATATTAGGTTCCATGAAATTTTTCAGTTTTTTGAGAAAAATCATCAATTTTTCAAATTCCGACACTTTTAATTTTTGATTTTTTTTTTTCCGAAAATACTTCAACTTATTCTGCAGTTAATGCCGCTAAACCCAGAGTGGGCCGACTCTCCTTTCTATTTTTTTTTTCAATTGAAATTTTTTTTGTTTATTTTACCACAATCTAACTTTGTTTTTATAATAAATAAAATTTAAATAAATATATCTAAAATTTTTTTTACTTTATTCGTAATCTTAACTAATGATTTATAATTGAAAATAATTTTTTATTTCATATGGTATATGGTATATGTTATACCCTTCGTAAAATTTTGAAATTAATATATGTTATAAGGGCATATAAAAGGAATATTTGACAAAAATTTGGTGATTGTTGTACGGCCAAAATATAATTTTTTTAATTTTTGAAAACTTTTTTCCCGTTTTTTTCCTATTTAATGTGGAGCATTCCAAAATCATTCAATTTGCAATAATACTTTCTGAGAAAAAAATTCTTTTCTAAATTTCGAAAATAATTTTTTTCTAAGAAACTATCAACATTTAGGATCTAATATTTTGGAAAATGTAATGGTGCTTTGAAAGGAATATCTAAAAAAAATGAGCCAAATCGGTGTAAGGGCCATTTCCCCATGCTTACCCGGCTATAGCCTTTGAGGATGTAAACGTGTACGAGTATCTTCACCAATTCTCGGGGGTAACCTACATTATGTGTACTATATTGCAAGAGCTATATAAAAATTCAACACACAGTTCCAAGTTAATTTGTTCAATTAATTGATAAAATTATATAACATGTAGTTATAACGGAGTAAACAAAAGTACACAACTATTAGTGAAAATAACACAGCATCATTCAAAAGTGATAAATGTTGACTAAAATTTACTCTCTTTCCTGAGCAACCACAACATTGTAATTTTAAATGGTTTTCTGCACTGTGCGATACCTTAAAAGGGTGAGCGCTTTCAATAAGCATTAGTGGAATTTAAATTGATAATTTATTGGTAATGTAAACCGCAAGGTTTTAGTTAAAATTTCGAAAATCTTATCGAATACGAAAGAATAGAAAAAGTAAATTTTAAGGAATAAATTTCAATTTACTATTTTAACTAAAATCTTAAAATAAATAAATTTTTACAGCACTTTTAGAGGATTTTTTTTAAATGTGGATTATGCAGTTTTGTATAAACATCTAATTTTTACCTTAAGTTGGATAAATAAATTAATACCCCACTTATGGGGTAACCCTACTGTGAGCAAGCGTAAAGTAATTTATTTATTTATTTTATTTATTTATTTATTTATTTATATCTACGGATACACCAATTTAAATATTAAACAAAAACATATACAAAACGAAATTACTACACAATAATTACAAAAAAGCACCATCATATAGCAACGGCTAACTATAACTATCGGACCTAGTTACAAAACGTTACATCCATGTTCCACATGATGTCCTTCTTGAACTTAGTCAATGATGTTTGATGCAGATCAAACCATTCCTGTCCATTAAGTCTGTTGACTAACCGAATTATTCTTGGAATAGGACTATGAAGGCCATAATTAGTCGGGTGCACATCAGTGGCAAAGGCATTCTTGTGTCTAGTATCGTGTGAAGATATATACGGTACGAAATAATTCAACAAACGTGGGCAGTCTACCTTTCCATTAATCAAACGAAAGGTAAAACATAAGTCTGCGATTTTGCGTCTATATTCTAATGATTTCGTATTACAAGCAACGAGGCAACTTGAACTGTTGAATTCCTCCAGAGTACGTCCCCACTTAAAGTGAACGTATTTAAGGAACTTTCGTTCAACTGCAGCAAGTCTGTCGATGTCGACTTGGTAAAACGGAGACCATATACATGAAGCGTATTCTAATTGGGACCTTACAAGAGAAAAGTACAGCGTTTTAACTGTTTCAGCAGAAAAATGCCTGCTTTGTCTACGAATAAAACCTAAGGTGCGTAAGGCATTACCACAAATTTTTGCAATGTGATTCTTGAATGTTAAGCCACTATCAAGTCGAACACCTAAATCATCGATCTCAATGACACGATTGAGTACATTACCATCAATATTGTAATCAAATTCGTCAACACTAAGTTTGGAGTATGAGATTACCGAGTACTTATCGAAATTTAAATATAGTTTGTTATGTTGGCACCACCGATGAAGGTTATCAAGATCTACCTGTACTAACCAGCAGTCTGAAATAGACTTGATTGATTTGTAAATTTTAAGATCATCTGCAAACAGGAGATACAAACAGTGTTTGATAAATTTACCTATATATCATTGATAAATATGAGAAATAGAATCGGACCACAATGGGAACCTTGCGGAACTCCAGACGATACAGAGATATCAATTGAGATAAAATTCTTAATCCGTACCTTTTGCTTCCTACCAACTAGGTAGCTACGAATCCACTTAACTACCAACGTACTAAAACCTAGAGAGGATAGTTTCGACAGTAATATCAGTTTTGAAAATTAATTCTGCACAAATTACAAATGAGATTTTATTAATTTTTAGTATTTATTAATAACAAAGTACCAAAGTATGTACTTAGAAAATACAAAATATGAAAGAATGGAATTTACAAGAAATAAATGCCCATTCATTTTTTTATTTCGTTGCACCGTTACCGTATTGATGACAATATTTTTTGTATTTTACCGAGTCTTATTATAGCTATCAGTCAGAAACGTTGCAATAAAATAGAAATTGTATATAAACATAATTATTGAAAGCAATGAAATTTGTAACAAAAAATGCCTGAAAATATTTGCTGTAAAATCGATTTATATATGAAAAAAAGCGGTTTCAAAATGTACAATTAACATTGGTAACATAGGAGTGTACGAATACTTTTTGGAAATTGGATTTGTCGTTTTTGAATCAACTGTGATAATTCTTGTAACGTGAATTTGTACTAACTATGTATAACATTAGTTTAGATAGATTTTTGAAGTATGCAATAAATATTTTACGAAATAATTCTACGTATTCTGATTTTGATTAATTTGATTGTTTTGTTTTTATTTTGATTTTTAACACTGTTTATTTGTAATAATTACATCTAAAAGCATGTTTTAAAAACATTGTTATTTTTAATCTTAAGAAAATTTTTTGTAATTACTTTATTACTTCTCATTGTAAAAATCTGAAGTTTCAGTTGCTTACAAAATTATTTTCCATAAACAGATCAACCCTAACTGAAATACAAAATGAAAACAACATTCTTTGCTCGAGCTTTAATTTCATCATTAACTTTCCACTTGGCCCCGAGACTAATGACGTTGCAGGAGCTCTCAAATAGTCGTATATACATTACATTTTTTATAGAAAATAATTTGCTGAATAAAAATTACATTCAGCTACGTGTTCACCGCAGTAAGTAATAAAATAAAAATTAGCCGTAATTTACAATTTAATTTAAAAAAATTACAAAAAAAATATATATTCGAATTAAGTATCAATTTTTCATCAACATCGGTTGCTTTAATTGTTGCAAGTAGTAAATTATTATCAAGAATAGAAAAATAAAATAATAGAATAAAGAGTTGAAAATCAGCGCCATGCGAAGGGGGGACCATGAAACTTCTTGACAAGAGTCCAGTTTTAGGGGGATAAACAAACTTACTCGCAATATCTATAAATATCGGTTCACCCGACGATATAAAAAATATATTGGTAGAATAAGTAAGAAATTAAATCTTGAAAAAAGATTAGTTTTGGGGAGTGGTATTTTTTATAGTTTTCTCGTACCTATAAATTCCTCAAATTTCTAAATTTTTAGAGAAATTCATTTTCCTATCACCCCTTCAAACTCATCGTCCCAACGTTGCAAAACGTTCTAAACCGATTTATAGATACAGTAGATAACAAAAATATTTGGTCAATTCTATGTTAACAATGTAAATTGTACGCTTTGAAGACTTTTTTGTCATATAAAAATCGCTTTTAGAGAAATACTTATTAGACATTTTTTGTACCAAATTTCGCTCTTTTCGTTTTTACTTATATTATATACATTTTTCTATTCCATCGCACCATTTCCGACTAGCAGTGACTAAAAACAGTATCTGTAAAATACAAAAAAACTGTCACCTGTATTTCAGAAACAAAATAGAAAAAAATTTATGTATAAAATTGTAGGGAATGAAATTAAAAAAAAAAAAAGTGCCTATTCATTTTTCTATTTCCTTGTACCATATCTGAGGTACAAATGACAATTTTTTTTGTATTTTACAGAGTCTGTTTTAAGTTACTGTAACTCGGAAACGGTGCGATGAAATAGCAAAATGTATACGTATGTACAAACAAAAATGAAAAGAATGAAATTTGCAACAAAAAATATCTAATAACTATTGCTGTAAAAGCGATTTTTATATGATAAAAAAAGTCTTCAAAATGTACAATTTACATTGTTACCATAAAAGTGTCCGAATATTTTTGTTATCCGCTGTATCTAAAAATCGGTTTAAGCTACTGAATATTCTTTGTGGAGAGCAACAAACAAGCTAAAACGAATATAAATATCAATTTCCTCATTAAGGAAAAAAGATAAAAACTACGATGAACACTTTACAGAAATTTTCAAAACTCTCTCAAAAAAACAAAGAGATAATTATGCTTAGAAAATTCTCGAATAAACCCCACATTAGATATATACGAAATGGTACGGCACATTTGTACATACATAAACATATGTTACGGTTAATGATGTAAATCGGGCGTTGACTTCAATGACCGGACAATGACGTTAATGCCCATTTTTGTTGGCCATTAACGTGATTGCCAGTTAGCGGTAGACAATGATGTAAATATTTTCATCTGATTGTAATATTTACGTTTTTGGCCGGCAGTGGTGTAGCGTAGGGGGGATCAGGGCTAATGCCCCGGGCGGCACGTCTGGCGGGGGCGGCAGGGAACGGCCGTGCTGATGATGGATAGATGGCGCGAAATAATTAAAAATAAAAGAAAGGCTGCCATAAGTACTCGTAATGCCAGTTAAGAGAGAAGCTTCGCTAAATTAAAAATAATTAAAAACTATTTAAGATCTACAATGTCAACGTTAAGATTAACAAATTTAGGTATTTTGGCAGTCGAAAAAGATGTACAAATCAACATTAAAGAATGAATAAAATTATAATTTAATTATTTTAATTTTAATAAATTGATTTTAATAATAAATTAATATCAATTAATAAATTGATTTAAAAAACACTTTTTTTGCGAAAATTGGGGGGCGGCAAATTTAAGGTTTGCCCCAGGTACCATAAATACGCACTACGTCACTGTTGGCCGGTCAATGACGTTATTGACCAAAACGGATTGGACAATGATGATTTATAGAATAAATACTATACGGAACAGCAAATTGGCAATTTAAATTAAACAGTCATTTACGTGTGTTGCATGCATTGCATTCTAATGTATTATAAGTAATCATTTATTAACAAATATAATAAAAATTAACAAAAATTTAAAAAATAATTATATATTATAATTGATAATTTTATTAATATATATTTCAAAAGCTAATAATCAAATTATTTAAAAGTAACAATAAATTAAAAAATAATCAAATTAAATTTTATAAATTAATCATTTTTATTCTGGCCCGAGAGCGATCCATGGCATTTTGAATTGCAAATTTGTTTGCTGGCGCGACACTCACATTTAGAAAAGAGTAGTTTTATTATCGCCCACTCTGTATTGGACAATGACGTCATTACCCGGACAATGATGTAAAAACCACATATGAAATTTTAAATGTCAACATCGCCCAAAATGCACGGTCAGTGACGTTATTGGCCGAACGTTAACGTCAATGTCCAGTTAATCAGGGCATTAACGTCATTGTCCGGCCATTGACGTTAATGGCCGAGTTGTCATCATTGACAGTAACATAGCGCAAAGTTAAGATGTGACCGAAAAACTATGGGACACCGAAAAGTTTGGAAACATCACGTATTCTTTCGTACCCCAAGTGACCCAGACGTCACCCAGGGACGTTCAAACTGGCACTGGTAAGAATTTCGGCAAACACCTCGAGGGACTGGGGATAGCCGCGCATAGTTTGTAATCCGAATGCAAAGTACTAAACAAACCGGTACACATGATAAAGGAGTGCAACCTATGCAGGGACCAACCTTCAGACACAGATTCAGAATATGATCCAAAATCAAATTACCTTCTCATCACTTCAGAAAATCTTTCGTATGTTATTTCTAAAACCCAAACCAATACATGTCGTGAGCATTGACGACGTCATATTAGGTCAGCATTGTCAAATTTTTAAACACCATGCGATTATAAAGTGTCCCGTAGCCACAATTCCGACGCCAAAATCCCGGCGGACCATAATTCCTCCGAACCAAAATTCCGCCGAACCAACATCCCGCCCGACCAAAATCCTGCCAAACAAAAATTCGGGTGAATTTTCTGGGCCTGTTTGGGCCAATTGTAAACTGGGCCAAATTTAAAAAATGGTAAACTGGGCCAAAGGTACTTTTAACTAAAATTATGAACATAGTAAACTGGGCCAAAGTCACTTTTGGTTAAAATTTTGAAAGTAGTAAACTGGCCCAAACACAAATTTAAGGTAAAATAGAGGTGCAGGCAGGGTGCGCCGATGTGAATTCTTTTTTGATATTATTTCAAAAAATATCAGAAACTAACTGTAACCTACCGATTGATCTACATTTTTTTTCGCATATCTACATTTTCGCGCATATTTTTTATGGTGGATCCTATTGGACCCTGCGCTCCGGTCCCCTCCGCTCCGGTGCTCCGAGCCGTTTTGCCAAAGACTAGACCCATTAAAGATATCCCTAAAGGCCGAAAGAACTCGTTTCAGAGTTGATTCGAAAGTTTGGGATGCGAAGGGAATCCACTCTAAAAACAAGTTTTTCATTTATAAAATATAATTAGTGTCAGGGATTTGTTGGCATTTAATTATAAAAACCGCAGAACTATTTTTTATGGTGGATCCGTGTATTTCCATGGTTGTCTTTGTCGGAGACCCTCTTTGTTAAAACTTAAATATGACAAAGATTAAACAAAATATAAAAATAAAAATAAAATTCATATAAAGTCGATATCGAATAACGTCTAACGATATGCTGACGTGTATCGGTTTTTGATTTTCAAACCTCATACTACAATTTTTCAATCAATAATATTTGCTTTTGACCCAGTTTACCATTTTACAAATTTTAGTAAAATTTGTTTTTGGCCCAATTAACCATATTCAAAATTTTACTAAAATTTGCTTTTGGCACAATTTACCATTTTTAAAATTTTAGGAAAATTTGCCTTTGGCCCAGTTTACCACTTTCAGGTAGTTTTTTGGCCCAGTTCCCAGTTTACATTACCCCGAAAATTCAGCCGGATCGAAACCCCGCCGGGCCATATTTGTCGTACGAAAGATTTCAAGTGCGAATAGCATTCGGCGAGTTTTAAAACTTTACATTTGTTAAGTTTAAAGATGTAATTATATAATAAAACCAGAGATCCCTGATTTGAACCCAAGTGGAGCAAGAAGTTTATTCTAGCCGTCCTCCCTTGACGGACAATGGCAAAACACCGAGGTAATCTGCCTTGAAAACCGTTCATAAAATGAAGTGGTTAGCCAAAACCCACCTTGAGTTGTAGCGATGGAGGTATGTGTGCAATTATTTTAGCACCCAAAATAATTTTGAAATTTCCAAATAACAACAAAAAATAAAATGTATTGCACGAAAGAATAAATAAGTGTAAATAAATGATAAAACCAAAAATAATTGAGGAGCTGCACGGGAAAACTACTTTTCTCTGTTAAAACTATAAACAACTACCACAACTTTACAACAATAAATTTGTGAGAAGACCAGTACTGCAATGCAAGTAGGATTATGGAATATATTCTGGGTTGGTGTTTGAAGATCTTTGTAGTTGAAAAGGTGTTTCTTAATTTAATATACCCTGTATAAGTAAAGTGGTTTTTCCGCGCAGCTACCCAAGAGTCTTAGAAATTTTTTTTAATTGTATCACTCTGTTTTATAATAAATCTCACCTGGTAGAAATTCTTTAATTTCACTTAATGTGATCCTGTATTCACTCTCCAATTATCCAGGCATTATACAACAATCGTCCAACTTATTTCTGCATCCGGTATGAAATAATAGATTTATGGCCGTCAAAGTGATTGGAAACATCCAACTTTTTGTGTTTAACTAAAATGCTATATAATCTTCCTATTTAAACGTATAATTTTCTTCTTAAAAGCAAATTTTCCAATATAACATAACCTCCAAATTCTAATCACGGATCTCCAGCCATCCAATATTAATACCATAAAATTTTATTATAATCCAATTACTATTTTTCAAAATTATCCTATAATCCAAATAAATCCAATGTTACAAATTTACTTTTAAAAAAATCGTCAACGACATTATTTGATATCCACACAATACAGGATGACGACTTGGTCAAGTTTCGAACCAGAAGATCCCTTCCTTACCCCAGTCTTTTTGAAAACTTTACCATTCTAAATTTCACTGTCAATTTAAATCTATTTTTGCTAACTTGAGGTGAGTCTACACTTGTATGCTTGTATTTTTGTTATAATACAGTTCAACAGAAGATCAACTTCGGATCAGAATTAAACCAAGGTTAACTTCAGTGTCGTAACAAGCAATTGGGAGACCCATGTGCGAAGTTGTTAAGGAGGCCCCGTTTTTGTATTATTTTTTTACATGGGTCAAGAGATGTGAAAGCCGAGATTTTTAAAAATACAAATTATGTTACTATGAGACTTGGTTTACTGGCTTCGTGAGGCAGTGCTTAAAGGTACGTTTTGCTAGAAGCAGTAGCAGCAGTCAGCCGCAAGTGCAATACATAATGGGACCTGCTGCGCTTCGATTGTATCGTCTAGCAAGCCACATAACAGAAATTGCATATGAGCAGTTACCCAAAGTTATGCTGCTCTGCTGCTACTGCTTCTAGCGAAACGTACCTTAAGGTAGGTTTTGCAAGCGACTGCACTTGCAGTACCGCAGAACTGCTCATAGGCAATTTCTGTTATGTGGCTTGCTAGACGATACAATCGAAGCGCAGCAGCTCCCATTACGTATTGCACTTGCGACTGACGCCAGCCGTAACTGCACTGCTGCTACTGTTTCTTGCAAAACGTACCTTTAGGGTGCAATTTCTTAGCTGCAGCTGGGGCCGTGCGACTATTGCTTGCTACTCCCGTAAGAAAGCACGATGGATAGCAGTCATTGCGACTGTAGTTACACGGCCCCAGCCGCAGCTAAAGAATCACACCTTCTCCCTGAAAAGCCGCTACTGACAAAAACAAAAGAAAATAAAATTGATTTATAAAAAAATAAATGAAAATGAGTTGATTTCAGATACAGATAGCAATTTTTTTGGGTCTAGTTCGTTTCGACGCGACAGTTTCGGCGCCATCACGTTTTGACGCAACAGGTTTTGACACGACAAGTTTTGACGACGGTTTTCCTAAGAAAATAACTTAACCCTTCTCTTACCTAGAAAACAAACCTAGTATATCTTCGCATAGAAATTTTTTTAAATTATTATTTCAATAATTAGAAAGACAGGATCTTTGAATCACTCCATTCATTAAAAACATCCCTGAAGCGGCTCCAACTTGAAAATTGCAGATTTAGAAAGATGGGATCTTTAAAAACACCCCGAAGTGACTCCAACTCGAAAATTAGAGATCTAGAAAGATTGGATCTTTGAGTCGATCCACTCCAATGAGTGGATCAATAATATGTAAATATAATAATTCAATAATATGTATATCCCCGAAACGGCTCCAACTCGAAAATTATAGATCTAGAAAAACTGGATCCTTGAAGTCGCTCCATTCATTAAAAACATCCCTGCAATTCCAAATTTACAAATCAAGCAAGATGGGATTATTGTTTTATAAGTTCAATTCGGCTATAATTAATTATTAAATACATTCCGCTTTTAATACTAAGCTAACAACTCAGATCTCACCAATTCTACTACCGCTTCCTAATTAAAAAAATTAAATAATTATTTTAAATTAATATATTAAAATGCTAGACAAAAAATAGCAGCACAAAAAAACATTACATCGGTATTTTTCGCGTTGAAACGTTCCGGAATCGAAAAGTGCCGTGGCGAAACGTTCGCGTTTCGGCTCCGATTATTGTAACTTCAAGTCTCTGTATCTCAGAAACGGTGCAACAAATTAGAAATATGTATATAAACAAAAATGAAGGAAATGAAATTTGCAACAAAAATTTTAATTTTTTAAACTCTGTATTTGTATCTTTATTTCTATTTGTCTTCAACTTTTTGTGTAGTGGAAGATGTAAAGTAAATATGTAATTACTTATTTACTATTAAAGAAAAACCCATTATAAAACTTAAACAATTGAGGGTCATCTGCAGAAAAACTTGGGTATCCTAACTATTTTTTCAATTAACCTTGAAAATATCCAAACAAAATTTTAAACTTAAAAATACTTAATTGGTGACGAGTCAATTTTTTTAAGTACTGTTAGCAACCGTGTCTGAGAAAATACGGTTTAAAAGTTTGAGTGCAATACTTCAATTAGTTTATGCAACAAAAATCCAAAGGTCTTCTAGTTGAGATGGTAACGCGTCCCCAAGTTCACTTCTCTGCAGTATTAATTTTTTTAGTATGCGGTGTTACTCACACAATAACAGTACAGTGTTACTAGCGGAATCTTACAGCATGTTCTGTATCGCATTCCACTTGCAAACATGTTAAAACTTTATTTGCTAGAAAATCTTTGATTTATTGTTTCATAAACTAACTGAAGTATTGCACTCAAACCTTTAAACGCTATTTTCTCAGAAACGGTTGCTCTTAGCACTTTTAAAAAAACTTAAAAAAAAAAAGAATAAATCAAAGCCAAGAATGAGTAAACCACCGTCGAAAAATATTTCTCTCAAAAATTATAAAGTATAATTTGATAATCATTGAGAAGTGCTTTTACTTTGGTTTATTTAAAATATTTTGAAAAATTATAATCTACAAAATTAAACTGATAAATAAACATCGTAGATTGGTTGGCACTTAATCTTTGTAATTTATACGTTACACAGATTCTATTACGAAGGGTTAAAGTTGACTGAAAATGAAGTTGCTTTTAGTTTTTCATCAAATATTTGTTGAAGCGAAACGGTAAGTAAATCCATCTAGGTTTTAGTATATAGCACTGCGGATTTAATATTATAAATGATGGACAATTTTAAAATACTCGTTATAACTCTATTACCGTTAATTATAGAACCTTTCGTTAAGGGTTAATTATTCCACAAACCTTTGTGTGAATGAATGAATTCCACGCAGAAAACGTGAGTTATGAGTGTTTCTTTGCCCTCATTCTATTGTGAATTTTGCCCTGCTTTTATTATCTTAAAATTTATTAATTATTGATTTTTAAATACGCCCAGAGAGAAATAACCCCAACAAGTAAAATTAGCATTGCTATGTTCAAATTTTTCAATAATAAAAAACTATTCCAATTTTACAAGTATTTACGAAACTTTTCAAAAGTTATCGATAACGCATCAAGGTCGCACAAGCCGACAGTTTTGAAGTTAATGAAATAAGCCAAGTGTAGGCTCAGTAAACAATTTTTTTGTCATTTAGAGAAATAGTTGGCCCGATATTTCAGACATATTGGAACATTTTTTCCACCACATGTTCAAGTTGAAAATAAATTTATGACACGTTTTCAGAATGTCAAATGTTGCTTTTAGTAAGAACTAAGAACAGTGAGACGAATTTTATAACTGCAATCCAGTTTTAAAAAATTCAAATTATATATTCATCGGTGTAATTGTTAGTTTTCAGTAATAATTAAAATGAAGTGCATTTTTTAAAACATTTTAAATAATTATCACTTAAAAATTTGGTGACGATGCGCACGAATGGATTAACAAGCATAAAAAATTTAATTATGATCATCAGCTACTTTGGTATAGATACCAGCAAACAATTACTAACATAGCGCGCAACTTATCCTAGTCACAAAAGCTAATTAGGCTTTAATACAAGACATGATGGTAAACATTACGTCCACGAAAGCAAAAAAAGATAACCGCAACGATGGGCAAGAAGTTTTGGGCAGTTCAAAAACGCACCGGATAGTATTATGGACAAAATGTCTACAATTATTTTTAATATAATTATTATAATTATCAATTTTACGCTAGAAAAAGTTAACCAAAGTAAAATATCTATTTATCAATAAATTTATACATACGAAATTGTGTTTATTCAATTTAATCCACATCGAATATATCAGTAAAATTTCAATTCTCCCATTTCTAATGCAAAATTTAATAATTTACATTTTCAAATTTACGTACCAATATGAAAGTGTTGGCTGCATTCAAATGATCAACGCATCTGTTTCGCTAGACCAATCAAATTGGTTTATAAATTCGTCATGGCTGCCGCGATCATCTGAACGCAACAACCAATTAAGGTGGTACAACCGTTAAGTTGACATCGTTAATATTACGTCCGGTTTTTTTTATTAGTTTATTATTGTTGTGTACCTGAAATAACCATAAAAACAATGAATACGAATAACAAACATTTGCCGAAAAGTGCAACACAACCAGAATTGAAAGCTGAAGGTAAATTTAAAATCTAATAAATATAACCTCACTTTTCTAAAAAATCTTTTTAATTTGCAGTGGAAATGAACAATCCATTGCCTGAATGTGTACTTCCCAAAAGTTTCATGGCGATAAGTGCTCCAGGATCCAAACCAAGTAAATCCCACAGCTTAAAGGAAACATTCAAACCCTCCAGAAAGTACGCCACTAGTGACGCTTTGAAATCGATGATGAATAATAATGCGCGCCAAGGCACACGCCAAGCAGTAAAACGTAACGTCCTAATCAATTCAACGAAACTTACAAGGTCCCATCTAACAAATATGCAACCTTGGGCACATCGTAGAACGGGAAAAAAACTCTTGGTTCTAGATTTAGATCAAACAATTTGTGATTGTGGTCCATATCGTTCCGAGCAGGTTAGGATTGAAGAAAGGCGGCCATATTTAACCAAGTTTCTCAACGCTGTATACGAATACTACGACATTGTTATCTGGTCTGCTACAGACAAATTTATTATTTTAGACAAAATTCACCGACTTAAATTATTCAGCGAACGCTCGAAACTTTTGTTTCATCTGGATATTGATGATATGTTGAAAATTAAATTACCAATAAAAGGCAAACTCACCAAAACCAGCGTAAGTTCTTGTTAAGTATTTAAATTTTTTATCTAATAAACTTTTTCTGTAGGTGAAGCCGTTGGAGACAGTATGGAGAAGAACTCATGGGTATAATAGTAAAAATACATTGATGATTGATGATAGACCATTAAACTTTATTTCGAATCCCAAAAATGGCTTGGAGATTAAAGCATATAATAGGATGAATTACCTCAAAGACGATGAACTATTATTTCTCATGACATATTTAGTTGCTCTTGCTAAAAATTGTACCGACTTTACTACTGTAAATCATAAAAATTGGCAAGTTTACAAACAAACATTATAATTTCCAGAAAACATTTCCAAATTTGATGTGCAAGTACCACCTTAATATAAAATAAACTTATTGAAAATGTAAGATTTCATTTTATTACGAATTTTTAGAACCCTAATACCGTTGCTATGGTTTTTTTATTTATTTTCGCCCTAAATTTTTAAACCAAACCGTTTTTGAAAAAATTGTTCTGTTTTCTTAACTTTTCGTATAAAAATAAAATTTAATTTTGATTTATTCCACTAAAGTGCTACGTGGCGGTCCATATGATCTCTGTGGCGACAACGGACGTTTAAAGTATTAAAAGAAACCGGAGAGCACTTCCTTTTTCGCAGTTTATAGCAAACGATGTTATAAAGTACAAATTACATCCTGATTATTTGTTTTTCCGATTACTTTCTAATCATCAGTATTTTCCTATCAAGTTTTTTCCTTCCTGTTTCCTTCCAATCATCATTCCTGATGATGCTTATGTAAAATTACCTCCTGAATCTGAATATGACCCGCGTTTTTCCCCATCACCTACCGTTTTCGTGGGACGCTCCCCCACCTATTTTTATCTCTTTTTGATAATTCGGAGGGATAAAAAGGATTATTCGAGTCTTTACAGAAACTAGGAAAGAGCCTGGGGGCTAGAAAGTTGAAAAGTTCTAAAACATGAATATGTGTAACAGGGAGATATATTGAGGGAAGAGTCCCCTTAAAATGTAAAAAATGTATTTAAAATTATCAATTTTTCCCTTTTCCTCGCAATTTTTAACTTAGTTTCTACATATTTAAGCTTCCCCCCTCATCCTCCCACAAACACTCCAAAATAATAAAAATATATAGCAACGAATGAAAGTACTTATCTTATTTATTTGTTGTAATTATAATAATTTTCAATTATTTTTAATAAGTTTTTGACAATTTACGGTGGCAAATCCCCCCACCCCCCATTTACCTCGTTGCTACAGATGTTTGCGTTTTAAAACTTTTCACCTCTCTAGCCCTTCAGAGTCCCCCTAGCTGTACGAGCTACATTAATCCTTTTCATCTCTCCAAATTATCGAAGTAATAAAAATAAGTGGGAGAGCGTCCCACGAAAACTGTGGGTAATGAAGGAAAACGATGGTCATATTTGGATTTAGGAGGTCATTTACATAAGAATCAGTAGGAATGGTGTCGGGGCCAACCAGTGTTATCGACACCTTCAACAATTTTAATGTTTCGGGTCGGTACAATGTTTTTTCTCTACATAGTATTAGTTTTTTCCCATTTTTAATAATTTTCCTTAAAAAAGTGGTTTTGATTCAAAACAAATAATTTGTAATTAGAAATCACATCGAAGTGATTCGTTTCGAAGTAAAAATTTTTGTCATTAATTTTATACTAAAATAAAATTTGTATTTTTGTACATCTACCTTTGGTAGTGAGAGCCGCCAGTGCTTAAAAATTCTTTAATTTGGTTTATTTTAGTTGTATTCATACCTGTGTGTATAATAAATTGCAGTTTTCTTGAATGTAACCCGAGGTGTGAATCACGTATCGCAAAGCAAGTTTTTGTCCACCCTATTTCAATTTACAACATTTTTAAAAAATTTCCCCTAATTTCTTGAAAATTTCCTTTCGAAAAAGTAACAAAAAAAGGGTTGTCAATTCTACAGTATTCCTAAGATTTTCTAATTTCCTAATATTTTTCAAAATTTCGTAAGATTTCCTCGAATTTTTCATTTCTAATCTTTGTTAGAAGATTTTCATTAAAATTTTAGCAAAGAATTAACGTAAAAGTAAGTGTCATTTGCTCTCATATTTACCACTTAAAAATTTAAATAGGATACTGGGCTACCGGGGACCTTGTGGATATATGTGTCACGTAGATATGATCAGATTTTATCTCAAAACCTGTATCTCCCAGTTTTTTTTGTTAGTTAATTTTGATGCAAGTTTTTATAGAAAATTTTTAATCCAGGCAGGGGCGGCGGATGGGCAACATCTTAGCGGCCCGGGAAATAATATTTGTCGGCCCCTTTTTAATTTCCGGATATGGCTAAAATATACATTTACAGGTTGTTAGGCATTTTTCCTTTAAAATTAAATAGAGCATAGGATTATTGCAGATTTTTGAATCAGATTACATTAACTTTCCAAAAATAAATTTTTTATGATTAGAAATTAATGACGCACAGTACTGACCCTCTCATTGTTAAACGTACCGGCCCTGCGGGCCTCTGAACAACCGGCCCACCGGGAATTTTCCCGGTTCATCTTATGGCCCATCCGCCCCTGAATCCAGGCCCTCGCAATAACAGTAACAAAATTATTAATATTATTGCCCCTAAACAATATGCAACACATCAACAGTTTTCTATTTAAAATATAAATTATCGATTCATAAATTTGTAATAATACAGAAGCAGTCTAGAAATTACTCAAGAGTTATTTGATTTAATTAATTAAGTTTAATGAGAAAGTTTACTTTCTAGTATTCGAGGTTATGTAACAACTGCTTTTGTAGAAATTTGCATTAACTTTCATTGTTGCTTTAGAAAAGCCATGAACAAACTTTGCATAAAAGGTAAAAACGACAATTTTGTTATTTGTACAAAGACGTAGTTTATTATTTAAAATAACAATAATCAAAAAGTTTCTGTTTTTTCTTCTTACTTCCACTTAGTTGCCGGTAGAAAGCAGTGGTGGCTTGTCGGGGTAGGCAGTGCCTCTCCAAGCCAGCAAACTAAGTCCCACAATAACATAATTTGTATTTTTGAAAATCTCAAATCCCTCCGATACATATACATGGGTCACCATTAAAATTAGTAGGAAACTTTTGAGCATTGGCCCAACGTTTTTAAAGTAAAAAACTACTGTTCAAACAAATAAATACAATTAAGTTTGTAAAATTGTAGCAAATAGAAAGTCGAGCTCCTCAAAATAATATTGAAACAATAAATCTTCTCAAAAGAAGTATATTACAATTATTCTCCTCAGCACCGGCATCAACATTTCTGTAAAAAGAATCTGGTTCTCCGTGGATAAAAAGTGTATCGGCAATTTCTTTTCTTTAGTAAAAGAAAGTTCTTACTGAAGTGATTTGATTATACACAGGTCAAGTTTCTTCCAATGAAAAATGTTGGAACAAAATGGAATTAATTGTTTTTCTGATACCTAAAAGAAATTTTCTCCGCAGAAGACATCGAACTTCAAGACCACACCATAAAAATACAACACTCTGTAAAACATGAAAAACAAAATTCATTGTGAAACATAATTTATTCGAAACATAGTAATATTTTTTATAAATGACTAAAATTTTGTTAAATGATTCAACGACAAGAAATTTTTCTTAAATGATGAAACGACAAATTTTTCTTAAATGTTTCTACGACAAAAATGTTGATTGGTTTTCCACAAGAATTACTTCTTGAGTTGTTTGGCCATCTGCTTCATCAGTTTCCTTTCAGCCTGGTAGGCAACACGCCATTTCCTTAAGTATCCCTTGTCGGTTTCCATAAATGAGTCGGACAGCTCACCACGTAAGCACAGCTTGTAAAATAAGTGTTGGCATTCTTCCTTCACACTTTGTGGTTTTATGCTGTGTACACGAAACCAAACTATAAAAAATTTTGGAAATTAATCATACATTTAAAAAGTATGTCGAAAAACAAACTTACCTAACTGCATGGCTTCTACAAATAATGTGGGAATGGGTCCTAGGAGAGCTTCGAACTGACTAGGTAATATACCTTCCAATTCCACTAGTGCAGCATAGAGATCGCTTTCCGTGTCCCAAAGTGTTTTCTTTAGACGAGTAATTAGTTTCCGTTGATCTTTTACTATATCCACAGAATCCATAATCTTGAATACGTGTTCCGTGGAAAACTTGTTGAAAATTTGCCGCTCGGTAATATTCAATATTTCTTCGAAATCCAAGGAGCGGAAGAAAGAATAACATTTGCTCAACTTCAACGATAATAACCAATTTTTTAAACCCCAAACTTCCATCTCCGGTGCAACACTGACCCTGATGATCGAACCTCCGCAAATAATTCTAGCATTTTTATCGGTTAAGCTAGGCCTACTCATCTGAAAATTCCAACAAAAACATCAATTAATTTTGAAAAAAAAAATTAAATAACTAAATTTCAGCATAAAATTGTAATCAATCGTTGAAATCAATATTAAATTATACTACTAATATCAATAATTAATCAATTATAAAAGCCGAAATTCATTAAAGCAAGATGGCGGAGTGCACGCTTTAGCGTTCCGACATTTTTGTTTGAATAAATTTGTAAATAATTCAACAATGCGTGCACTATTCGCCATCATATAATAATAAAAATAAATATTAATAGTTATTACCTTGATCCAATTCGATCAATTGATAAAATCAATTAAAATCAATTTTATTTTAATAATATGAAGCTACAACAAAAAAACACAACCGCACGTTTCACAATTTAAACAGAAAATGCCATAAAACAACGAGCAAAGTACCACAGTTGATTTCGCGACCGCGAATCGCGCTTGAATTACTACACCCCGCGGAGCAATTAAATCGAAATCTTAAGATTTGTTACATTTCATAATTAAAAAGCATTAATTCAAGAACAAAAAATTATTTCAAATAAGTAAGATGGGAAAAAATTTTTAAAACTGCCCAAAAAAAAAAGAATTTTTGCCAAGTTTTGGCGTACTATTTTTTGTACGAAGCTGAATCGTTTTTATTCGGGTAACGCAGCGCTACCTGTTAGATGCGGAAAAATTTGCAATTTTTTTCCCAAAATGGACACCAATAAGAAACGAATTTTAATATTTTTTATTTTAAAAGCAACTTTATTGGAACACAAATCAACATCGTCCCAGACCAAAAATTTTGATAGCAAAATAAAATTTTTATTAATAAAGAGGACCTTCTAATGTCAAAAAGTCAGACCATGCTGTTTTACCACATTAAAAAGTTATCTCTGATTATATTATAATTACATCGATAAGTAATACACACCAAGTTTCGGGCGTATGCAAAATTTAAAGGGGTTTACTAAAATGCACTTTTAGTCGTCTTTCTTTGTCTAATGAAAAGAATCCCATGGAAGCCCACAATTGTGATCAAGAACGTCAGGTTTTTTAGACAAAATTTTAGGAAGAAAGTAAAAAAATATTAGTTCGTTCATTATATTTAAATAAAATATAAAATAGTAGGTGCATTATTATGCAGCAAATGTTATGGAATTTTCAGAATGTAACATTCTTTATCAGCACTGCTTCCTCTACCCTGATAGGCATTGAATGGTCAAGGTGACTTTGAAAATGTGTAGATAAATTTAACAAATTATCATTTATAAATGTGGATTTATAAGTCCAAATAAAATCAAAAGTAACGAATAACGAATATTATGATAGTAAAAAACCCAAATATCTTTTGTGTAAATTGTACTTAACCCCCTAAAAATAACCATAATTTTCGTGGTAATTAGTTTTGTTCTCAACATGGAAGTCAGTTTTGCTTTACAATTACTTTTGATATCTTCTGTAGTCCTTTTTTTAGGTCCAATCAAGTTTATTTTATGGGCGAATAATACAAAGAAAATAAATATATCCAACTAAAAAGAATTGTAATAAAAATAATTTTCTCCGGATCAAGTGTTAAAATAATTCTAGTTGGATGGAATTTCTTCCAGTTTAAGAATCACCACAAAAACGCAATAACCTTGGCTGATATGAAGCGATATGAAGGTATTATCGTAGGATTTATCATTTCACATTCATCCTTCAAGTTGACAACGAAATACAGTAGTGTTCGGATATATTGAACTTGAACATTTCGTATGTAATTAATAAGTAACCATGGAATTTATTTAACCCCTATGAGGCTAAACAAATTACAGCAATTTTTCTTATTTTATCATAAGGATTAGTTTGAAGTAAAATTTACACGACCGACTATTCACCTTTTATTTAGGTGTATAACGTAAGAACATACGTTATGTATTTTGGCATATAATTATAAATGAGGCAGGGCCGTATTTAAGATCTGTAGCCCCCTAGACTGGATCTGTAGTGCGGTCCCTACAGTTTTTTTGAGAATTAATTGTTATTTTAAATAAACATGTTAGATAAATTCAAGATAAAAAAACATTGTAACAAACCAGCAAACTTTTAGTTTATATCTGTGGACTCTTTATATTTAAGTAATTTTCAAATAGTTTTGTTTGTGGTGCGGGCTCCTTTGTAGTGTGGGCCCATAGGCGGCAGCCTAGATAGCTTGCACTTAAATACGACCCTGAAATGAGATAGAAAAACTCATGAGTTATACTTCTTATAGCTTAACGACTACAGAACAGTAAATTATTGTATTAGTTCGCTATAAGCGAAAGTTTACTATAACGAAGTTGTAGCTGGATATAAAAATACCACAATAATTAATTTCATTACAGTAATTTCTAAAATGCTAATTATCATAATTATAAATAACATTATAAAATGTTGTGTGTTAGCATATTGTCAAATGTTTTCCTTGTAAATTAATAATAAAAAAAATATGCAAAATTTTGGAAATAATATTTTTTTAAATATCTCCACGATATTATCTATGATAACATAGCTTATATTAAATAAAAAATATCAGTATGCCCGAGAAAAATATTTTAATGACGTCACCAACATAAAAAATTTTTTTAAATTTTATAATTTTGTAGATTACCTTATCCCATTTTATAAAATATATAGTTTGCTAAGTGTAAATTTAAAAATAATTATTCAAAACTAGTAATATATGTGGAAGCAGTGTATGCTATGTACATATAGATAGTACCATATACACACTATTTTAATATTAATATTATATAAAAATATAATAAAAAATGTACTTAAAACGATAAATCGAATGTAATTTACACGATCGATAAAACTTTCGTTAGTTGTCTGATGGTATCTTGATATAATAATACAATTTATAATGTAATTTAATATGTAGATATGTATTATATGTACATTAAAATACTATATTATAATATAACGGACAAATACCTCTTTCATAGTATACCTACACAACGATAATTTTGACGAAATATAAAAAAGTCAAATTTAAATAATTTCGATTCATTGTCAAAGCAAATAAAACTTTCATTGGAGAATTTGAAATAAAAATATTAATAATCCATTATGTATTGGTACAATGTACGGTACATAATATATATACGTAGGTATGTTTATTTTATTATGAAAACATTAAAAATGTCAATTATATATTCAAATATTCTTTTATATTGCCTGTAATGTTCATATTATATATTATTTAATTAAAACTCAGTATAATTTGACTCACCGGTTTCTTCTTTAAATTGTTTTTTGATATATTTGAATAGCCGTTGAAAGATAGTTTTAGAACTACTGCTGCCATCTTCTGCTAATCGCGCCGTACTACGAGTTCGATTTTCACTAGAATAACTTTGGGGTGTCACTACACTATACATTTCTTCCGCATTGCTTGAAACCTGCAATAGATGTCGTTTAGAAACTAATATTTAAAAATTCATTACAAAACTTTGTTATTTCAAAATTAAGTGAGAACTTATTAAATTATAAGGCATGCATATTACCTCCGATGTGAAAATTTTAATATAAAATTAGAAAATTAAATTTGATAGTATTAAAATTTTACAGAAAATCAAATTTTGATTAAAATTGAATATTTTAGAAAATAAATTGTCAAAAAATTCAACCAGAACTTGTCCTTTAATTTGGACTTTAATTTTAGAAATTATACAATACAGGAACTTATTAGTTTTCCATTATATTAATATCCTGATGATGATAGCTTTTCTGTAACACAGAGGTGGTATTATGTTGCCCAAAGCGTTTTGGTCTTAAAATTATTTCAAAATATTTCTTAATTTGATTGCACTTGTTAATTAACAATATTTTATGCCCTTCAAAATTTTTTTCATGGATAGCTGGTTAAATGAAACATAATTAAAACTAAAATTATAAAAGTTTGCTTACTTCAAGCTTTATAAATTAAAAAGTAAATTTAAAATTGCAAATGCCTTCTTTTATAATATGATGAAAAATATTAAGAAGTTTTTTATTGAGTAAATTCCCAACTTTTTATTACAAAAATTATTTTATAATGCTTTTGTAAATTGCAATGTGAAAAATATTAGTAAAAATGGCAAGAACAGAAAAATTTAATGGACTGTTAAGAAGTATAAAACAAAGACGTAGTTCTGTGGTTATTTTGAGTAGGTCATTGGTTAATGACGCTAATAATAATATGACATTCGCTCCAATTCTTGATGTGGGTACGTAAGTTATGTTCCAAATTGAAAAAACTTCTAAAATGTAAATCAATCTTCTAACAAATTAAGGAATTACTTTTGCGTAAAATTTAAGTTAGTCGCACGTGTCAGAATAACGGATTACGTTACCTTACTTGCTATTTTAAAACTGTCAATTACAACATAATTGCATTTGACATTTTTATTTGAATGTTATTAAATTATAAGGGTTGAATTACTTTTTAAACTGTTGTATATATTATTGTTTTGAATTCGAAAACGTATGCGAACGAAATTACAGCACCCAGAAGTTACAACTGGAATTTACAATGAAATTTATTATTACAGAAACTTGAAAGCTTATTAAAGACATAATTTGGTAGAACTTGCAAAAATTAAGGAAAGGGTTTCTCGCGATTAGGGAGAACTTACCCCGTGCCACTTTTTGGCTATTCTATTTCTCTACTACAGTTAATAGAAATTTATAGATATAATCTTTCTGCATAATTATTAGATGTCTTAATAAATAATATTCTTTAAAAAGTAGACAATGCAGATTAGTGAATTTAACGCCAAAATCTACAGACCAGTCCTATTCATAAAGAAAATCGAAATTAATTTCTATTCTAAACAGTGGCGGATTATAAAAGCATCTGTTGGTCTTTAATGTTGGTTCAATCGATAGATGTGCTAACAATTTTTATAGAAAAACTACGGGGAAATAAATTAAAATTTTGTTTTTCAAGTCTTCCTTCAAAAAACCAAACTAATATTTTCATGTAATTATTTCTGGCTTTCTATTTGTTCAGGCTCAAGCGACTGCCCTAGTTAACAAAAACTTGAAATTTTATAATAGAAAGTACGTCAGAATAAATCATATTTAGCAACGAAACTAAAAACACTTATCGTCAAATATTTTTACTAAAAACACAATAGTAGTCAATAGGAACATTAGTTATATACTGTTATCACCAAAAGTTTTCGCACAGTTTTCGTTAGCAATGTAAATTGTACCTTTTGAAGACTAGTTTTCTCATATAAAAATCGCTTTTGCAACAATACTTACGAGACATTTTTTGTTGCAAATTCCATTCATACTTACTACTACTTTTTATTTTTCTTATTTAATAAATTTTTATTTTGTTGTCCCTCCTATGGCAATAATTTGGATCCGCCACTGTAGCCAGCAACATAAAACTTCCTTTTTACTTCCTTGTAAAAAAGGAAGTATTGTAATCCCGATTTTTTTCGGTTTTCAGATTTTGACGGAAATATCCGTTTTGGCTAGTTTTGTGGTGACGTCTATACGTCGCATAACTCAAATACGGCAAGTCGTGGAAAGTTGAAATTTAGTATTTGAGACTCTTATAGCATCTAGAGTTGTGCACCTCCTATTTTTGGTTGCAATTTTCCGGGAAAAAGGGCATTTTACTCAAGGTACTGATACATGACGCGCACGAATGGATTAACGGGATTCTAACTACAAAATAATTATTCTACATGTTAGTTTTTAAGAAAAGTATTAATAGTTTATTTTAATTAACATTTCAGAAAAACGATGGCGAAGTAAATTTCTAATATCGCTGATAAGTGTGGCTCATGAGGAAAACCCCTAAATGTAACTCGAAGAAGTACTACTATGAGCTACCGTTTTTGAAAAATTAGCATTTAAAAGTTTTTAATTGCAATACTTCGGCTGGTTTTTACTACAATAATCGGAATGTTTTTCACTTTCGGTAAAATTGTATGTATAAAAAATATAAGTATGGTTTCAGAAAAAATTTCTTTTTTATAAAATTTACATTATAAATGCCTGATATTCCATGAAATCCCTTAAAATGTCTAAAATTCTTCTAAAATTTTGTTTATTTCTTCATAAACACCCCTGCCTTCCATGATCCCAAAATTAAAAAATTGAGCAAGGCAACAAGAAACCACCCTATTAATTAAATTTCCTGGCACGTCATCTTGGCTTGCAGCCATGTGATCGCCTACGGGATTTCTCTCTATTAAAATTTTTCAAAAAACACCAATGTTGCCCAAATATGCACCAAACATTGAAAATATGCAAAAATATGCATTTTGACAAGCGGTTTTTCGAATTCGGTTTTGCCTAAAATACTAAATAACATGCAAAAGCATAAAATTCGAACTCTAATTATTATCATCATAGTCCACATTTTTTTAATATAATTTCTCAGTTTTCCTAAGTTACAAGTAATTTTTACCATCTTCGTTATAGCGTTAAGTCAGGCGTAGCTCGTAGCATGGTGCCATCAAGTGTGACTCTTCTACTATACACACATACTATAACATGTTTTTAAACGAACATTATATAACTTGGAAACATCATGATCCATAACAATTTATAGGGAAAAAAAACTCATAGTACAATTCGGATCCTCAATCCGTCCCTGAGTTGATAAGCTAGATTTCAAGATTTACTTCCTTTTCCACTAAAAATGCATTTACATCCAATAAAACCCTTCATCACAAACTACATAAAAATTTCAGATTGTTTTATTCATTTCATAGCGCCACATTTTTCTTTATTATCATATATTATTAAATTTTTGTGCTCGTTTATCATATGTACAAAATACAAAATTAGTTTTTATTACCTACATACAAACTTTCGTTTACCCTAGATAAATTTGTAAATGCAAATTCAACATTTTTTGCCTTTTAATTCATTAAATGTTTATTTTGCATCAAAATTGTTTAAAATTGGAAGAACAATTTTTCGCACAACAAATATATGTACAGCGTGTATTCAACATTGTTAGTATTGTTTAGCATTAACTGGATTTACAAATGGTCCAACTTATGTGTATCTAAACAATTTAATTAAAAAATTTAATTTTTGTAGTTTATAAAAAAAAGCTGATTTTATTTTTTTTAAATTAATTTCAAAAAAACCATTTAAACTTGAAATTTGGGTCAAGATTAAATATATTTCGTTGCCTTCAGCATGCTTTACGCCATTCTGGTTGGAAACAAACAAGGTCATGAAAACAAACAACAATTCTGTACAAGAGCTAAACGCCTCATTTTATCCAGTTTGACCTTGAAATGTCTTAAAAAATCAATTTTTTATTTAATTTTTGATTTAATTTATAAAACAAATTTATCACTTTTTCAAGTGCTATGTCATGCAGTGATCCCAATAATCAAAATGCTGGTCAAAGGCGGCACAAATCGTCAGTTAAGCTGTACTATTATTGGGAAAAAAATTGCTGTAGTCATTTTTGAGCTGTTTTCGATTACAAATTCCAACTCCAAGTCACCAAAAATAAAAGAGCCGATTTATAAAGTTAGCAAGATTTTCGATCTCTAATTACAACTAAAACAGGTATTCAGAAGATGGCCGTACAGTCAGAAGAAGTACGTACACAGCTAAACAAATTGCTGTGTCCGCTCCGAGGGGAGAATCGCTGAAGAATCTGAGAAAATTCGTGAAAATCCAAATAAATCCGATATTGGTGTTAAATTTTTAACTCGAAGGAAATGCTGGACAATCCAAAGAAATTAAGGGAAATTACAAAAAATTACGTAAAAGGCAAAATAGTGCACAAAAATAAATTTGATATTAACCCCCCCCCCCCTTTAACACTCGCCGTACCGAAACCGGATCAACTCTGACCCAAAACTTACATTTTTATAAATATTCTCCACAAATTTTTTTTTATTAAATTTCTTTTTTAGAATTCTAATATTTTTTAGACAACAATAATGACGTTCATGAGTCCGGTTTCAAACATTTTTGCTTTTATGCAAGTTGTTCAGTTTTTGGAAAACTTCATATCAGCTGTTTCTGATATGCACATATACTTTAGGGATTAGTTTATTACTACTGCTTGCGGGTTGAGCTCCTAAACCCACTCGCACTAAAGCTCTAGGCTTATTGTACCCCCGTTATAAGTTATATTCCATCACCTTTGTCTCCTCAATAAAATTGAATATACAGGAGATGGGTGCTTGGACCCTCCAATGTTCTGGTAGGTCTGTTTAGACAACTGTGTCCTGTAAGTAGCCCTACTGTCTACCTCAGCCGTAGTCTACTCAGCCCGACGATTTTATGTTTTCTTTTGTCGTTGGAGGGCCTTCCAATGAACATCCGCGATTGCTTCCGTCCCGGAAAGTCCCTCCAATATGCTGTTTAATCAGTAGTTTCTCGAGAGTCCCTTTTGCAGTCAAGTATTTGTTTTCATATTTTAATTCATTTTCACTGCATTTTATTCCAGTGAGTCCCGACACCCACCTCAGTGTTAAGCTGCTTTGTTGTGCCAGTGCCACTAGCACATTGTATTTGCACTCTTTCCAAGGCCCTTAGTGCTGTCATTATATAGATTTGCATAAGTCCTCTGTCATTTTCTCTACACAGGCTGATATATGATAAACTGAGCCAAAAACATGCTTAAAAGTGGTAAACTGAACCAAATGCAATTTTACTAAAATTTTAAAAATGGTCAACTGGGCCAAAAGCAAATTTCACTAAAATTTTGGAAATGAATTTTCATGGAAACTAAATTTAAAGAAATTTTTTTTTGTTGGTTCATTCGTTTAGGATTAAGGTAATAATCGTTTAGGAATTACAGTGTGAAATTAATTATAAAATCGTGAATATTACAGCGTTGAGACCACATCGAAAAAAATCCACCCCCTTCCTGATAGCACACTTTGTACAGTAGGAGCGGTTTAGGGGAATAATTTTAGTAAGTACAGCGTTTGTCAAATCGGCCCGGAGAGCAGGGAACCGGAGCGGAGGTGTTTACAATTGGAGTTGGAGGAGTTTAGCATTGACCCAGTTTACCATCACCCACATGCTATCATTGCAGTTTTTTCTGCCTGGAAAAGAGTGTTTTCACTTTTCTTGCATTTAAAACCATTTAAAATTAAGTATAATGCATTAAATACAGAGTAAATCCAAAAAATAATAAAATAAGCATAAATTAGTCGTTTAAATAGTGGGTCACTACCGACCCGGTGTTGGTAAAATGAGGCTGCAAATGATTATGGTATGGCGAGGGTTAAACAATACAACAATATTCTACATACCCCAGAAGTTGCTTCCATGTTGTATAATTAAAATCGGACACTTTTTTTAATAGTTATTTGGTTTAGTATCAAGAAGTATAATTTCAGCATTTTATTGTTCGCCAAATTAGTTTTAAATTTAGGTTAAATTTGCACTACCGAGACCCACAAGTATTTAAATTAATTCCTTTTGCCAAAACAAGCATTTATCATCCGTTTATCTACCTATCCCTATAAATTTTTTATTGATTTGATTTGTTTCTGAGGATTTTTGCAATTTTTGGATTTTCGCGATACACAGTGCTGTTGAGTTTGTCGCCCTGATCGCCTTTACTTTCTGACTGCATTTTTTGCTCCATATTATCAATGAACGATCATTAATTTGTTCGTTTACGTACTGCTTAACAACGAAATCTTCCTCGTACAAAAGACGGTTTGGACATCTCGCCCGCGCCACTTCGTCAATTGCCATTGTACTGTCTGAAATTTAGTTTTTAATTTTTTAATCTCGCTATGGGCAGCCATAAAAAAATTTTCCGTAAACTCGAAACTTCCTCAATATAAATTACAATGTAATGTATTAAAATTAATCGATAAAAGCAGGATGTTTAAACTTGGATTAAATTTTTTGCACATTTATGTAAAATAAGTGAATTATTATTAATCCATAATCTTTTTCTATTTGCGGAATTTTCCGTCCTGTCCAAAAGAAAATCCCAGTTTAGTCGTTCAATTCCTAATATTACTAAAATATAAAGAAGAAATATTAATTCTAGTACGGCGGTAAATATACAACAAAACAACAACAAGTAAACCACTTTCCAATATATTCTGGTAAAAATAAATATGATTTGCGGAAATGTGGGTATGTGGAAATTCATTTATAAAAATATATGTTTATTTTTTCATTCTTTAATTTTTTTGATGATTACCAAATGGGTTAAATAATTAAATACTATATTTCCGACGGCAAAATCCCTTCCCCCTCTAGAACCCTTGGGTTCTAGAGCTTAAGTTAAAACTTACATTTTTAATACTATTTAGTGAACGTTTCAATCAGCCACTCCCTGAGTTTCACATTTTGCTCATAAAATACTAGTTCAACGGCAAATATGAAGAGTATATCTGAGCACACGTGCTGGTAACAGAATACCCGTATAGAAATCCTGGTTTGATCCCTATCTAAAATGCATGTAAAATTTTGATTTTTAAATGCCGTTTTCTTGAAAACTAATGGATAATCCACAATAATTTTTTTAATGCTCAGAAAATTGCCCTCTTTCTAATGGTCTTTCAAATATTTATTTTATGTTTGTTCTCAACTTAGAATCAAATGCTTCCGAAACTGATAAAGAACACAAGGAACTAGCATCCTGGAAAGGCATATCAATATTTTGTAAAACCCAAAAAATACACAATCCACTTTTTAGAACTGTGCTTCTTTGATAGAAGTGTCTATATAGCATTTTAGACTAATTTCATTTTTGCAAAACTGGAGACAAAATTTTTTGCCTCTTTATTTTAGTATTAAAGACATTAATTTTCTGAAAAAATATTGAATAAACCTAAAACAATCAAAATCTGATCCCCTGCCACGATTTGGTCTTTGCATTATAAGATTGATTTTCTGGAATAATATAGAAAACATCTAAAACAACCCAAAACAATCAAAAACAATTTCATTTTTTGTTCCCAATTTTTTTCCCCATTGTCAGTACGTAATTTTTGCAATTATGATAGATTTAGACAAAAATTTTCAATTTTTTAAATTATTCAAGAAATATTTTGTAACAATTTGAACAGCCCTAAAACGTGCTGCAGAACAAATTATTTTTTATTTTTTCGGGAAGTACAGGCTAAATTCGCGCATCACGTCAGTTAGGAAAGATCAACGGCTTTACCATGCCGCAGTTCGCCAAACACACGTAATCTCTATAATTTTGATAAATGAATTTTGAAAATGATTTTGCTTTTGAACTTTTAGTTTTTTCATTAGTGCAGAATAAAGCTGGAGCCTGATGGCCAAAATTGTAGAGAAGCATTAAATATTCCATTTTATTAGTGTAACGAAAACGTTCGGAGTTAATAATGTAATGAAATTTTTATTAGGTCCAGTGTGCAGTTTCTAGATAATCTGAACTAATTACAAAAAATATTTTGCAGATTTTTAAATACCTAACGATATTTTGAAATTCTATCAATTTTAATTGCTAATGAATAGTTTATTTTGACAATATTTTGAGTTTGTGTATAAAAAGTTGGAAAAGGATTAACAATAGTCCTGCCTGTATGGATAAGTAGCACGTTTAGGTCTTTTAACAACATACATGTTGAGACAACGCTCCGAGGGGCGCATTAATAATTGAAAACTGTGGCATTGATGTAACCATTGAAAGATTATATCCATTCAACCTTCAAATTACATGCATTTACATATGCAAAACAACTTTTTACGTCATATATGACATTTTTATGGCTTTTGGGGAATAATTTAAACATATTTGTTTTAGAGAAGTTTAATATAGAAAGGTACCTACTGAGTACTTTGGAAATTATTAGATTAGTTGGATACTTACGCATTGCGTAAGACATAAATGTCATGCGACCCTCGTATTTTATGTAAAGATATATAGTAGATATGTTATACTTGAACAACCTCACATTTATATCGTACGTATTTACTTGGATATATAAATTTTGACAAATTCTAATTACTTTCGCAAAACATTCTTTGGGGAAAAAATGGGAAAAATTTTTTTGGATCAGCATGCGATCTCGTTAATCATATTTTTGCGAGACGTAATTTTGAGGAGACAACGTTTTACGATTTAAGAAAGCACGTTGTGTGACATGCAGAAAATAAAAAAGTTGAAACGTGTTTTTTCTAAAAAGACAAGTTAGGAGTTTTTAGTGTCGAAACTTTTCGTCTTTCTATAAATTATATTTTTGAAAATTAAATATTAAAATAGACACAAAAAATCTTCCTCGTAAACTTCCTGTGTGCAAAACTTTCTTTGAAGTGCTTTAAAGTAAATCTTAAATAAGAAACTTATTGTTTACTTTTCATCCCCTGAGAAAACATTACGTGTGGCGTTTAATTACCACATTAATTTATGAAAAATTATGAAATCGCACTTTTAGGCTTAATAAAAACTAAATTTAATTTTATAGCCATTAAACTCGTCATAACTGGGAATGGCATTCAAGTTTATGGCCAACTTTATGTACTCGAGTAAGTGCCGAAAGTTAGCAACGTAAGTGTTTCCCACAAAAAAAAAAAATTGGCTTAAATATTTAATAATGAATTGAATAATAATTAATAGATTAAACGTGCTATATTATATTTACATACCACACACAATAGGAATTACTATTCCCCAAGGGTTCAACTATTTCAAGTATACGGCACAACAAAAGGGATGATAGCTGCAGGATTACAGGCAACGCGTTGTGCAGACACGTGAACACTGCAAGAAGCCGCAGCTTTTCAAATATTCCACCACGCCGGTCTCACTAACACAGATGGATCTAAAAACTTTTAGTTTCTAGCAAATAAAATATTTCTTATTTTGAACAGGCAAATTGCAGAAACATAATTAGAAACGGATTTTGGAGTTTCCATACATTGCACTTTAATTTTTTGTGTGACTTATAAATTATGTAGTGGACACATTACGATTTAAAATTCTGCACTTGCCTCCTAGTAATCTATAAACGGGAACGCTTTCAGTGTACGAAGGTGTAAAGCATTCAGAAGATCGTAAATACTTGGAGGATGAATAGAACAAAGCAGAATCAACAACTGCAGATGCTCTATGCGACAATTGAAACGTTTTTATTTCCTAAACGAAGAAAAAAGGCAAGCGTGTGATCTGTTTGTTTTATGTATACACAAACTTTTTTTAACGATTTTTATGAAGAACAATTTAAGAACTAAAAGTTTGCCATTGAGGTGTTCCAAAATAATAGCGTTCCATGTCGTTTAACATTTCAAGCTGGGAACATCACAAAACCACAGATTTCTTGTCTTCCATTTCTTTATGTGGATTTTTCTTTCTGGGAACTTTTGAAAATAAACAATTCGGCAGTAGGGTTAATAACCCTGCACCTATAAATGTATTTTTTAAGAGGGAAAGTTTGATGGTCACAACTTTGATAGCTGTTATATTTTCTCCGCGTATTTCACCTTGCCCCAACCTCGGGCTACACCACTGTGTTTAGATAATATCACACAAGTTTATTTATCTACTTAAGCTTCGTTATTCCTGAACTTCACTTTAACTGCTGAAATTAAAAGCAACACAAAACTTTTAATTAACTCTAATTACTTTCACAAAATGAAACATTTTTAAATCTCATTGCGGACTATCAATCAAGAGTCTAAGTCGTTCCTGACAAATTATAGGTCAATCAGATTAACCGCCAATCGAAATTTTTAATGGGGAAAACTGATCCGTATACATATACTCCCCGGGCGAATTGAACAGTAAAACTACAGGATGTCTAAATAATGGAATTATTTCTTTTTTAGTTTCTCGATAAAAACAAAAATTTGATTTCTTTTTCGGTGACCCGAAGTCACTTTTAGACATAAATTACTCAGAAATTTTTTACGATAAAAATGATAAAACCCTTCTTTATCAATAGGCAGTGCCGGATTAACCATAAGGCAGAAAAGGCAGCCGCCTAGGAGCCCCACTTATTTTAGGGGCCCCGTGAAAACAGAAAAAAAACTTTTTCTTTGTATATATTCTTTGTATATTCTTTGTCGTATGGAAGCATATAATAATGTTCATTCTCTATTTGGATTCCTTACTGAGTTCCTATTGAAGACAGACAATGAAATTAAAGAGGCTGCTCAAAAATTTCGAGAGAATTATACCGAGGACATAGAGTCCGAGTTTATGGATGAAATGGTTCATTTCAGGTATTTTTCATCACAGTGAGACGAATTTAAAGCTAATGTAACGGTGCCGGCATTGCGATCGTATAAATTGATTTTTGCAAATATGGTAGAATCATCGTTTCCGAATATTATGACAGCGTTAAAAATTTATAGATGTTTGATGATCACAAATGCTACTGGACAAAGAACATTTTCAAAATTAAAATTGTTGAAAAATTGTCATCGATCCTCAATGACACGAGATCGTTTAAACTCGCTTGCCATTATGACTACCGAGAACGACGTTTTGCAAAAAATAGATTTTATGGATATCATTAAAGAGTTTACTGCAAAAAAATTAAAATAAATATTTAAAGTTACTTTTTAAATAAAGCATCACTACAATTTACTAGTAAAATTCAAGACATTATTATACAAGTAATAATTTTCTAGAGGGCCCCGAAAATGTAACTGCCTAGGGGCCCACAAATGTTTAATCCGGCACTGTCAATAGGTTTTCGAAATTAATATTTCACTATAGCTCCTTACACTGAAAAATAATTTGACATGCGTGTATGAGTCCTTCACAGAAATCTAATCAAAATTCTTAATACGTATATTAAGGGTTTGTCGCCCTAATGTAGCTTTTAGCTTCAACAGAATTTTTTTTGCTACTACCACAAATTTTCTGATGCCATAACAAAGAATTCTCTATTCAAAATAAGAAAATTTGTTAAATCAACTAATCTTTTTTTGAATAGAAATAGAAAAAACTGAATAGAATAAACTCAGTTGAGGCTATAGACGCGCCTCCACTTAAGCGGGTTAGGCCGGGCGGCTTTTTGGTGTATGCTTTAACATTGCCTGCACACCTCCCCACTAAAGCCGCCCGGCCTAACCCGCTGAAGTGGAGACGCGTCTATAGCCTCAACTGAGTTTTTTTGCTGCTGCAATAAATTTTCTGTTGCCATAACCGAGTTTTTTCTATTCAAAAAAAGATTAGTTGATTTAACAAATTTTCTTATTCTGAATAGAGAAATCTTATATTTTCCAATATCAAGGTTCAGAGTGATCTTTAAAACGGTACAAATATTGACTGGGTATTGACGAATTTCGCAGACAGTTCAAGCGATCGGAGATATTATTCTGATATTCTAGATAAATCGGTTACTGTTACGGAAATGGGACCACAAATTTAACTTTTTCCTATAGACCATTGGAAAGAGGACAATTTTCTGAGCATTAAAAAAATTATTGCGGATTATCCATTAGTCTTTAAGATAACCGTCACATGCAATTGGTACTGCGATAACTGCAGTCACAGGCCCACCTTAAAATGTGATTCACCTCTTTCGAGTACCACCTTTGGGAGTTCGGGCGACCTTCAGGCATGTTTTTAGCGAGAAAGCGTTCGTCAAAACGGCGAGTAGCGCTCCGAGCGTAAGCGAGGGATCGAGGAGAAAATCTCGGATTCACCCTTAAAACTAGATTGATGTTTGTCTAACTAAAAACTGTAATAACATAATAATAAAAAGAAAACATATTAGTTCAACGGCAAATACTATTACACGTGCCGGTAACAGAATACCCGTGTATTCTAACGCATGGACTAAACTGCATGGAAAATTTGAATTTTTAAATGCCGTTTTCTCGAAAACTAATGGATAATCCGCAATAATTTTTTAATGCTCAGAAAATTGTTCTCTTTTCAATGGTCTATAGGAAAAAGTTAAATTTGTGGTCCCATTTTCGTGACAGTAACCGATTTATCTAGAATATCGCAATAACAATAATAAAATTTTTAATTTTGTAATGTCGTTTTCTCACAAACTAAGGGATAATCCGCATTCATTTCTTTTAAATACTCAGAAAATTGTCCTCTTTCCAATGGTCTATAGCAATATTAGAAATTGTATAGCTCATAATTAATGTTTTATTAGGATTTTTTATGTAACTGTTATCAATTAACACGCTTTATTAATACCTTTCTCAAATAGCGGAAAACTCATACCCGTACTAATAGTCACGGATTAATCCGAGATTCAAGATTATCCTATGATTCACCAATGAGATTACTGAAATTTAGACCGTATCGTAGCAGCAATAGCTGCTATTTCGAGAATTAATCTTGAATCTCGGATTAATCCGTGACTATTAATACGGGTATCAGACTTGCTAATACAATCATAAAAAAATTATTAGCAGAGTTGTTTTGTTTCGTCAGCACCATAAAAATGCTTCAACTTATGTACAATATGTACACCTGACATAATTTACTTCATAGAATAACTTTAAAAATATTATTTTACAGTAGGGAAAGTATTGAATTCCAACCGTGTTGAAGATACAGTTGGGTATCAAAAACATAAAAATTTCTAAATGAAAGTGTTTTTCAACTACACAAGTGGCGCGTCCCCCACTTTGAAAACCGCTGGTCTATAGAAAAAAGTTAAATTCGTGGTCCCATTTTCAGGACAGTTCCCAGAAGACAATACCTGTTAACATAAAAATGAACTATACACGTAAACACCTCCTGACCTGATTTACCCGGTCCTGAAGATTAAGACCGTAGCCAGAACAGATAAGGGCTCATGTAGACAAAGAATTGAGCAAAAAACTTGTGGAAATGCGTTATAAATGCAATTCTTACCACTCAAACTGAAGGGTATTGCATACCCCCCCAGACCAACGGTTTAAACAGTGTTTCTTGTTATATAACATCTTATTCTATTCTGCAGTAAAAAGCCCGTATAAGGACATTGTCAATCTGCATGAAGGACATTGTTATCTATCTAATTATTCTAGATCTGGACGGGAAAGCCTCACTAACAAACAATTAGTTAGAACCGCCACTGCATAAGCGCTTTTCAACAAAAAGAAATAATTTATTTTATAAACAGGAGAAACTTCAAGTTTGACCATTGAATGACACAAAATCAATTTTTTGATGTATTCATAAAGAATTATAGTATATTATAATATTGGGATCGTGCAAAATTTTAATTTTTTATTATGCTAGGTACAGTGACTCATAATGAAATCCGGAAGCTCGTATGTTAAAAATGCAAATTGCCGATTTTGAAGCCGTTTTTTGACATATAAAAATCCATTTTACAGCGAAACTTATTAGACGTCTTTTGTTGAAAATTTCATTGTCTTCAATTTTATTTATATACATTTTTTTATTTTCTCGCGTCGTTTCTGACTGACAGCGACCTAAACAAGACTCGGTAATTTACGAAAAATATTGACATCTATAAATATCTCGGAAACTATCTCGAGTCTTGTTTAAGCTGCTGTCAGTCAAGAACGGTGGGACAAAATAAAAAAATGTATATAAACAAAATTAAAGGCAATGAAATTTTCAACAAAAACATCTAAAATGTTTTGCTGTAAAATGGATTTTCATATGCCAAAAAATGGTTTCAAAACCGGCAATTTACATTGTTAACATAGGAGCGTCCGGGTTTCATTATGAGTCTCTGTATATATTTTCGCCCATTTTCAATTTAATAAATTAGAAGGTTTTTGGGAATTTTGGACTAATTTGTAATTAGCCCCGAAGGCGACCACAAAAAAGTTGAGCGAAACATCGGCATATACTACACAGTGCGGTTTTAATAACCTGCATTGGTCCAAAATTCCGAAAAACCTTTTAATTTTTTAATTTAAGTGCTCCTAATTTCCACCATGCTAAAAATTCCAAATAAATCCAAAAACTAATTTAAATTTTTCACATTTTTCCAGCAGTTTAGGAACTGCTATAAAAATAATCAGTATAGCGTTATTTTTATTATTTCATTTATTATTACGTTATTTTTCGCAATTTTATAAAAATTATTTTAAAACTTTTAAAATTCTAATAGATATTCGTTATAATTCGGGCAAAATTATAACGTTAAATTAACGTTATTGTTATATTTGTGGTTACTAAAAATGTGTTTAAAATTTTTTATTTTGATCTGCCCCATTTTTTAAGATAACGTCAAAGGCCTAATTTATTCGGCCATTTATTCTAAAAGATTTCCAAGTGGTTATTTGGTAAAATCAGCCCACAGGCCTTCGCCTTCCAGAATCTCGAGATCTGAGAGTTATGGATTACCCCCTAAACCGGAATCAATAAACAAACGATTGAGATTATCATTAAAGCTCGTAAATTTATCATTGCCTGCAGCTGTATACCGAAATTTTATTAAACTTCCATTTTTTTCAGCTGGGGAGGGTGTATTGTATGTATTATTGAAGGGTATTTTTCTAAGCTGAATAACTTAATCCTCGTCGGATTCTGTCAGGCCTCATCCATGTGATGTATCAACCGTATATCTGTTGTGGTATTTTATGTGGTATTTCGCATGGACCTCGGCCATCCGACGGAGGGTTAAAAAAATTAATTTAATGTTACTCTATTACTTTCTTGTCTAGCTCAGTCGGTGAATTAATTTACACGAGACTTAGATTGAAAACAAATAAACGTCAAATTTTGTATTAACGAATAAGTCGTTTGCTAAGGAAGAATTAACCATATCACTACATATTTTAGAAAACCCAAAAAATGCACACACACTTTTCAGAACTAAAATATTTTTAAGTTATCACAATTAAAATACACTGTAAGTATACAAATCGCAAACGTTTTCACCATACTATGGCATCATCAGGCGATGTATTAGAAAGAAAATTTAGAGAGAATCCGTTTAAATAACGTTCGGGGTGGTGGGAGTGGGTAATTTTTTAAAAGGGAAGGGTTTTTTTTTTAAAAAGGAAGAGGTGCATAAGTAAATGTTCTAATAGGTTATATAAAAAGGGCGGGGTTAATTTAAGAAATTACTTTTTAAATATGTTTAATAGAGGCGAGTTGTTTAAATCTGATTGACTATTTAATAATAATGAAGAATATTTTAATTTATTAATTTCCATAGCTTCTAAAAATTCTAGTTTTTTACTTTTTGACTCTACATGCAAAATTTCGTACCGCCCCCCCCCCTGTTTGTGATTAGTGTCTAATAGGTGTTTCGCGAAAGTAGATTTTCCGTCTTCAAGTTTGTGGGATCGCGTGTGTTCATTAAATCGTGTTTGGAAAGATCTACCTATATGACCGATGTATTTTTGAGAGCATTCGCAAGTGAGCTCGTAAACCCCCGATTTTTCTAAAAGATCTGATTTAAATTTCGCGTTATTAATAAATTTATTAAGTTTATTGTCTGTTTTGAAGGCAATGTTGAAATTTTGGTTTTTTAAATATTTGACAATTTTTTCAATTTTTTGTGTGCATTTTTTGGGTTTCCTAAAATAGTGATATGGTTAATATCGAGTTATACTCTAGTACAAATCTAGTACAAAAATAATAAAAACGCTGTTTTACAAAAGAAATTTGAATTTAAATTTAAAAGATTTATCTGGAATTTTTAGATAAATTTTATAAATTAAAATTTAATGACTTATTGTTATTTTGGAAGGTCAGTGCCCAATCGCTCTCTCCGTACTAACCGCCTCTGAACGACCTACAGTGGCTCTAACAATTATTAATACACCCCTATGTTAACCATGTAAATTGCACATTTTGAAACCGTTTTTTGACATATAAAACTCGCTTTTACAGTAAAACTTTTCAGATATTTTTTATTGTAAATTTTAATCTCTTCAGTTTTGTTTCTATACATTTTTTTATTTTCTTTCGCCGTTTACGAGTTACAGCGACTTAAAGAAAACTAAGTAAAAAAGTTAATAAAATTAACATTGCTCTTATGGGAGTTTTTTACCGAGTTTTCTTCAAGTCGCTGTAACTGGTAAACGGCGAAAGAAAATAAAAAAATGTATAGAAACAAAACTGAAGAGATTAAAATTTTCAATAAAAAATATCTGAAAAGTTTTGCTGTAAAAGCGAGTTTCCTATGTCAAAAAACCGTTTCAAAATGTGCAATTTACATGGTTAACATAGGGGTGTATTAATAATTGTTGGAGCCACTGTATGAGCATATTTCCAGAACTCGTAGCGAAAACATAAATTTTGAACATGTTTCACTTTTTGCTAAAATTACTGTTAAAAATAAAATACTGTTTTTTAATCTTTTAATGTCTTATTGTCATTTAATTTTAAAAAATTGTATACAATAAGTATATAAAACTGCATCAAATAGCATTACCAAAATTTTAACTTTATTGCCTTAAAAATCGAAAGTTACATAATTATTTCATTTCACTTTTACCCCCACTTGACCTTATCAAAAAAATACTTGAATCGCGTTTTACGCTATAAAATAAAGTTAAAATAACAAAAAGCTTTGTGTAAATTTCAACCCTTGGAAAGTCATAGGAGTTGGATGTCGAGCTTATATACAAAATTCCATTTAACACTTTTTGAATTTACAATATTTAATATTTTTTATTTATTTTAAGTGTCTTTGTATAAAGTTTTCAGAATCCAACTAAAGTTATTTTCTCAATACATTCAGAAAATCTAAAGTCTTTTATTAAACTTTTAATTAAGATTCTTTGTGATGCAAAGAAATATAAAATAGTTCGTTAAGTATCAAAGGCCATAACTGTAGTTTATCAATCAAGAATAATGTTTCCTTTCTATTTGCAATACGCAATGTTTACGTAAGTCAAGTGACGTCATCTTATCGACCAATCTCAACGTAACTGAGATGCCCGAGCATAAACGGCAGTTTATACTATAATATAAGATCCTTCGTATGTCGATCGAAGCTATGCAAAGTAGCTGTAATGGCGCCATCTGTCTGTCAAATCAAACGTAACTGGGATGCCCTAACGTAAAAGGTATTTTAGTCCCGATGGCATGTAATTACTAGTTTCATAAGTCGAAGTTCTGTGTGCAAGTTCGGTGATTGCAAACCTTTAACTCTTTAAAAAAAAAGGTGTGCGTATTTTACCAATATACATACAAAAGCGTTGCATATTTTAACTTAACTTTGTATAATATCCATATATGGCAGATGTGATTACTGTATTCAAAATACTTCTGTTATACATACAAGATACGTTTTAAATACATTCGGTGGTGCTAGCTCATTATTGCAACTTCACACTCATTGAACAAAGGCCGCATTATACTTATAATTGATTACATAATTTTTGCAAATTACAAACATCCATTTTTTTGGTTAAGTACCTCATTGTTTAATTAGGCAAAGAAATCAAGTATCGGTTTTTACGATCAAGATTAACAAGAAGAATAGAGTTCAAAAAGATTAATTTTCTTTCTTTTCTTTATCAACTTTTATAAAAATTTACGGGCAAACAATTTCGACTATAAAATATGAATTTAAAATAACGTCATTTGCAATTTTAAAATAAATTGTATTATCAAAGAGCTCTTTTTTCATTATTTTGTGTTAATTAAAAATTACATTTTGTTGTCAAGAATTTTGTTGTAGCGTTAAAATGATACTGTGCTTTATTTTCATTTTTTCACAAAATTAACTTTACTAAAATATAAAAATTACTAATTAAATAGTACGTGCAAAATTTAAGCAAATTTTTTTTTTTGGAAATTAAAAAGAATAATAATAATTATATTATAAATTTAAGAGAGAGAAACGTGATAAGGAACAAAGGAATGATAGTTTATAACAATTATTTCGATCTTATTAGGTTCTAATCACACAATCACAAACAATCTCTTGATAAACAAAACATATTTTCAAAATAATACAAAAAATTATTAAAAAACAAAAATAATTTTAAAACAAAAAAAAACACTTTTTTAATGTAGAAAAGTAATGATCAACAGTAGAGTCCGGAATATATGCATTTTGCATCTTTTTTGGTGCTAGATATAAGCTATACCAAATTTTATAATACATATTTTTTCATATTCGTACATGTAAGTGCATAACATATGCAAATGCATTTAATTTGCATTATAGTCTTACATGTGCACAGTGGCGTATTTAGAGAGGGGCAAAGGAGAAATTGACCCCCTTAAGGATGACTCGGATTGTATCCCAGAAGCCCTCTTTGATAAAAATAATGTTTTATTTTTTAATAAAATTTTATTTGTATATACTTTAGTTTGAATTTTTTAGATTTCTGGAAGTTGTTATAAGTTTTACCATTGACGCGCATGAACGGATAAAGAGATTCCGGAAAATATTTAGTTTGCCCCCCCCCAAAAAGCATTTTCTAAATACGCCACTGCATGTGCATATTTTGTGCTTATTTATGTTACCTTTCGAATTTTAAAGATTTGAAAAACCCAGCATCACTGGCGGTAGCGCTGTTTCTCACAAGTGAAGGATCCCTATGGTGTCTCTCACCGATTTGAATAATTTTTGGAGATGTGGTAGAGGTAGAGCATCCAAAAATAAGAGACCTCGAATTTTTTCAGCTTCTGTAACGCGGGTTTAAGGGGTGTAATCGCCCTTTACAAATAGGGTAAAAAATAAAATTTTTGAATTTTTATATAGAAAATACTCCATTTTATAACCAATAATATATATAATTTTTTTGAAGCGATGACTTAATATTTTCGGGGATGGGCCATTCCCCAAAATTTTAAAACCTATAAAACATCGTTAACAAATTTTGTTGACAAAAAATATCTGTTGCAGGGGAGAACCAACACCGAAATACTTTTTTTTAAACAAACAAAAATTCTATGATATTTTTCGTTTAGGAAAATTGTAAGATAACCTATTTTTGTACAAAAAAAATCGGAATAACCCCCTTAAATCTAAATTTAACGATTAAAGATCTATTTAAATTATTAAAATTGAATTTAAATTTTAGTTTTTCCACTACCTGTAAAAACGGTAAATCAAAAAAATCTTATGGGCACATTCTCCCGTTATGAAATTTTGCAATGTATTTTTAAATGAAATATGAAAATAGTGTCCCGCTTATTTTTTTATATAAAAAAAAAGTTGTGCTGTTGCTTACCGCGATTTCTGGTACTACTCATTCAAATACTGGACATGTACAGACGCAAAACAGGTAATAACGGCACTGATCACAACATCCAACACTCTGTATTCGCAAGTTTAAAAACAATTCCTCAAGACGTACAAATTCTACGTCTTGTTGTGAAGTTGACCTTCGACATAATGATCCCTTTTTTGTGTTTTTACACCACAGAAAGTGGAACCAATTTCTAAAAAGTACCAAACGAACAAAGAATCACGCAGCTATCACGCACATACCAATTACCAAGTAAACAAACATTGTAAACTTGGGGTTGTTTACTAACAAAATCCGTGAGAATGTTTATATTTTATACCAGTTTTGATGTTAGTACAAAAACGAATTAGAATTAACAACTATTATAAATTACTTCGCTATCAACAGAAAATTCAATAGAAACAAATTAATTCTCATTAAGGGTAGGGTATACAGGAATACATGTGCCCCTCTCTCATATTTTATGTATTAACCCTGCGTCTTAGCTCTGGAACTTTTAAGGAACAGGTGAAATTTTAGATGTATATGTAAATTTTAATTGGACCAATATAAAACTTTAACCACCCTCTCTAAAAGAAGTAGTTACTAAACATGGTTCATACCTGCAAAAAAAAATTTCGTTAAATATTTGCGTAGCTACGAACGTGCGAAGTTGTTCGTGTTCCCTAACGACCCACAGACAGGTCAGACCGCGTTAGTAAAAGTTCTTATTAAATTTTTTATTTGCTGTTTTTTTGATTTTTATATGTGAAATCAATTTTTTAATTGTTTTTTTAAAATAATTTTCATTTCTTCCATTTAAAATTTATGGCTCCCGTTCCCGATAGCTGTTTTTTAGAAAATCCAAACTTCGCATATAAGAGGCAAAGAGGTCAAAATCAAACTACGTGGTTTATGAACGCTCCCTAGTAGGTAGTGCATCACCAAAACAACATATCAACGCTAAAAAAAACATAATTGATACTCTATAAAAACCTTAAAACCCCTGTTTCATGCGCATGCCTCAAAACCTAAATTTCTTACAAGCCGCCTCTGCAACTTAGAGTGGTACAAGTAAGGGAGCACCCATAAACCACGTAGCTTAACGTAGTTTTTACCATGACACCCCTACCCTTAGATGGAACGTAGTTTTTTTTTTCCTATAAAGTCCAGAAGACATGTTGTGTCCTGTTTAAACGATTTCCATAACTCATTAACATCATTTTGGATTTTCGCTTTCGAAAACTCATTGGAAAAACATTTCCGATAAGCCTCGTAAAGTTTATTGTACAGGGTCATTTCACATCAATATAACACTTGAAACTTGAAATAACACTTTAAAGAATACTAAAATAATTAAAGATGCGCTAATATTCACTTTAATAATACAGTGGCTCCAACAATTATTAATACACCCCTATGTTAACCATGTAAATTGCACATTTTGAAACCGTTTTTTGACATATAAAACTCGCTTTTACAGCAAAACTTTTCAGATATTTTTTATTGCAAATTTTAATCTCTTCAGTTTTGTTTCTATACATTTTTTTATTTTCTTTCGCCGTTTACGAGTTACAGCGACTTAAAGAAAACTAAGTAAAAAAGTTAATAAAATTAACATTTCTCTTATGGGAGTTTTTTACAGAGTTTTCTTCAAGTGGCTGTAACTCGTAAACAGCGAAAGAAAATAAAAAAATGTATAGAAACAAAACTGAAGATATTAAAATTTTCAATAAAAAATATCTGAAAAGTTTTGCTGTAAAAGCAAGTTTTATATGTCAAAAAACGGTTTCAAAATGTGCAATTTACAGGGTTAACATAGGGGTGTATTAATAATTGTTGGAGCCACTGTACAAAATTAAAATTATTTTTTCGCCGAGCCGTATAGTGACACGCAATCGATGCGAATGAGACAGTTTTGTTTTAAGGTGGATCCAGACACTGCGAGGCTGAAGCGCGCGGCAGCCTCGGGATACAAGCCTCGCGCTGTGTGGACCATGTTTCCTGCGAGGCTGCCGCGCGCGGCACGCTTCGCGCTGTGTGGACGGTGATTTTCTTATAGGAATTTCATTAAGTAGACATGTGTCGAGCGAGGCAAAGCTGCCTCGCTAGCCACATCGGAATGGACTAGACCATGTTTACAGTAACGGAGATACAAAACGGAGCTGCCTCGCTGCGAGCCAAATTTTGTCGGTCGACTCAAAGAAAAGACTACGTACAAAAGTGGTCGAGTAAATAAACAAAGTTTCCAAACAGGATAAAGTTAACATTACTGTCATACTTGGGTATTTAATTGAAGATATATTGCCATTAAGTGTTCAATTTTAGGTGTTATTTATTACATAATTTATGACCATGTGCATTTCAAATTTTAAAACTTTTAAAATTTTAGCCTAACTTGTCATTGTCTATACACGTCATGTTTATACATATTAGTTTAAAAATAGGAATATGTTGTTATTTTCCAGCAAACAATTGTTTTCTTTTTTTATTGATTAATTAGTAGGTAATCGGCAAATAAAAATGCAAAATTGTAAAAGAACATCGCAAACTAACTAAATTGATAATAAAATAAATACATAATTAGTTACTTTTAGGTAATCATTATAAAATTGATTAGTACTACAATTATTTAATTACAGAAAGAATGAATGTTATGATAAAATTTTCATAGATGTAAAAAAACATTATGCAAGTTGTAGGTAGGTAATTATTATTAGTTTATCGACTTCGTTTAGTAATTATTTTTCGAACTTATAAATCAGAAATAATAAACCTCAGGTAAGTGCTATGATATTCACAACAATAACACCAATATATCTTTTACTAACGTTTTCACGCTACTTAAAGAATAAGTGTAACTGGTAATATTTTTGAAATAAATAAGAAAGGTTTATCCGTGAACTTATTTATTCTTTCTTAGAAAAATTTTTTAATTATTTCTTTAAAAGATTGGATTTATAACTTCCATGCTCCGTTTACACGGTATTTATATACTCAGATGCCATGATAAGATGTCAACTAACTGGAGATGCATTCTACAGAGGCAACTACGCAATCGCAGGGGATACATTTGAAGCAGCCTTGAAACTTCTGGCTCGCGCTAGCTGAGACACAAGTGGTCCACACTGAGCGAGGCACCTGCCTCGCGCAGCAGCCGCGCGCGGCAGCCTCGCAGTGTCTGGATCCAGCTTTAAAGTAACAAAACCATAGTGGCTGTTGTTGCCAGAAAAAGTGCTGTGTACAAGAAAATTAAAGTATAGTGTTACTACAAAGTGCCTTTATAATGTTTTTTAAACATTGATACCGGGACGGCGCGGGGTGTCCATGAAACGTGCTAGGTCCATGCCACCCGAGCACTATTATGACTACCAGTCAGACATACTATGTACATCCGGCAGTGTAAGTATCATATAGCGCTCCTATAAAATATAAATTAAAAAAATCCAAATACGGAAATAAATATCCATATTATGTTGTCGCTTATATTCTGCAAATTGCTTTCATAATAAATGAAGAAAACTACGTAGCTTGATTATAACCCCCCCCCCGTACCCTCACGCAGCCCTGCGTAGCTTTCTACCTAACCCTTCCCCTCCCTTGGCCAAACCACAAACGGGAAACTTGAAATGTTTCTTAGAAACATAAAAATCGCTTTTACAGCAATATATGTACTTATTCGACATTTTTTGTTTATTATTACCCTGTGGTGAAGTCACTCGAAGCCTCTAGGGTCACTAGAGGGACATATTCACGATATTTTTCCCGGCAACTTGGCTAATAATGACAATAAAAACACTATCTTCATCATATCATGTTTGTTTAAATTATATCCAGTGAATAAAAAATTATGCGGGCAGTCCTATATTTTCAATTTAAGTTGTGCATTTTGAAGCCTTCTTTTGTGAAACAAAAATCGATTTTGTAGCAAAACTTCTTCGACATTTTTATTGCAAATTTTATTGGCTTCAATTTTGTTTCTAGGGCCGGTTCAAGCTATTTCAGCGCCGGGTACAGATTAGGTAAATTATTTTTTGTATACGTTGCAATAATGCTCCCGGATTCTAATTACAACAATTTTGCGTTATAAATACAATTCTTTTCTTCAAAATAAGAGAATATTTATTTGATTTACAGGTGGAAACTTATTTTTGTGATCGACTGTATATTAGCCACGGACGTACAGTTACTCACATAAATATTCGGACACTCCTATGTTAACAATGTTAATTGGACGATTTCAAGACTTTTTTTTTATATAAAAATCGCTTTTACAGCAAAATTTTGTAGACATTTTTTGTTGGAAATTTCATTGCCTTAAATTTTGTTTATATACATTTTTCTATTTTTTTGCACCGTTTCCGACTGACAGCGACTTAAACACGACTCGGTAAAATCCAAAAAATATTATCTACAGTGGCTCCAACAATTATTAATACACCCCTATGTTAACCATGTAAATTGCACATTTTGAAACCGTTTTTTGACATATAAAACTCGCTTTTACAGCAAAACTTTTCAGATATTTTTTATTGAAAATTTTAATCTCTTCAGTTTTGTTTCTATACATTTTTTTATTTTCTTTCACCGTTTATGAGTTACAGCGACTTGAAGAAAACTCTGTAAAAAACTCCCATAAGAGCAATGTTAATTTTATCAACTTTTTTACTTAGTTTTCTTTAAGTTGCTGTAACTCATAAACGGCGAAAGAAAATAAAAAAATGTATAGAAACAAAACTGAAGAGATTAAAATTTGCAATAAAAAATATCTGAAAAGTTTTGCTGTAAAAGCGAGTTTTATACATATGTCAAAAAAAGGTTTCAAAATGTGCAATTTACATGGTTAACATAGGGGTGTATTAATAATTGTTGGAGCCACTGTAACTACATAGTATACCGAAACTAGTCGATTTTAACCCCGCGTGTGTACACTGGGTCTTTTAAGGAACAGTCGAAATTTTAAACTTACATTTCTCTTTTATTAATTGAGGGCTTACTTCGGCTACCTCCCATAAAAAAAGTAGGTAGTAGTAGGTACAAAAGGCCCAAAGGATATTTGGATCTAGCAGTTTATTTGCAAAAGCCAGCCAGTGCAACTTACATACAGTTACTCACATAAATATTCGGACACTCCTATGTTAACAATGTTAATTTGACGTTTTCAAGACGTTTTTTTTTATATAAAAATCGCTTTTACAGCAAAATTTTGTAGACATTTTTTGTTGGAAATTTCATTGCCTTAAATTTTGTTTATATACATTTTTCTATTTTTTTGCACCGTTTCCGACTGACAGCGACTTAAACAAGACTCGGTAAAATCCAAAAAATATTATCATCTACAGTGGCTCCAACAATTATTAATACACCCCTATGTTAACCATGTAAATTGCACATTTTGAAACCGTTTTTTGACATATAAAACTCGCTTTTACAGCAAAACTTTTCAGATATTTTTTATTGAAAATTTTAATCTCTTCAGTTTTGTTTCTATACATTTTTTTATTTTCTTTCACCGTTTACGAGTTACAGCGACTTGAAGAAAACTCTGTAAAAAACTCCCATAAGAGCAATGTTAATTTTATCAACTTTTTTACTTAGTTTTCTTTAAGTCGCTGTAACTCGTAAACGGCGAAAGAAAATAAAAAAATGTATGTATAGAAACAAAACTGAAGAGATTAAAATTTGCAATAAAAAATATCTGAAAAGTTTTGCTGTAAAAGCGAGTTTTATACATATGTCAAAAAAAGGTTTCAAAATGTGCAATTTACATGGTTAACATAGGGGTGTATTAATAATTGTTGGAGCCACTGTAACTATATAGTATACCGAAACTAGTCGATTTTAACCCCGCGTGTGTACACTGGGTCTTTTAAGGAACAGTCGAAATTTTAAACTTACATTTCTCTTTTATTAATTGAGGGCTTACTTCGGCTACCTCCCATAAAAAAAGTAGGTAGTAGTAGGTACAAAAGGCCCAAAGGATATTTGGATCTAGCAGTTTATTTGCAAAAGCCAGCCAGTGCAACTTACATACAGTTACTCACATAAATATTCGGACACTCCTATGTTAACAATGTTAATTTGACGTTTTCAAGACGTTTTTTTTTATATAAAAATTGCTTTTACAGCAAAATTTTGTAGACATTTTTTGTTGGAAATTTCATTGCCTTAAATTTTGTTTATATACATTTTTCTATTTTGTTGCACCGTTTCCGACTGACAGCGACTTAAACAAGACCCTGTAAAATCCAAAAAATATTATCATCTAAATCTCGGAAACGGTGCATCATAATAAAAAAATGAATATACAATTTTTTTTTGTAAATTTCATTCTCTACAGTTTTGTTCATATACATTTTTCTAATTGGTCGCACCGTTTTTGAGATATATGTAGATGATAATATTTTTTGGATTTTACCGAGTCTTGTTCAAGTCGCTGTCAGTCGGAACCGGTGCAACAAAATAGAAAAATGTATATAAACAAAATTTAAGGCAATGAAATTTCCAACAAAAAATGTCTTCAAAATTTTGCTGTAAAAGCGATTTTTATATAAAAAAACACGTCTTGAAAACGTCAAATTAACATTGTTAACATAGGAGTGTCCGAATATTTATGTGAGTAACTGTACATATATCCGTTCCTTAAAAGGGTCAGTGTACACACAGCGTTGGTATTTTCTAAGGTAATTAAATGCATTTTTATTTGATTTTTTGTAGTTTTTCGGTTTTTTCATGGCTAAAATAAATATTTTATGTAACAATTGCGCACAGTAAATTCTTTTTTTGCCAATATTTGTATTTTTTAACAATAAAAACTTATTGCTAAATAATTATCGTTCCTTTTATTATGAGTGAATCCGTAAAATATTCCCACTTTCAGGTGATTAACCCTGCGTGTGAACCATGATTTTCGCTAACTCCGTGTGAACCGTGGGTCTTTTAAGGAAAGCCCTCGTTTTCGTGTTAACTAACGAGTAAGCCGCCGCAAAAAAATTATGTTCTTACTATTTCACATCTGTAAGTTGTACTCGGACCAATTTTCAATCTGTAATGCCTTTAGCTTAGTTTTTATTTTAAAAAATAAAACGTCAACTGTAACTTTTTTTTATTTTGAAATAAAAATTTGTAACTTGGCAATGCATTAAAATAAAATAAAATCGTATCAGATTTAGATTATTAACCTGTTGTTCTACAAGAAAAAAATTTATCAGTGATGATACCCGGAAATAAATATACTGATTTTGACAAATGAAAATTGTATTATTTTCTTATGGTATCAACCATTTATTTCTACTTAATTGCCACCTGCAAAGTTTGTTACCTACTTTTAAAGTAGGTTTATTTAAAGTAGGAAAATTTATTTTCACTTTATATTGTCTAGTTTCAATTAGAAACACTTAAAATATAAAAAAACACAAAAAAAACAATACACAAAAAATTCACCAAGAAAAAATATTACTAACACCGCGTGAACAGTGGGTCGTTCGCGGAACACAAGCAACTTAGGACGTTTGTAACTACGCAGGTATTTAAGGAAACTTTTCGTATTTTTGGGTATTAATCCTTTTTACCACCTAGTTTTTTTAGGGGGAGTTGTCAAATTGTTCCATTGGCCTATTTCAATTGTACAGATACTTAAAATTTCAACTGTTCCTTAAAAGACCCATAGTTCACACGCAGGGTTAAATAATTCACCTTTTTGGGACCCACGCCGAAAAATCGATATTCTTTTGGAAGTACATAGTGTATACCACAAACACAAAAGCCTATAACCGTTTTTTTAAATATTTGTTTATTTTCGAGTTACAAATTTTTTAATAAAATTCCGTTCCGTAATAAAATTTTACACTTTTGGCTTTGGCAACTTCTGTACCATGTATCAGACACTTCAAGGGCTAGCCCAGAATTTTTTCAGATTTTTTTAAAGCCTAGAAAGCTTTGAAAACTATAGACTGTTCCCTAAAAGACCCAGTGTACGCACCGTGTTGTCAAATATATAGTGTACACTGTACACACGCGGGTTTAAAACTGTGTAATTTTTTTATTGTTGTTAAAAATGATCGTGTGCCTGAAAGGGTTAACATAGGAACATCCTAATATTTTTGTGAATAACTAACCGATTCCACATTAAAATTGGTATAGGAGCCCATTACATCATTTGTTTGTCTGTACAGTTAGGACTATAATTATGATTTAAAATAAATTATTGGGTATAGTAAAACTAATTAGGTAATTTGTTGATTAGACCTCGTAGATTATCGGGTATGAAATTATTTTAAATTGTTAAACAAGTGTAGGCTAGGTTTACATATTAATTTCTTATCAAACCGCGAACACCTTAGTTCATTATTTTACGTACATCAAGTTGTTTTGTGAAACCGTGGTCCAAAATTACTTAAAAATTTGGTCTAAAAATAAAAATGAGTTTTATGTATAAAGCCTTTGTCGTTTATGGTAAGTTTCCTAATTTTTTTAAATAAAGTGGTACCACAATTTTTACATTTTAGTGTCGATTTTAGTTGCATACCTCTCGTATTATATTTATTTGGACCACAAATCCGTTGTTCCCGTATTTGGAAGACATCGGAAAGGGGCCATATGCGAAATGATGATAATTTTCTCTGTAGCAATGATTATGTTATATCACTGCTTTGTTTTTTAATATGTGATTTTTTGTTACATTTGTACCGTACGTTTATATTTTAGACAAAAAATCTTAAATATAATTTTCATATCGTGATTAAAAATTATTTGCAATCATTTATAATAAATGGCCCATAAAAAATGTCAAATACGATTACGAAAAAGAACGCAGGACGTTTTATTACACCTACATATACAATAAATGATTCACTCTATATCAACGTTGAAGATAATACAAATTAAATTTTTGGTACTCAAAACTCCGTATAAGTTGGGACAAAAAATTAAGCTTATTACAACAAAAACTACTTACCGTTTTTGGAACCTCATCAAGCTCTCCATCATAAATTAAAATTTAACATATATTTTTACAAATAACAAAAAGCAAATTGTTGTAAAAAGGAACCATTACGAAAAACAAAACTTTTTTACACAAATTCAAAAGAATAACCCCAATGGTACACACAACTGGAGTTTCAAAAGGATACTGGCACGTTTTGGCGCGATGTAGAAAATTTTGCTTATTTTGAATTTTAATTCCAAGAACAATCGGCGCCTCTCCGTCGCAAATGTTGACCAAGGTGCTATGGGCAAGAGTAAATAAACTTCATGATGTTGAATATTATTTTACAAAAACAATCAGCTCAACAAATTTAGTAATTGAACTCTCAGTTCGTCATCATGGTTTGTTGTCTGGTTTGTTGTAACAAAAATTTTAGCTTTCAATATTATGAAAACCACCGACCAAAGCACAAACAACATTAAAGAAAATTTATCTTGAAATAAATAAATAAATCAGCGTGTCCGTTGAGATTTTAATCAAACGTTTTATATTTTACAATAAATTATTGCATAAATAAATTCTTATCGGGGTGTTCGTTTGAATTTCAATAAATTATTAGATTTTAAAAACAATAAACAAAGGTTGTACAGAATTAATTAGGTTATTTATGCAATCACATGACACTCAATAAATAAAAACTGCAATTTTTCATTAGGACATTTTGTATTTTTATTTGCATATTATAATTTTACTATGAATCCCAAATTTTACTATGAAAAATGTGTACATCCGTTGTATTTTATAACAAAGCATAGTACAGGTAGTGGCATAGCATCACACAGTGGCGTAGCTAAAGTTTCTGCCGCCCGGGGCGTTCCTTGAATTTGGGGCCCCGACTTCGCGAAAGTCACATAATTCGTCAAATTATTAAGTACACAGATGCCACGCTTAGAGAAACCTTAATCTCAGCATATTTTTGGCAATGTCCTTGGCTAGCTTATTGGAAAAAGAGAAAAAAAAAGTCAGACTGGTGAGCACTTGTTTAAAAAAAAATGAACGAGACGGCTAAAATTTACCCTAGGCAACGTGATTACTAGCTATTATATCCTCCGAATGAGATCTGCTATCCAAACCGCGAAATGCATGAATAAAAAATCAAGTTTCGCAAAGGCGAGAAATCTTTAAAAAACTTATTATGCACAGTTTGAAAAGCATCTTCTCACCAACCCACGCGTCTCAATCACATTTGCCCCATTATTTGATCCACCAATTCTGAACCGTTACAAAGAATAATGAAAGGTATTCTAATAATAACAGAAAGGAGATATATGATTATTTCTTTTCTTTTCCTATATCCATGATCGATAATATTCCAGAATTGCTCATCACAAACATTTTTCGCAGACGTAATAATTGATGAATCAAATGGATGAGATCGAAATATATAATAAGTTTAACAACGCGAAAATGGTAAAGTAAAGTACCTGGCAGAGACTACATAAATATGGAATTCACCAAGTACGGAGTAAACGAGGTACATATTTCGGTGCAAGACTGACATAAGTCAACTAGTGCTGGAGGTGTGAGATGAGAAGAAAATGCCCAAAAATGGGCAAAAACTTACAAAGTGATCTCTACATTAATTTACGGAAGAATGAAAGAATTCACCAAAAAAATAATAGATGCATACCATTCCAGTTTGGGTTCACCGAAGATGAATGCAAAACTGCAAAACAACCCATGGAAAAACAAATGAACTCAACATTGAACTTCACATGCTATTCATGGTCTGAAGAGGGGAAAATTATACAGGACGATGAAAATTGCTTCGCAACGAATTAAACCAATAAAGATGCTAATGGAAGACACCACGACGTACGTCAGAGCAGAAGAAGGCGAAACAAAGCAATTTGAAATAAACCGTGACGTAAAACGGCAGCACTTTTCAATATAGCTCTGGAGGAAACTTTAAATGAGCTGGATGTCAAGCCCCCCCCCCCAAAACAATCTTTTAGTATTTAATGTAGGCTTGATAAAGCCTACCCTCAGCTAGGTCAAGCCCCCCCCCCAAGTTAAAATCCTGGATCCGCTACTGAACTATAATATTTGTAATAAGCAACTGCTTCTTTCGTTACCCGTATTGCCATATTTTGACATGAGAACACAAAAAATTCCGCCTCTAAGAAGTACACCCGGGAGGACCGCCCCCCGCTCACGTCTAGGTACGCCACTGGCATCACGGAAACTTGAATCCCCTCTGGCGCCTCTTCCCCTAAAATCTCTTCCTGTCCAAATTTATATGAAGAAATATAAAAATTTCCTATATAATTATAATTTATAAGGCAGTGGCAGAGCTTCAGTTTTTTGCCTCCCCCCTCCCCCAACAGCAACGGTTGCGCAGAGCGCATACACTCTAAAGTCTCGAAACAGTTCCGGGCAAAATTGTAAAATAAATTGTATAATATTAAAATCTCCTAGAATAAGCAGAAGCACAATTCGAACAATACCACTAAAAATAAACTTGAAAATATTCAAATCACATAATCCTCCATTAATCATCTGTCGGACGGTATCATTATTTAAGTATTTTATGTGAGTCTTGGGTGAAGCTTCTCAGAGCCAGAAGAGGGTTAAAAATATTTTTGAAAAGCATTTTCATGTTCTTTTTGTATTAGAATAATGAGTAATTGAGTATTATATTAAAATCCATGAAAACTCGAATATGATTTAAACCCAGCATTTCTCAAATAACTCAAAAATGGTGAAAATATCTAAAATATTAATTATAAAATTTCGTCCGTTTTTTTTTATATTATATTTTTTGCCTCTTTAACATTTTTAATATCTCTCACCGTTTTCGCGTTATTCGAGAAAAACTGTGTTGGGTCATTTAAGAACAAGATTTAACATTTCATGGCTAATAAACTAGTGGAGAATTGGACCGGACCATGTTGATGGGGTCCGACTGCACCCTGGTTTTTTTGCTAATGTGCTTATTATTTCTAGAGCACATAAGTTTACCATTCCTTTTTTTATGATAGAATTTGTACATTTTGTCGGTCTCAGTTTGGTATCGTATCGACCTATTTATTTAGATAAAAATTTTTTGGAAAATTAAAATTTAAAGCAAAATAGGGAAAGGAATTTGATTATAGAACATGCAACATGCGATACCTATAACTAAAAAGTTTTAAATAAAATATTCTTTGCTGAAAACGTTTTTGTTGAAATAATAACAAATTTTTTTTAGATTGCAGAGTTACTCGCTGTTTACTTTTTATCCAATCGGAAGCTGGGGATATGAAGTACCATCAAAAATTGACTACTGAGTTACTAAGTAATTCAGATTTAATATATTAATTTAATAATTATTTAATAATTTTTATATAATAAATATTTTAATAATAAAAAAGAAAAATTAAAATAATCAACTGTTTATATCTGCGGTCGCCAACACACTGGTCTGCGGATGCAGTAGCGGCGTTAGGGTAGGGCGCGCCCGGGCGACCGCCCAGGGGCGCCAGCTCATAGGGGCGCCCAAGGCGCCCCTTCATGTCTGGCTTCCCGTCTCGCCGGTTAAAAAAAAAGGAAATGGCAGAGCCGCGAGGGTATGAAGCGGCTGGCTGTGGGAAGTGCGTCTTCCGCGTAATCCAATAATTGCATCTGTGGCGGATTATATCGAAGTCTTAAAATTACATATAGCCAATTATTATCGGATTATCCATTTAAATCAATCGAATTAAAAGCGCGGGTTTTAAAAGCGCCATTTTAACAGCAAAGGACTTGGCGGAAGAACTTGAAATTAAACCTATATTTAAAGCCACAACAAGAACAAGACGCGTTAAACGCCAAGCTGGTGAAGCTGCCCGCGATGAGCCTATTACTGATCCAGAAAAGAAATTTGAAGTTGAAATTTGAAGTTGAATTTTTCAACTGCCTTTTGGACACCACCTTAAATTCTCTCGATGAAAGATTTGAACAGTTAAATGACTACTCAGAATATTAGTCTTTTTTGTATAATATAAAAAAAATTCCAGAAAAACCAGATCTTCTCAAACTCTGTGGTGATCTCCAATTAAAATTGACTAGAGGCTCGCAATCAGATATAGATGGTTATGTGTTGTGTGATGAACTCATAAGCCTAAAATCCTTTTTGCCTGATGAAGATGATGTTACTCCTGGATATATTTTAAATTTCATTAAAGATCGCAACATACAAGAATTATATCCATATATATGGATAGCATTAAGAATATTAATTACTATACCTGTAACAGTAGCGAGTGGGGAAAGGAGTTTTTCTAAGCTTAAGCTGATAAAAACTTATCTGAGATCAACAATAAGTCAATCGAGGTTGACAAACTTGGCAACTTTGTCAATCGAAAATGAAATGGCAGCAAACATAGACTTCGATGCTTTAATAAGACAGTTTGTGGATAAAAAGGCTAGAAAAGTAAAATTTTTTTAAAAATAAAGTTTAATTAAAATTAATGTTTGTTTTTTTAATTTTTGTCTTTGATTTTTTTTGTTTAATTTAAACGTTTAAAAAAAAGTTTATTTGGAGAGTAGACAGGGGTGAGGGGGGCGCCCGTAGAAATCTCGCCCAGGGGCGCCGGCAATGCTAAAACCGGCACTGTGCGGATGATTAATGGTTAGCGAGAAAATTTTGCTGGTCCACGGGGAAAAGAGTAGTTACTTTTCACTACTGTTTACGCTTTTAAAAAATTATGTTAGTGAAAGTCATAGATTATGGCAGCGGGAATCTCATTAATTTATTCGTGCGCGTCAGTGGTAGATGGATAATCGATAAAATCCGTGAAGACTTGTATATTTTTACTATTTTTGGATCCACTGCAGTGGATGAATATTTTAAACCTGAAGTGACTTCCTTCTACGATAAACACAAAATTTATATTTTTTAACACAACAAAAACGTCTCGTAACGGGTCCGGAATCTTTTAAAGCAATAAATCATTCTATCGACAATAGATACTAAAAAACAAAAATGATTTGAACATAAAAGGGGATCTAAAGGGTAGAATACTAATTTTGATAGATTTACTAATAAGCAAACAACTTTAAAATATTTAGGGTTGAATTTGAATTATGTACTTAGTTTGAGGCATACCGTACCATCAAAACACAACAAAACAATTACACAATTGCGTACTTTTTCTGCACCATTGCATTGTTTGAATTAGTAACAAATATTTCTCTCTGTGTACAGGGAGAAAAGTGGTCACTTACCAACCTGAGGATACCTATACGATAAAAAAAATTTTTAATTATTTAAAAGTGCATTTGATAAAATTATTAATTATTTACTATATTAATTTGTCAGTGATTGTGAATAAAATAATATTATGCATACCTAGGTGTCAAGCTTAGTATTCTGATGTAATACAGCATTTTCCATCTCATCACGTTAATTAATTAATAATTATTGAATGGTGGAAATTGTATTATGATTTCGCTGCTTATTCCGCCCCGCACGGTGCCGACTGTTGCAGCCGCCCACTTTGCATCATAGCACGACACGGTTCAACTATTCGAAAACCAAAATTTTTGTTTTTTCAAAAAATACTTTGAACTATTTTTTTGTAAAAGATTTTCAGTTCTAGAATAAATTTTCTTAAGTACAATTCGTTATTTTTATAACTAACATTTTTTGTTTTTAGTTTTAAAATGTGCGTTTATTCAAAAATTCCATACAAAAACTGCCCAATTAAAGTTGGTTTAGCTATATATAAATGTGTAAATATAATAATGGAATTTGAAATATTTTCAAAATTGTAGAAAAAATAAGGCGGATCTGAAAAGGAAAAAATGTGCTCGTAAGAAGTGCAGATTGCGGTTCTGTTGAAGGCAATGAAGCAGTCATGCACACAGCCACCGTTCTGGTAGATACAGGTAAAGGTATGCACCAAGCCTTGCTGGTTGCCACTATTCACGGTATCGACTACACTTTAAGTTTTAGGATTTTAACAAAGCAAGTCGTTCTTCGTTCTTTCGTGAAGTCGAAGTGTGTCATGAGCGCTACGCTTCTTGCGCTCACGCTGTTTTCTGCAGCTGTGTTTTAGTATCATAAAAACAATGGATTACTGGATATTTAGGACAAAAACTTATCAGGTTAGTCGTATTTTTTATGTATTTAATAATTTTAGTTAAAATTTTCGCAATTAAACATCAGTTATTGGTATGTCAAAATGTCGACGACCTTACATCTATAGTAGAATGTACCTGAATAATTTTTAAAACTAGGTGCTTCGAATTTTGAACCAATTTGTCCAATTCTTCCAAACTTCTTGAAATTTTAAAATCAATTTCCTTTCTGTTCGAAAGTTCAATATTTGCAAAATTGATATAAAGAAATAATAAAATTATGAAGAAATATGCCAAGCCTTCATCATGTGACTGATGCAGGAATGCTGTACGAATCCGAGCGGTTCTACATGTCACAATTATTGCAAAACTGTCGAAAAAGTAAATTATTACCATTTTAATTAAAATTTATAGAAATATCTGACTACATTTTCTGTTAGAATTCAAACGCTACCCACTTTATTTCTTTCCAAATTTTCAAAATTGTAATATTTCCAGATAAGGAAAATTTAAATGTTTTTGCTTCCTCAAGAAACCTCATTTAATTTTTTAATATAGAGATCCTGTTCCTTTTGAATAACTATGTTTTCATTCAAGTTCTTGAGAAAAAAAAACTTAAGTAATAATACAGAAAAACCAGTGGCGTAACTACTTACGTTAAGATAGGGACTCTCGGCAATTGGATGTTTATTGTTCAGTAATCCTAACAGTGGTGATGTAGAAAATTTTAAGTTAATTTGGATATCGGATATCTTTAAAAACACAACTTGTAGCAATAATCCAGTATTAAGTAACTTATGCATGGAAATACATAACTCTAAAATGAAATTTTATTTACTTACACCTTTCACTTTAGTATCAGAAAAAAGGCCTTAAATTTTCTATAACAGATTCAAATTGGAACATGGGAAAATTTGTCAAGAAAGGTCCCATAAATCACAATATTTTAAATTGACCATTTCCTGTACATCCTATACCCAAAATAGGTCATACCGAAATTTAAGTAGATGAAATTCTCCGTGAAAGAATAAAAAAAATTATTGTTTTTCTATGTAGTTTCCGAGATATAGCCGGTTACAAATCCCCCTAAATTATTAAATTTTTGAAAATATCTCATTTTTGGTGAGATATTATAAGATCTTATAATTTAACATTACCTAAAGTGTAGAAAACAAAATTTTTTGCAAAAAGCTATTTTAAAAAAATAAACTTGACATTTTCATAAAAAATTAGGTTTTTTCAAAAGCTGTATGCCATTTCTTTTTTTTTCTTTTTCTGTACATAAATTTAGTTTTCTACCCTTTAGATAATGTTAACATTGCGACTGAGATGCACTGAAATTGAGTTATTCAAATGTGGATCGAGGAAAAATTAATGTAGTGGTAAATTAGGCTGGGAGGGGGTAAATATAAATTTTTGTATAAGAATTTAGGTATATTTTTCAAATTTTAACCAAATGTAGTAGATTTTATTGGTTTTAGATGGATTATCATGGAGGGGGGCATATGCAAAAATTTAATAGGTGACAAAAAAGAGTCACAAAAAAGATTGAGTTTGAAAACTTACTCCTCGAGCTCTATTATAGCTACAAAATTATTTTATACATAGATTTACAGATAATTTAGTCTTGTTTCACTTATCGGTAGACCACTTTTGCATTAGATGAACAGAAAAAAATCCTACATTGAAAACTGAAAATACAATTTTTTCTAGAACCATAATAATTTTTAATGAGTGAATGACAAAATCTCGGGTCTCTGACCAACCACTTGCCTTTCGTACCCTGATTAGTTCGTTCATTTATACCAATTTAAAATCCATATTTTTTTGATGAATGAGATATGCAATCTGATTGGTCCATTGGTACTGAATTTTAGGTTGGTATTCAATTTTCAACCAATCCCGATATTTTGATGAGTGAGTGAGAACTCTTGGCTTTATTGTTTTATTTTATGTAGAAGATTACTTTTTTATTGTTTTAATATTATTTTATATTTATTAAGTGTGGCTGCGCGAAAAATTACCTTACTCAAGTACCAGTTTGAGTCACCCAGGGTGAGTTTCAGCTGACCACTTCATTTTATATAGGATTTTTAAGGCAGATTACCTCGATGGTTTGCCAGCATTGCCTGCCTAGGGAGGACGATTAGAACAAAGTTCTTGCTCTACTCGGGCTCAAACTAAGGAGCTCTGCTTAGTAGTCGACGCACTTAAGCACCAGATCGTAACCGTCCTGTATAGCAATACAGGGTTTTATTTTTCGTTTTCTTTTTTGTTTTTGATATAAAATAATAAAGTTTTTCAGTTGGCACTGAAATTCTGAAGCTGGTATCGAAACTTCATTTAAGAGGGACATTTCGAAAACGTAGGTAAACAGATGGCACGTCTTTGGTACCGATTTTTGGTGACAGTTTTTAGTGTCGTTTTTGGGAATTAACGATCGTAAAAACACGTTTCATGTTAAAAATTTCGAGTTATTACAACGCAGACTTCACTACGCAACGATTGGACTACAATGTAAACAAGTTTATCTGATAAAATATTTTTCCGTGTAATACACTTGACATGCTGAGAATTTAATGATCATTTAGGTTAGAGTGACTATTTGTTCCGTTTTTCAGCTTCGTGTCCCGTTCGGAGAAATTTAGAACGGGACGTGAATTCTCCCGTTTTTTTAAAATTGGTTAAAAGTACGTGGAAAAACTTAAACAGAGCCAGAGTTCAATGTTGTTGGACCCCCCCCCCGCAATTATCTTGAATTGCGTTTTTTAATTTTACAAATTTGGTTTCACTATATTAATGCATACTTATTGGCTTAAATATAATTTTAAATAATCATTTTTAGGAATGATCATTAAACTCGCGTTATATCGAGAATATAAGCTCTGATTTGTATAATTAAGCCTTATAGGATGCAGTAGCTGCATAGTGGTTGAATGACCAAAAAAATATGTTTTTCAATTTTTGGGCTCATTTAAGTAGTTAAAACCTCAATGAACATTAATCAGATAGTTTTTATACTAAAAATTTTTTAAATAAATTAATTTAATGTTGATAATACCCCAGAATAAAATTTAATTGGTTATGCTTTCTTTTTAAATGGGTTGTCGATTTGCTTTATCGACAATTATTATATTAAAATAAAAAACAAGTGTGGTTGGGTAATGTAAGGGTTTCTAGCAGGTATTTGGAGCTGAATTAGAAATTTATAAATTTTTTCTTTCCTCATCATCAGCTCTTCAGTTGGTTGCTTAAATTGGATTGGGGAATGCCTGTAACCCTGTTTTTGATAGTTGATGGTGGTAATTATCAATGTGGGGAGACCGCCTGCTTTACTCTATAAGTGCCTTCCAAAGCACGGAGACGGTCATATGAAAGTTTTGGACTTGCCCCGAATTCTAACCAGCACCAGCAAGCAGTAAATGTTTGATTAACTTTGTAAGCTAATGACCATTTCTGGTTTCCTAAAACTTGAAAATAAATCATTGTGTGGCTGTGCACTGCAAAAGCCACATCATAAAATAGACAATAAGAAAATGCTGTCTATTAGGAAATCAACCCGATTTATTCATTTAAAAACTTTTGTTCCAATTCACCCCCATCGTCCCGATTCACCCCGATTAACGGTACATGATTTATTTATTTAATAAATTACACAATAAATGCACATCATGGCATTAAGATTACAGTGGCATAGAAAATCTACTTGTAAGCTATTTAAATATTTAATAACGTGTATAATGGCGGCTGTTACGTGGAGGGCGATGGGGTTGCCACCAATGCATACTTATTGCTAACTCAAATAATATTTTTTATACGTTCGAGACCATATAAGTTACTTACTTGACCGTAACTTAAAATTGATCAGTTTACGTTTTAATTTTTTCGAAAGGATATCTTAGGCAATCCAGCAGAAAATCTCGTAAAAGGAAATCTAGAATTATTTAGTTTTGTTGTGTTTTGTATTTTTTGTGTACTAAATTTTGTTTTAATGATTGTTGTATTGTTGTAGGAGTATTTAAAGATATGAATGATCCATCAAAATTGTTGGAACGACTATCTCCTCGGCCTATGGTGTGCCCATTAGTTCACTTGGGACGTAGTTCAACACATTCCGAACAAACCAATTCTTCACATCACACCCACAACTCTGATTATGGATTTAATTATCGTTCAAAATACATTCTTTCAGCTAATACTGCTAAATCGGAAAGGAGAGCCAACCAGTTACGGTTAGAAAATGATTTCATGCAAAGGGAAGGGTCAGAATCAAACTACATGCATGAACAATATTATCATAAACATTCGTACCTAAACAATGCCAACTCTGAGACTACCAAAAAATTTGAAGAAAATTCCACCAATTCTTTAAATTCTCTCGGTTTGTCTTCCTTGTCGTTTGATAAAATCTACTTAGATAACAGACAAGACATGAATCAATCGATTCCTCATCCGAATCAAACGAACGAAACAAATTATTTATTAAATAGCTTCTCAAGATTAGGAAAATCTAGTCCAAGTTTAGATCAAGGATATCATACTTTAGTTTCACCTAGTCCTGGACCAGTAACATCCACGTTATGGAACGATGGCAACATCTACAAAGGAAAGAAGTTCCAGAATAAAAATAATTCCTTCGATAAGTTGTCCGATGAGCTTGTTACAAGAATATTTTCTTTTTTGACAAGTTTGGATTTAAGTGTTTGTGCAAGGGTGTGCAGACGATTTGATGCAGTTGCGTGGACGCCTGCTCTCTGGCAGACGATAACTCTTGAGAATGAACATATTAGTGGGGATAGAGCTATAAGAGGAGTTTTACGACAATTATGTGGGCAAGGAAGAACGGGGGCTTGTCCCAGTGTGGAAAAAGTTCATCTAACAGACGGTGCTAAACTTTCGGATCGAGGCCTAATGCTACTTGCGCGGAGGTGTCCGGAGTTGACCCATTTGCAAATACAAGGAAGTACGGAGGTGACTAACAACGGTTTGTTAGAAATAGCTACTAGATGCCATAATTTACAACACTTAGATGTAACAGGATGTGTGCAAATATCTTGCATTAGTGTTACTGCAGGTCCAGAACCGCCTAGGAAATTACAATTGCAATATTTAGATTTAACAGATTGTCCAGTGTTACAAGACAACGGACTTAGGGTTATTGTTCGTAACTGTCCACAACTTGCTTATCTGTACCTCCGCAGATGTATTCAAATAACAGGTGAGGGATTTTTGATTTCTAATTTTAGAATTTTTTTGACATTGTGGTTTTTTAGATGCTGGTTTGAAATTTGTTCCAAGTTTTTGTTGTGGATTGAGAGAACTAAGTGTTAGCGACTGTTCTAATATAACGGACTTTGGTTTGTACGAATTAGCTAAGTTAGGTGCCAATTTACGTTACCTTTCTGTAGCCAAGTGTGATCAAGTTAGTGATGCAGGTTTAAAAGTGGTTGCTAAAAGATGTTACAAACTAAGATACTTAAATGTAAGAGGTTGTGAAGCTGTCTCCGATGATGCCATTACAGTTTTAGCTCGATCATGTACCAGATTACGTGCCTTAGATATTGGTAAATGCGACGTTAGCGATGCCGGACTTCGCGCGCTTGCCGAAAGTTGCCCTAATTTAAAGAAACTTAGTTTAAGAAATTGTGATCTGGTAACTGATCGAGGAGTACAATGCATAGCTTATTATTGTCGAGGACTTCAGCAATTAAACATTCAAGACTGCCAAATTTCGTTGGAGGGTTATAGAGCTGTAAAGAAATATTGTAAAAGATGTGTTATTGAGCATACTAACCCAGGATTCTTTTAATGTAATTTACCTAGTTAAATTTTTGCCCAACGGGAGTTGGGCGCAGAATACGATAAGGCGCTACACAAAGATGTGTGATAGGCATTATAATATGTAAGACTAGTCCAAACTAAAATGTTATTCATAACAAAATTATTACAAATTAATTCTTTAAACAAAATTTACTTACATTTTCAGAAATATCAAATTTACAAATTTTGAAAAAAATTTTCAACAAAAATGTGTATTCCAATCTAACAAAGTGGAAACGGAGTAGTCCTATTTTTCCTGAAATAATAGGTCCAGATATCCAGAAAACTCGAGAAAATTGAGTTTTTAATTTTTTTTTTAATTTAAATTTAATTATAATTTAATAATTAAATAATAATTTAAAAAAAATTTTTTACTCTGGATCTTCCTTGTAAATGAAATCAATGTGGGTTGACTGCGTCAGTCGAAATAGTGAGGAATAAACATGTCTGAAGTTTAAAAACTTTATTTAGTGATTTTTAACAAAATGTGATATCAGAAAAAACATGAAAAGTTTTAAAAAAATTATAATTGTTATTTGATCATGGGAATCTTTGGTTGAACACGCAGATTTCAAGTTTTACTTCATTGGGTTCAATTTCTAGTCGTTTTTTTGTTTTTTGAGATTCTAAAATAAAAAATTTTGTTTTATTTTGTTAAAACTTTCTATTTAATTAAAAAAAATTGTTTAGATATTCATCCATGGTTGTATTGAAACCCTGGAATAAAGGTTTTTCTTATTGGACTATGGAGTGACTCTTAACCTAGTCTAATTTTAAGAATGGGATGTTAATTAAGAATCGTTTTATATGATTATATATTTATAAATATTAGCGTTATTAAGTATTTATTATTGTGTATATTTGTATATGCTCTTATATTATTCATATTAAATTTATTATTTTCAAAAGTTTAGATTGGCTTAGCACTTTCAAATAACTTGACTTGATCGTAAAATAAATCGTAGTCGTAAATGGAATGCGGTACAATCAAATTTTAAAATAATTTGGGCAAATTATTTGATAGTGTAAAGCCAGTCTTATGTTTTCTCTCTCTGTAGGTCCATAGTGCTTTAAACTAAAAGTTTTGTATTTTAGATCTAACAAGGGGATGCACGACTTGGACTTCGTATAGTTGTAGTACCCTCTAATCGTCAAAGATTGTTCAATTAAAAAGGCGCACTAACCAATAATATTATAGTTTATAATTATTAATTTCTAATAATTACATTTTAAAAATACTGAAAATATTAGCCACAGGTAAAAGCGCACCCAGGGTTTTTTGGATGCTATGCAAGCATGCTACTACTGGGCTACCGCACTGTTAATATTTGAAAAGAAATTTCTAATATATACACTGCACTAAAAATGTTTAGAGTTTTTTTCTCGAAATTGACTGGCTAGTGCACTTTCTTACTTTAACAATCGATGACTGTGAGGAATTACTACAACCTGACAAAGTCCCATTTCAAAGTCAATTTCCTAAGTCCCAAGATGGTCGCAGCCTACCGACCAAACTAAACTAAACCGAAATCCCTGGTTCGATCTCGGGCGAAGTGAAAACTAGATTTTGACCGTCTTTCCTTGACAGGCAATGGCAAGAAGAAGAATAAGTGGTCACTATGATCTCACATAGAGCGAAGAACTCTGTGAGAGACCCTCCTCTTGTCAGTGTTCTGGGTTTGGATTTGGGTGGTTCTAAAAAATTATATATAGTACCTTGGTTTAGAATTAATATTATTTATTTTATATTTTTTTTTTATAGTTTGCTCAACTTATTAACTCTAGATTGCCAATCTTTGTTGGAGTTTGTTATATCCACCTTTTACAAACAATATTACCCATATTGGCAATCTAGGTTTAATTAATTATTATTATTTAATAACATTACATTCTGTAGAATAAAGTTGCCCTTGGGACTAAAGATTTGTTTATGTCAAACGCCAAATACGCACATAAACGCTTCTACAGAAATTCAATTTCTTGCAGTGCTTACGTCGGCGTTTGACATAAATCAACCTTTACAAAATCCTTTTCTAGAGGGGGGGATTAGTCCTCTTCTTATTCTTAAGGTGCCGTCTTAGGAGACGGACTAGATCTTCACTAGGGTCATAGGGTGAAGTTTGGCAACAATAACCAAAAACATTGTCTTCGACCCGGTCCTCTTCAGCCCTGCATTATCAGTTGGAATAGGAAATAGCTGTTATGACGCATTATATGTCCCAGATATACGGCCTTTCCCTTCTTAACTGTGATTAGTAATTTTCTTTCTCTTTCCATTCTTTGCAGTACCTTGCAGGCCCGTAGCCAGACCGAAAGTAAAGGTAGGGCAAATGGATAGTAAGCTTGGGCAATTTTTCGCGCCGCAGGCGAAAATTCCCTGAAATTTCAAGGTCAACGTGATTTAAGAAAAGTTATAAAATTTATTATTTTCGTATTATAGCACAGCCGCGCGCAAGCATAAAAATAGCATTTTGATTACGATATTCATTTCACCTTATCGTAGTAGAGCACAAGGAAAAGATATAAAATAAACGCTTATTGAAAGGAAAGATCACCCTGGTGGAAATATTTCTCTGAAAACTCTGAATTAGATTTTTGCAGAGTTTCTCGGAGTTTGTAAGACTTCTGCAGACTTTGTTTTACTTTTTCAGAGAAATATTTCCACCAGGGCATCTATAACTTTGATGGCCACTGAGATAGGTCTCGCTGTCGCTCGTATAAGTGTATGTTGGTAGATACTGTGTTTTTTAAATTCTACGAATTGCATTTGTATGCATAGACCGACTTAAAATTTAAAATAATTCTTATACAAAAAGGACCAACGTGGAATGAATGGGGAAATTTTCTTTTAATTTGTTGTTGCATATTTTTATTTTAAAAGGTCGGGCAAAATCCTTAAAAGGTCGGGCGTTGCCCTACCTTGTCACCCCCTGGCTACGGGCCTGGTACCTTGCTGTTCGTCACATGCTCTGTCCGTGATATTTTCAACATCATCCGGAAGACCCACATCTCAAACGCCTCCAGCCGGTTCATAGAGCTGACCTTCAGCATCCACGCCTCCATTCTATAAAGCAGGACCGACCGTATGTAACACCTTACAAAGTTATATCTCACCTCCAGTGCAAGTTCCGTATTGCACAGTAGATTTCACATCTTCATAATCGTTAATCTTGCTTGCTCGATCCTGGCAAGTATTTCTGTATCCAAGTCTATCCTATTTGTCAGCCAGCATCTCAGTTTCTTACAAATTTCTATCACAAATTCGTTATTTGCAATCATTTATATCCATCTTCTTGAAATCTTCCATTGTGCAGTTCCATCATCTTATTTTGGGTTTTCCCTTACAGTGGCGTAGCGTGGATTTATGGTACCCGGGGCAAACCTTAAATTTGCCCCCCCCCCAAATGTTCGCAAAAAAAGTTTTACTGTAGCTACGAAAGCCCGTAGACGCACGCACTCAAGCTTAAACTCTTCTCTGTCAATATCTTGAGGAGCTTAGTCGGGGTTGCATTCTTCATCATCGGCGCCCAATATTATTGAAGACCTTAGGAAGGCATATTTTTCGGCGTATTTCTGAAGCTGCTGAAATCTATCTTGAATTTCAGCAGTTAGTCTATCTAACGAAGAAATTATTTTTTGCCTTAAATCGACTTCGGGCGATAAACAGGAGTCTGCACTTCCGTCGCCAAAAATGTGTCTCTTCTTAATTTGTCTTGGAGGTTCACTAGAAATGCCAAGTTCTTTCCACAAGCTTCTGGCGTAACTTAAAGCCTCGTCTACGGATGCCTCTCGGTTCCTTATTCCATATTATTAAATTTCTTATATATAATATATATGAAATAGGGGGACTCCATATGAAATCAACCAAAAATCAAGTTTTCAAATTCATCATCATAGATTTCTTTGAAACTTTGGTTAATTATACTTTTTAACATTCTGAGTTCAAATATAATTTTTTTTAAATTCTAACTCTTATAGTTTTCGAGTTATTTAATTTTAAAAAATCGCAAAAACCCATGATTGATGAAACCCAGAAGACCATGATCCCATTATGGCCCCTTTGAAATTTTTATGAAGTATTCACCAAGTCGTCATTATAAATATATTTTATTTTTATAATTTTCAAAAAAAAACACTAACTTAAAAAAATTTTCAAAAAAATTTTTTGAAGTTTTCAAAAAAATTTATTTTTGTTAGAAAATGGTCAAGATTCGTATCAAATTAAAGCCCTTTAAATACTCATTAAAATAAATTATTACACAACTATGTAGGACTTGTAGAACGGAAGTTAGAACATTTTGTATCGTTGGATGTTAAAGAGTATAATAATTAACCAGAGTTTCAAATAAATCTGTGATGGTCAATTTGAGTGACTTGTTGATTTGACCCAATAGTCATTACCGCAATTTACCAACTTTTTATTATCAATTCTTTTATTTTCTATCTATCCATCATCAGCACGGCCGTTCCCTGCCCCCCCCCCCCAGACGTGCCGCCCGGGGCATTTTCCCCCCTACGCTATGCCACTGTTCCCTTACATCTTCCATCATCTGGCTTCCATATCGTCAACAGTTGTGTGGTTTCTTTATCATCTTTTCTCATTATGTCCAATGATAGCTATCCAAAATAATAGCTTCCCATGAAGTGTTTTTATGTTATCAAGTATTTTTGGGCATAAATTGCACTTGAAAATGTTCTAAATCTTCTAAATTCGGCTATAATGAACAAAATTCAATTAAAATAAATGTATGATAAGCTGTTAGCGATTACACTACTAGAAGTCAACAAGTGAGGTCGGTTCCGCCCACTAAAACTCATTACTACTGCATCTATTTACATCGGGCACACATACCGTCAATAGAACGAGCAGTTTAATTGTTTAATTTTAATGTCATCTTTTAAATTCTACAAGAATTTTTCTTTTTTTTTTTGGTCACAAGACCAATTTTTGTACACTAGATTTCTTTTACAAAATTTCCTTTTGTATTGCCTTAAGATTTCCTTTAGAAAAATTTAAAATAAAAAAGCTTTTCCAGGAAATTTCAAAAATATCGTCCAGGGTCGTTCATAAATTAAGTCATGTAATTTTAAGCATTTTTTACCCCTTCTCCCCATCGTCACACTTTATCACAAAAACTTAAACCCTCTCCAAAGTTACGTCACGCATCCATGCACCCCCTTCAAACAAAAAACCACAATGAAAAACACAAAGCAGCAAACTACCAATAAATAAAAAATATTAATTTCAAAAATTCACATTTTAAAATATTTAATTTTTTAATTTAAGTGAGCTCATAAAGTTTAGAACTAATTCTATAAAAAATTTTAGAGGAATTTTCTTCAAATCAACCTTATGTTTTTAAATTACACTTCTTTTTGCCATTGACATTTTATTATTGTGTTTTGTTTTTGAGTTGTCATCATCGTAAATTTTTTTAAATAGCAACCTTTATTTCTCTTTACAGATTTGGGATAGAGCACAATTTTAAAATTAAAAAATTAAGAAAATCTTTCAATAAAGCAGCCTTTACAAGCGGGCATGTTAACACAAAAGTAGAAAAGAGATCACTAGAGCTTTTGTTAAATTCAGCGAAATCGGCATAAACTGATTCCTGGCCTAACTACAATCAAACTTGATCTTGTGACTAAACGGAGTTCTACATTTAAACGTGAAATCCGAAGCACGGCACATTGATTGATAATAACGGGAATTTAAATTTTTTTTACTAGGTACTAAATTTCCTTTATCAACCACCTCTATAAAAAAAATCAGGTTCTACCGAGATTTGAACTCGGATCGCTGGATTCAAAGTCCAGAGTGCTAACCATTACACCATAGAACCGTTCATGATATCGAATTTTGTTGCTATAAGCAAGCAAAGAAAATGTATCCAGCGGCGTCAATTTAAATTTTGCTATGGGGGGCTGCCAATTTAATTTTGTTTTTTTTTTAAATCATTTTAATGCTTATTGACCTACTGTTTGTAAATTACTTTTTCCTTTTCTACTACTACACACATTGTTACTCTTAAGGCACGGGGGCCACAGTTACAGTAAAAAAAAAAGGGTTTAGAACAAAAATTTCTTGTACCAAAAGAAAATCTTGAACTTTTCGTAGCAAACTAGTAAAATTGAAAATTATAAACGGAGGTGCGGATACAGGATTTCGCTTAGGGTGAGGGGGAAGAGAGGGGAACTTCTGTTAGATTTTATTTACCTTCCAGAAAATATTTGCACCCATTACCTCTCTTCCCCCCTGTATAGACGAGCCACAAAATGTACATTTGCTTCGTAAAAATGCTATTCTTACTTAAATGTAAAAAATTATTATTAAAAATTAATTAACATTACTTTTACTGCCGGCGGCGGTTCATACTAAAATAGTAATTTACCACCGGCGTATCTAAAAGTAAATTAGTGCTGTTTGTTGTCAGTACCCCAAGCGGAAATAAAACTTTACTTTTCTTTGGAGGAAGAAAAGGTTTAAAAAAATGTGCATTATATCTTCTGTTTTTTGATACTACATCGTACCCATAATTTCCAACATCTACACCATATTTCACCTAGAACTCGGAAACATTTCCTTACATCTCCTGCCCCATGTACACCATATCTCTCCTTGACTTACTTCTCGGGGGATGAGGGAGAAAAAAAGATTTTTCTTCTAAAACCTAGTTTTTTTTAAACATGAGGTTCCATATAGCAACAAAAAAAAGCACTTAGAACTTCTAGTGGAGTACATTGAATGCTAGATTTGCATATCGTAGTCGCAGGTTCGATCCTCGACCAAATATGATAACTTATAAATATAAAATTTTATTAATTGAAAATTTAATATAAAACACGGCTTTTTGCCAAAGATGGCCGTAAGAAGTAGCAAGAAAATTTATGTCTCCTAAAATTATTTGAGATTTTAGTTTATGAAGATTTTTATCTGAGAATAAATTAATTTTTTTACGGAAGTGATTTTTAATTCACTTAAAAAAAAATTTATCATTGAACCAAGTTGAGTTATACTATTTGAATTGAATATTTTGAAAAAAATTTGGATACTGATAATCTGATTTGAATAATTGGAGATTTAATAGATTGATAAACTGAAAACTATAATTAGTTTGTATAAAAAATTCTTAATTTTGAAATTAAAACTTTGGAGTTAAAGTGAATTAGGTTTGATAACAGAAGAGTGGTCGAGTTTTTGCTCAAACGTGCGGAAATTTAAACTGAGGATGCAAAGAACTGAAGAACTTTTCATTTAATTTTTTTTGTCCCCTCCCCCCCGATTTACACAGCAATATGGAAATTTGACTTGCTGGGGTCTGCTGAAAATTATTTCCAAAAAATATCTGCCTGTATAAATTTTGTGTACGCTTTAACTCAAAAACTAATAAGAATTTTTAACTAAAAGTTTGTATTAAGGAATAAACTAAACAAAGTTTTAACTACACTGTTATTTGTATAATAAGCAATAAAAATAAATCAATAAACTTAAAAACGGAGTTTAAATCTAGTTTAGTTGATTTTGGGTTTCAATTTTGATTTTAGGACTCAAACTGTCATAAGAATTTTTCTTTTTAACACTATTAATAGTTTCCCTCCCAGGTTTCAGATACAAAAAGTTTGCTTGCTAACGAGTAGCTGTTGGGTTTGTTCCTCTACAAGTCTACATACAATTCAAAACAATTCTTATCTAGATTATTGTCTCCGCTGAGACGGCTCAGGCTATTTCATAAATTAGCATCTAAGTTTCGGATGCCTATCCAATTAAAACAAATACATGTTCTGAAACAAGGATAAGTGTTAGCGTTTGTCAGATATAACATAGTCGTAAGAAATCCAGGTTCAAAATATAGGTATTATTCATAATACATGGATTAGATTTTGACAATTTAAATCTTGCAATTGCTAAAGCCATCTTTGGTTTGGATCACACAATAAATCAAGGAGAGCCTTTTTTGTTTTATAATATTATAAAATACAAGTAAGCACTGTATTATAATTAAAAGGCTCACCATGGGCTCTGGACCAGTAAACGTCAACAATACTATTGTTGATAATAACACTCAACACATCCAACTTGTTTTGTTTATAAGCATTATATTATCATATTCTATCGGGGTCACCAATTTAACAAAAAATAAGCCTGATTAAATTTCTAATACTTATTTATCCCCCCCCCCGTCTCATTTACCCTCTGTGAACTTCGTCTGAATCCGCCCTTGAATGATAAGTAAGCTATTTATGATTTTTGTTGTTTTGGCAAGCAGATTGGAGTAGAATTTTTCCAGTTTTTGATTTAAATCTAAATGCACCCACCCCAACATGACAAAATGAGTAAGTATTCAGCAAAAGAAGTTTACTACATTTTTTTTTTGAAAAAATTGAAAACTATTAACTTATTATTTATTGATACGAGTCATTTAAATATATAATTTTTCATATAAAATATAAAGAAATTAATTACACTTTAAACAAAAAGAAATTGTTATCTATTTTTTATAAATTAAAAAGTATATTCAATGCTTTACAAAAAATTGTCAATTTATTTGAATAAACTTGAAACATATATTATCAACCTTTTTAAAATATCACATCTTCAGACGTTTTTATTTTTAGGAAATAATTAGTACGAGGTTGAGATATTTTAGTTTTCTTGATGTGTAAAATTTATATCAAGTGTCTGTAATTATGTGTAAATTTAAGCAGATACTCACATCAATTATATTTTCTAGTAAAAAATAGATAACTGGTAGAAATGTTATAATTTCCAATTGTGTTATAAAAAAACAAATGCACTTAAATTAGAGAGGTGGAATTACACTTCAGTCTTGTGCATAAAATTGGGCGCATTCCCCAGTATATACAGTAAGTCACATTTTTAAGTAATAATTTTAGAGTGACTAATTTAATAGAATGTATGAATTAAGTAATAAATAAAATATCCAGATTGAACGATACAAAATAAGACTTGGATAAACAAAACATTTAACAAGATAACAATCAATCACTAATAATTTCATTAGTTTTCATCGTAATCCATAGGATTAGCTAGATAGTGACTCTTCCATTCATTGTGCTCTTCTTTATAGAACACAAGTGGAATAACAAAAACAGAAATATCATCCACCGATGATTGTTTACCGCATTTTAATTGCCAAGAATGCTCAACTAAATTACCTTTAGCATATCCAACTAAACATGTTGCAGCACTAACATAGCGTTCTTTTTCATTAAACATATCTAAAGCTTTGCTACAAATTTCTGATGCCTTACTACCATTTACTACATCCCATAATCCATCAGTTCCCATCACTAACACTTCATCCTTTTCAGTCCTATCAAGACGATGCACTTGAACTTCCGGGTGAGGAGATAAAAATGGTTTTATGGGTGTCTTTTGATAAACTGCAACCAAATCGTGGTCACCAAAACCTCTAGTAACACCAATAGTACCCATTACACGACTCTAAAACACCAGCTTTTAAAAAAACATACAATAAAAAATTTACTTCTAACCCTTTTCCCGTTTCCAGTAATTACAGGTCTTTTGAGATCTTCCGGTTGTAGAGTTTTGTAGGCCCAACCTTTCATATGAGCATCTCTATACATAATTGGCTTACCCAAATCTACAGGTTTTGGTTCGTGAGAATATTCACGAAAAGTAAACTCATTACCTGTAAATAATAAATTTACAATCAGTGCATACTTAAAAAACTTAATCACCTAATAAAGTGGGCTGCTCTTCGGCAAGTCTTCTAATCCTTTCTCTCTCGTTTTCGGGAGTAAAATCAACAGACATGGGTTGATATGCTTCTCCATTACAAATGATTGCTCTTGAATCACCGGCGTTAGCAACATATAATCTTCCCAGAATGATTAAAGAAACTAACGCAGTGCAACCTCCAGCAGCTTGGTATTTATTACGATCTTCGGCTATTAACTGATCCTACAATAATTTGTAAGAGATTGTAAGAAAATGTTATAAAAATAATTACCATTTCCTTAAAGGCAGCTTCCAGTGCTCCCACTATTAAAAGATCTCTCGATTTTTGAAAAATTTGTTGCATATCATCGAACTCCAACCATATGTCATCTTGTGCATCGACCAGTTTTTCCTTAAAAAAAGAACAATCAAAAGTAAAACTTGCTTGTTGTAAGATTATTTACATGCAAAATATGATGCAGCTGATTAGCTGCACACAAAGCAGCACCGACTCCTGCGTGACCATCAAAAATACCATAATATGTGTAAGGAACTGTGTACTTCTTTGGGCCTAAGATATCGTTAGTAGTAACCTTAGTCAAAACACCATGTCGATAAACAGCTTGATCTTCATTCCATTTAGACTTTCCAGCATTCACACACTCCGCATAACCAGAATTGTAAGGTAAAGGCCGGTTTGGATGAATTATAGGCCTCAACCTGTGATCAGCTGACATTTGCACTTCATCATCTCCTAAATTTAAAAAATGAGGACGTGCGTATGGAAACTTAGGAGCCAACTGATTTTTTTGTTGATTTTCAGAATTAAAATGTAGCCCATTTACTTCGATACCAGTAACAGCACCTATAACCACACTTTTAAACCGATTTAGCATTGTCTTTGGCTTTCTACAATATATCACTCAATTATCTTATTAAACTAATTAGTTTGCGCTAATTAATAAATCAAAGCTACATAAATTAATGATATCATAACGAAAACATTAATGTAAACTGGCATATGACTTCACTGGAATTAAAATGAAAATAATTCAGTTTTATGCAAAGATTGCGTTGAAATTTAATAAAACTCAGCGATACAACATAAAATCACTATTAAATTGAAAAATTATCACTCAAAACTTAAGAATAAACAAATCAAGATGACTTTTGACTGACAGCTTGAAGACGGATACTGAGACACTTTTAGTTACGTAGATAAAAATGTCAAATTTTTGTGACACTACAAAAATGTTGATTAAATTTATTTTTGGTGGAAAGCCGTTTTGGTTCAGACTGCGAAACAAATAATATTAATATTAGAAAATCAATTTAAAATTTGGGATAACAAAATTGAAGTTCTTTTATACGATAATAGATGGCATTTTCGGAGGGACCTGTTGGCTGGATATTTCAAGGCAAGACCCATCGATGAATAATTAAAAAAATTTAAATTCATTTCTTTTCGCTGATTGCTCTTGCAACTTTAACGCCGCGATAAAATTCAATCGAGGTTTTCAAATTCATCAATACTATAAATTATTGTATCAATAATACTATACTGAATTTTTTATGTATATCTTTTTTTTCAGCGTAGGATTTTGTTATCCTTATACAAGATTTCTTAAATTTTCCCCGGATTTCTTCTTGGATTGCCTTAAGATTTCTTTTCAAAAATGGTGAAAAAGCAAAAAAGGTATTTCTAAAATTTCCTAATTTTCTTAAGGACATTCTTATGTTCTTGAATTTTCTTTGGATTTTCAGGGATTTTGTAAGATTTCCTAAGATTTACTAAATTTCATGAGAATTCCTAAGATTTCCTTGGATTTCTTAAATATATTCTAGGATTTCCTAAAATTTCCTGAGATTACCTTGCATTTTTAGAAATTTTCTATTATATTTTCTCGGATTTCCTATTTTTTTTGCGTCAGATGCTAAGATGTCATTGGGAATTTTTGGGAATGAATTAACAAATAAATAATGAAACCAAGAAACAAACCGACAAAGAAACAAGTAAACAAACAAACTAACTAACCAACGAACAATCAAAAAAATATTATTTAAAAAATACAGGGTTTTGAAAAGAAAACAAAATAAAAGAATGCTCCAATTTTTTAACATTTGTTTACTTACTTTTATTCATAACTCAAAAGTCGTTGATTTTAGACAAAAAATGTGAATCTAGTAATTGTTCTGTTTTTTTTTAAATTCCATTTTTACCGAAAAATCAATATTTTCTGTGCTATTGCCACGTGAAGGTGGAAATTTAAAAAATGCTTTAAAGAGGACTAATTTTCAAGGGCTTGAATTTAGAAAAGAAAATTTTGTTAAAAATATTTCTTAGATAAGTGTCCTCTGTCACCACCTAAGTTATGTAAAGTGTATCGAGGGCCACCCTGTATATAAATAATTATTATTATGACTAGAATATAATTTATTATAACTATAATATCTTATTGGTTAATATGAATTTTTTACAACCCCTTTTAAGGGGTTTATACTTCTAGATTGTATAATAAATGTACAATCTTACTAAAGATGTAATGTTGGTTGCCTAACCGAAAGTAAAAAATATTTACAAATTTTTGCAGAAAATAGTTTTCATCATGAATTATTAAAACATTCAAAATTAATAATTATTTTATATTAATAATTAATAATAATATTAATAATATTGAATGGCGTAACAAGATTTTCATTGACTATTTTGAAAAATTAAAAACAGTGACGTATCAAATTAGATAGTGGTCAGTGTCAAAGACAGTGTCACTGACTCTTTGTCAGTGTTTAATAAATAAATACATTTTTTAATTTATTATTATTGTTTTAATTAATTAATTAAAATTAATTTTAAAAATTTAAGGCAAGATCAAGGGGGCAGCGCCCTCCTCTCTAGTGGACGCCCATGTCAAGATTATGTTGTATTTTGTGTTTCTCACTTTGACTCAGTTAATCTCTGTTCGGCTCAGCTCACTTCGTCTCAGTTGTGTAACTGAGATGGAAATAAAATAGGCAAAAGGAAAGCTAGAAATAATATTGACCCTTTAATCCAATATAGTCGGAGGACCCCCTTTTGTTAATAAAAATAAAAGGAAAAAGTTTATTTTTATAATATAAAATATTAAATAAGTCAACAGAATTAAAAAATTTAGGTTAATAAAAAGGTTAACCCTTTTGGTACTTTTTGACTCCAAAAAATTGAAGTTGCAGAACAAGCACCTTCTTCACAGTTCCTAATGTATTTCGATTGAAAATACATCGCGAATTTTCTATACACAATTTAATTTTCTACAACATCATTGTTTCTATGAATTTACAAGATGAACTGTTTAAGTCTGATTGACTGTTTAATAGCAAGGATGATTTTTTTAATTTATTGATTTTCATTGCTTTTAAAAATTCCTATTTGTTATACCTCCCCCCCGTTTGTGTTTTGTGCCTAATAAGTGTTTCGCGAAAGTATATTTTCCGTCTGCAAGTTAGTGAGATCGGGCCTCGCGCGTGTTCATTAAATCGTGTTTGGAAAGATCTACCTGTATGACCGATGTATTTCTGAGGGCATTCGCAAGTTAGCTCATAAACCCTTGATGTAGTCAAAATGTCCGCCTTAGATTTTGCTTTATTAATAAATTTGTTGAGTTTATTGTTTATTTTAAAGGCTACGCTGTAATTTTGATTATTCGAATATTTGACAATTTAACAATTCACAGCCGTGGATTGGTGTGTCACTGGTTGAGTTACAGATTGGAAATTCGAAAAAAACAGAATTTTTTAGCTCGGTCTTCCTGTATGTGTGCATCAACATGCTGCCCTCCACTTCCAATCCTAAATCTTAAATCCTATTTGACAATTTTTTATGGGGTTTTCCGAGAAAAGTTTTTAATTTAATTTATTTTTTTATTTTTAGCATTTTAACATTAAAATTCTCGTTAGTTTATTATATTTATAAGTATCTGGGTATATTGAATTAACTGGATTTTTTAGTTTAATTTTTTATAAGATTCTAAAGCAACATGTGGTTACATAAAGCATAAAGTAAAAAAAATTTAAATAAAATCAAAAAGCGTTAATGTAATATTGAAGCGTTTTATCATTTTTTCAGCTATTTAACAAACAAAAATATTTTAATATTTTGGTTAAATTTTTTTATAAAATCAAAAACGAATTTTTTAATTTAATATTCAATATAATAGGATTCTACTATTTCAAATGATAAATTAATAACCAAGCTTCGAAATACTGTCATATTAAGTTAGTTATATATGAAATCATTAGATTTGTGTCTGTCACGAACAGTTACAGAGTTTGAGTTTACTGATTGGACGTAATCAAATTAGCGGTTGACTAGTGGCTGTACAAACAAGGGTCAGCGATTAAATACAACACTCATTTACAAGAATCTCTGTATCTTACGTTTTGATATCATTTTATATTGTGTGAAATTGTCGCACTCAAAGTTTACCTAATTTTGTCAAAGATAAATGTTAATTTTTACCTTCAATTGTAAAAACAAAAGAGGTTGTGTGCAGTAGTGAGGCCGCGCAATCCATTAAAATAAAAAACATTTCTTTTTGCTAAGTCAAGTAAGTTAAAAGTGAAAAACAATAAAACACTTAAAAGAGCAAATTAAAATTTTTGATGATACTATTAGATTTACGTGATCTTTTAAACTGCAATATGAAAATGCAATACAGTATTAAGGGGGTATTCTAGTCTAGAGGCACGAATTTCGGGCGTTTTTTCGAGCTCTGTAAAAATAAAACAAAGAATATTTTTACTATCCGTTTTTTATCATTTGTTTAATGATACTTGAAGAATTCATAAAAATTTCATAAATTATTAATACTTAACAATAAAAAATTCAAGAAGTTATAAGTTGGCAAAGTGGGAGGTCCAAAAAAAAAACCTTCTAAATTTAGACCTTCCACAAAAGAAAGTGTCCTGGCGTGCAAGGATTGAATCCTTCTGGTCATCTGAAACAAAAAATCCAACGGATTCTTAATTAGTCAAGTTGTCGCTATAGTATGACTCTGGGACATGTAAAAAAATTTTTTTAAACAAAATGGCGGCCGTTTTAAAAAAATTTTTTTTGCAGGTTTTTTATAACAATTCAAAAGTTTTTTAAATACTAAAATTTAAAATTTTCAACTTTAGTTAGGTTCATGTCATATAACTCGTTAAATAATCGTAATTTTGAAAAATCCTTTTAAGGGAGCGTTCATAAACTACGTGGTTTGGCCAAGGGGGGGGAGGGGTTAGGTAGAATGCTACGCAGGGCTACGTGAGGGTACGGGGGGAGTTATAGTCAAGCTACGTAGTTTTCTTCATTTATTATGAAAGCAATTTGCAGAATATAAGCGACAACATAATATGGATATTTATTTCCGTATTTGGATTTTTTTTATTATTTATGTCACTATTATACGACTTAGGCGAAAAAATAATTTTAATTTTGTATTATTAAAGTGAATATTAGCGCATCTTTAATTATTCTAGTGTTCTTTAAAGTGTCACTTCAAGTTTCAAGTGTTATATTGATGTGAAATGACCCTGTACAATATGCTTTACGAGGCTTATCGGAAATGTTTTTCCAACGAGTTTTCAAAAGCCAAAATCCAAAATGATGTTAATGAGTTATGGAAATCTTTTAAACAGGACACAACATGTCTTCTGGACTTGATATGAAAAAAAAAACTACGTTCCATCTAAGGGGGGGTAGGGGTATTATGGTAAAAGCTACGTTAAGCTACATGATGGGAGGGAGGGGTTCTAAAGAGGTCAAAATCAAACTACGTGGTTTATGAACGCTCCCTAAGAGCATATTCTTGAATGTCTCAACTTCGGAAATATAAAAAAAAATTTCGAATTTTTTAAAATTTCTTGACTAGAATTCTGCCTTAAATAAATTAAAAATTAATATTTTCCTTATAACTTTGATTTCGGAAAATAGTGAAAAAAGTTAGAAATTCGATAGTTTTCGCTTCGAGTTTTACGTAAATATTTTACACTAACTTGTCTTGTCCTGTTTTTTGGTAGAATTTTATTAAATATTAGTTATTGCTGTCCTAATAAAAAATCACTTGTTTCAACTAATATTTTTGTTTCTAGTATCAACATTTTTTGTTATTGCAGCAAAAAATCGCTTATTTGAGAAAACTTTTTTAGTTTTAGTAAACCTAATTAACTTCAAAAAATGTTTATTATAAGTTAGATAGGTAGTACAAAATATGAAATTAGTTACATTGATCATGGTGTAAGCTGGCATCATGAGTGTTGAATTGCTTAACAGGCAAATTTTTGTACACTAGACTTGACGAGATTTTTGCAAGATTTTTCCCGATTTCCTCCTGGCTTGTCTTAAAAAAATCAAAAAACAAAGATCATCTGAAATAATATTACCTACATTGAGAAAAAAGATTTGTCGCCATAACAGAGCTATTAGTAGCTAGAGCCTCAACAGAGTTTTTCGTTGCTGTAACTAGTTTTCTGCTGAAATAACTAAGTTTTTTTCTATGCAGAATAAGAAAATCTGTTAAATCAACTAATCTTTTTTACTGAATAGAAAACAACTTATAGTTATGCCAGTAGAAAATTTGTTGCAGCAACAAAAAATTTGTTATAATAGCAAAACAAAACTCAGTTGAGGCTATAGCTACTAATTGCTCTGTTAGAGCGACAAATCTGTTTTCACAGTGTAGAAATTTGAAACATTTTCTAGAATTTTCGGTTTGCAAAAATTTTTGCGATTATAATATGTAAGAGAAACAGTTAATTTCCTAGACACATTTCCCGCCAACTCCACCACCTCAGATCTGTTCCTCAAATAAACAGTCGTAAAGTGTATATAGTTACACTTGTATACAAGTGTATAGTAAATAGTTACCAATACCAATAAGGAGACTTCACAACGATCGACTGATAAAGCAGTATCTGAGGTTAGCCGCAACAATGAAAGGACCAAAACTAGACTGAGCATGCAACAAAAATTTGTCAAGTTCCAAGTGCTCACATAAAGCATATTTTTGCAAAGTTGACAAAGCACCAATTGGACGGAGATGAGAAGGCTCCAAAGTTCTTAAATAATTGTTCATCAAGCTACAAATCACCACATTGCAAAACGAAAGTATATATAAGTCTCAGCATTCGAAAACTAATGCTATCAGAATTAAGAGCATAAATTCTTTTGAAAATAATATATTTCAAAATTTTTTTTCAAAATATTTATTTTCAAAAAGTTAAAAATTCTAAAAGCACATAAAATACTAAAAATTTATCAAACCCCCTTTTTCACAAGATAACAGAATCAGCGTGGCCCCACGAATAGAAATTGGCTTTACTCCAGAAAAAAAGCGAACCCTCTAACGCTCAAGTCCATCCCGGTGGAACCTTTCAGAACAGAACCGAAAAAGTAGACATTTATAAAACCTGGATCCTCACTCAGCTGTACAGATCTCCCAAATCTGATGGATTTTCAAAGATTTCTTAAAATTTTCTACAATAATTTCTGAAACTTTCTAAGATTTTCTATCTCAGATTTCCTAAAATTTCTTGAGATTTTCAAAGATTTCCTTTGATTCCTTCACTTGTATACCAGATCTCCTCAGTAATAAAACAAAGCGATCTTTATCTGTTTTATGGACATTTTTAAAATTTATTAAGAAAGGATTTGTTCAAATCCAATCCAACAATCCTGTATCAGCTAACTTTTCTTCTCTTTTTAGACCCTATTTTTGTTATAAAATTCATCTCCTCAGATCCGAATTAATGAAGGAAAGTTAAGAAAGAAAACTTACAGTAATAGCTACAGTAATCTGAAAACCTATTTGGCGCTACATTTTGTATAATTCTACAGGTTCTAAATTTAAAACTCTTCAGGATATTTTGGTTATTTATTTTTATTTATTAGGCAAATTTATTACCAAAAGCTGTTTTTAAATAAAATTGTACTTATATTGAAAATAATATATTTCAAAATTTTTTTTCAAAATATTTATTTTCAAAAAGTTAAAAATTCTAAAAGCACATAAAATACTAAAAATTAATCAAACCCCCTTTTTCACAAGATCGTCGTCGAGCAGATCTTTCTGAATTCATATAGTAAGAGTTATAGAAAAAGTTATGCAACAATGATGCAGTTTTTAAGTAATTATTATTTAATTTCGTAATATATTTTTGATTGGAAAAAACATAGAGTATGCATTTTGTCTGCTAAGTATTTTACTAAAATATCATACTAATATTTGCCTTACCTTTGATTCGTATTATAGATAGACCTACTCGTTTAGTAAAAGACGACTTTCCCTACTTCACACGTAGCATGCTATTATGAAATTTATACATAATACACAGTAAATAAAAACAGTTTTAAATTGCAAGATAAATTATATAAATATTTTTTTTATAATTTTTTATAACAATAATAATAATTTACAATTTAATAATAATTTCAAAAAGTTATTTCAATATACAATATGTTTAATTTTTTTTTGTATTTTACTTGATAGTTGATTTTGGGAAGGTGAAACCCTTTCAAAGGAAAGTACGTACATAGACGAAAATGCTCTTTGTTTTATTAGAATAATGTTTTTAGTTAATATTTCGTAAGATATTTTTATTGTTGCTAATATTTTTACAGTTTTTTTTTAAACTTATTAATGTAATTTTTTTACAAATTCTATCAAGTACGTAATACTTATTTTTTAGAATTGGTAGACTTTTGGCAAATTTTACCTATAAGTACAGAAATTATTATCTTAAAAATACATAACATCATTTAAAAACGCAATTAGATAATTAAATTACATATAAGTTAGGTACGTCTGACGTAATTAAAAATATCTATTTGACCTGAATGTATATTTACGTTAGAAATATTTATATAAGTAAGTAAAAATATATTGTCAAATTTTCCCATTTTGCACAACCAAATCCAGCAGTGTTTTAATACGAAGCACAAAAAATTAAATAGTAATGTAAATACAAACAATTTTATTTTATTTATACAGATCAGTTATTCTTTTTTTTCCGTTGCTAAACTTAAAGCTTCTGCATGTTTTTTTGCTTTTAATCGTAAATCAGCAATACTAGAGTTTTTATGTGCCGCCGCGAGAGCTGCTAGTCCTAAAGGATATTGAGGATGGCACAAAATACTCGCAGGTGGAGGACCTCCGACTGCAACTGCTGCGGCATACTGTAAAAAAAATTATTAATGGATTTTGAATAATTCCAAAAATAAAACCTGTAAAAAGTAGATGTAAATGGACTTTCGGTCATATAGATCTATCATGAAAGATAGATACTCCTCTCACAACACGTTACCCAAGGAGTAAAGCGGGGATAATTGAAGTAATCTTAAAACCGTTGGTAGTATGATAAAACTTTTTTTTGTATTTGTTATTGGGTCGTATTGAGGAGTACTATCTATCTTTCATGATAAATCTTTACGGCCGAAAATCCACTTACACCTACTTTTGTAGGTTTTACTTTTTTTGAAGTAATGTATTTTGACAGGCTGTTTTTGACATACGTGATGTGCTGCCGAAATAAACGCTGGATCAAACGCCGAAAACGTAGGTGCAGGTTGAGGAAATGACGATGGGGCCAAACGCTCATATCCCGATAAAGATATGGAACCAGGCTGGAGAGACAATCCTCGTAATGTTGGAACGTTTACGTATGGTATTACTCTGCATGGTTCCAAAGGAGTACTTGTAGGTGGACTGTGATTATTCAGCATTATTCCTGTAAAAAAAACAATAATTATTAAATTACAATTCCACATAAAAAGTTATTTTTGAGATGCAATAATGAAATAATTATAACAAAAAATGTGAATCAAAAATGTTCCAAAAGTAAAAGTAAGACTGTATTCAGATTATAAATGTAGCCTACAAAGTAAAAAAACGCAAAATAAAGGCTTTTCTAATTGGACAGTCCAAAAACTTCGTTATCGTGAAAAAATGATTAAACTAAGGCTTTGTGATGGAATTATAAGCTATTATAAGCATTTTAAAATCCATTTCATTGAGGTGAATTAGTCCTCTTTTTGCTATTAAATTTTCGCATTTTTTTCTTTTTTCTATTCTTCTTTTTTCCCTCAAATCTTGCAATTGGGGTAAGCTAAAGTGGGCCAAAAAATACCTAAAAGTGGTAAACTAGGTGAAAGGCAAATTTCATTAAAATTTTAAAAATGGTAAACTGATTCAAAGAAAAAGAAAATTTTAAGTCCGTAATTTTTGAGTTAGAGCCGCTTCAGGAATGTTTTGAATGATTGGAGAGACTCAAAAAGATCCCGTTTTTTTAGATCTGCAATTTTAGAGTTGGACCCGCTTCAGGAATGTTTTTAAGTAGTGGAGAAACTGAAAGATTCCATCTTTCTAGATCCGTAATTTTCGAGTTAAAGCCGCTTCACGGATGTTGTTAATGAATAGAGCAACTCCGAGATCCCATCTTTCTAGATTTGTAATTTTCGAGTTAGCGCTGCGTCGGAGATGTTTTTAATGGGTGGAGCGACTCAGAGATCCCATATCTCTGGATCTGCAATTTTAAAGGTAGAACCGCTTCAGGGATGCTTTAAGAAGTGGAGAAACTGAAAGATTCCACCTTTCTAGATCTATCGCGTACCAAAAATACTATACATGAAAAATCAACTGAAAACGGAGAATGGATGTGTAACCTAGCAGCTATTGCAATAAGTGCATCAGTAGCTAATTCAGTACGACGCATGGGGTTTCCGCTAAAATCTTTTAGTGCCTCTTTTAAAGAATTTACAGTAGCTTGAATGAATTCCAATTTTACTTCATCTTCATATTTTTTTAAAGTTTCGAGTTTTCAAGTTCCAATTTAAAAGAATAAGATTAAATGATTAATAAAATATAAATTTTTGATTTTGTCGTTTAATTAACTTGTTAATTTGAATTTTTAATATTAAAATATAAATAATAAAAATACTAATACAAAAGTTGCTAGAATTTTGTTTTTTTTTGTAATTTTTCTATTGTTGCGCTACAATCAACTTCACTGATTTTGTGAAATTCTTTCTTTTCTCAAATTTTTACAATGTTGTTTACGTGCGTGAACCTGGCTCCCCTTTCATCAAATAATTAATTTTTTTTGTTGTTCTCAATTGTTCTTCATTTGTTCTCAATTGTTCTGATATTTTTTTTTGATTTTACCATAGAATATTAAAAAAATCGCAAAAAACGTTTTTTTTCTGCCAGCTCCTCCTTTTTCAAAATTTAATTTTTTTTATTGTTCTCGATTGTTCTTGATTTGTTCTCAATTGTTTTGTAAAAATAAAATTTTTAAATCTAATAACAACCGCGGAAATCGTGAAATAAGATTTCGCGCCAGCTTCCCCTTATTCAAAATTTAATTTTTTTTATTGTTCTCGATTGTTCTTGGTTTGTTCTCAATTGTTCTGTAAAAATAAAATTTTTAAATCTAATAACAACAGCGGAAATCGCGAAATAAGATTTCGCGCCAGCTCCCCTTTTTCTTCTTTTTTAGGCCCGTAGCCAGGGGGTGGCAAGTTTTCTTTATATAGTAAACAAAACTATTGTCGCGCCACCTGTTAACAATATTTTGCTCATCATTTGTCCTTAACTTGTCAGATCTTGCTTTCTTCTCAATTTTTCTCCGATTTTTTTTTGACAGACACCTCATTGAAGTCCCACTGAGTAAGAGTACAAAGCTTGGTTGAAATCGGCCCAAGAGTTGACTGTCGCCGAGTGGGAATCACCGAGTTTATTAGCTAGTCGAAAATGGCGGATCCACTTAGACATTAAATTAAAAACATCTCTGAAGCAGTGGCGTATCTAGAGCTTTTGCCGCCTGGGGCGGTCTGATATTTTGCCGCCCCCTAACAAAAGAATTTTACTTAAATTTAAAAAAAAGAGCAAAAAAAAACGTCATCGAGGTGTTCATAAGCAAACATTCGACATGCTCTAGCTTTTTTCAAACCCACAATTTTTACATACCGCAATCTGCCGCATTGCGACGTTGCGGCCAGAATTAAGTCCATAGCACTGTAGGACATTTGAACGCGGCCGTTTGAACGCAGAGACGTTTGAACGCAGGGACATTTGACCGCGAGGACGTTTGAAAGCGAGAAATTAGATGCAATTGATCCCCATTTTATTAGTATATTTAACTTTTTATTCGAGAAATCATCCGATATAATTATTATTCGACGAATCGATATTCGATTCGCATTCGAGAAATCACGAGATATTATTATTTCATTGTCTTTCTAGGACGAAACAAAGTTTACCGGGTCAGGACGTATGTAAACTGCGCCAGCGGTCAATATTTTCTTGGTCGGTAGCTTAAAGACAAGTAGTAAATTACGCCAACGGTTGGTGGGGTAACTTAAGTAGTAATACCCAAAATGTGGTGTACTTATTAGTAAATATTATTTAAATATTATTTTGGTGGATCCGTGTATTGCCATGGTTGTCTTTGTCAAATTCGACTCTGCGCTACCTTGCGCTCCGCTCCGGGCGCTCCGAGCCTGCCAAAGACTAAACAAATTGAAAATATCCCTGAAGACTGAAAGAACTCATCAAAGGTGGAACTCGAAAAAGGTGAAACTCGAAAATATAATATTTAAACATAATAAAAAGGGGGGGGTCAATTGCATCTAATTTCTCGATTTCAAACGTCCCTGCGTTCAAACGTCCTCGCGTTCAAACGGCCCTGCGTTCAAACGTCTCTGCGTTCAAATGTCTCTGCGTTCAAACGTCTCTGCATTCAAACGGCCGCGTTCAAACGGCCGCGTTCAAACGGCCGCGTTCAAATGTCCGGCTCTTGGATGACTATCTGACTGGTATCGTTAACTTTGAATTTCAGGATAGTTGATACAATCAATCACATAACACATTTTGATTTTTATTTTGTGAACTAAATAAAAAAAAAGTTTTAATTTTCGACGCTTTGACTTTGACCTTTTTGTTTTCGACTTTTTTGATTTCGACGTTTTTGTTTTTCGACATTATTGCTTTTCGACGTTATTGTTTTCGTCGTTTTTGACTTTCAACTTTTTTGTTTTCGACGTTTTGACGTGCTACCCAGTAAGTGCGTGGTCACAGAGTACAATAATTGCAACAGTTTTAAAAATTGGTGACAATTCATTATCGGACATCCTGATCAACATACTAAAAATTTCAATCTCTATCAGCTGAGCTTCGGCAGCCGTCTCATATAAAAGGTACGAAAAATCATATTCTTGCAAATATTTCGGTTCCCTGTGGTCTGATCGTAGAAATACCTATTACCAATATTGATTGCTATAAAATTATCTACAAAAATGTTACCTTTCATTTTTCCGTAAATTTAATGGTTCCATATTGTGGTGGACGTGGAAAAAAAATTAAAAAACAATATCTAAAATCAATAGCAAAATTAATTAAGAATTATTAATTGTAGAAAATAACTTAAATATTTAAAATGTAGTAATCATTTATGAGTGGTGACATTTTTTAACTTAATTTAATTCATAACTTAAAAACCGTTGATTTTTGACAATAAAACGTTTAAATCTAGTTTGTAGATAATTTTCCAATCCTTAAAAACACACTGATGTATTTACATTAAAAAAGGAAAGAAAAGCTAATTTAATATGTATTTGTTTTATAAATATCCGTTCAAGAGGATATAGTAGCCTCGCATGCTAGCACAATTCAATTATATTTAATTACTCGAAAACTTCTAATTTAAACTAAAAAATCTTGATTGAGATTAGCCAAGAAATGCAAACTGTACATCTGAATAAAAGAGTAGTTTGCCAAAGATTGTCCATTGTTCGACAGAAATGCTAAAAATTAAGTGTCAGCGTCGGTGAGATAAAATACAAATCCCGCTAAATTTCAAGCAAGAAAAGTTTAGCATACGCTTTTAGTGTAACCGACTATATCAACACCCCCGACAATTTAATTTTAATAAAATTTATTAAGTTTTGAGTGCATTTAACTTAATAGTCGTTCTCGAAATATGGCGTAACCTTAAAGGGTTTTTGATTTAGTGAAAAAAGCTTAAAACTAGCTTAACCCCTTGCTTAACCCTCCGAAAGGGGAAACAAAATAAGTGCACTTATTTAAATTGCATTTTACATTTTTGTTTTCTGAGGATTAAATTAATAAATACGAAAAAATTTCACGAAAAGAAACTAATTAGCTAAATGAAATTTTTTAATTAAAAAATTAGAGGTTCAAAATTTGAGTAATTTTATTGAAAATCAACATGAGTTCATTCCGAATGGCTTGTAGGTTTATTTTATATTTTAAATAAGTTAAAGCGGCGTTAACCCCTGTTTGCAAATGTAATTTGGTCAAATGCATAGGGGAGCGTGCAGTGTTGATGTGAGTGCTTGGCAGTAAGTGTAATTTAGTGTCCTCCTGGGTGTGTCCGTATCCTGGACCAGTCATCTTTCGCGCCCGTGTTTGAATGACTGAGCGCCGTTAAATTGCTCTCAAGGGGAATTATTTGATTTGATTGAAAACTTTCTCTTACCAGCATTTTTTAACACAATCTTACATACAAATTCGATTATCCACCGCAGATTTGTTAGGGGACATAACCCATGATATATTCATGACCGGTTAAAATTATGAGGGTCGAGACTTGGTTTAAAGATGATTTCTGTAACAAATTGCTGGTACTTCTAAATAATTTAATATTTTAACAAAGATTTATGATAGCGCATTTCAATTGAAATATTTCGCATTCCAACTTAATGTCATTATTTCTCTTAGTTATTATAAACCATTTAACCGCATTTCATTTTAATTATGATGCTTCTTCGCTGCACTATAAATTATAATATCCACGTAATTTACCAACTTTAATTGGATTAAATTTTCTATTCGGGGTAGCAGTTTCAAAAAAATTTTAGTTCCACCGAAGTCGATACTCGCGTAATAAAACCTTTTAACGAAACGACCATTTAAATAAACATCTTAACAAAATTAATCTGCAATAGAGGCCATATTGCGAAACAGTTGGGGGAAGCTAAAGCTCGACTAAATCAGCACTTGCGAATTCAAGAAAATATTGTCTGAAAATGTGAAGGTCGTTGATTATTCAGCAGGAAAAAAATTCAACAAAATAATGTGCATGTTCACGCAAATAAAAGAATTTCGCTAAAAGAGCTGAAAAGTTGCCATGTTTGTTTACCACCTGTTTATTAAATTTTACCGACGGATCTACAATTTTGTAAATCTTTCTAAATCAGGGCCAGTAAATTTACTTATCTTATATTATGAGATGAGCAACACAGATAAAAATTGGCTAAATCAATATTTATGAGTTCCAACATCTTCGTAAAGTAACATAACCTACCTTTTTGAATTTGACTTTCATGTTTTCTACATTTCGCTCTTCGATTTTGAAACCAAACCTGTTGACAAACATTTTTTATTAAACTCTTTGGTAGAAATTTTATTTAAAATTATTAAATGTAAACAGGGGAATTACCAAAACTTAAATTGAAAAATTATTGCTATATTGAAAACAAAAATAAATTAAAAACAAAAACAGTTGTTCAAATAATTTCCCAGTATTCCGTCCGGTATTTTCCGATACAATTTGAATATATTTTTCTGCAAATTTTCGATTAAATGCCTGATTTTCGTTGATTATTTTTAGAAATAATTAAAAGTCACAAATTTCACTTGTTTTTATGAAGTCTGGAATAAACTATGGAATTGTCCACAAATTTCATCTTGTTAATGCCCTGTGGTTTTGGTTCATGAACAAAGCTGAGATATACTTTTGAAAAAAATTTGAATTAGTAGAATGAATTTGCTTAGATATTTAGCAATCTGCGGTGCTTGGCTCTTCTCCAACTGATCGATGTTCATATTTTCCTGATGTTTTCTTAAAATTTAATCGATTTAATCTTCTTACTTTATTGACAACTTATTCGTTAAGGAGATCATGTTGGATAAAGCAACAAACGCATAAGTGAAAAGTGAAAAAAAATTGTGTACTAATTTAAAATGTACGAGAGGATATTTATTTAGACTATTTCACGAATAAAATATAGGAGGTTAATATTAATTAAAAGTAAAAATCAATGTATTATCGTTGATACATTGACATTAAAAATTAATCAATATTTTATGTATTATTTAAATGTTGCAGTTAATAAAAAAAATTGTCGCTGCAATTCGATTGCTATTGGCTGAATGTTTTGTTGTTTTTTCATTCCATTAGTCTAATGACAGCTGAGTGAAATAGTCACGAATATTTCCAAAAATGAATAAAAATTATCTTACTCATTCAAATTAAACATTTTATTAACATACAATTTTCAAAATTATCTTAACCAGAGATCTTCCCGTAAAACACAACCGCTCCGGTCAACGCAAACGGCAAAAAACTCAAGTTATAAACAATTCTACAAATTATTTCATAACATAGAAATATTGGCGCGAACAATTATTTAAATATTTACATAAAATTAAATTTAAATTTTGAAACAAATAAAACAAAATTTCAAATTAAACAAAATTAAAATTTTAAAATTCAAAATTTAAAAAAAATGATTTTGGAACACGATAATATATATAGAGTAGATATAGAATAAGATATAGCTGATCTGATTAGCTACTCATCGAGTTTTATGTTAAAGTTAAAGTGTTAAAGTGAGCGAAGTCTAGTTACATGGGTCGGAAGCGTTAATAGCTATTTACAGTCGTGCTGCAGAAAGTTGAACATTGCGGTTGAGTAAGCGACTCGCTAATCGCTCGTTCTGATAGCTTACGAAACCGCAATGGAACTTTTTGAGCGAGTCACTGTATTTAGCTTTACGTTCAAGACAGGTCCTTTCCAAAAAAAAACATAAATTGGTAACAAAAATAATGCTTTAAAAAGTAACGTTTATATATAAAGGTTAATAAAAATGAGACGCGACATAACGGAAGTAAATAATACTCTTATTTATTAGCTTGTGAAGCAAAATTGCACGTGCACTTCAGTACATTCAATAACTCGAACCCACTATGTACGCCACCATAATCACTTATATGCAAGATTATTACCAACACCGCTGCAAAGTATCATTTTCTAGCGATAAAAACTACCTGATATGCTATACTTTCGATAGTCGTGTACGTAAAATACTTTAACATCCTGTACATAATTTTTTTATAGCATTTTTGTACTTTAAGTCAATTTTTTCATCATTTTATATTTTTGCTGATTTGCGATGGTAAAGCAGTTTATTCTTACCTTGCATTTAAATTTTAAAAGAAAAAGAAGTTTTTCCGAAAGAAATAAACACGTGGTCGTCACGCGTAAAAGAAATAAAAATTATAAAAAAAATAATTATTATTGAACGAAGTTCACATAACTTCAACTGGAAGGTGGTAGAAGAGTTAGTCCTTTTGATAAAATATCTGACATGGAAGTAAAAGTTACCCAAAATCTCTGCCAGACTAATTGATAGATACTCTGATGAATAATTATTTTGGTAAAATTCCAAAATAAATAATTTTGAAGTTAGTATTAGCTCAGCATCCTAGCAAGGTAAAAACCCTTCAGTGCAAGAGATTAATTGTGCATGCTTTGCCACACTAAAAAAAAATTTTTTTTTCTGGTGTTTACATGATGGCTTAAATACAAATCTATAATTATTGATTTTGATTATCAATTACATTTTAAATTGTCGAAAGAGTAGGGATTGGTTTTTCATATGCATACTTTTCCCGAATAATATAGTTTTAAAAATTAATTTTTTCACTAATTGTGTATTAATTTTGCTTCTATTTTACGAAATTAAAATTTAATAATGTGGCGGAAATGTAAAATAAATGGCGGAAATGTGGCCGAAGAACGCATAGAAAATTTTGTCAAAAGTAAAAAAGGATATGTCCACTGATGAAATTTGATTTCTGAAAAACTGATTTCATATCCGATTCTCCCTTCAAAATCCGAAGTGTGTACAACTTTTTATCTAATTTTTTTAATTTTACGTGAGAAAGTTGTTATTAAGGCAATTATTCAAAAACTATGCAAAAATATTTGAGTAATATTTTGACGATTTTTCCCTAACAATTTAAATATTTTCAGATAATTTTTTAAATTATACAAAAATTTAAATTGTTCTGTAAAATAGTAAATAACCAGAATGGAAATATAGCGAATCGTTGTATATAAAATCATAAGCAATTTATTTATTAATCAAATAAAAACTTTTAATATCAAACACTATTTGAAATCATTTGCATACATTTTAGATGGGGATAAAATAAAGTTGACTGCCAGAATTTAATTTGCATAGATTTAATGTCCGAATTGTTTATTATACCGCATGGCGATGAAAATATTATTTTTAAATGCATGATAAAACGGTCGGAAAACATTTGTTTACATCTCAAAAGTAGCAAGTTTAACATAACCTCAAATTTTCACTTCACTGAAGTTGGAGCTGTCATTGTTGTTGAACAACAATCATTTAAATTCAATTTGCAATTTCAAGTATAGGTATTATTTGATATTGATTAAGTATTACAATTAAACCTATATTTCATGATAGTTCAATGGTGCACGTATTTCGTGCTTATTAGTTATCATCTGAATTAATTAAATGAATTTTTATTTTTTGATAAAATGTTTGTTGTCGGAAACTGTTCTTTACATATATCTTTAAGCCCGATTTATTGATATTTTAGTCAATTTACGTTAATTTTGCCTAAATTAGCGAATTAAAAAAGTAATACATTAGTGTAAGTACCCGAAGGCACTAAATGTATTTTTGTAAAATAAAGTTCAATTCGAAAAGCTTTGAATCATAAATATTGCCATTAGGAAATCGATAAAATTCAATTACTCTCGAACTACCCGTATAAAAGTCCGATTTGGCCTGATGGTTAAGTGTAGTAAAATATATGTTGTTTCTTCAGTGACATTGGTTCCACGCGATTTAGTCAGCTAATGCTACTAGTAGCAGATAATTTCCTTAATGAATACGTATGATGTGCGGGGAATAGAAATCTCCACAATTAAGTGGTAGATTAACGACATAGTTTGACTATTACGACTGACTGATTACTTTCTCTTTGTAAGGGGTCTTATTGACACGTACTTAACTGCTATTTTGTTTTACTTTTACAGCCGAATCTTTCGTTTATTCTATTTTTATACCTCTTTGTTACCATTCCAGCCAAAACTATAAAAACAGCACTTTCTGGTTTCATTTTTTTTAAATCCATTATCCTGAAAACATAAACAAACAATGTGGTAATGATGCAAATTTTCCGTCGTAAATGATTTCTTTCAGAGAAATAAATTATTTTGCTAAAACAATTGCATCAAGATCACAAATTTGAGGTTATACCATAAAATTCAGATAGAGAGAGCAGAGGTCTTCTACTCCAAAATTGTAATGCAAATCGGAGCGTTGGACCCTTTGCTTAGGTCGTGTGACAAAATCGGTGTCTATTAACAACCGATATATTATTGATTGATACTTTTAAAGTGGGCTGATTTCGCTTTATTCTCCATCTGTTGCGTTCATGATGTCTTGCAATAACCTAAAGTGCGAGGTAATCTGTTAAGTGATTGTCTTTTATTGCCTTTAAGTAAACAATCCTGTCGTAACGTTTAATCTACGTATATTTTATGTAACACTTTGGTGCCTCCTTGCTTTTCGTTCTATGTAATTTTCAGTATTCAAATTGAAACGGTAAAATAATTTTGTATTTTCTGTCGATCTCATTTTTGATATTTCATATGTACATTATTTCTATATTTTGTACAGTTGGTATGTCTGCCCTTCTCACTAATGCAATTTTTTACCGACAGATTAAATAATATAAAACATAATTTTAGATTTGGTTAGCCTGTCAGTTATCGTTATCTACGTTTTCTTATGAAGCAAATTGACCACTACGTTTCTAAATCGGTCTATCAAAATCAATAAATCTATTATTTATAAGAAACTCTCTTTTTCTGCACACAATAGAAATTTATACCTTAACCCAAATGTACGAGTTAATTAATTAAATATTTAATAAAATAAACAATTATCTCACCTGCACCCTAGCTTCGCTAAGACCAAGTCTTTGACTAAGTTCTTCTCTCATAAATGCATCAGGATAATGTGTTTCATCAAATAATCTTTCCAGTTCGTTTAGTTGCTCCAGCGTAAAGTTAGTTCTCGACCTTCTTTGCTTCGTAGACGACTTGACGTTGTTTATTGAGGGTGAATGTTTTTGAGAGTTAAGTTTTTCATCGCTAACTTTATTTTCATCTTGATCGTCGCTTACTAAAACTAACAAAACAAATATATTAGATAATTCTATTTAATATTTTTAAGTTATTACTACATGAAATTTTTCTAACTGTAAAAAACTAGTTTTATACGGACCAATCCATTTTGTTCAGGCTATTATTATTGTTACTTATTTTGCATTGATAATTGATGATATCTAACAAGATACGTGTAATCAAGTTTCAGCTTGAGAATTTCGCATCATAAGAATTAATAGGCTCTCACTTCTGCAAGTGAGTCATAAATTTGTATTGAGTATTTAGCTTTATTTTAAATAAAGTGGTTGTGGAACAGCGGCGGCTCGTCAGAGGAGGTAAGGGAGGCTTAGCGTCCCCTTAAATTCTGGACTATTAATTAAACTATCAAAATTTAAAAAAATGTAAAATAGTAGATTTTTTAGAATTAGTGGCGTTTACTAATTTGCGCCTTCTTTTGCGTCTCCTTCTGCCTTGTTCCCGGGCAACCGCATCAGTCGCCCCACCTTAGTTACGGCACTGCTACTGATGATTTTAAGATTACTCCGAAAAAAAAAGAAAGAAGAAAGAAAATGTTGGGAAATTTTAAGAAATTCAAGAAAATCTCGAAAAATCTATATTTTATGAATATCCTCCTTAAATAATGAAGGCACGAACCGCCACTGTTGAGGAAGGTTTCTTACTAAACTATTGGGTTTCAGACATTATCTGGTTCGTCAATTTTTTGGGAGAGTATTTGAGGATGGTTATATACTAATGGAATCAGTGGTGTAACTTCAAAATTGGGGCCATCCCGCAAACAATTTCTAGGCCTTAATTGTATAATACCATAGGATGTCGTGCCATAAAAATATTTTTGCATATTACTGACCTGTAACCTTAATCTATCCGGGCCGCGAAAATTTAAAAAATATTAAGCTGATATTTTATAGTCACTTGATGAGTTCCAGAATGTAAATTTTTGGTTCGAATTTCGGAATTAGCTCCACGATCTAATTTCTTTCGATTCTATATTTGCACAAGTCTTGCTAATTGACAGACCATCAAGGTCAAAATAGAAAAAAATATTTTTTTAAACAATTTAAAACTATAGTACAACTAAATACAAAATTATAATTTTTTATATTAGTTTACTTGGTTGTTTGTTACGTCAGTGCGTGTATTATTGCTCTCTCAAAGAAATCCGAAGTTATTTTGGCACGGCAGAGAATGCAGCATGTTTATTTTTTCTAATATAAATGTTGTAACAATTTTTCAAGAAGGAATGCCAAAAGCAATATGGGACAAGTCTATAGGAAAGCAGAAGGGGCAAGCCTGTCCGAGCCCTCGCGACCGTATGCCACTGTTTATATATCGTATACATGTATTCCTAAATCGGTAAGGTCGATATTTTTTAATTAAAAAAATTTATTCCTAAGAAATCTATTTTATAAAGACAATACAATTTTTTACAAAACAAATTTTTAATTTAAGACGATTTGACTTTGAAAACTCAAAATTCTGCAATCTCTGCAATCTCACAAAATCCTCTATTGCCAGTTGATACGTTCGTAGCCATACAAAAAGACAAATATCTGAGATTTGACATTTTGGGAGGTCCGAAGAATTTAATTCTTATTTTGTAATGCAATTTCATAGATTTTTATAATTTTTGTTTGATTTATCATTTATTTTTGAAAGTAGATATTATTGTCATGTTCCAAAATCATATTTTTTTTTAAATTTGTATTTAACGAAAATTTTTATAACTCGGCTTTTGCCGTTTGCGTTGACCAGATTGGTCGTATTTACGGACGGTCTCAATTTTTTTTAGAATTAATTTTGAGATAATTTTGAGTTTTATGTAAAATAAAGTTGATTTAAAAACGCGAATAATCTTTCGATAAAAAATAATAATTTTGTCCTTAATTTGACGATTTAAAAAGTGGATTTGAAAATGGGATTTTGAAGAAAATAAATTAATTTGGATGGTTAAAATAAAATTATAATTAAATAAGTTGTTAATTGAAAATTTAAATTAAATTACTTTATTGGAAAAATTTGTAAAAGAAAAAGTAAAGGTAAAAGTAAACAATAAATGTAATGCGTGGATATGGTACGCGTACATTGATCACAAATTAGAAAAATTGGACGGTGTTATCCAAAATTATCTAATTATTGAAAATCAAATATTAAAATAAGATTTGGAATAAAAATTGAACATGAATAAAAAAATCGGATTTGGAAATAAAAATTAAAATTAGTAATTTGAAATTTATTAAATTATAATAGTCTTATGTTACAAAAAATGGATGGCCCGCAAAAAAACATTTTCTTAAAAATAAATCATTTTAATATTTTGAGGCATACGGGCCATTGCAGAATATAAAAATCCGTTCCCTATCCGTTCAGTGACCTCATCTATCGATAATCTTTGATAGATTTTTAACCCATAAAAATGAATTAAATAAATTAAACTGTTACAAAACGATATTCACGTTTTCAACGAGTTTCACATTTTCCGAGTTCTTTCGGTCTTCAGGGATAGTTTAATTAGTTTAGTCTTTGTCAAAACGGCTCGGAGCGCCCGGAGCGGAGGGGACCGTAGCGCAGGGTAGCGCAGAGTTGAATTTGACAAAAACAACCATGGCAATACACGGATCCACCCTAAAAAATAATTTTTTTCATTAGAGATAAAATTTGAACCATATTAATTGACCTGTGTCCTCATGTAAATACAAAAGGTCAACAAATCGAGTAATTAGATTATTGATATATGGCGCTAGAAGCTCTCGGCGAATCGTGCCACGGCGAATCGTGCGCGGGGAATCGTGCGCGGCGAATACCCATAAAGATAGTAACCGCTAAATGCAAGACTGCATAATTAAGAGTTAATAATAAGGTGTATAGGGTACTGAAGACGGTTAATAAGTCAGAAACACGCTGTTTATTGTTTCTTCCGTAATTATGCAAAATCAATTTTATTACAAAAGTTGTATCAACCGCATGCAGTTATCTAGGAAAATCCTATGATATCCTAAGGAGTTAAAACTCATAAAACCTATAAGTTACCAAATTTAAACCGTAGGCAGTGGCGGATTTCCGAACAGACGCAAGAGGCGCGCGCCTGGGGCCTCTTAAATCCAGGGGGTCTCAAAATTCAGCTCTCAAAATAAAATAAAGTAATTTTATCTAACTTTCTTTATAATGAAATTAATTAATAGTTATCACAGCGTGTCATAATTCATAAATTTTGCTCTCATAGTAATTTTATGTCATCATTTCATAACTTCTTTACTACTGGAATCCACCTAAATGCACGTAATGCATTGTTAACAAACTGCATCGCCTTCCCATAAAATATTAAAAGCACAATACATGCGTGATAGGTATATCACGGACTCGGACATCTATATGCGACATATCGACGCCGATGTACAACTGGGCGACGGACAACTGGGCAAAAAAATTATAAATTTTATTATTTTTACTTTTATTATTTTATCGAGAATGCATAAAACTTTTTCAGGAACTCTACATTAAAGAATGCAACAAACATATCCTAGAAACCTCTACCCCGAGAGAATCTAACTCTCAAGACACTCCCAACCTCTCCATATCAGCCAAGGATTTTATTTCTTAAGAGAATTTCCAACCCCCTAGCGGTAACCACAGCCGTAGATTGGTGTGATCACTGGTTGAAGTTACAGATCGGAAATTCTGGGTTTGAATCTCGGATTGGACAGACGTTCTTAGCTCGGCCTTCCGGTGTGCGTTGTGGCCACAACATCGGAGGTAGCATAATGGGCCCGATATATAGCTTGAGTGCATGCAAGCTTTGGCCTGCCCTCCACTTTCAATCCTAATCCCCCCAGTGGCAAAAGAGCCGGAAATCAAAACCAGAAGCCCGATCTCCTAATTAACAGGAGAATAAAACCCCTCTTCTAAAAACAACCAATCCAAACCCGTCAGAACCCTTCCTCTTCAGGGCACTCCAATATCTGCTACGCATTCAAACAATGCTGCAGATTTCCCCACCATTACTGTATCAGGGATAATCCAATCCGAGGTTTTTGATACCCCTGTATCAGAAACCTAAAATCTTCCTAATTTCCCCGGCGAAGTTCCAGAGACCTTTTTCCTTCCCCACACCCCTCATTGACCCCAGCTTTTCATTGCCCCACAACCAACTCTCCGACCAGCATCCCCTTCCATCAGAATAATCGATCAAACGATTATTCTTCCTATTTGGATATTTGCACTTATATCTGGTACTTATTTTAATCCTGCCTTAAATCCCTAAATAACAAAATGCCGTTGGTAGTCATGAATTCGTCCTGTCCAGGGGGTGTAAGGAGAAAATTGCAAAAATTACCCCAAAAACAAGTTGACTTTATAAAATGACAAATTGACAACTGATTTGAGCAGTGAAAATATTTAGAGGGGGCCTCAAAATTTAATTACGCCTGGGGCCTCTCAAGTTCTAAATCCGCTACTGACCGTAGGTGTCACGTTAATTTACCGTAGGTGACGTTAATTTACCGTAGGTGAAGTTAATTTACCGTAAGAACAAATCCGCTCTAAAATGCAATAATTTTCAAAAATAAAAATAAAAATTTTGTGAATTTAATTTTTTGCATTTAGCGTTTAACATTTAGACCCCATGGCTGCTTAATCCAGATTGGGAAATGCCTGTAACTAGAACACAGACGGTCGTAATCCCTTCCTGGATTCGAACCGAGTACCTTAGAGTCAGCAGTTATTCAGATAACTTGCTAAGCTAATATATGGGTTAAAAAATTATACAACAATTTAAATGCATTGTTGTAAAGTCTCAATCGTGGATTACATTTAATTCACCTTTATAAAACCGAATTTAAGTTTGATTGTATTTTAATTTATGTATATCAAACAGTGGCGGATCCAGGGGGGGGCGATGGGGGCGATCGCCCCCCCTTAGAGCTCCAAAAGACATTAATTCTTACACCAAAAAATTCTGACGTATTACAAATTCCTAAAACTATTTTAAGAATTTAGAAAATACAAAAGTATTTTGTATTTTTTAAACTTCAAAATCACAAAAAATCACAAAACTACGATATTATTATATTTTTAAATGTTATATCTATTTTATAAAATAAGACCAAATTTAGTACTTCAAAGAATTTAAAGCCGAACTTCCGGAAGCCGCCTAATCTGAGGCTTCTATAGCGCCAGGTAAATTGTATAAGCTTGTTGCAATTTTGGAAAACACAAAATTTCTGGTGTTTTCCCTAATTCCTGAAAGAATCTGTTTAGGTAACAATATTCTCCTTTGTCATTGCTTTTCATAATTTAAAGCAAACAGAAGTGCTTTTTATTTCAGTTTGCGTTTTTTGAATATATTTTCAGTACTTCAGTACTGATATCATTTAAATTAAGTGAGTAGTGAAGTTGTGAAATTAATTTATCATACAATTACAGTTGATTTTTTATAAAACAATAAAAACTATATGAGTAGTGGTATTATTCATCAATAATCAATATTCAATTTTCAATAATATTAGATATTATTTTTTGTTATACTTGCTGTTGGAGTTTCTATCTGAAGAATGTGTTTCTAACACATTTTCCCTAAAATGTGTTAAAAATTAATATACATACAATAAATTAAATTTCATAACAATTTAAAAGCTTTTGGAAAATTTTAATCATTGATTAAATTTGAACTTGATTTTACGTAAGCAGACATTAGATTTAAAAATTCACATTAACCGTATATCTAGGTAATTAAGAATCTTGAAAATGAAACGGTGTCCGAGTCAGTCCACTCTGAATGTGGGGATCTGTCAGGGAACCACAACCACGAGTCGAGCCGCGATTGCTGCACTATAGAAAGGGGACAATTTTTTGAGTATATTAAAAAAAGAAATTTTGCGAATTATCCATTAGTTTTCGAGAAAACGGAATTTAAAATTCAAAATTTTACATGCATTTTAGATAGGGAATTCATTAACACGAAAGTTCTATTGACGGTGCGTGCGTTCTGATATAGTCTTAGTGTTAGCAGTCAGACGCGATTGTGACATGATCCGGTGCACAACGTGCATATCGAACCCCTTGCTTGTAACCGCACCCATTATATTACGCAACATTATGCAATAATTTAAGAAATAAACACAGAACTCGTTTTTAGGTTAGAATCTCGATTGCCTTGGTTGCGTTCGTGAAAACCGACGCTCCGCTACCCTCCGCTCCGGGCGCTACGCGCCGTTTTGACGAACGATGACTCACTAAGAACATCCCTCTAGTACCACAAACTCACCAAAGGTGCAACTCGAAAGGGGTGAAACTCGTAAGGGATGAAACTCGTAAGGGGTAAAACTCGTTAGCAACGGTCGATGGGTACCGTACGGTATCACAATGGCGTTTGACTGCCAACACTAAGACTATATCAGAACGCACGCACCGTCAATAGAACTTTCGTGTTAATGAATTCCCTATGCAAAATGCATGTAAAATTTTGATTTTTAAATGCCGTTTTCTCGAAAACTAATGGATAATCCACATCGAAGTGCTGTCTCAAAATGCTCAGAAAATTGTCCTCTTTCTAATAGCGAAAAAATCGCGGCTCGATTCGTGGTTGTGGTTAACTGACAGTAACCTGAATATAATTGTAAAGAAGCACAAAATTCAAGAAAATGAAAATCAAGACAGTAAACCACAAAGTAGTAAATCTCAAGACAAATGTTCTGCAAATATAAATGTTGCAACTATTTTTGAAATTGCTATTATACTACTTTTTATTTTTTTATTTAAAAATTTTTTATGTTGTCGCCCCCCCTATGGTAATTTCCTGGATCCGCCACTGATATCAAATTATTATATCAAAATGAAATGTAACTTAAACCTTAAAGTTACATAACTCGACAATGGTCAATAGCAATCATATTCATTTTCTGCATTTCTTGAATAATAAGTGATAATATTTCTACAAATTCCTTGAGTTTCTTACAATTTAAATTAAAAATTTTAATTTGGTGTTAAATTTAATTAATTAATTGGATTGTTTTCGTGTGTCGCTTCGTTAAACTTAACACAGTTGTCAGATTTTTAGTATAAGTAAATAGCATCATGAATGACTTGCTGGAAGGGTCGTCCTGCATTAGGAATTGTAAACCGATCGATATGGCAGTAATCAATGCTAATTCGATAGTGCCCATGGTTTTGGCTTATTGCGACAAGCAAATTGTTCCCCCCATTTATTTACTTCCTAATAATATAAGGGTAATCCTAATAAAATTTAAAGTAAAATACAAATCACGTTGTTCCATTCAAATTGAAATACGTTTGTTATTTAATTTAACAATTTTCAGTATAGCACCCTTCTAACCTACCTCTCCTTAATTTATGTATTTTTGACTATGATCAATATTATATTTCAGTATACGTCGCAATTTATCAAGTAGCATTTGAATATTAAAATTTTTTCCAAACTTCCAGTTGATAAAAAAAACAGTTGAGCTTAGAAAATTTTTCTTAATACTTGCATTTCCTATAAAACATTATCGCAATTTCCACGATTAAGGCAACAAGGGGTAAATGCAGAACAAAAAATATAATATTACTGCTTTCTAGCCTTTCCAACTTTTGAAAACTTTCGATGGATAATTTATATTTCTTAATTGGCACCTAGCACCAAAACTAAGAACAATTTAAATTTAAAACTTTCAAATTAATATTAAATTAAACAATATAAATAAACAATATAAATTGATTATTTTTTTAAAATATGTTTTTTCAGTAAAATTAGATTTCTGCGATGCTGATTTTAAAAATGTTAGTAGACCAGTACACAGTTTTATTGAACAAAGTTTCAAGTTCCCTAAAAAATATATTAAATTTAATATTATGATGTCTTTATTTCGTTTTTCCCCAGTTTTCCCCTAAAACTTGAGTCCGCTCCAAGTTGGCCACCAATGGCCAAACAATTTTTTTTCAGTGTAAGATCGTTTAACTATAACATCAAATGTGTTACTACTTAAAATTGATTCAACAAATTTTTTTTTGCTGTTATAACAAAATATATTGGTATTGAAAACAAAAATAGTTTTTTAAAGCAATTAATTTTATGTTAGTCTAGCAAAACACATTTTGTTGACTGAATTTTTGTTAAAGGAACAAAAACATTTTTGGACTGAATATTTTTAATATTATCGTAAAACGGTCCCTGTAATTAATTCTGAAAAAGCTTATAAAAAATGTCTAGAAGAAGGCATAATTTATTGACTAAAATGCTGACTTTAATCGTTTTTTCTTTTTTGTTTGTTAAAAATGAATTGATAAAAAAATTTGAAAATTTGAGGTTCGATAAGATTGTAAAATTATTTAATTATTTATATTACGAGATATATTTTTATTGTTTCAGCAAAGCATTCGGCGCCAATAGGAATAGAACCGCTCCTTCCTGCTCCTTAGCCTGCCGGCTAACACTTGAAGCCACACTACTGATGCAACTTGATTCAGGTCCGTAGCCAGACCGAAAGTGAAGGTAGGGCAAATGGATAGTAAGATTGGGCAATTTTTTGCACCGCAGACGAAAATTCCCTGAAATTTTAAGGTCAATGCGGTTTAAGAAAAGTTATAAAATTTATCGTAGTAGCGCACAAGAAAAAAACAAAATAAACGCTTATGCAAAGGAAAGTTCACCCTGGTGGAAATATTTCTCTGAAAACTCTGAATTAGACTTTTGCAGAGTTTCTCAGAGTTTGTAAGACTTCTGCAGACTTTGTTTTACTTTTTCAGAAAAATATTTTCACAGAGCGTCTATAACTTTGATGGCCACTGAGATAGCTCTCGCTGTCGGTAGGTACTGTGTTTTTTCAATTCTACGAATTGCATTTGTAAGCATATTCCGACTTAAAATTTTAAAAAATTCTTATACAAAAAGGACCAACGTGGAATGAATGGGAAAATTTTCTTTTAATTTATTGTTGCATATTTTTATTTTAAGAGGTCGGGCAAAATCCTTGAAAGGTCGGGCGTTGCCCGACCTTGCCACCCCCTGGCTACGGGCCTGACTTGATTTGAATAAAATTCAGGTCAAAATTAAATCAGGATAATTAAAGGATAATCTCCGATTGCATAAATATCGTATTAACTTTGACCTGAACTTTATGACTATTGAATTTTTTGTAACCTATATAATATGCTTAGGGCTGCTGTTTAAATGCTTGAGAGAGTGTTCAGCCTTTTAGCCTCCTATTCTCTAAATAATATTTTTATTCCTTCAACGAAAACGTATTTTAAAAAAAATATTTTGTTGACCTAACTAATATTTTTGTTTCTAGCACTAAATTATTTTACTATAGCAGCAAAAAAACCTTATTGAACTTATTTTAAGTAATACATTTTTTGTTGTATTACATTTTTTATTGTTGTATACATTTGTAGAATATTTAGGAAAATTGCCCAAAAATTGTAAACCTGTAATTTATAAATAAAATTATTTTGAAGCAAATATTCTCAGTTTGTACGTTATCGCGATACTTGTTATGTCCAGAGACGTCCTTAGCAAATGCGAGGCCAGGAGCAAAACATGGGGGTATGGAATACTCCCTGGGGGAGAAGGGGGTCCGGGGGTTTCCCCCGGGAAATTTTTTTTTTTTAATTAAAAAATTATACTTGCAAAGTCGTCATTTTAAATACTTTGACGAAGAAAAAGTTTAATCTCTTACATTCTGAAAAGAGGGGTTTAAGTGCAAAACTCTGATTTCGGGTTGGTATAATTATCAACTTAGACTCACCTCCTTATGTGAACTGTACTTTTCTCGCTTTCATTCCAGCGAAGTCGTCAACAATCTCAATCGTGAGAATCTCGTTCGTAGATTTTTTAATTAATCAATAATTGTATATATTGCGCGGGTAATCAGACAGACATTTTAGGCACGTATATCTGTACATTATTATATTATTTTCATTCAACCAAAACTTTTACTTATTTTATAGCGCGAGGCCTTCCTCAGCGCGAGGCTTGGAGCCGCCGCTCCACAGCTCTGGCTATGTCTACAAATTTATGGGTGAATGTAAACTGGGCCAAATTTAAAAAATGGTAAACTGGGCCAAAGGCACTTTTAACTAAAATTATGAAAGTAGTAAACTAGGCCAAAGTCACTTTTGGCTAAAATTTTGAAAATAGTAAACTGAGCCAAAGACAAATTTAAGGTAAAAAATAGGGTCCAGGCAGGGTGTGCCGGTGTAAATTTTTTTTTGATATTTATTCAAAAAAAAATATCAGAAACTAACTGTAACCTACCGTTGGATCTACATCCTCGCGCTCGATCTACCTTTTCGCGCATATTTTTTATGGTGGATCCATGTATTCCCATGGTTGTCTTTGTCAAATTTGACTCGGCGCTACCCTGCGCTCCGGTTTTTTGCCGTTTTGACAAAGACTAGACCCATTAAAAATATTCCTGAAGGCCGAAAGAACTCGCCAAAGGTGGAACTCGAAAAAGGTGAAGCTCGTTTCAGGGTGGATCTGAAAGTGCGGAGTGCGAAGGGAATCCACCCTAAAAACAAGTTTTTCACTTGTAAAATATAATAAGTGTCAGGGATTTGTTGGCCTTTAATTATAAAAACGCAGAACTATTTTTTATGGTGGATCCGTGTATTGCCATGGTTGTCTTTGTCAAAACTTGAATTTGACAAAGACTAAACACAAAATAAAAATAAACTTCGATATCGAATAACGTGTAACGATACGCTGACGTGTATCGGTTTTTGATTTTCAAACCCCATACTACAATTTTTCAATCCATAATTTTAGCTTTTGGCTCAGTTTACCATTTTAGAAATTTTAGTAAAATTTATTTTTGGCCCAGTTTACCATTTTCAAAACTTTAGTAAAATTTGCTCTTGGCCCAGTTTACCATTTTTAAAATTTTTTTACCACTTTCAGGTAGCTTTTTGGCCCAGTTTACATTACCCCAAATTTATGTAAACTAAAATTTTTATTACTTATATTAAAACTAAAAAAAATATCAAAAGTTGAGATAAATATAGCAGAAAAGCAGTTCTGTTGAACAGTCCTGACAGATGTCTAAAAAGCACGTGTCTAATGCCCGTTTTCACCAACAATTCCTAACGTTAAGAATTCCCTAACTTTGAGATAAGAAACTCTTATGTCAAATTTGGTTTTCACCAAGCGCTAAAAGTTCCTAAAGAGCATTAAGAAATCCCTAACCTTAGGTATCCGATTTACCGACCCCTAACGTGTTAGGGATTCCTTAGCGATTGTATTACAGGTATAAATTAGTGTTTATTCTTATTTTTCTCTCGCCATGGCTATTGTTAGATTTTTGGATTTGAAAATGAAAATTTTAATGTGGAATTTGTCGTGATTTAAAATTAAGGTTTTAAAATTAATAGTAGGATCTCTAGAGTTTATTAATGATAAATAAATATATTATTCATAAATGTGCATATTATTTAAGACAATTATTTTGGGTATTATTATTTTAGAAATCAATCGGTATCGCCCATAAATCAATTATTACTGGCATTACGGTTTTATGCTACCGGAATAAATATTTGGTTTTCCAAATGTGTTAGCAATAATTGGTTGTACACACATTAAATTGCAATCTCCAGGTAACTACTTATATTCATTTTGATACAAAATGTTTGTTTGACTGAAACAAATTTAGTTGATCCAAACAAAATATTCTGTTATATATACGCAACTAAAGTATTTGTTAACCCTAATAAAAATTTTGTTTGAGGTTTTTTAGTTGCCTAAAAGAAAAATTTTATTTAATTTGATTTTATTTTGATTTAAAATAAATGTTTTATTTGAATTAATAAACAATTATTAAATTTAAACAGAACAAATTTAAACAATTTGTTTAATCTAAACAAATTTTGAAAAAAATATTTTTTTGAAATAACAAATTCAGTTTGTTTGATAGAAATAATTTTGTTTAAATCGAAACAAAATTTCTTTCTATTGAATAAAATTATTCAAACAAAGTTATTTATTAAATTCAAACAGCACGTTTTTACTGTGTATAAATTCAAATATGACATTTACAACCCGTATTAGTTCATTTGTCCACTGTAAAGAATACCTAGCAAGGGAGCTGCTCGTTAAGAAATTCTTATGTTGGTGAAATGCAAATTTTCCTAAGTATTATTTTAGGGAATACCTAGCGTAAAGAATTCTTTGCTAGGGAATTCTTAAATAAATGTTGGTGAAAACGGGCATAAGAAAGTAAAAAACTCCGTTTTTAAGTAAAACTCCTTCCTGTCAAACAAATGCATAGAGGAAATCCTGTCATAATCAAGCCTTTTATATAAACCATTGGAAAAATGACAATTTTCTGAGCATTTAAAAAAATATTTCGAATTATCCATTAGTTTTCGAGAAAACGACATTTAAATATCAAAATTTTCGATTTCTACGATTTCTATATGGATATTCTGTTACCTGTACGTGTGTTCAGATAGCACTAGTATTTTATGAACAGTTTTTATTAATACAAACGCAGAATTAATTTTTAGGGTGGATCCGTGATTTGTCCTAATTGTTTTCGTTAAAACTGACAGTCCGTAACCCCTCGCTTACGCTCGTAGCGCTATGCGGCGTCTTGACGAACGCCTACTAGCTAGAATAGTCCTTATATGTAGCTTCAACTCGCCAAAGGTGCTACTCGAAAGAGGTGAAACTCATTTTGCGGTTCATCCGAGATTTGCCTAAAACGCACATAAAACATCCCCTTACCCGCTACAACTGGGTGTAAAATGTGCGGTTACTAGCAAGGGGTTTATACATACATAATAAAATTTAGCATTTTAAATGCCGTTTTCTCGAAAATGAATAAATAATCCGTAATAAGTTTTTCTTAAATGTTCAGAAAATTGTCCTCTTTCCAATACTATTTTTGTGACAGTAACCGCTTTGTGTCCACCGATTTCCTACTTATAGGTACATAACCTCCACATTTGCATTTTAAGGGAAATCCCCCGCTCACTTCTCCACATCATAAAGATTCGACGGAAAAAAGTACTACCTCCAAGACCGCAGTACGAGTCAATCTAATTACATCCAGTCATTTCCCGACAGACAAACCTCTACAACCCCTGACGGGAAGACGTTGTTTTCACTAGACTCTGTAACTTATGTAAATATGTAAATAAATAAAAAAATGTAACTTATGTAAATAAGTCACAACAAATGCAACATTTGATACGGCCCTGCGGTATGCCAGAAATAAAAGTATATCAAACACAATTGTGTTCGTACTGTTCGTTAAATAAAACCACGGTGGATAATTTCAGTTACCAGTTCTGGGCTACGCCGGTCCTACCCATGAAGTGTGGCGATCCCAGGAACAAGGAATGTACATTTTCGTAACTGATACAAATTGATTGGAAATTCTGTTGTTATCTTTGTCTACTGTTAAAAAAACAGAAATTTGATAAAATAAAGTTTTGATAAACGGTACCATCCCGTATCATATTTTTTATGTTATGCACAAAGCTATAAATATGCAGAAGGGAAAATTTATCAGTTTTAACCTTGAAGAAAACGCGAACAATGATTACTACCTATTAATTGATAATAAATGTTTGAATATCTAATAGTAGTGCGCATAAACAACATCTTTCGGTTTTAGTATTATTGTGCAGTAATTGGCTAGCATAAGAGCTTAATAACATAACCTAAAAAATTGTGCGGTTAATTTGAGTTGGTAAGTACCTTTATTATTAGTGGAATTGTTTAATTTTAAATTTTCGTGTATTAATTTAGAAATTTAAAAATGGAGAAGCAAAAAAAAATATACAATGATATAGCTATAGTCATTAACCGTGAACGACAATCTGGACATCAAGTGAGAATCGTCGAAAAGGTTGAGCATAGCAATGAGTCAAAACCAAAAGACTTCAAAGCTATGACACCTCATGGCTGTGTCTGTCCAAAAATGCTGAAACCTCACGCTTTGCCAGGAAAGTGGAATCTGCCAGATCGTAAAAAATAATTTTTCTTTGTAAAATTATGAATTATAAATATAACTTTTAATATTGCCGTACCACTTCTTTATTATTTAATCAAAAAAACTTCTGTTTTTTGAAAATACCTACAGGCAGTTTTAATCATCTCGAACATCAAAAAGCGAGTAAATGTGAGAATTCTCATGGGACGTACAAATATTTTAAATTACATGCTGCTCCGAACAACATCCATTGTTCCTGGACTGCCGTATCATAGCTACCTGGTGGAGTACCTGCTTAAGTTTTTTTACGCCGGTAAATTATTTTCTAACGTCCTTATAATTTTAATTAATATGAGCAATTAAAAAGTAATTAAATTTAAAAAACTTGGCGAATAAAAATATTGTTATTGCTGTTTCGGTATGTGTTAATTAAAATAAAATTGGGAATTAAGTGCAGGTTGGATCGTTATATAAGTTTATCGAGATTTTATGTACATTAGAACAGCTTTCGTTTGATTTGAATGAAGCTGCAAATTGTGTATCTTCATTAATGTAATTGAATTAAATTAATCTAGGAGCTATTTCGCTATAGCTTTATTACCCCTAAGAGGCGGGACTAGCATTAAATACGGGTATTGTCTGTGTTAATTCCTCCCTGGGGAAGACTTGCCCGATCTTCTTCCTTCGTCTTACTCAAGGTGGTCATGGTTCGTTCTACTTATGGAGAAAGTCAATCTACTTACCGAAACAGCTTTAGGCTTTTTCAACATTTTCACGCCTAAGTAATTTCTGAACAGCATTTTCGCTCGTGACATTAATTAATTACATTTCTTAAGAGGAACATTCTAACTTAGAGGTTTTGTTTAAAACTTTCTTTACTGGTTTTTAATTAATATCACAATTAGTTAATTGCCTCTACATTACCCAAATACAAAATAACATCCAAAAATGTTTTATCCATCCAGAAACTAATTTTCTGTTAATTTATTGTTAAATTCCAATTATTGCTAACGTTCAATGGCTTGTCACGGCAAAATAATAATTATTTGTAAAATAATTTGTTTTTTGACAGATATTCAAACTCAACTTTAATTAGACTTCCCCTTTTAATTCATTCAGCCCATTTTACTCCCAGTTTAAATGAACTCGGAATTGATAATCCGACCGTATCAAACAATTACAAAATTTTATTTTTCGTTCTTGTCCTACATAAACTTAACTTTTCAATCATAATCTGTTTACATTAATTGGATCTCAGAAACTATTTTCAATCGAATAGATAAAATTAAAAATGAAAATATTAGGAAAAGGAAACTAAGTTGCGCTATGTATAAATTAATCTAGTTTTTGTTAAATCCTCTTATTTTAATACATTTTTTTCAATTCTTTTCACAATTTTTTATTTTTCAATTTCAATTTAAATGACGCTTAATGAAATCCGGACGCTTCTATGTTATCGATGTAAATTGCATATTTTTAGTCATATAAAAATCGCTATTGCAGCAATGCTTATTAGCCATTTTTTTTGAAAATTTCATTTCTTTCAATTTTCTATGGATAAATTTTTCTATTTTGTCTCACCGTTTCCGAGTTACAGAGACTTAAAGAAGACTCTGTACAATGCAAAACATATTTTTCTCTGTATCTTAGAAATTTCAATAACCGTACACAATATAAACACAATACGCACACAAAGCTAGGCTTTTCAAACCGGGGGTCTTGAGCTTATAAGTTTCAAACCGGAAATCTAATTTCTAAAAATCTAAGATTTCTGATTTGAAATTTAATAACACATTTTCATTTTTTGAACACAATCACTAAATATGCTGGAGGGTATTTCCCAGACCCCTCGGTTTGACAAATCTATCTTTGTGATAAGTGACTTAACAATTTACAGTTTTCAAACATAAAAAAATTTGATGTGGACACCACATGACTTCCTTGTTAAACTGCTAATACTTTTCTTAATAACTAAAATGCAGAATAATTATTTTGTAGTTAAAATCTCGTTTATTTATTCGTGCGCGTCATGTATCGCTTTACATGTGCCCTTTTTGCCCGGACAATTGCAACCAAAAGTAAGAGGTTCACAACTAGATGCTATAAGAGCCTCAAATACAAAATTTCAACTTTCTTCGACTTGCCGTATTTGAGTTATGCGACGTACAGAAGTCCGTACATACGTACGTACAGACGTCACGACAAAACTAGTCAAAATAGATTCAGAGAAGGTCAAAACGGATATTTCCGTCAAAATCTGAAAACTGAAAAAAATCGAGATTACAATACTTCCTTTTTTACAAGGAAGTAAAAAAATGCATTTCGTACAAAAATTATTTTAAATTATATATCCAAATAATTCACATTTTATTAGCTTTCTGTTAATGCTGTTATCTCTTTTTTTAAACAGCGCCCTTTTGCGCGTTCTAATTTTTGATTACCTTCGGATTATGAATATATGCCATCTAACCCTTAATTTTTGAAAGTTTCAGCCTTTAACCCTGACGTGTCCACAGAAATAATTTTTAAGCATTCTATTGCGGTTCGAGAACTCTACTATACAGGGTGTGTACTGAAAATTATTTCCACTGCACACTCATTAATATAAAGTAGGGGTTATCCGGAGCCAACTTTATGAAAGTAGCCAATCGAATAGTTGGTTCCAGTGAATTTTGGCCGTATTTTTGAATGATCCATAAAATTGAATTTTTATCTTTGTAATTTACGCTCTAAAGTACCATAAAGTTATTCGGAAATTTTCTTAATCGTGTGTCCAGTTAGCATACTATGCCCGACAATAAGTATTTGTTTTATTGCAAGGATATACCTTTCTACAAAATATAAAATTTGACCTTGAACTAGGAGTTCTTCATCATACATCGTATTGAAGTTTCAACAACCGTTTGTGGCAAGGTGACCACCAGATAACCTACTGTAGCTCTCGATTCAAGCAGGAATTTTCAAAAAAGTAGAATTTAAAATGTTAACAAATTTGCGTCAATGAAACGAAGGAAAATTGATTTTTATTATTTTGATGCGCAGAAATCTAGATACACTGCTTTATCTCTTGAGAGAAGAGGGTCTTAGGGAACTGGGTATGCTTAATCCGTCTCTGCTGGATTGGTAATAATTTAATTACAGATCAACTATTTGAGCGGCCTCTAGTTCAATTTTTTACAGAAAATTACGTAATACAAAATATAAATAAATACTATTTTTCTAAACGTTAAAAATCATAACTTTATGTCATTCAATTTGCCAAGCCTAACGATTAACTTATTTGTGTTACTAATCCACACAATTGTGTAGAAAAAGTACACAATTGCGTACTTTATCTGCAGAATTGTGTGGATTAGTAACATTTTTCTTCGTGTTTAATAATCCCAAGATTTTCTAGCTGATAAAATGATAACGTGTCCGCAAGTGGATTGGAAGGTCTTAGGTTTAATTCCCCGCAGGAATGATAAATCGCTTTTCTTCATATCGATTTATATCTTCCTGAATACGATACATAACATGCTAGCTTCTGTTATATTTGTAACACGGTATACTGAAAAAAAAACAAAACCTAAAGTGAACACTTGCAAACGTGTTACCATTTCAACTAGAAAACTTTCAGATTTTTGTTGCATAAACTAACTGAAGTATTGCACTTAAACTTATAAACGAAATTTTTTTAAGAAACGGTTGTTCATAGAACTTAAAAAAAATTACACTTAACTTCAGTTCTCTTTCACCATGCCAAAGTTTGTCCCAATCCTAAAATTACATGTAATGCACTTGAGTGTTTAATTTCATACCGTCTCAACTCAAATTTCTAGACCACTAGACCTGCGAATACTTTGTGATGAACAATTGAATAATACAACCGATAACAAAAATGCCGAAACTGGGCGATGGTCAACTCGGCCCCGGTTAACTGAACTGTCAACTGATGATCAACTCGGTGACGACGTGCACGGTAAGAACGATCACAAAGAACGATCAAATTTGAAAATCACGGATTTGGAAGGACGAATCGTATAACAAAGTAGGTCGTTTTGAAGGGCAGTTTACATATAAAATTAGGTGGCAACTTTTTTGCTCGAAAGGCAGTTTACAGTCATGGTTCAAGTTGAAGGTACTGTACAAATCCCCAAATTTATTGGCAACGTTGCCGATTTGACTGGCTGCAGAGTTGACCGTTGCCGGCATTTTTATTTTTAGTGTTTTTGTTTTCGGTGTTTTAATGTGTTACCGTTGCAAGCTTGACCCGAATGTTCCCTTTAGCGTTTCTAATTTCTTCAGACTTTTAGAGCCATTTAAATGAGGGAGACTTTCCGTTGCTTTCCCAATAGCCTACAGAACGATATCGTTCACATAGTATATGAACATAATCTAAATTCTATTAATGACAAACATTTTGTAAACATCCATCCAAAATATATCTTCTAATGTGTGAAAATTATGAGTTTTTAACCGTTTCTGAGAAAATAGCTTTTGCAAGTGGATTGGAAGGTTCCAAGTTCTATTCCCCGCAGTAATTTTTTTTTAAATATTTTAAAAGGCTTTTGTATTTTTATTGCATAAACTAGCTACAGTATTGCATCCAAACTTTTGAATGCTAATTCTGCTTGTAAAATAAAATTTACAATAGCAGTCATGAAAATTTCATCGCTGAATATTTCCCAATTAAAATAACAATTCCCAATGAAATTTCACTAACCGTACATAATATAAACACAATACGCACACAAAACTAGGTTTATCAATCCGGGGGGTCTGGGGGGTATGGAATACCCTTCAGTCCACTAGAGATTGTTCGCAAAAAAGTGTTCGCGAAAAAGATGAGTTTCAAACCGAAAATCTAATTTCTATAAATCTAAGATTTCTGATTTGAAATTCAATAACACTTTTTTTTAACATAATTCCTAATGTACTACCCGAACACAAAACCTAGCGTTGCGATTGTGTTCAAAAAAGAAAATGCATTTTTGAGCTTATGAGTTTCAAACCAAAAATCTAACTTTGTATCTATTTTTATTCTTTAGAAAAATATAGATACTATACTTAAAAATCTATTTTTTTAATTCGGGAATAATTCCCAATACGATTTCCATGACCGCTACTGTATGTTTGTATAGTTGTTGTAGAACTGGATTATAATAAGCCATTCCAACATAAATTAACAAATTTTATTTAAATTCTGCGACTGTCTGAACAATTCCCTGTTAAGTATGTTAAGAAGTTTTTCATTTTATAGTCAGTACCAAGAAAATAAATCCAATAAATAAATTAAAACCTCATATTGAACGTAAGAGTATAGATACATTTTAAGAAAATTCTTTTCTCCTTCAAGTCAAACTACGTAAAACTTAATTTTAAAATTGGAAAAATTTTGAGAAGTAGCTTTTTTAATTTGTAGTAGGTATAACAGCGTGTTTGATGAGGTCTGAGATAAGGATATCTAATCAAAAAGTGGAGTAAATTATTTATCACAAAAATTATTTTGAATAAAAAATTAAAGAGATCGAAACTCAACATAATGATGAAATGGCGCCATATTGCATTATCATTGACGTATTCCAATTTGTTTTTTTGAGTTTTTCTAACTCGACTCTGCCATAAAGTTGCAAAAAAATGTTGTTTAATAATAAAATCTTTAAAAATAATAAAAAAAAAAATTTAAATCAAATAAAAGTTTTAGCCTGACTTATAATACACCTGACAGTTTTAAAATTATTGAAACTGCTGCACAAACAAAACTTTAAATTACATGACCAAACTAAAAGGAAATTATGTTCAACAAGCAACTTTATTGACATTACCAGACATAGAAAACACCTTTGGCAGAAGAGGGGTCGCGAGATTTATATACAAAATAATAAATTACAACTTTTTACTCTACATGGCTAAACGCTCGTAATTAAAGTAGAAACTCCTCAAGGTTTAAAATTACTTAAGTTATTTTAACATTTTCCAGAATTTATCTGACTCTATATCCAGACGATACCGCTATGTACGCTCATTCATTTGATGTACAGGTGACCAAATAAATAAATTCAAATTTATTTTAATATTTACAAGCATACACAGTAAAAAAGTTTTGTTTAAATTTAATAAACAATTTTGTTTGAATAATTTAACTCAACAGAAACAAATTTTGTTTTGATCCTAAAATAATTTTATTTTAAAAATTTGTTTGATTTAAATAAATTTTGTTTTTTTTAATAATTTTTTATTACTTCAAATAAAAGATTGATTTAAAAAGAATTAAATCAAATAAACTTTTTCTTTTAGGCAACAAAAAAAATTTTTTATTGGGTTTAACAAACACTTTAATTACATATATTATATAACAGAATTTTTTGTTTGAATCAACTAAATTTGCTTCAATCAAACAAAAATATTTAACTGTGTTACTGTGTACTTGAACAATTAGAAGATAAAATTAAACTCGAAGAGAACGGAAACTATGTAGTATTATTCGAATACGTAATGTGTTAAAAGTATCTACAGACACAGGGGACCTACAGTTTTACGAGACCTTCGAACCAAAAAAGTTTATATTATATACATTTCAGTTATAAAAAAAGATTATTAGTATTTAATACACTTAATCACAGATATCGCTTTCACTTTATAAGCAGACGCGTTCAGAAATCTACCAATCTACTGAAATCAAAAAAAAATTTACCAAAATCAAAAACAATTTTTTTTGAGTTTTTATTTTCGTGTTTTATTAGTTTTTTATGATGTAAAATTATAATGTAAAAAAATGTTATAATGTAAAAGTCACATTAATGACTTGAAAAATGGTGTATAGGAGTAAATTCGTCAATTCAAAACTTTTTGACCGCCGGAAGAACTAGAATGTCTAGTTTGAATATTATATAACAATTGAAAATCAAACGATATTTTGTGTTACTAAAATTTTAAAACCAAATCTTATCTTATAAAAGCTTCGATTACAAAATCATTTTTATATCGAAAATAGACCGAGGCATGTGCAAATCAATACAACGAATCGTAATTTTATGGTTTGTCAACTTTGTAATAATAGTTGAAAATATGCATATTATTTTTTTAAACTTTTGTTTTTTGGTTTTACTATTATTTAATTTTATATTGTTTGGTGTAGGCAACGAGCGTAGTACAGCCACAGCCAAACTCACGCGAAATTACTTATTATATAAAATGCATAGGTATATTATACCGTGAAAAAGAAATTTGTTGCTCTAACAGAGCTATTAGCCTCAACTGAGTTTTTTTGATTGCTACAACAAAGAAAAAAATATTAATTGATTTAAGAAATTTTTTTATTCTGCAAAAAACTTTGTTATGACAGCAAAAACTTTGTTGCAGTAAAAAAAACTCTGTTGAGGCTATAGCTACTAAAAATTATGTAAGGGCGACAAAACATTTTTCACAGTGTACTGAATTTGTGAATAAAATAACAAAACAATTTTAAAAAAGTTACTGCAGCCCTACGAAACTAGGGCATCAGTTACCAAATTTTTCCTTTGCAGCAAACTAGCGAAATTAAAGTTTCTGTACCGATTTTTTAGCAATCCACCGAAATCTTATTGAACACCACGACTACGGAATAGCAATATAACACTCTGCCTATGACCGTGCAAACTTGAGCTGCAATTTTAAAAACAACAATGGGGCTATTGCGTAAATACAAACCCAAATGTTTGAGACTTAACTGGGGTGGACTGGTATATACAAGAATTACTAAATTTTATTAAAAAAACAAACATTGTTTAGATTAACTCGATTTAACGTATCGTGACTTTACCCACACTCGCGATTAACATATACTTTACTCTCTTGATATATTACATTATATTATTAGTACATTACTACAACTCAGTATTCATTTACAACTTTGTACCTGTTTACTCGTTTTTTTTGGAAATTTGGATTGTCTTGTCTTTTACCAGAATCTAAACTCAAATTTCTTAATTTTTGTTATTTGAACATTTTTAAACCGTACATTTGCAAATTTTGTACTAAAAATGTACATAAGGATCCAAATTTAATACCTTCCTTTATATAAATGAAAAAAACAATAAGTAACTAATTTTAGAGTCATTTTAAAAAATGCCCTAACAGTTATTTTTTACCTCCGACGGCAAGGAAGAGATATGCCTTTAGGATATGATGTTAAGTGTTTTGTGTCTGTTTTCTTAGAATTTCAAAATGATCGCATCAATTTTGATGCGGTTTGCACCAAATTATCAAGATTAATCTTTAGCAAATTTAATATTTTATATTTTATAAAACTCAGTTGTGAATGGATTAACGAAATTCCAAGCTTGTAATTAAAATTATTACAAATACAAATTTACAAAATAAAATTTTCAATTTAAAAACAGCCGACGTAAAAAGCAAACGTTTATCTTTTACATCTTTGGAAACATTAATTTGCAATGTTTTCAATAAATAAATCAAAACAGTTTTGTTTAATTGTTTGAAATAAACAAAAAGGTTGTTTAAAAACAAATATGTGATAAGTACAGCACACAATGAAAGAAAGTTTGAGTACTACTGCACTAAAGAATTAGAACTCGGCTAGAAATTTAGTAAATAACACCTGAGATTTGAAACATGCCGTAGGAATTTGTTTGTTGTCATGCAAAAAATAATTGTCATTTTAAGCAGGCTTATCTATGAATGTTTTCTTGATGAGTAAACGATTCTTTCAACAAATGTACACCTATCTAAAAAGTTTTTATCGAAACTTGAATGGGAATATCCATTAACTTCTATGCAGAAGTAGATAAATACGGTGGTGGGATTCCCCCAGTTTGTTTGATATATATTGTTTCTTTTTTTTTAATGCAATAAAAATTAAAAAAAGAGGGGAGGTGGTTAAATATTTTGAGATTTTTCAATTTCAATGCATTTTACAAAATGGAGAAATAACAATAAACTTGTCTAAAATTATTGTTATCGAGTTTATTGCACATAAACTTATTTGCTTCAAGATTTTAGCTTTTTTTTAAATTAATGTCCAATTTTCAATGTTGGGGAAAAAAAAGTTACTTACATTTTGTTGAGTCTTGATCATAATTTGTAATGTCTTCGTTTATGTCGGCATCCGAAATGTTATATTTATTATCCTGAGCACTTTCTGAAAGAACTTCTGTACAAGATTTTGAATCGTCTTGGTTAGTTTTAGGAGATAAGGATGAACTATAGCTATTAATGGGAGATAGAACTTGTCCATCTTTATTGTTTTTAAAACACTTGCTGATGTTAGAATAAGTATTTAACAAAGATTTTTGAGATATCACGTTATCTTTTGGTTTGTCCGAACGGTAAATTAAATTAGAACCATTAATACTTAAATCAATACCACACTGTTTTGATATATCGGATATTAGCCAATTTTTGGCAACGGGTGTTAAATTGCTATTAGTGGAAACGGATATATCTAATTCCATTTGCGATGATTTGGGCACTGATTGATCTTCACTTTTAACAACACTTTCGGTTATCTCGGACTCGGATTGGGGATAAATTTTCATTAAATTCGAACTTAGATTAAAACATTTTTCGGCACTCATAACACCATTATTAGTTTCAAACGATCTCGACACAAATTGCGTTAATTTATCCATGCCGATATTAAGAACGTCTAATTCGACGGCATTTCTAGATTTTAAATCTACACTTTTAGCACGAAACATTTAGAAGCCATATCAATCTGCGTAAGGGTTCTATAGTTGCTATGGCGGCCCGACAGGCGTCTCTTTGTAAACCAAAAAGGGGTTGGTTCAAAATCGGTACATCCCCTAATAACATTTTCTCCGACCTCATTGGAAACGGCGTTAAGGGTAGGAAATACTACAAACACATACACTGAATCACTTTATTTATAAGCTCCGGCTAAGTCAACATCTTTCTCTAAATAGTCGACATTTTAAGGTCTTCTTTGTGGGGTGGTAGTTATGTAAAGTTACGACAATTATTTAGATGTAGTTACATAATATGTTAAAATTTACATTACGACTATCGTTTATGTCACGTTTTTATATCAAAATTATTCTTCATACTACTTCTTACTACAAAAATATTCAGCCAAGCCATTAAAAACTTTTCACCACCATAAAATATTTTTAGTATGATTATACTAATCTCAAGACACTTATCACAAATATTATAATATACTACAATGACTAACTGACTAACAATAATCGAGCTTTTCTACCGTTGCTCTACACATGATTACTAATTTCTGCATGTTTATTGCTCGTCACATGTTTATTTTTTAAATGAAAATAATCAATCATTCCTAATTTGATACGAAAGCAGAAACTATGATAGAGTTTTCATTTCAAAATTACTCACTCAAAATAACTTTTGTTTTTGAGTAAATGTCATCAAAACATTTTTTTATTTTAGGTTATGAATTTTTGGATTTCGCCCCCTTGTAATACATCCCCTACCTTGTGATACATCATTGTAAAGATGGAAACAATTCTCAACTAATTACGTTTTAACACATGCATTATCGATCCGTTTATGAAAATGATAATTTATTTTTTAAATTTTCAGTTCCTGTAAATTCTTGGATGACTTCTATGTTTTACCAATGTGAAAGTTGGAATGCCGACGTGACACAATAATTGATCTTGCATGAAAAACAAACAAATGAAAATATTGACATTGACGTCTGCATTAACCAACCTTTACACTTTTTTTCTGTAGTTTAATTAAAAATGTTGTTATGCTTCAGCCAATGCGTCAGTAATTGTCAATACGCGTTTGTTTTTACGGAAAGTAACAATAAATAGTATTTTTGTTTTGGTGATTTTATTTTGGAGATTTTCCCAAAGCGGCTACCAATATAACTATCTATAACACAGGTCTACAAAAAAAGCTTTTTTTTTGTTGCCCTGATTTTTTCATTGAATTTTGAAGATTTAGAACGTAAAAGTTATGAATAAAACGTAATTTGGCCAATATTGGCTCTAGTTTTTATGTTATTGTAATATACGAGGTATTTTCAAAATATATTGGAAATTTTTGCATTTCGTACGGTGTAAGTTACCAAATAAGTTAAAAATTTTTTTCTAAGTTGATACAACTCTGAGTAATGCATATGTCAATTTTTAGCCATATTCGTTGTACAGTTTGTGTATAGCAAATTATTGTTTATTGCGTAATTTTAAAAATCCGCGATTTTCAGAATTCATTTTTGTTTTAAAACCGTTATTTGCATTAAATTCTGTGTTAAAAATTGATTTAAAAGTGTAATGAAGTATAAGAAATGTTGACTAAATTTTTGGTGTAAAAACTAGGTACTAGGTCAAAAAATACAAAAATTTACAAACATTTTCAAGAAATCGGTGCAGATTTGAGAATATTATGAGCATGCAAACACATCAATTAGCGATAAAAACGTTAGAAAACCAAAGATACGTTTTTTTGTAAATTGCCGAAGCACTATTAGAGAGGTCACAAAAAAAGCTGGAATCTCAATTGGGTCATGTGATGCAATTTTTAAGGCCAATTTGGATTTGAAACAAGTGGCAACTAAACATGTTAATTTTATACAAAAACTGAATTGCAAAATCATCTCAAGAATCGTTAACCAAAGTTCCTGAAGATCCAAACTTTTTCAAACGCATCATAACCAGGGGCAGTCATATTTCCAGTTTCTGAGGAGGCCATTTCCGAAAAAATTTTCAAAATCTTGAAAAACATTTAGGTATTTAGTAAGAACATTAGTTTGAAACACGGTAATATATTAGTTAGGAGCAGGCCATGGCCCCATGCCTCCCCCCCCTTATGACATAAGCCCTTGAACATAACATTTTTCATTTTTTGTTAGTGCCATAAGGTAGAGGTGACCTACTTTTATATGAATAAGATGGCAGATTACTGCTGGACTCTACAAAGACATGATACTCAAAAATCTCATAAAAAAACAATTTTTCAAAAAAAGTTTCTGAATTTTTTATATTTTTTAATTTTTTTTTTGAATAATTGAGTATAACCAAAGCCATTAATAGTCTTTTATTGATAAACCTTTCATATTACAAAAACAAATCGAATTTTTCATTGAAATAATGCATTTTTGAGTCAAATATAAAAATATCAAAAAAATAAATAACTAGAGCCAATTTGGAAAAAATATTGCTACCCTTAGTGTTTCTTACATAAAATCTTTCAAAAATTAATCAAAATTCCAGGGCAACAAAACCACTGTCGACCAGTGTAATCTATATTATACCGATTATACTTAAAAATGTGCGAAAGTGCTGTATGTGCAAAAATTGCCAAAGTGAGTTATTGGTATATATGTTAATTACAAGCATTTTACTATATCTTCAATAAACAAAAAAGACGAAAATCCCACAATTAGTTGAAATGAGATAAACGTGTTTCACCAACGCCGTTGACCGTAAGATCCTTGGTTAAAGTTAAATTATAAAGTCGAATATCTCAGAATGACTGTTTTGTAGATACTGCACTTTCGTTTAGCAGGGCAGTATGATGTTGTTTTTTATTCATTTTTTAAAAGTTTTTTTTTTATTTTGACATTTTAATTTTAATAAATATATGAACAAAACTGTTCAGATAAAAAGACTGTTCCCCAGCCTTCAACAAATTTTTTGCAATAGAAAATACTTTTTTTCAAATATTTTCAAATAAAAAACGTAACTTGAAGTATATCATTCAATAAACAAACCTGAAAATTTATTTTCTTTATTAAAACAGTTCACTGAAAAAAAAGCATTGCAAAATCTATTGTAGAAAATAATTGTAAAACATTTTACAATTGACTGGCAAAATACAAAATTTTTATTACCTACATTTACATTTTGATATTAAATTAAAATATTATAGGCAGGGGTGGCTACATAATTATGTATAAATATTTCAAATACTTTTATTATCACAGCAGTGGATTGGTGTGATCGCAGATATTTTGAGTTAGAATTTCGAATTACACAGAATTTCTGAGCTTGGCCTTCTTGTATTTCAGTGTGTATTAATACGTTTGGATTTCAGAATTGGTTCTATATATTTTCATAAGCCTATCCGGAACTTAACGGAACGTCAAGACTCAAGAGCAAAATATGAAAACAAAAGCAGAAAAAAGCAAAAAAATATCAAAAGATTTGATCGATAATCGATGCGACACGATTTATGAATAATCGGCAATGATTCTATGTTTTCAAGTTTTGTAGGATTGCTAGTTATAAATAGTTGCAGCTAAGTGTTTCAATCAGCGGAGCCGGCTGCAGTTGTCTTGTAAAAGTGCAACAGTTAACAACATGCATATCGTAAATGTTCTCCTTTCGACTTTTGGTAGCTTGAGTAATATTTTTAATACGAAAGTGGCGGAGATTCGTATAATTTAAGATTTCGTGTCAAAAAGTCCCCGCGTCAAAATATCCTTGCGTCGAAATGTCCCCGCGTCGTCGAAACGGCGTAGACCCGTTTATCTGAGAAGATAAATTTCATGTCAAAAATTGTAAAAAGCATTAAAATTAAAACACGCTATCGATAGGCTAGTATCTAATATTTTGTAAAAATATGAAGATGAAATTTTTAGGTTTTTACCTTTTTTTACTTTCCCCAATACGTATTAACGTATGTTAAGAGAAAGCATTGTAATCCACCCAAAAATCAAAAATCGAAATTTTGGTATTGAACTGTTCTTTATCATGCTCTCATAAGATTGTAATAAATTTTAATTGGATGTTCGTCTCTATGTATGTCAGTATATGTCTGTATGTGTTTCAGGTACATATAAATAAATAGTATCATGTCATGAAATTTGGCATAAACGTGCATCATAACTAAACTTAGAGGCCAGCTAAAAATGGTGAAGATTGGTTAAAAATTATGGAAATGATAAACAAAATAAAACAAATTTAAGTGGTTTTTTTTACATATAAAAAAATAGTATCAATCGCACAGGTTGAACTAAAGGTTCGTTTATGTCAAACGTAACACACGTACTGCACGCAGAAGGATGAAGTTCACACATTGAATTTTTGTAGAAGCGTTTATAAACACCTATAAAACACATAAACGCTATTATAAAAATTCAATTTTTGAACTTCATCCGTCTGCATGCAGTGCGTGCGTAGCGTTTGACATAAACTAACCATAAACCATAACTGCTTGGCTAAATATTTTAAATTGGACTAGGGTTTGCACAGTAGCCTACAGAAAAACGTTTTCTTTGAATCAAAAAATACTTTTTGTTTGAATAATTTATTTTAAAGCAAACAAATTTTATTTAATTTAATTGTAATATTTTTAGTCAAAAACAAATTACCGTGGGCGGTAAAAAACGTGTGTTTACTGTTTACCGCAATTTAAATACATTTTTATTTGACCAAAAATATTTTATTTAAATTAAACAAAATTTATTTGCTTTAAAAAAAATTATTCAAACGAAATGTTTTTTTTAAATAAGAAAAAATGAATTTGGAATTTTAAAATTTGAAAACTTTTTTATTTTTGATCTTATAATATTCTGTCTATTGGCCAGACTTATGTAAATGTAAAATCACTTAAACGTAAAGAAAAAAAACACACCGGAAAGCCGAGCTAATAAATATTTTCAAGTCCGAGATTCAAACCCAAAACCCGGCCAAACCGGTCTAGGACATTTCGCCGTCGCCGTTTCCACATATTTTTTACTTTAATATATAACTCAAAAGTTATAAAAAAAACTATAACATTTTGACTGCAAAACTTAATATTTTCGGGGCTATAGAAAATTAGAAGTTAGAAAAGCAAAAATGAAAAAAAACCTTCGAGGGTTTGAATTTAGACAAAAAATTCTTTAAATATTTTTCTTAAAAAAGTGTGACACCCTGTATATAAGCTATAGAATCAATCAATTAAATTATTGATTGGGAATGTTAAAGTAATCTATAACTTAAAAGTTATAAAAGGAACTATAACATTTTGACTGCAAAAATGAATATTTTTGGGAATATAATAAATAAATAATAGGAAAATTAGAAATTAGACAAGCAGAAATAAAAAAACTCTCGATATTTTTTATTTAATTTGTATCCTTATTAATATTTTTATTTAATTTTATATATAATTTAATGAAACTTTAATTGTAACGGATATCGGGGCTATTTTGACGGGGGTCAAAATTATTTCAGTTTCATTCCGTTACATTAAAAAATGTTAAATAAAAATAAAAGAATATCGCAAAATTAAATATAAGGTCAACCGAAAATACTTAAAAATCGTAAATATTTTCTTCTATACTTTTCATTTCAGCAGTACAAAACTACATATTTCAACATGGTTGACATGATATCTCAAGTTCTACTTACCCAATTTACTTCAAATTTGGTGTCGACCTTCTGTGTATGTTTATCTATCGTCCCTACCACTTTTATACCAAAATTATTTTTGTAACTATTTTAAACTTTTACTCAAAACTTTAAACGCGTTTATTACAAAATTACATTTTTCGACCTGGTTGACATGATATCTCAAGTTTTGTTTAACCGAGTTACTTCAAATTTTGTAACAATTGTCAATATATATCTGCCTATCGCCCCTATCACTTTTGTACCAAAATTATTTTGCTAACTATTTTAAAAAATTAAAAATTATGGGAAAAAACGGGTCAAAAACTGTTTTTTGCTTTCAGACTGCGCGAACAAAATTTTTTCAGTTTTCTTTTTGGTAGGGCCTATAACGACATTCTTACTAATAATGAATTTTTTAAAATTTTGTTTCAAATGACCAGAAGGGTTGCAATCGTGTCAACCAGCATACCCCACTTTTATTTTATACTCAACTTTACTAGCTGATTTCGCTTAATTTTAATTTTTATTGTTCAAAAATTTTTTTGTAGATTGTCAAAATATCAATAATTATGTTGCAATAAAATGAATGGTAAAAATATTGTTTGTTTCTTTTATATCGAACTCGAAAAAACTCCTAAAATTTATGGCTACCTTAATCAAATAAAACAAATTTACGCACTCAAACTTATCACTATTTTTATTCTCAAATATAAAACTCAAAATGAAAATCACAAATAAAATTCAAGAGACAAATTTCGTTTCTACCGCTTTAAATTTACAAAAAAAATTAAAAAATATTATTAATAATTAATTAAAAAATACGTGCCGTGGAGAAGTAACTTACATATATATAAAAAATATCTTGTAATTTTTTTAAATGCAATTTAAGAAAATAGAAAAATGGAGGACTGGAAGGAGGAGGAAAAAACATTACAATATAAAATAAAATGGAAAGTACTAAAAGTGGAAACGTTAAAAATAAATTTTATGTTTTTCGCTAACTTTTCCCTCCTTATTTTTGGAAATTTTTTTAGCACTTTTTGGAATTTTAGAAAGTCGACGCCCCTGAAATGCACATCTGGGGGAGGGCGAAGGGGATTCTAAATTCTAGAAGTATAAAATAATTGTAATTCAATTCCATTTCATAACATCTCGGGATGACAATAAAATAATATATTAATAAATAATAAATTAAGGCGGCTGTTATGCTCATTTTTAATCAATACTTTTTAATATAAGTAAAATTACACTTTGACTTCACGTTTCTAGTCGTCGCCACCCTATTATAATTAAAATATATATTTTTTACATTTGAACCAAATAAAGATTGCAAATTATTCATTTAAGTAAACAAAATTATTAGTTAAATTTAATTTTGAGTTTCGGCGTTTATCATTTTTTAAAATTTTACCGATTAGATGCGATTTTCAAATGAAAAACAAAATACTAGCTGTGTGTGATCTCATTGTTTGAATACCTACAATTGTGTTATAACTTGGAAAAAATTTGATTCATCACTAAAACAAAAATATTTTTTGCCAAAACTATCGGTCATCGCTAAGGCAATAGCATCACGAAACTCACAACTTTTACTTATACAACCAAAAATTGTTTTTTTTGGCACTTTTTATATATTATGTAACCAACTGAAATATTTGTTAACTTAGCATAGCTCATTAAAGATTTTTACCCTCAAAAACAGATGGGAAAATTTAATTTTAGTACAGGCTGGTTTTATTGGTAACTTTAGGACTCTTTCTATTGCAATACAATCAATGTCGATCGGGCACAATCGTCAGTTTAACATGTTATATCTAAACCACGGGATTTTAGTGCGGGATTTTTCACACCTACCACACGTGGAAATCCACGAGTACCTTAGTCACTGTTTGTGGACCCAGGATTTGTAACGATACATTAGTAAATTAGTATCACCTTCCATTGGCCGTCTAAGAAAGCGGTGGTTTACGACGTAAAGCAATACCATTTCGCAACAAGTTGCATAAATAGCTAATTATTAGATCTAGTTGAGAAATATTATAACTTCTGACAATGCAGTCTGTCTAATTTTTAATTATGTTTAAATAAAACTAAATCGCTACACAATTTCACAAGCTTTTTGCATTAATTAATTTAATGCATTTCGCATTAATAAAATTGTAGAACACTTGAAAACTTTTTTTTTGTTACTTTAAATAATAAAATTTCATATACGAAATTTAAAAAAATTTAATTATATTTTTCAGTTATTCTTTGCTGGAACAATTAAATTGAATTTTACTCCCCTATTCTTTTATAACCCCTTTTCTTGCAGAAACAGGACTAAGCTGTATTAAATCTTTCGACTACCTTAATAGCAAAACAAGACAACTCCTTAATTAATTAACATTTTAAAGATACAACTTTATTAATTAATTGCGTGATCAATTAACGTTGTAGAATAATAATTAAATTGTGTATGTTCCATCAGTTTATAATTTGAAATGAACTTAATACATTTTGCAAATTACAAATTTTAATTTCAAATCTAGAAATATTTTCTCTAAACATAAAATCAATTTTTTTTTTTTCATTTAAAATCAAAGTAGTTTTTAGTCATTTTCAGTCTTTTTTCGTCGTTTCTTTTTTTTAGTCAAAAAAGTAGTTAGGTACATAATTAGCGATAAACTATTTTTCAGTGTAAACTGTAAACATATAAATACAAAAGGTATACAGGTATTCTTGTAATTAAACAAATCTTAGTGTCGACTAGTTTCAATTTATTAAATCATCTTGAAAACACAACATCAGTTTTTGTATACATCGTAGAACAAATCTAAAATAGCATAAAGCAATTTCGAATTTATTACTTTAATAAATTATTTTTTATTCATTATTATTTATTTTATTTATTATTTTTTGTTTTGCCTTTCTAAAAGTTTTTATTTTGAAATATTTTTATGATATATTGAATGTTTATTCAATCTGTAATCTATATCTTTCTAGTTTTTAACCAGGAACCAATATAGAAGCCTAAGAACTGCGGTCATCCGAGTTCCACCTTCTTTATAACTTATTATTAATAACACTACCCTTTATTTGTAAATTACATTTATTATCAAATACTTGTTTAAATGACCAACACTTTTATGGGTGAATTGCCATGGCTCAAGTTTTTCAGATATTTACTAAGCGAGATATCGAGATGGCTCAGTGTATCTGAAAAAAATATAGGTATTGCCTAAACGTAACGCCGTATTAGGAAGTTATGGCTTGGCGGAAAGGCTTCAGTATTGCGAGTGACAAGCAAAATATTACGATTTCGCGTGCCTGGACGGCCGTAGGTACTTGTAGCTCTTCTATAGAAAGTTGTCCCGTTGGGACTTGCAAGTCCTTTTTCGGCATTTAGCTCAAGAGCCTGAGCCCTAATCGTAAACGCCGTGTTTGAAAGTTGCAATTTTAAGAAGAGAAACGAAATAAGTAAAAAAAATAAAACCTGAATTTATAAAAATTTTTTCCCTTAATTTAATTTATAACTCGAAATCCGTTAATTCTGTTTGAAATCAGAAATTCAAAAATTGCTTTAAAGTGAGGTACCCCCCAAGGGTTTGGACTTGGGCAAAAAATTAATATTATAATTTTTGTGAATTTGTGACACCAAAGCTTTTGCTTACGCCGCTATTTTTCTAATTTCCTATTTCAATAAAAATAATAATTTCCTAATCCTACGAGAGGGCCCCAGAAGATAAATGGGCCTAGGGCCTACTATAGACACTGATTACCTATAGGCTTAGTAGGTCTATAAAAAAAGCTCATCAGAATTATAGAGGCGGCAAATTAATAAATTCATCACTGTAATACTTTTCAATCTTAAATTATATAAAAAAATATTCTTTTAGAAAAAAAAGAGGTTTAATATAATAAATGTTGTTTATTTATTTTGAATAAAGTGTTTAATTAACAAATACTGACGATATCATAATAATTAATTATTGTTAAAAAGATTTATAAAAATAATTTTTTTGAGTGAAAACATATCCAATTTTTTGGGGGGTCACCTACGGTCATAGTCTTACTCGCAATGCGCTAGTTCCGCCACTGGTGAGATTGGACTATAAGTGTCAAATAATTTTTTGTATGTCGGTAAAGTTAGTTTCTGCTTGATCTTATTATGTTTATTGTGTTGTAAATAAACCGTTAGGTTATGTACACGTACAAAATTTTGTTAGAATAACAGTAAATGGCCGAAAAAGATAAATCAAAAGAACCCACAGTAACTAAAGCAATCCCCAAAGATGGACAAGTCATAATGGCAATAATAAAAGAAATGGGTATTACCGATTACGATCCTAAAACCATTATCCAACTAACAGAATTTGTGTATCGTTATGCCTCAACTGTGTTAGAAGATGCCCGTGGTATTGGTGTTATTTCCAAAAAGAAAATTATTGATATCGAAGATGTACGTACTGCACTTCAGTTATCGAACGAAAGCATGTTTATTAGTACACCTCCAAGAGAAGTACTGACCGAGTGTTCACGAATTAAAAATAATGTTCCTCTGCCTTCTATCAAATCTCATTGTGGCTTAAGAATACCAGCTGATCGTTTTTGCTTGACATCAACAAATTACATAATCAATAGTAATAAAAAGAGTAGTAAAAGTAATGGAGTTGGGGCAATTGCAGGAGGTGGCATTAAAATTGTTACAAAACCCACGGTAAGTTATATTAAGCGAACTACTGCTCCACCGCTAGCCAAGCAAACCGTCACTGTGCCAAAACCACTAACAAACTTAATGGTTCCACAAAAAACTGTGCCTAAACCCAAAATACAAATACAACAAAATAACGATTCCTTGCCTACGGTATCTTCAATGGAAATTGAAAATAGTTTAGATTTGAAGAGAAAACGAGAAGATGACGAAAACCTTTAATTATTTTATTTTTGTTAATTATATATTTTTTAAATTGGCATTTTTATGTAGGGAATTGAAATATCAGATTAATTATTTGTTAAGGTTTTATTATTTTAAATTATTTATTATAAATTGATCTAATCATGGGCTGAAATCTTTGCTGCTATTGTATTGTTTAAATTATTTTTACAAGAATAAACACATTTTATAAAAAATACTATTTTTTATTTCTAAATTAGCCAATTTAAGTATTAATTTCAATAGCTGCTTACCCTAATAAGATTGTAAAATAAAATGGTGAAAATTACCCTCCTATACTTTATAAAGTACAATTTTAATCCTCTACCCTATTATTAGAGTAGTAAAATAGGCAATAAAACTTTTTTTGGTTTTACAGCAATAACTTTTCTTGGAGATAATAGAAAATTATAAAAAAATTGGTGAAGATTATTAATAATAAAATAAGTTTTCGTGAATTTTTTCAAAATTTTCCAGCTTTAATTAAGGTCTTAAAAAAATTTTCTAGTTTGATTTTATAATGAAGTTGTAAAGTCTCCACTTTTGTGTTCTCAATTTTTTGGAAGTTTTATATTTTTAAAAAATTTTATAGTAAAAAAATATAAAAACCAAAATTTTGAATTTTTTAGATTTTATTTATCAGTTTAAAAATCAAACCAGCCAGAAATGCTGAAGTTAGCCCCCAGAAATTAAAAACATTGACTAGAATGACTTTTGTCATTTAGAATGTATAAGATTTTTGGTTTTCTTGTCAGTTTTGGAAATAAACACAAAGGAAACTGGCTAACATCCTTTTTAACCCAAGACAGTAAAACAAAACCCAAATACAAATATTTCTATATTTTTTTATAAAATTTTAAATGGCAAAATACAATATGTAGAACAAAATTAAAATAAATCCAATAAATAAATTTTAAAAATTCCAACAATACCATCATAATACTAAATACATATCAAAGAAGCCAAATCATTACAAATATTTAAAAATTTAAATTAATATTAGTTTTTTTATGCATATAAAATAAAAATTAATGCAACCTAGCCGTTATTAGAATTTTATGGCCGATGAAGACCCCCTTTGGGGGACCAGTCTACCACATTTTATTACATTATTACATTTTATTACAATTTCTTTTTGCAATAGCAGCTCACGGTGAGACCTGAATTTTACAAAAATACACTCGTAATTTAAAAAACCCCGTTTAGGGGACCAGTCCGCCACTGGTTCCCCCCATCTCATTACAAATTCCAGTAAAATTTCTTACATATAAAATAAAAATTAATGCAACCTAGCCGTTATTAGAATTTTATCGCCGATGAAGACCCCCTTTGGGGGACCAGTCTACCACATTTTATTACATTTTATTACAATTTCTTTTTGCAATAGCAGCTCACGGTGAGACCTGAATTTTACAAAAATACACTCGTAATTTTAAAAACCCCGTTTAGGGGACCAGTCCGCCATGGTTCCCCCCATCTTATTACAAATTCCAGTAAAATTTCTTATTTCGATGGGAGCTTCACGGTGAAACTGGAATTCTACAGACACATTTAAACTGTCTGCGGGTGTTTGAAGGTTTTATTTGACCTATGTTCACACTTGCAACTCCATATTGGCCAATTAGTACTTCATGAAAGTTTACGACCTCGCGTTTGTCCAGTAAAATGTACAAAAATTCTCATTTGGGAAATTTCCCCAAACAGTGGCGGAAGTAGGAAACGTCGGGGTTCCGCTTAACACCTGGAAAACGGTTTTTGTTTTCCGCCAGTCCGCCACTGGTTTCCCCCATATTCTTACAAATTCCAGTAAAATTTCTTATTCTATTGGCCGCTTCACGGTGAAACTGGAATTGTACAAAGATACATTTAAGCTGTCTGCGGGTGTTTGGGGTTTTTAATAAACCGAAATTCACACTTGCAACTCCTTTGGCCAATGCAAGAGATATTTCAAATATTAATCTTACTTATAAGTACTTTATGGAAATTGACAATCTCGCGTTCCTCCAGTAAAATTTACAAAAATTCTCCATTACGTAGAAATTTCGAGGTTCCGCGTGGCAGTTAGGCAACCCACGCATATCGCATGATATTTCCGGAAATGGAAATAGAAACAAAGATAAATTCTATTATTGAAAATAATCCGAAACACTTGACTCTTTTTAATTTATTCTTTCAGAAGATTTTATTTTGCCAGATTTTCGAAAAATTTTCTTGATTTTTCCGGAAATTCTGAAGATTTCCTCAAATTTCCACAGATTTACCTTCACTTGCACACCAGATTTCTTCAACGATTCCCCTCCCTATTTGAAATGGTTACGTCAGAATTCGTTAAAATCGCGTTACTTGACGTGTTTTTGACGTCAAATCACGTGATTTTTACGTGATCTTATGTAACCATGTCAACGGGGTCTCGTTAGCGTTTTAAATTTTTACGCAAAATTCGTAAATTCTAAAATATTAAAGGTAGAAAATGCAACGGCATCAGGTCTGAACGGCACTATGATAAAATGAAACTATTTAACTATGGAAAAACTGAAGTTTAACCCAATTTTGTTAATTTTTATAGAGGCGTTATTCTCTAAACGTGGACGCCGTACTAGAAACCCCCAGCTTGGTAGGAGTGCTCTAGTACTACACGTGCCAAGCTATTATCATGGCTTAACCAGAGTACCGAGTCTGAGACCCAATATCCCCTTTCATCGGGCGGGTTGATTGGACCCTGACTATGACGGTGCTGGATCGGTTCGCGCTCACCCGTGCCTAAACGAACTTAGTTACTTACATACTTACTACTCCTATATTGAAAGTTGCACCGTTAAGGCTTGCGACTTTTTTTTCGGCGTTTAGGTTAGGAACCTGAGCGCCGTGTTTGGGAGTCACATTATTGAGAGAAGGAAGAAATGGAGTTATGTAGTTATGGAGTCGTACCCTTTTGTGCCTTTGAGGCTTGTCTATGGCCTAAAGCACTGTTTTTGTTTACCCCCTCGTTGCACGAAACACCACTGTATGACCCAGGTCAACAGCACCGGCGAAAGGTCGAGTCATAAAAGCACTCACCGGATGCCATCCGGGGGGATGGGGAATTTCAGGGAGGCTCCCCCCCTTCCAAAATTATTTTTGTATTGTAATTTTCTAACTTTCTATTAAGCGTTTGATCTTGAAAATTTAAAAAAATTTTGTCTGCGACGATATTACAAGACTCGCTTTGCTCGTGCCCCCCCCCCCCCCCCGAACTAAATTCCTGGCTACGCCACTGATCCCAGGAGTGCTTCACCAGTTATTTTGAAGGAAGTATGGACTCAGCCCGGTATTCCAAATAGTCATTCATGATTCGATTCTGGTAGTTTTGTTCTACACCTAGACACCATATGTCTAAAATGTGGCTTTTGGCAGCATATAGGACCAGACGGATGCAACGTATGTCAATTATTGGTCTGATTATTGTTTTGAACAGTAAAACGCTGATTTTGGTGCTAAGTTGGCTTTGTCTGCTTAACAAGAAGCCTAATGCGGGCCGCATTATGGTGCTATGGGCCATAGCACCCCTTGCTTTGTTCGTCGCATCTTTGATGTGGGCTCCCCACCGAAGTCTCTTGTCCAAAGTTATCCTACGATATTTGGACGCCGTGCTATTCCAGGGGATTCCAGGGCAAAATATCATTAACTTTGTATTTGGCGATCTATCGAGTTTTCGAGTTTTGGTTTTCTTTGTATTTGGTTCAACCAATCTCGTAGAGAAGTATAGGGAGAGGGAGATCTGACGATTGCAAAATTAGTTACAAATACATATACAAATTCTGCCCAACATAAAACCAATCCCCTCAGTAACGACAATTTCAAGTGGAAAATTCCTGAGTTTGTAAAGTCGTTTTGCTTTTCACCTCATACAAATTAGCAATTTTTTAGCTTTTCTGTTTCTGCTGCTTTTCTTCTTGATTTCCAACAATATAAGTGATTTGTAATAACTGATGATTTAAGCTTGTTGGTTGGTAACATGGTAACAAATATTAAAAGTAACCTCTAAAAATTTGTTATTAAATTTAAATTGAAGAGATGAGTTATTCTTCATTTGAATTAGATTCGACAGCAGATTCATTTTCTGATGATTCTGAAGGTATCCAATTAAATAAAACAGTAAAAAAAAATCAACATAAATTTTCGGAAAACTTGTTAAACGATGTAGAAGATTCTACAGATCGGAAAACTGTATTAGAAATATTTAAAAGACTTGGTGTGTCGGAATATCACCCCCAAACGGTTATTCAATTAATTCAGTTTGTACAATTTTACGTAACCGATATTTTAATGGAAACTTATAATTTTTCCGAGAGTATCAATAAAACCTGCATCGACATTGAAGATCTTCAAGTCGTTTTGGATCTAAGAAACGAAAATCGTTCAAATTCAACTCCTCCCATTATTTCGGAAGATCGAATTAAAAGCATAAATAGTATGACTTTGCCTGACGTTGAATTCAAATTTGGAATTTGTTTGCCTGGTCTAAATTCAAGTTTAACGAATCAAAATGTTAGGCATATTACTAACAAAACTATAAATAATAATTCTATCAACCTTGATAACCAAAACAAGGTAAGTAAAGCCAACGGCGCCGAAATAAAGGTTGCAGCAACACCAGGCCATGGAAATCTCATTAAAAAACAGTCGAAGAGGAAGCCTGTTCTTCAAAATCCGGTACCTACTGAACAAGTAAATAACAAAACCGAAGCACCAGAACGTCAAATTCCAAAATCATGTAGGAAACATGAATCTTCACCACCATTAGTAAAAAAAAAGCGAAAAATAAAATATTAGAGTTTGTTTGTTTTCAGATATCATGAAGGACTGTTGCTAAGGCACGTCAACATCTATGTAAAAAATGATTTTGTTATTATTAAGTACAATAAACACACAAAAAAATCAAATTTTTAAATAAATAATTTGTAATGTAGCACTGTTTTATTTTGAAAGCTGTAAATCAAGAATGTTTCCAAATAACTCTTTTGTAAACAAACGGGCTAACAGTTGGGAAAAACCTTGTCTAAATAACAGGAACTTGGAAAAAACTCGGAGAATCAGAATATTCCAAGAAACTTAAACTTCGATTAATTCCGGGGTAACAGTGGCGTAACAATGCAACCACGGGGCTGTGCCCTAGAGTCAAATTGGGCCCCAAATTACACACACTTAATATTATATTATGTAGATAAAATAACTTTATTTTTTGGTCAAAATAGAACCGGGCCCTTGTTCGATCAAACACATGGAACACCGATAGTTACGCCACTGCGGGAACTTTTTTCAAACTATAATGGAATGACCACTGGGAACACTTTGTGTAACCAACAGGAACTTTGAAGAACTCAATCTTAAGAAAATTCTTTTTCTGTGAAGAATTGTTTTTCTTATTCTGTTTCTGAAGAAAACTAGAAGACACTCAGTTCGAATCCGGGAAGAGATTAATTTTTTTATGCATAATGTGATTTTGGAATAGCGTCGAGGTTTGGTAAGACAACAAGTACTGTGGCTAAACTAACAGATACTAGCCGGCCCAAAGTTTCAATATTCTTCGTTTCAAGGTTGCTAGTTTTTGCTATGTCCAAAAATATAAAAAGAAAGATGAACCTTCGAGCAATTTGTTCATGAGTCCCACCTCTGTTTCTCTATGAAGTGTGGTCGGTATATGTATTTCACCTAATTTTGCTTTGCTCTGATAGAATCAATAATTTCGCTGAAGCTAGCCATAAAAAGCTGTAACAGGGATATGGTGTCTCAATTCCTGAACTATTTAAATTTTTCAGTAAACTAATGAAGATACGAAAGATTACGAGCATTTTGTCGCAAGATATATCACGAAAACGCAACGAGGAAGCAGACGAATTACGAGCAAGAGAATATGTTACAGTATTTGCGCTGTTTGTCTCATAATTATGTAATGAACTTATAATAATATTATAATAAACTTTTTTTTCTTCTTTTTCATATTTTAAGACAATGTCTTGTTTTTTAGATACTGCTCTCGTATACCCTTAATAGGGGCTGCTATCCTGTGACGATGATGTCCAACTTTCGTACCACCGTTCATCCTATGTAGCAAACGTTGTAGATCATCTTCGTTTTCTGTTAGAATGACGTTATCGGCATAGCGTATGATTTGTACTTGGGTGTTTCCCATAACCCATACTGTAGCCTGTTATTAGTGTTTAATAGTTTGATTAGATTAATCGCTTTTTTTTTTATCAATACCCTTTTCGTGTAGTATTCGTAGTACATCAAAGAGTTATACTCTGTCAAATGCTTGCGTGAGGTCGACAAAGCAGAGGTAATGGAGGTTCGTTAAATTCAATAGATTTGTCGACTAGAAAATTTTTTAATAATAATAAAAAAATTATTGTTTTCCAACTGGTGCCGAGTCGGGCGGAACCGAGTGGTCCTGTGTTGAGTTGTGGCATACCACCAATTGAGACGAAATCGGTTATACATGATAGTTTAGAACATCCCTTTGCTCAAAATACTAGGTATTTCCCCTCTGTTTTTAATCGTTAAACTAGAATTCTTCCCTTGTCAGTAAAACAATTTTGAAATTTGAGTGAATGTAATAAAAAATCCAAGTTGTACTTTAAAAATAATTTTATTCTACAGAATCTTTCAACATAAAACACTTGAATTATAACAGTTGCATATTCACTAAATGATTTATATAGAATCAAAGGTACATCTAAACATAGAATTTGAATGTCTGAAAATAACATCAAAATAACTGACCGAATGGTGTGGTTTGATAACATTTAATATTATCTACTCTATATTTTAGATGAGAATTAAAAACAGTTATCTTGTCATGCTTTAATAAAATAAAAATTGTACTAGTTCGTATCTAACACTTTACGATGTAAAAACAAAAAATTGTACATTAAAATGGTAGTCAATAAATTAAAATCTTTTTACAAACTTTCAAAATAAATATAATAATTATTAGAGTAAAAATGTACAGATTTACATATTTTAGGAATGAAACTGATCCAGATTAATGCAAAATTATTTTTTCATCCAGACTAGTATTACATTTCAAGCATATTAATTATACAAAAAAGCAAAAAACGAAAAGTTCCGTTTTACAGTTCACTACAGTGCATACTTTATATAGCAATTACATATCATTTTATACACCAGTATGACCACTGGTTGTATAAAAAAGAAATAAAAGTAATATAAAATTATGTTCTCTTTAACTACAACATAGAATTTGTAGAAAAATCTTAAGCTAAAGAAAGGAATGCGTAATTTAACGCAAAAGGAATGGATTCTTGGAGTGTAGAAGGATTGAAGACTTCTGCACATTAAGGAAACTCACGCACGCAACAAAATGTTGTTCAATGATTTAGTGACACCAATAAATAATTTCCCAAATAAATGCTTTTTCCAGAACTTAACAAGATTTAGTTATTATTGGATCATGACCACAAATTACACCAATTTTAATATCATAAATATACATACTACCAAATCTACCTAGCAATAATAATAACAACTTATAACAATTAAATGAAAAATATTCAATGTGTATTATATAAAAAAAGTATCACATTTTACTTGAAAAACAGCAATCACTCAATATTATCACATTTTTTTTTCTTTATGATTAACACATTCACACCAATAGGACCCAAATTACTAGGAACAGGACGGGCTCGAGGGTGTTTAGGTTTCAGAAGTCCTCATGAGGAGATAAGGTATTAAAAAGTATAGCAAACTTACATTGCAGTTACACTTCATAAATTGATATTTCCAAAAAGATATTACAAACAACTTAAATCAGTTCAGTTAGTAATTAATTCAGTCTTTTTTATCCTATAAATAATATACACATTAAGAATCAAAATCTCAAATTGTTTTCTCATTCAAAATAAGGATCATTTGCGTTGGTATCAGGGATTTCCCCCTTGTAATACGAAAAGTACCTGTTAACTCAAATAAACTTAGGTACTAAAGGTCTGGTGTATAACCCAATTAGTTTTTTAAGAATATCTAGTAAACGTTTCAAAATACGTAAAAAAAAGCACAAAACAAAGGGGCACCAAATTTTCTTGAAAAATGGTTTAAACTTAAGCATCTCTTAAATCGTTAAGTGTTGCTTATTCTATTTGGAATAAGATTTAAAAGAAACTCAAGTTGAAAAAACGAATAAATTAAATAAAGTAATTTAGTGCTCGTTTGTTTTTCTCTGAACCGGATAAAAGATATTTGCAAAAACTCGATTTTGGATGGAAATTTTCACTGATATCGGGACTTTTAGTGTGTTAAATAAATTATTTTCTTATTTTAGGTTCTTTCTTAAAAGTTTAAATATTGCAAATCACAGATGTGTAAATTTTTGATTATGATGTAAGTACATGTAATTTAGAACTTGAAAAATTATATCTCTTTGGAAATATCATTTAACCAAATTAAGATAATTCTCATATTTTTTTCAATTTTCTCCTTAGATTAGACTACTCATTACATTTAATTTAAAAAAAATTAACCCCCTTGCTGCTCAAGCATACAAATATTTGTACTTGAGGTGCTACTTCCAACAATGTAATTTATACAATTTGCACAAGATAATTTGTAAACAAACTACAAAAATTTTGAAATAAAAAACACCAATGTTTCAATCACATTTTACACACACATCACTACATATGTAGCCAAACACTGAAATTTCCTAATTAGAGTTAAGTTTTATTTTTAAAAATATTATCCACTTTGATAATAGCAGCAAGAAAGTTAATAATTTAGTTCCAACGTTATTAAACAAAAATGCAGTCTTAAATTTGACTACTCAAACGTTTTTCTAAACCTTCAAATCGTACCACTGGGCAAAATAAATTTTATGCAAAATCCAAAATTTTTTACATTATATTTGCCAAAGAGAAAACAACTACACCAACTTTAAAAGCTAAGGTCAAATCCAAAATTAAAAGTTGTGTTAGAAAAACGTGTGCTAATTTAATTTTCTAACACTATGAAAGAAAGAAAAACTAAAAGAATTATTTAATAAAATAATCATCGGCTTAAGAAACAAGCACCTTTTTAATTTTCTCCAAACACTAATTTGAAATTTCCCAGTTCAAATGATTTCACACCTATAATCCCACCCAACTTCTTGAAGCAAATGCATATTGGCACATCCCACCCCTACATATCAAACCCTAAAACAAATAAAAATGTATTAAAGTTTATCAATCAAAATAGTATAATAAATTTTTTTTTTATCAGGAGTTTTAATTTTATAACGGCAAACCCGATTAGTTATTTTGCTATCATCTAAGATACGGGATGCAAAAAGTAAAAAATATCAAAACTATTTTTATTTTTTTTAACTTCCAAATTTTCAGCATTTTTATTCATTGCCAGAGGTTGGATAACTTCCAAGTAGCAAATAATAAATAAAATAAATTGAACTGCTGTTACTGCAAAGAGAAAGAAGAACGTATTTCTGGAATTGCCCATCAATGACACATACCACAATTTAATTGCAGATATTATAACTCCTGCACGAAGTGCAATAATAAATGTAATACGATATTCCTTTGATCTTCAACCTGTTATTGTCGAGTTGTAAATAGCTGTTTTGGAAAAAGCATTAAGGGTTGTATAACAAAAAGTCAATCTCGGATCAGAGTTAAACCAGAGTTAACTTTGTCTTTGAGCACTCGATTGGATTAACAGTGAGTTGATCCTGGGTTAACTCTTACCTCAGCTTTATAAAACTGGTGCTAACACCCCACAACCGTTTAAATCAAATTGGGGAATTGTATGCGGTTACTTGCAGCATTATTTTTCAATTTTAAAAGTCTGATCTGGTACATTCACTTCAGTAGTTAATTGCTTTACCACTAGCTTAACGGCACACTCCTCTTTTGATATTTATCCATATTGAGATGTTGGATTCTCACTCTTATATAAGTGGTGTGCGTACCAAGTTGTTATGTGACCTACTACTAAATGTGGATTTTGTACCACAGAACCGTAATAATATTTTAAAAACTATTTATTCATTATACCTTAGTGATTCACTATTGCCTTCCAATGAGAGATGATCTGAAATAAAATTTTTACAAGGAGCGGTTACAAGGCAAATTTTTGTATACTAGATTTCCATTTACAAAATTTTTGAAAGATTTCCCCGGATTTTCGTAAGATTTCCTTTCGAAAAAGCAAAAATTAGTTGTAAAAAAAAGCACATCTATGTAATTCCTAAGATTTCCTATTTCCTAAAATTACCCTTTACTTGTACACCAGACTTCCCCCTCGAATTCTTATACTCATGCATCTTAAAATAGCCATCCACATCGTACTGGATACAACTTCAACATTGAAAGTAAAAAACAGCCTTGAGTAATCAACCCTTTTAATAATTTTTAAATTTGATAGTTGGTATTCGATGCAAAAAAGAGTGTGTGTGACCAAGACACTACCTTAATTTTGAAGAAAAACACTGCAAGATCCTGCAAAACTAGGTCACATGACTACAAATTGACCAGATTTCATATCAAATGTGGCAATATTGGTAGAAAAACAAAAATTTTTCATTATTTCATGGTGTGTTAATTTACATTAATGAGCAGAAATATGGACAATTTACCAAACGAGTAGACAAATTTAAACATGTGCCGTCAAAAGGGTAATCTTTTCCCACGTGTTATATACAATAGTTCATCTAAGTTTTGTGCATGCAACACGTAGAAAGCTTCTCGCACTCGCCTGCTCAGGTTCTTCATTCAGTAAACTACCCCTTTTTCTACTCGTTGCATATACACTATTACCATATTATGGAGTTACAAAAAATTTGGTATTTGCCAACTTGTTCGACTTGTACCAACAAGTGTCATGGCCTTATGTCAAGATATCTGGTTTGAGCCCAGGCAGAGTAAAGACTTGATTGTAACCATCTTCCCTTGTAAAACAATGACAAACCTTTATTTAAACCCCACGTGTACTACTTCTGTTTTAAAACACCGCATTATCTTAGATAATTGCAAAATTTAATTTCGTCTACATTGCAAAATGAATTTAATCAATTTGATTAAACTAAAAAGAAGTAACTTACCTTGAATATAAAAATAAAATTTTATACTCCATAAAGTGTAGTAAGTCTTTCGCTAAGTGCAACTGGAAATTGATCACTAAAACGCTTCCAGTTATCTTCACCAACCTGAGCCTTAAAACTATGTAAAATCTGTAGAGAAGAAAAGGTTAGTGTGGTTTGGAGAAGAAAAGAAAGTTTAAGTACCTTGATAAATATTTCCCTAAGGTCTGCTTTAGGACTGATCCAAGATGCTACGGCATCACAGAAAAATATGAAATCAGGAACGACTCCAGCAGGATTTACAGTTATCATGTGACACATTCCCCTAAAAGCACTGTCTTTTTCTTCGTTATCACGTATATTACGTAAAGAAGTGCACCTAAAACTCAAACAATTAGTTTCACCAAACCGTGGTTATATATTTTAAATTTGTATTTTGCCAATTGGAAAAATTTATCTTTAGATTATTTGAACACTTTGGTATGCACGTTGTGTGCTCGAGTTACTTTAGTCAAGTTAAAGTAATAAATTTGAATAGTACGAGCCGTAGGAAGGGTGAAAGCAATAAAATTTTTGAAAATACAAAACTTAAATTAAACTAGCTGGCAACCAAAACAAAATTTAATTATAATAAAAAAGTATAAATTTAAAGAGGGTTACACACCACTGGCGAACAAACTGTTGTAACATTGGTGCGACATCGTGAGGGCAGACATAACCTAGGCGACCAATTGTTATGGCTACAGTGAACCACCGAGAACATAAAAAGAACAAAAAACAAAACTTAATTACAACCAAATAATGACAACACTTAAATAATTACAATCATAGAAAATATTGTCAATAATTAAAAAAATTATCAGCTGTTGAAAAAAAAAGAACATCTTACAACTGTAAATTAAAATAAAACTTTGTGTCTAAATTAAAACTTTAACAATCAGGAAAAACACCAAAAAATATAACCAAATAAATGTTCTATTTTTATCAACAATATAAATTGTCACATTGCGTACTACAACAAAAAAAATAATAAAGTGACTTGTTGCTTTGTAGTACGTAATTTAGACAAAAACATAATACCGAGTGTTGTTTCAAATCAGTAACTTTGAAAGAGGAAATAAATTTTAATAATATAAATAAGGGATTAACAATAATCACTTATAAAAAATATTTAAATAAATAAAATTAGCTCACTAATAAATAAAATTTAACATTAAAGCAAAATGCATTTAACATAGCTTGGGAATTGAAATTGTTTTCCTTCAACATCCTCCAACAAAGTTAATGACACCCCAAAATAGTTTTCCCATAGAGTGAAGTCAAAACTGCCAGTAAAATATTTTTTACTTACCTCATAATATTTGTAACTATAAAAATAACAAACTAGACAGCATGAATCACTTTATAAGTTTTGCAATAACAAAATAAACAATTTAATTTCAACATTTCGAAATGCAATTCATATTGCAAAACTTATTGCATGACCTACTTCATTAACTTTACAAATTATACGGATAGCAAGTTATTGGTTTTTTATAAAGTGGGTACAATAAAAAATAAATAAAAATCTTAATAAACGTCGACAGATCATTAGGGGCTAAAATGGGGGGTAGAAATAATTCTAATGATAATAAAACTAAATATAAATATCTAAACGTGCGTCTTCAAGAAAAAATATAACAGACAACATACTAAGCAGAGTTACATATAAATAGAAAAACAAGTGAGAATGTATTTTCTACAAACAAGAAGCTGCAAATTAGATACATAAAGAAAAAATACAATGAACACCATATATGCAGAGTCGTATATTTAACAAATTATGGATACATATAAACATTATCGCATTCGGATGCTTATTGTAATTTTCTTCAAAAGTCGTCGTTTGGTACTTTTGAACCTACGATATTTGGATTCCTATATGAGAATATTACCTACTAGGCCAGTAAAGCAAATTTATTTCATTATGTAGGAATTTGTCATTCCCAAGTTTATTTATAAAGAAGTTATGAAAGTCGAAAGGTGAACCGCAACTAAAAATTTTGTGCACCTACTTTCAAAAATTCCAATATTTCCACTTTTTTGTACCCCTATTTTCAGTGGTGATTCACCTCTCGGTTTTAAGTATAAGAATGATTGTAAAAACACACCAATTATAACGTTTCATTTACAAGTTAAAAATTTGATAAACAATAAATTTACATAAACATTAGTTTATACTAACGTATATACCTGTCAAGGGAATGAAACAATTTGGTGCGAGCGATTCGGTGTAAACCTTATTTTTGTGACGAAAAGTGACGGGGGAGGTAATCAGAATTTTCAAAACTTTCATACTTATAATAATACCTGAGTCAAGGATCAAAAATCAGCATCAAATGGCCAGATATGCAGACATACTGTAGAAAATTGAGTAAGAAACTAAGTAGAAAGTAATTTGTTTTTGTTATTATCAAATCAAATATTATATAATTTGTTAATTAAGAAAGTTAATAGCTCTATTGACTATAAATCAGAAGGTTGGTGGTTTGATTCTCACAGGTCTTTAATTTTTTTATGCAATTTATGAAATCTAAAAATGACGGATTTGGTAAAAGCTATTGTTGATTTGGAAGTGATTCAAAAATTAACCACGAAAAACTAACCTGGTATCAGAAAGAAATTTAGATTTTATAGATTTTTATGTTAGTTTTAGCAATTTAATTTCACGATATCGAAGATATCGTGCTACACAGATAAAGACTATGTTCAACAGTAAAAATTAAGTACGAGCAATTCTATGTCACAATTTTGTGACAAACTAACACTTAACCAGTCACGTTGATGTTAAAGTTACACCATTAAGCATTTCTGCTGTAATTCTGTAGCTCAACGACCCATTTTCTTTCGACTCCCTTAAGGGCAATCCAACCTACCAAGCATTGTATCATACAGAATTTATCAGACCATTGCGTACCACATAAAAAATAACAAAATGCCACATAAGTAACCCGGTAGATTACCACAAATATTTTGTAAATAGTTTGAAGTGAATTTTTAATGTTATGTATCTATAAATTATACAACATGTTAATTTCAGACTTTTATTACGACAAGCGTAATATATTACTGACAAATTAATGGAAAAACACTGTATTTGAATACCCTATCTAATTGGTAAGTTTTGTAGTTACCAACATAAACGCATCAAGTTGAATACAAATAGATTAGATAAAAAATTGAAAACTACGTATCCACTCTGCAAGGTCAACAACCCTTGCAATTAATTTCTTTGTTAAATTAAATTGTAATTTACACCCAGACAAAATAAATGGTTATATAATGTTAGTTAACGTTATGAATTAGAAAGGAACAGATTACTGAACGGGTAGACCAATGTAATCACAAGCTATCAAGCAAGTGTGAGAAGTCGAAAAAATAGAAGTTTACATTTTCATAGCAGTAAATTACTATACAATATCGTTTGTAGTTTTTTAAATGTTCTGCTTTGCAGACCTAGTGAATTATTTCAATTATCACAATAATTGACGTAATACTAAAAGAATTGACACAATCCGTAAGATATGGAAAGGAAAATGCAATTGACGAGAAAAATTGGAAAAATTTTAAACTTTTTACACAGACCACAAGATAAATTCCTTGAACAGCTAAAATGTAAACCAAATAACTAACTGATCCATATAATTTAGAATATACAAAATTATTTTCCAATTAATAAAATAAAACCAAACCCTTGATGTTAATTAAAAGTATTTCCTGTTAAAAAAATCATATAAATTAGTTACTCACCGGTATTTTCAAGTAGTGTCTTAGGAGTATTTGGTCTGTTTATAATGTCCACCAATTGACTTAAAACTAATGGTATATAGTGACGAGTATCTGCACCTAATAATGTGTAAAACAAATTAAATTTTTTTAAACTACCCAATAACGAACTAAAATAATTACCTAATTTTATGCTAATTTCACCAATAGCCCAAGTAGCATTATTACAAACCGAAATATATTCTGGATTTAAATTTTGTCCTAATATAGGCAAAAAGTCGGGAATACATGGCCTTACGTGTTGAAAGCAAGCTTTAGTAAGGTCGCCTAAAAGAGCAAATGAAGACTGTCTTACTTCGGGCATAGGGTCTTGCATGCAATGGTTAAGCAATTCCATCATATTGCTGTTGACTACTAGTTTTTCGATGTGACCATCTAATCCTTCGGCCAAACCCGATAATAAGTCTAAAGCAACTATCATGAAATCCTTGTCAGGTGCTTCATACTGTTCAGGATTTTGAACATTAGCCTAGTAAAAAAAATCAAGTTCACAGACTTCTTTTTTTTCATAAAATTCTTACCATGTGTTGATAAAGAGTTTGTTGAATTAGAGATACGCATCTACGATACACCGGTTCGCAGTAAGGCAAGAAACCGGATTGTAAAGCTGTAGCTACACTAGAAAGGCACTAAAACCAAACAAAAATTTAAAATAACAGAAATAGTGTATGTAAGCTAAAATGTGACAAAATATTTTCTTTTCAGGTTGTAGAGATATGACACCTGAACCATCTTGTTAAGACATTAAGTTCTCCTTTTACCACATCTTCAAGAGATACCTATCAAAAGAAGCTGCAGTTCTCAAATTGAAAGCATCGCTTTTTTCGCTTGTCCATTCCTTTTATACAGGAATCGTCGTTTTTTTTTAATTTTAGAATCACCAAAAAATGCACAACTTTTACAAATTCGTTTAGCTATTCATTGTTCCCTAACTAGAATATGTACCAAGTCGCAGCGTTATCTTCAGCCTAGGCTCAACGGATAAGGTGATATTATGAAAAAACCGATTTCTGCGGTCTTTCTTGTAAAATAAACTTCTGGGTGGCCACCGCGTTCAAAACTTAGAATTATTGATACCTCAAATCCTGCAACATATCCAGAAATCCGAACTAATGAAGCTTTTGCGATTTTAAATAACCCTACTTCTGAATTACTGAGATCTACTACTACTACTACAGTTTTACTACTGTAAAACCTTGTTATTAGCACGAATAAATATTATTATTAATATTAATACTCCACTATACTAGACTTACCCAGGGGATATTTACCATTTTTCTGTAAAAATAATCTAACTTATATGACAAATTCAGATTTTGAGTTTTTAAAGGCGATAATCATTTGTCTACTATAGCGATTCTCAACTTTTTTAATTTTTCGCAGAACTACAGGACAGGCCCCATATTTTAAGGCTCTAACTGACCTCCTAGCTAACCAAGAAAAACACTGAGTTTTAATGTTATCCTATTTAAATAATGATTCTTCCTGTAGTTTAGTTGACAGATTCATATCAAGTGAGTATTACGCGTCGATGATTTTTTTAATCACACTCAATTGGTGGCCACACTAAGCACAAGCTTTATCGTGTCAAAACAGGTAGAAGAACCGCATTGATCAATTGATTTGCATTGATGTTTGTAAATTATTATCTAAATAATTAGGTTATAATTATAGAATGTACATGTAACAAAATTACACAAGTTGGAAATTCTTTTCTTTTTCTATTTCTTTTTTCCAAATCCAACTTTCATTTTATATTTAAGCTTCATATACACGGTCTAAGAATCAAAATCATGCCATAAAGAAGTGGATCCTTTTGTACACATAAAGCCACAACTGTGTAATTGTTTTCCATTTATTGCATGGTTGCACTGGCTCTGTGCAAAAAAATTTACCACACGTGAACCACTTTTTTGTGGCAGCTTAACTCATCGTCATGCAAGTGATAGCAATAATATCCTTGCTGATAGTATAAAGATACATTCCTTACTATCAGCAAATTGCATCAGTGTGAATTGGCATTGGCTACAATTATGTGAATGATACCGACCACTTGTTGAACAGCAGCCAAAATCAGTTTCAGTTTAGTGGCACGTGTAAACAGAATCATGCGTTTCGATATATTTATAAATTTATTACCATTCACAAGCATTTTTTTTGTGACGTTGGTGTGACCGTGTCTGTACAAAGATTTAGTCTATATTTTACTTTCGATTCCAAAATATGCAACGTGGCAAGGAATTATAAACAATTATAGATTATATCTATAATATTATAGCAGATAGACAATGCAGGACGATTAGGTAGAAGTAACATTAGTAAATCTGTGGCAGCACATAAATTATATTTTAACAGTTCAAAACAAATTTGTTGAACAGTAAACAAAAGTTTTTACATCAGAATTGTATTACAATTATTGTTTTCCTTCCTTTTGTATTTGGCTACCCCACATGAAGTTTATATTATTTATTAATTAGCTGATTCTCCTAGATATTTGGAATTTCAGTCTTTATATTATATTGGTAAACATTTAAAATGTCTCTCAAAACTGAAACTTGACAGGGTTTATAAGCCCGTCTTTGACTTCCCGATTTCCAATCCATATGAGTCTGCCTTTGATCTCCATATATCACCCGATCTGCAACCATATAATGGAAAATCATTGCCTGAATGCATAAAAAGAGATCAGAAACTAGTGTCATGTATTTTTTTCTTGGTGATGCTTCATGGATGTTTTTAACGATGGGAGCGGTTCAAAGATCCACTATCTAATCAGATTAACGTCTTTCAAGTGCAATTTATGTCCAAAAATATTTATATAAAATAAAAACACGCCATGGGCAAGGCGTTCCTTGCTGTGGTGTGATAGAAACCATTCTATCATTTTGGGCATTTTTACGCGTATTTTTGGATGATCCTCAAATTTTGTTTTTATATTAGTATTATACCCTCATCTACCGTAAGGTCTTTAGAGGGTTTTTAAAATCGTTGAGGCTCTTAACATACTACTCCCGAATATAGTACCTATGACTCCCTAATATAACACAAAATAGTATTTATTAAATTTTGTAAATAATTTACAAAAATTTCAGTTTTGAAGTTCAAGTTGGCATTTTTGAAAAAAATCCAATTTTTAATTTTTTTTACAAAATTAAAAAAAATTTTAAATTATAATACTATTTATTATGTACTTTATGTATTCTTATTTCTTACTAAAAAATCTGATGTGACAACACATAACTTTCCTATTTATTACTAGGCTTAATATAAATAACTAATTTTAAACGAGAATTTTACCATTTCTATGTTTATAATTTTATTTTAACAAGAATTAAAAAGAAAAATGTCAAGTATTAGGCATCATCAGAAGCGTTAAAAAAATTCTTTTTCAACTGATACTAATTTCAATACTATCCACATTAATGGAAAGAAGTACGGGGCTTTAACAATTTTCAATCTTTGAAAAAATGGAGTAAAAAGAAAGGGATTTCAACCAAAATCTAATCAGCTCTCTAGATTGCTGCTACAAACCAGATATGAAATTTGAATAAAACCGGTTCACGCGTTTTGAAAAAATCGTGGACAAAAAAATCGGCCACACATGCACCCACATCCGGACAGCATTGCAAAACTTGTGTCAAAAATATGTACTGAGTATGACTGCTGTACGTTTAAATCAAAGGCCAAAGGCACAGACTATTCTTTGATTAATTCAAAGAGTAGCATTGAGTTAATAAAAAAAAGTTAGAAGATAGCAATAATGTTCTGAACGACCTCTCCCTTCCATTTATTATTATTTAATACTGTTTACCTTATTCGGTTTAAAGCAATTACATCAAGAATAATAAATATTGGATAAACTAGAAAAAATATGTGAGCAAAGTACCTCAAATTGAAAAAACAATTTAATTTATATTTTGTGCTTAAAAAAAATTAGATTCAAATCACTAGGTTTTCTTGGTGAGAAATAATTGGTAAATCCAATAATGATTTTATTCATCATTATTTTAATATGTACCTGATGTACTTTTAGAATTTCATGACCAATACAATAATTTTTTGTTAATTGTCAAAACAAAATTTTTTGTATTGTCGCTTTGTAAGTCGCTAAAAAATGATATAATTTTTCAAAATTATATGTGGGTAATGTTTCTAAAGAAAAGTAGTGAAAGGAGAATTTCAAGTCCTTTAAAAGATGATCTTACATTTCTATTAAGAACATTTTTCTAAAATAATAGAAGCAACCTTTCAACTTAAATCTACTCTACTAATAATAAAGTAAAAAAAACTTACCTCTAATAACGGGAACAAATCTTTATCTTCATCTTTTAAAATGTTCCACTTTTGTATTAAGGGAGGCATCAATAAACTTATATATTCAGGTTTGTTCAAATGATGACCTACAGAATCTGCTAAAGTGCCAATAGCATCATACAAAATAAGTAAATTTTTATGTTGATATTTAGAAAATGCAAACACCAATGTCTCTAGAATAAATCCTAAATATGGCACTAGTTCAGTACATGCTTCTTCTTCGAGCGTAGCAAAAGCAGAACAAGCGGCCTCCTGAACCCTCTTATTGCTATCTAAAACCCTTTTAAGTAATTCAGTCATAAGAGGTTTCAAGTACGAATCATGTGGTTGCGAAACAACCCAATGTGAGTAACGACTTAACGTCCAACAAGTAATTGCACGAACTAAAGCTTTCCTATCGTTTAAACAATTTATTAAATATGGAATCAATTCTGAAAGATGTGTCAACATTCCGTTCATACATCCTTCAGCTATTGCACCTAAAGCCAAAATTCCTGATTCTTTTATAACCCATTCAGTATGAAATAATGTCTCTTTGAGTATCGGGACAAGAATAGGTAAGAGTTCATCACTGAATACATTAGCTAAGACGTCTAAAGCAGCGGCACTACACTTCCGTAAATTCCAATCGGATAAACTACTATCGTCATCTCCATCATCATAATCTTCATCTTCTTCCTCCACAGCGTTTGTTCCATTTTCTGTTGTATTTGAATGAGCCGTAGTCGTCTTAACACTATGAGTCTTGGGTTTATGAAATCTGGGCTTTATATCTTCTTCTTTGTCAGGTATACTTTCATCTTCTTCAACATCTCCCTTCAGAAGAATTATGTCGATTTCAGAATACTTCATTCCACGTACTAAAACAGGTATCAATCTGTTTAGGTGTGGACCAAGTGTCTCCCTGCAAATAGGTTGCTCAGCTAGTGACAGCCAAAATTCACATGCCTCAAGCGCTACGCTTTCATCTGAATCTTGAGTTCGAACAAGCATGTACTCTATAATATTATGCATGTGAGGAATAAGTCGATCCATACGGACCTCTAACAACATAACAAGCGCCCTGCATACGTTTTTCCGTACCTCAGGATCGTCATCGGTCGCCACATGAAATAGGTTCTGTAAAAGTCTGTTTTAGAAAAATTATCCATCATCAAGCATACAAACTTACAGTTAAGAATGAATCGATATGAAACATAAGAGCTTGTGAACGTTGAATAATAAACTGATTGACACAACCAATGGCATAAGAACGAATTTTCGAACTCGAGTGGTTGAAAAAGTGTAAAAACTTTGGAATTAGTATATCGAGGGGTCTATTAACGACGTCGCCATCTAACGCTTCGGCGGAGTCTTCACATATTTTTTGTAACGCACCAAAAGCACCTTCACACATGTTATAATCCTGTGATTCCAGCATTGAACAAAGAGCTGGTAATAATTCCGGCCATTCGGTTAATTCACCTTTGCTAGCTATGGTTGTGATTAATATTCCAACCGTTGCCCTAATCAAAGGCGAGGGGTCACCTACTGCTTGTAAACACTCCTGTTTAATAAAGTTGCATACGCTTGGAACTAAAGTATCGTAGTGAGTCCTGATGTTGTTTTTTAAAATCAAACCACTAAGGGATCGAGTTGGTTCATCTTCACTTACTAATTTAGTAAGAACAAAGATTAAGTAATTGTTGAAGTCTGGATACCTGTTTAAGTGTTCCAATTTCTGAATATTTGTTAAGGACAATTAACATTCCAAGTTTCGGTGCTTAAATTCTATACGAAATATATTAAGATCATTCATGCAAAACTAAAATTTGAACTACAAGAAGTATTTTTCAAGGTCAAATAAAAAAATTCATTTATAAAAAACCTTCAATTATGTAAAAATAAACATAGGAAAGTGGGAGTGGTTAGAAAATGCACAATTTTTTGGTACAGCACAACAAGAATTGTCTTAAAAGCTACTGTGATAGTCAAACTGGTTGGAAAATTATTGATCTGAGGATTTATTCTTGTAAATCAAGACTTTTATAGATTTTTTATCAATTCAAAAATATGTGAAAACTAAAAAAAAAAGAAGCCACAAGAACAGCAGATAGAAGATATCGCAGCTTTACAACAAATCTAATGTAAACAAGCAAGGATACACTAGACTTCTAAAAAATTAAAAAATAAAAAAGGGATTGTGGAGAAGCCACTACAATATTTTGTTATTATTTATTAATTGATCAACATGCAATTATTTGCTACTATATAAAAATATTCTGATACATACGGAGTGCACAAAAAAATCTTGAAATAAAGGTAAAGCCCCGTAACTAGAATAATCAAAATAACCAATTAAGAGATTAGATATAATAATTAATTTTTATTAGGAGTTAGTAAGAAAATTATAAAAATATTGGCAAAGATAAGCACCTGCAGCTTTTCCTAAATAAGTTGGAAAATATTGGAGAAATTCAATAAAAATATTTTAAAATCAAAAGGATACTTGCTGAACAGCTCGTTGTGTAGCAGTATCTGGTGATTGTGATTCCTTCAAAATTGTTAAAATTTCACGTAAACCGTTTTCTTGCGGTGTCCACTCCATTTTCATGGTTATATAGATGTAAATGACTTTTCAAGAGCACCTCCACTAATTATAACAATTAACAACCCTTAAACTAAATGCATGCCACTGTAGATTATTAAGCTACATAAACTTTGAAGATTCAAACGCTTTTAGACTTTTTTCAACTTTAAATCACCAAACAACTTCGACTTCGATCACTCACAACTAATGTTGGAAAGTGGAAACGAACTTTTAGTTCCCTCGTAGGCGAGGCGTTACTGATGCTAGCGCTAAAATTCACAAGTTTGAAATTGAAAACTAAAATTGTAAAAATCTACTTCTAATAAGCAAAACGGTACGTAAAATCAAACTATTTTAATTAATTAACGTTAATTTTAATATTGCCACTAATCCGGGATCAGTTTAAGCCGTACCCGTGAATAATAAAATTTTCAAACCACAAAAAAAATTGAAAGTCAAAATGGAAAATTATTCAATTTTTAATTAATATTAAGTGGTTTTAAAAATATATTGATTAATACGTATTAATAAAAATAAATTTGTAATCGATTATATTTGTAAGTGTTGGAGTTTTTGGCGTTTAACGATTGGTAACGAAAAAAAAGTGACAGTTATTTCTAGGGTCGCATGGCGTGCATATTTTTGTTAACATTTAATAGCTGTTGAAAATTTGGACGCAATTTAATCTAACTTCTTATTTGTCGTGTTTGTTTGATAAATTATAGTTTTAGCTCCTGTTAATTTGAGTGGTGATTAATAAATTTCATATATTTTAACTGTGTAAAGAAATGTTTGATCGTTTAAAATTTTCTACAACTTGAGTTAGGTTATCTAAAGCAGATATGTACGACAATCAAAATATGCCGATTGAACACAAGATAACTTCAGATGATATCAAAGAATTGCTTCAACTTTTTTCGAAATTCACCTACAGAGCTTGTGATCAAAATGAAGATGTAGGTGGTTTAATTTTGTATGCATTTAAATAAAACTTATAATTTTTTTTTTTATAGTATAACAAAATCCTGGAACGGAGCATCGACTTAATAAAATTAGATTATCATGTGTCGCTTATCAACAATGTGAACGGCGATTTGTGTTCACACTACCCTGCACAATTGGTTCTATTGGAATCCGAAAAGGATCACTCATCCACTGATGTAGTCGGTAATTCACAACGCCAAACCAACACAATCTATGAATCGATACCAGAAGAGCACAGACTTCGTGACATGTTTTCCAAAGCTCGTTTTGCAAGGTTTGCAATTTACCTAAATTTCTATCTAATTTTAAATTTACATTTGATATTTCCAATAGGTGCCGAGCTCGTTTCCCCTTACCTGTGATTTTATACAAAGGAAAATATGTGTGTCGCAGTTCAACATTATCCGGAGGTCCAGAGATTTACGGACGTTCGAGCTTTGACTATTTATTTCCTGGTAGTGTGTCGGATCCGGTCTACGATAATGATCCTTGTAGCGATGGTGATAAACAATTTGATTGGCAGTTATTTAATCGGGTTCGTTCTCGTGACATTGAACTTCTAAGAAGTTTTAATGTAGGGATCATCGTCGACTTTATGGTTGAAAAAAAAAAAGTTAAACTCGGATTAAAGTAAGTAATAGTCATATTTATTTCTGTACAAAATGTTTTGCATGTGTGTAATAAAAATTGATTGGTTATCAACTTGTAAATGTTGAAAAATTTTATATGAATTGATAATATTAAATTCCAAAACTATAATTTATTATAGGTTTAATTTGTTTTGTAGCAAAATTACTATCTACAAAAATTTGATTAAGAATTTTTTTTCAGGCAATAGGAAAATTTTAGATTGCTATTAAAAGAAATTCATAAGAAAGAGCAGTTTGAGGTTTAGTTGTTTTAAAGAATAGGCAAGAAATTAGAGGTCAGATTTTAGGAATGTACTCAACGCATTTGCTAGGAAACTTGGATATTGGGTAGGATAAAATTTCAGTTTTGTTTAAAAATTTAATGAGGTCAGAAGAATATATTTAATATTCGTTAACTGGGATCAAAATGTTCAAGCAATATACACGTTAGGTAGTTTTTTATTACACGTACAACAATGTAGGAAAATGGGGTAATCAACACATTTTTCATGTTTTCATTATTTTTTTTAATGGAATGGCTGAAATACTTATGTTATTAAGGGTTGGTGAAACACACTTTCATTTAGTAAAAACAAAGCTATGGTGCACTATTATAGTGTGTTTTTTTATTAATAATTTTCCCATCTTATACCCCAAATAAGATTCCCATCATCAAGGAAAATCGTCAGATTTTAAAACAAATAAATAAAAGCATACATCAGAATGCACCAACACATTACATTAATTCTTTAATTTCTTCTTCTAATTGCTTTAATTAATATGGTGCTTTCTGATGTATGTTTTTATTTATTTGTTGCGTACATTTTAAAATCTGACGATTTACCTTGATGGGAATCTCCCGAAACTAGTTGGCAATAATTATTAATAGAAAAACACACTATAATAATACTGCCGTCATAAGGAAGAACACCGTAACTGTGAAAAAGTTGAAACCGAGATAAACGGCAAAAACATTTAAATGCAATGCAATAAACATAGCAATAAATGCAATTTAAGAAAACTTTTTTACCTTTTAATGAGTATTTTTCTGCTTTTTATCGTATTAGATCTGTAGAATAACGTAACATATATACTAAGTTGATATTAACTCATTTTTCAAAAATTTCCGACTTACGGTGTTCTTCCTTATGACGGCAGAATAGTGCACAATAGTTTTGAAATACTTATGTGGCTTGAAATGGACAGTATAAAATTGCCTATTCCTGTGGTTCAGAATTTTTGAGTAACTTAAAATATTTTTAAATCAATTTTTAAGTTAGTAAATTATGTGATTTTGAAAAATTACAGAAAACTAAATTATGTATTTACACAAGGGCTGGGGAACAAGATTCGTGCAACCTTGGATTTTTTATTTTAGTTTACAGTACCTTAATTATTCTTAAATATTTATTATTATCTTAAATATTATTGTGAAGTATAAGTACGAACCTTAACGTATTTTCTTAAATATTTAGTTTTCTCTTGAAAGTGTTTGAATTTAAAATTTAAGGGGTTAGATTACAGGGATTTAGCAGTGGCAGCTTGTGAGGAGTTAAGGTAGTAAGACATGGTGTGAAACCGATTGGTTTGGGGTTTTTATAAAGCATCCATTATGTTTTTGGAAGTCTAATTGTTGGTTTGGTGAGACATTGTCTACCTCGACAAACTGCCACTGGTGATCAGTCTTAAAATTATGTAAACTTGGGAATTAATTACGATTGACTGTCACTTTGTGCACAACATAGTTCTTCATGAGGTCGGGTTGGTGTACACGATTTAGCCGATTTTATTGAACCGATTCTGGAAAAGAGATATTTTCATTAATTACAATCCTCTGCTTATAGAGAATTTTTCTTTTATTCGTTTTCGTTAATTAAAAAATGAACAAAAATTTGCAATATTTTTCTGGTATTTTTTGAATTAAAATTTAACAGAACAAAATTGAAGTCAATTCGTTAATTGCAGCTTGTGGAATCGTGTATATCGTTTTAAAATTGTAATTTTCAATTTATAATTTGACAACCAGTTTTTTTATGTGAAATAATTATAATTTAGTGTCTAGCCCATGAAGTTCCTTTGTTTTTAAAACTGCATTAGATTTTTTTTTCATTTTACCGTAGTGTAACCTCTTAAAAGTCTTGGTTATTTTTAAATTATAGTCTCAACATTATAATATGGATCTTGTATCTCTCAAAGTGCAGGAATGAATTAACAAAATTTTAAAAATGTGACAAATCTAGATTGGATTCTAAATTATTAAATAATATTTAATTATATAAATTCTTAACTTGTGAAAATTAATAAAATTAGATCTTCAAAATAACAAGTTAGTTAAAATGCAATAATTATATTTGAGCTTTCAGCGAAGGTTATCGCTATCATCGATATCCTGCTCTTTTAAATGGAAATTTTGATACAGCGCTTCCTAAGGATAGTTGTAATATTACAAGGATGCTTACTAAAGTATAGCACACATAGCCAAAAAGGGGTTTATCCAAAGATGGCCCTGTTCAAAAATTCAATAATATACCCTTATTAGTAATGCAAGTGATTTCCAGAAATGTTTCTTTCTTCATACTGGACAAAAACCATAGTATTATAAAAATTATTTTTGCTTTAAATGTGATATCCGTTTAACGAACATTGGCTATCAAGTTGATCATCGCTAGAATGTTACGAAGTATCACTATTTGTGGTAATACTGTAATAATATAGTATACTATCACCAGTTTGAGCAACAACATGGTGCATTGTTCATTCATACATTCTTGTCAAATCGTGAGTGTCAACGTATTTACCAGTAGTTTGCAAATTGGGTGGGTGACTGAACACCGCATATTACTCTTACCAACCCGCAATTAGCTAGCGTGGTAAAGAATGATAAAAACTAATCTCGAACATTATTTATTCTGAACCAACTCCAGAACTATACGGTAGGTCTCCTAAACTCAACCTCATTGATTTAAAAAATATAAAAATATTTTATAATAATATAAAAAATATAACTTATTAGCTTATTTAGCTCTTAAAAGTAGTTTAATTCTAGTTGTAATTTTACATAATTTAGCAATATTAGATTTTAAAGGAAACATTTGTTTCATGATTGGCACCAAGATTGTGATTTTCTAGAAATCTTTCTTCTAGACTGTATAATATAATGTATACAGGACCCTCCATTTCAGGAAAAGATACTAATGAGTGACATCATCAGATGCCAACCAAGTTTCGATTGTAATAAAGAGGACAGACACTAATAAAACCTTAGATCTAATCAATTTCATTATAAAATTAAATTCAATCTATGTGAATTTAGAATGACCAAACTTCCACTCTCAGTTTCTCAAAAAAGGTCAAATGTTGATACTTAAAATTTTATGGTTTTATTAGTACCTGTCTCCATGTCTCAAAACTCTGTTGGCATGTAATGATGTCTTCTCGTAAGCAAAATTTTTTCTGATAGTGTTTCTTAACCAGCAGTGTGGCGTAAAGCCTAAACCGGCCGACTGGGAAGCGGGTGACCGCGGTTCAAATCCTGGTCGAGTCGAATACGCTGCTGTGATCTAAAGCCCAAGATAGATCTGTGGGCTGTGGGGAAGGCAACGGGAAACCACCCCATTAATTAAATTCCCTGGTACGTCATCTTGGTTCAGCCAAGCTGATCGCCAACGCCCATTGAGGGTATGGCACATTAAGAAGAAGAAGTGTTTCTTACATATTTTGGTTCACCGACTACGCTTTTATAAAACCGATAGATTATAACTTAAAAATATTTTTCGGCACAGTTTTTTTTACATGAATAAAGCATACATATTTATATTTTATGTTTGTATTTTTTTTTTAATCTTAAAAGAGATTGCTGCTCTTTTATTCAGTCAAAATTTATTTATAACAAAATATTAAAAGCTTTCTTTTTGGTTATCACCTGAGAAGTTGGGATCAATATTGAGTTATTTCTAGTTCCTTTATTCTGTGTACAAATAAATTTTGTCACATAGTAAATATCTCTTGGCAACAGTGAAAACAATTTTATTATTAGAAAATCTTGTTTTTCTGAAGTTTTTACATGTAATCAATGTTTGATATTTTTGTACTTGTTTGTTATCCAACAACGCCAAGAATTTAATTCTCAATAAAAATTTTAATAGCTTTTCCGAAAACTTGGAAATTATTTGTATGTTCAATGCTAGAACTTTTGTAGAGATTGCAACTTCCAGTATATCATATATTTAAATAATATTAAGATTTAAATAAGGTTGATTTACATTTTATTTCTTTCCTACTAGCTATTCAAAAACAGGTTCTATGGATGCAAAACTAACTACATTTTTCTTCTTTTTTTCAGTATAACATCGTCTGAAAAAGTAGACAAAGAAAATAGATATGCTAGTTTTAAGATAATTTCATTGCCATACCCAGGTTGTGAATTCTTTAAAGAATTTCGTGATAATAATTATACTGCCCGTGGTTTAATATTCGATTGGTCCCAAGCATACGTCGATGCTCCTATTCACGTTCCCGAAGAAGTCTCCACGTTTCAATTACAAATTACATGGGAAAAGTACAAAGACTGGGATTTGGTTGAAATTACCCAGAATTATATGAAATTAATGTTGAAATACATTCAAGTAAGTTTTATATTTGTTATTTTTGTTAAGGGTAGAAAACCCTACGTAATTAGTGACGCGCATGAATGTATTAACTTACCATAGGGTGAATCAGTAATGCAAACTTCCTTGATAGCCCTTGCCGTTTTAAAATATAAAAAAATTGCATTAATAGTTACATTATCTATTTGCCGTGCATAATCTACAATAAATCATTTTTAATTTATTAGGATATTAATCTAAATTTTTCTAATTAGCATTCCTTTTCAGTTTATTGATTATATACTTTTGTTGTTCAGTATCTATTGCAAGCTAACAAAAATTAATCAAAATGCAATTAGGATTTCGTATTCTCTTAGTTATTTTAGTTTTAAATTACATTTTTGCAAGAAAACCTTCAGGTCGGTTATTACTTCTGTAGATGTTTGTAAATATATAGGAATATTTCGGAAAAATTCCAAGTTTAATGAAGTTTTGTAAATATTATTACTTAGTCATCATAAACAAATAAGCTAGATTTCATAATAAGTAAATGAAGACTTAATTAATATAAATAAATTTATATTATGTTCACATGTAAAATAAATACAAAATGTGATTCACCGAACTCGGTTTAAAGTTCTTTTCATTCTTGCATCTTTCTCATATTTTCTTTTTCAGTGACTTTTCTTTTTTTGCCCAATTGGCTATCCGAGCTTCGTCTTCTTGTTTCTTTCTATGCTTATCCAAATAATGGGCTGTAGGAAACAATTCTGTGGACAATAAGTACCTTTCAAACTGAAAGACTTAACTATCCAATGATAATCATCAATGTATTACAAAAAACTGTAAATTTTAAAGCTTAAAAGTATTTTCAAATTATTAGTTCAATATTAAACATTACTAGTAAACTTTTTATTTATTTTTTTTATTTAAAAATGTACAATACTTCGTTTAATATTTTTTATTAGTAAGACGACATGTTTCGAATATAGATATTCATCATCAAGTCTAAAGAAGATTATGTTACAAATATATTATTATTATATAAAGTTAGAACGTACCAAAATTAAAATATTATTTGAAAATTATTAATCATAATTATTACTAGTAAACTATTCTTCTATTTCAAAATGTTGTGATCAAAATATTGATAAACTATTAATATTTTGTTATCGTTATGCGTGAATGTGGTAAACAAATAATAATTTAAATAAAATAAATTGCTTTGTAGGAAAATTGTACTTGATGATTTATTTTATAATTATACAAATATAATATGAATTTTAATTACATAATTATATCCCATTATGCTAAAATATATCAAATTATGTAGAAGAATGAATTTTTTTAAGAAAAACTAAGCTTTCAGTAAAAAATCTTCTTCTGGTAGCTCTACAAGAAAAAAGTAGTCCACAAAAAGTAGGAGTATTTTCTAGGTTTTCACGGGATTTTGAATAATCTATTTTATTACAGTATAAATAAAAAATATTTTTATAATTTACAGGCGAGCATCTTTTAAATGCTCCAAATTGTAAAAAATAATTTTAGATTATGCACATCAAGTCAATACACAACTAACATTGTGACCCAGCAATTCAAGTTTGACTGGCTTAGCATATATCAGGGCTGTTCCAAGCCAAAATTACAGCATACTACTTTATGGAAAAAACTTGTAATAGATTTTCTGAATTAGTAATAGAATTAATAATAAGCAGTTGTCACTGCGATTAGAATAAAATTCAAATTATTAGAAAAACAAATTATAAATTTATTAGTTTATTACCATGAATGAAATTTATATAATTTCACACTTGTTTAAAAGTAAGAATTATTGCTACGATTTTGAGAATCGAAGAGCACTTAATATCAAAACTCAAACTGCCGCTACTGCTAAATTCGAATTTTACAGGATAAATAATATGTGTGTGAGAATCGCATTTCGCATGGCAATCAAATTCTTATACCTTGTCGACGTCATTACCAAGAAATTTTTATAATTTCATACCTATTTAAAAAAAAGTTGCTAATTTGAATTTTTTAAAAATAGAAATAGATTTAGTCAAAATGTAATAGGGTAACAGTATTTAATTAAAGGTAATAGATCTATTACACTTGTAATAGCTAGAACAGCCCTGGCATATATCTTTCTAATGAGATAAAAAATGGATAATACACATTTCTGATAAATAGAAATTCTTGTAGTGGGAGTCTTGATGGGAGTTTCCTGAAACTAATTGCAAATGTAAATTAATGTAAAAAAAATGTAAATATTATGTATATTTATCAAATACGAAAGCTATCAAAGAAGTCATATTGATTCACTTGGTATAAAATTACACGTTTTTTTATTTGTAATGTTTGCAGGAAAACAACACAGGTCTTCTTATTCACTGTATCAGTGGATGGGATCGTACACCCTTATTTATATCGTTGTTACGTATTTGTTTATGGGCCGATGGATTGATTCATCAACACTTAGATGCTCTTCAGTTAATATATTTAACTGTTTCTTACGATTGGATGTTTTTTGGACATCACTTGATTGATCGTATTGGAAAAGGAGAAGAAATATTCTTTTTCTGTTTTTACATGATCAAATTTTTGCTGAGCGATGATTTCAGTATTGCTTATCCCCCAAAGTAAGTGATTTTTTTTCTTTTCATTTTAAAAATCTTGTAATTTATTTCTTCAGGCACAAGAGCACTAAGCATTCCGAAAGAACTAACTTTAATGATAACAAGCCTAACGCCAACGCCGCTGATAAGCCCAACGCAAATGCTTGTGCCGCTGAAAAATTAAATGCCAATGAAAAACCAGTGAATCGTACTGATAGTGATTCACATTTGGAAATACTTCTTGATCGAGAGTTGAATGGCTCTAATATAAGCCTCAATTCATCTTGCTCATCAGTAAGTAGTAAATCTCAAGAACTGCCAAACTCTAACTTTCAATTCTCGGAAGAAGCTCTTAATGGGTAATTTATTTTATAATTTATGTAATTTTTTTGTTACATGTGGATATTTGTAGAAATCAACTAGATATGAATGGTTCACTACTTTGGTCAGCTCAACAAAGGCGTACATCTCCTGTAGCGGTTCCTATTTCATCTCGATTTAGACAGAGACAGGAATCGACTTCATCCATTGGTAGCTGGCAAATGATTACTGCGACTGGAAGTTTAAGAGGCTCTGATTCCAATCCCACTATTGATTCGTTCAGCGGAAATTCCAATAGGTATGTTTTAATTTTTTTTAATATTGGTTTTACTTATTTGAATTATCTATTTGTGTTATAGGGGTGAAAGTGTGCATTCCCAAGAACCTCCTCAACCAGTGCCCGATCAGGAAGAGATTGTAAATCATATGCAAACGTAAGTTAAAGATTTTGTTAGCATGAATCTTTTTAGCAATCTTATTTATAGGCGTCGGGCTAAATTGGACGAATTACGATCGACTTTTTATCATATTTATTCAACTTCGGTTGGATTTAGATTTAAGAACGGAGAGTCTACTTTGTCAAACTTGATGGTAACTGCAGCCGAAAAACTGGGCTTTACATCACAAAGAGTTTGAACAATTTTCATAATAATAAAAGTTGAATAACGTTGTGATCAAATTGTAGCAATAAATTTTTCTTCATTCAAAATTATTCAATGGGTTAATACTCGTATAATGATTTTTTTTGCCGGAATCATTTTTATCCATTACCTGTGTTCTGATTAAATCATTCTTAAACACAACGATTTATTCAATTTTTAGATTTCATTATTTTTTCAGTATGTTTCGTCTGTTTGTAAAGATATTTTAGTGTATTTTTGTACAAGAAGTCTGTTACATAAAAAAACTACCATATTTTGTATTTTTTCTTTTTAATTGAGTTAACTGAAAGTTTCGCGAGTAACCAAGTATGTTCATATATTATTTTTTTAAGATGGAAAGAGGGAAACACCATTAATTAATTTGCATTTATTCAGAAATTTCAATATATCGTCGCCTGAGAATCAGAGTATTCTATATCCGTTTTTCTAAATTTTACAGTACAGCTGTTGAAAGATTCTCTATTGCCTTACTCTTTACTAGAATATTTTAATATAATTTCAATTAAAAATATTAATGGCAAATAACCCCGCAAGTCGTGTTTTGTGGTAATTTGACAAATTTTATTTATAAAATTTAAACAAGATCAAATTCTAAAAAATTGAAAAATGGATATAGAATAATTTTGCACGCAATAACAAATATTTCTGAAGTCATTTTATTCTATATCCAACATTTTCGTTTATAACCATTGTCTAGTTTGTTAATAAAACTTTTTACAATACCTATCAACTAATTTTATTTTAATTATTAATTACATGTTGGATAAAAAAAAACAATTATTTGGTTAACAAAACGAGGTTAACAAAATAAAACAAAACGAAACGAAAACAATACTAGCAATTTTATTAATTGAAGGAAATTAAAAATCTTTGATCAAAGTTTTCCAAAAGTCTTAAATCTACTTTTGAAAAGTGCTGTGATAAGCAATATGCAGAATTTTATCAACTGGCAACGGTGGGCGTGGGGTGTGAATTTGGGGTGAAGGAATATCTTGAAGAAAACATTTTAAAGCTGTGTTTCTTGTTTAAGAAAATATACTTTTTGTGAATCACCAGAAAAATCTAGCTTGTACCAAATATTATTGGAATCAAGAATCATTTTCATATGAAATTTTAGAAATTTTTTTGTAAGGAATAAATGATAAAACCATATATTTAGACATTTCCCGTGACCGTGGAAAACCTTTGAGGTGTTGATAAAGGACACTTTTCTAAGACAAATTTTCATATAAAATTTTTGTCCAAGTCCGAACCCTTGGGGGGTACCTTCCTTTAAAGCATTTCTTTTAATTTCTGATTTCAAACAGCCATAGCTCCGATATTATTGATTTTTTAAGCTTAATGGATTAGAACAGTTTTAAATATCATGCGCTTATCCACAAATTAGGTTATAACCCCTTTTCATCTAGAATCAACGAATTTCGAGTTATAAATTAAATTAAGGGAAAATATGTTAAAAAAAATTCAGGTTTAATTTTTCTTGCAAAAAGTTTTTTTTAAATTTTTTTTAGGAAAAAAACTGATGGTTCAAACCAGATAGGGAATTTTATAGGCTACAACTTTGGTCAAACAAATTTTTTTGGGAAACCAACCGTTCTCTCAGAAATTCTGAAAATAATGAATAAGGTATAGGTAAAAGAAAAAATGTCCAGATACTTGGAATTTTGGTTATATTAGGGTGCATTTTTAAAAAGTATAATAGTGCGCTGCTCATATGCTACTTTTTTTTCTGAGGGACACAAGCATCAGACCTCAAAATGATACAAGCTAATTAGTCGCTTGTACATAGAATAGTCTGATTCGAAATATTAATATGGTTCATGGATATAGAATAAAATTGCCTCTCGAATTAACGCTGATAATATAAATTTTTCCAAATTTTTATTGCATTATACTATAGAGAAACCCACATAGAATACAATGGTATAAATAACTCAATTTATCAAAAAAATGGATATAGAATACTCTGATTCTCAGGCGACGATATGCCTAATCATAAACTTAATTGTTCCAATCAGAACGAAAAACCAGTGTGATAATAAATATTTCATTTTCATTACTTGAAAAAAATAATATTACAAAATCAGCTTGCCATGTGCCTTGTTGTTTTATAAATCTTATGTATTCTCAAAAATTTTACCTTCGAAGTCAACATTTCATGCCTGGGAAGCTTCCCTGGTTACTGGCTAGGAGGAATTTGCAACTTTTTATTACAGCATTAAAGTAATACTATATACAATAGTGGATGTAAATGATCTTTGGTCTTGGAGGTTTATCTCAATTAAAATAGTTGATTTGTAATTTACGTTAAATTCGTATAAACCAATCGTGGTTTTTTTGATGAGAGAGTGAAGGTTATTTTTATAGAAGCTGGTTGATTAATTTTTAGCAGTTATGGAAGTTCACTAAATTTGAATATATTTCAAATCGTTGATAGTGGCGCCCTCTTGTTACATAGGATTTTAGTTTTATTGATTGTCACTAGATGGCCTTACCGCCTGGAAGTTATTTTAAATACCCTTACTTGCCTTCATTGAAAGTAATGATCAAGGCGGGGGTTATACCAATGAAAAATTTTACTTACAGCAAAACTTTAAATCAATTTTAAAACAAATCCTTGATGATACAATAATTTTTAAATTAATTTCCATTACCAAACTACACTAACATACATAAAATAGTTGTCATTCCTGTTAACTGATATCAAATCTGTAGAGAACTTAAAAATGCAGCATTATTGCATCATTGTGATTGGAACGACTAAATCTGTTATTAGTCATTTGTTGAGTTTCAAATAACTTTTTGATTAACTTACATCGTAGAGCAGTGGTTTTTAAACTTAAATGATCGGAAGACTCTTTGGCATTCAAAAATTATTGAAAGGCTTTAATACTAATACCTGTAAATGTTTTATGGGCAATTTGTACCAAAACAAAAAGTAGTAAAAATATACCACAATATAAAATATGTTCGGATGGGTTCTCGAAAGTGGATTAGGATCCAAGTTTAAGTACCACTGCCATAAATTCTTGATGAATTTTGTTAAATAAACAATGATGCAAAAGAGAAAAGTAATGTATCAAGAATTTTGATGTCTACGAAATTGATCTCTTGACTCAAGATCAATTTTAATGTTATAACCTCATCAGCACTATTTCTTTCACAAACATTTTCCTTAAGGAATTTGTCACACCTAAAACTAGTCCTCATTTTTCAGCTAAAAATTTTATGTTTGGTAATTTTAACCAAATTTTACTTGAATCTGTAACCATAAATATTTTTCAAACCCCTACACAAGTTAAAATTTTATTTATTAAAATTAGTAATAAAAGTAATTAAAAAGTTCAAAATTAGGTAAAAATTATACAATACTGAAATGGAATGTATGTAAAGAATCTAATCTCGACGTACTTAAAATTATTTTGTAGTCTTTTCTTTTTCCTTCATTTTTTCTTCGTGTTTCTTCTCTGTTTGCATTTTCTTTTTGTTCGAAGCTAACATCTTCTTGTGTGCATTTATAATTTGTTCTTTGAAATATTCCAGAAGTTTATCCGTGGTTAATCTTTCCTTGGCGGAAACAACAACAATGTAACTTACAGGTACAAATTTTAAGGGAACCACTTGCCAAGTATAGTGATTTATATCTAAATTATGTACCGCAAAAAGCGTTTTTAGAAATGTTTCCTTCAATTGCACTATTCCCGCTAAGAGGGCCGAATCATAGGGAACCACGTGAATTATTATCTGAATTAATTTTTTATTATAAACCTCCTTGTAATGTCCTTTCAAATAGGCACAAATATTATATATCGTATTATTTGAGGAGATATCTTGCAGCAGTGGAAGTAATGAGTTTTTAAAATCCACATCTTGTTCTTCGTAGTTGGAACTGAAGGTGTAATTGTTAATATCAACAGTATAAGATGCACTTAAACCATTAGTCTTCTTCAATAAATTATCACCCATACACATTTGTGCTAAATATTCCACGCTTAGATCACTCATCATGCTTTTTGAACACTAAGATATCACAAGTGAATTGACACATTAAAAAAACTGGTGTGCTACCCTGTACACTAAGTTAGTTGTTTTTTGTTATTAAAATCTTTGCCTAGATAGCTAGAAACCAGTACATCAATTTTTTTTATTAAATAATTGTAAAATTTTTGCTACTAAAATCGGCATAGAAATTATACACACAGGAACAATCAGTTTTGAATTTGTTGTAAACGGTCTCGTAATTACAGGATTCTTTAGTTAATACTACAGTTGTACGTAAGATGTCGCTAGATACTTTAAAATTGCAATAAGTTTGTGGTTATTAATAATAAAGCGATTTTAATAAGTGATAAGTGTTTTAAATTTAAATAAATAGCGTAAATAAAGCCAAAACACCAAAAAATATTAATTTTGTAACAATAAATAATAATTATTTAAGTTAGTGCCTTAACAATAAAAAGTTTTTGTGATATTTTTTTTCGACTAATTGTTACATATTGGTTATTAAAACTAGTATAATAACAAACAAGTCTTCGTTTCGAGGTAAAACATTTATATTTAAATTTTTTTCTGGTTCTTAAACCACATTTTAGTAATTGACCGGGCAAGTTGTCATATTTTGTATGGCGGGTAATTTGATTTGAAATCTCGCATGCATTTTTCATTTTCATAGTAAATAATAAATATATAAATCGTAAATTTCAATATCTGATTTGAAAAGAATAGCGAATGATACATCACCAATTAGTTTTGAATTAAAAATAACCGATCATGCCCCAACAATTTATCAGTCGAATGACGTACAAAATTCAATAGAAATTTTATATTTGATTACCGTAAGTTCGAACCCTAGGTACACATTTGATTGGGTGATTGATTGGCTTTTCATCTTATAATATACAATTTAAATTGGTTTAGCAAATCAACTATAAGATTTGATTCAATTATTTTTTAGCGCCCAAAGTGGGACTCTTTTCCCGAACGAAAAAATAAGTTTTAGTTAGTTTTTACTTCCGCTTCCGCATTGATCCTTACGGTTCTTTTATTGTGGTGATATGTTTGATTATGATAATCTATATTTTTTTCTGAATTCACAACAATAAAATGGTTTACAGTTTTAGGGTGGTCGACCCACTAGCAAAACCACTTTTTCGGAAGACTCTTTATCTCGTTCCCGTTAGACACGTTCTTATTTCCTACCAGGGTTAAGTAAGTCTTTTACGGTGTTCCGGCTGCTTGGGGATTTACCACAATGAAGTATAAATTGAATGCGAGGGTTAATAAGAGGCGAACTGGCAACAGGATTCGTTTTAGGACCCTTTTAATTTCTGGTCTTTAAAAATTCATGCGGAAATGTAGGAAAATCTCAGTGCTATTTTCAAAACGGAAATTTTTTTTATGCTTCTAAGAGTCGGTGCTTTTTTTATAATGAAAAATAATTTTAGTTGGAATTTTTTAAGCTCATCAACAGGCTTAATTTTGTTTAACATTTTTTTTCAGTTTCTTTGTTTTAATTTTTTAATTCCATTTTTATTTCTATTTCAAAATTAATGCAAAAATCTAGAAAAATCCAATGCTATTTAGAGGATAATTTTATTTTGAAATTTTAACGCAAATTTTATTGTTTTAATTTGTGGTATTTTTAAATTAGGGCGAAAATCTAATAAAAACCCAGTGCTATTTTTAAAACGGAAAATATTAGTATGAATTTAGCTAATTAAGAGGCTAAATTCAAAAAGTTATTTTGAAAATAGATAATTTTAGTTTGAATTTTTTAAGCTTTTATTATTAATAGGCTAAATTTGTTTTTAAATTTTATTTTATGAATTAAAAGATTATAATTAGTTTTATGTAGATCTGGTCAATGGACCATAACGAAATTATGGATGATTTTATTGTTTGTTTTAATTTCTGGTATTTCGAAATTATTGTGAAAATCTAAAAAAATGCGATGTGTGCAATGTTTAAAACGGAAAATGTTGATCCGAATGTTTTAAGTGCATAAGAGACTAAACTTTGATGAAACTTTTATTTATTTTTATTTTTTAATTATATTTTAAATTATTTAAAAAAATCACTGACAACATGGAATAATTCACAATTAATGCCAAAATATAGGAAAATCCCAGTGCTATTTTTACAACAGAAAATTTTAGTTCCAAGTTTTTAATCTAAAAAAATGGTTTTTTATTTTTTAATTCTATTTTAAATTCTAAATCAAAAAAAGTACAGGTTCATAATTACCAATAATAACTTGTTGTACCAACTTATTTTTTTATTGATTTAAAAAAAATCAAGTCTGCACCCCAATCTGTAGGAACAAGCAAGTACGACAAGGGTTAAGAAAAATAACGAATGAAGGGTTTCCAAAGTTTGACGGCGCGTGTAACCTAAATAATAAGTTGGTTATATATAGTTATTCAAAAGAGTCTTCAAATTATTCAAAAACGATACTATATTAGCAATGTAAACTGTATCGTACGTACGAAGACTCCCTTAACTCACGTTATATAGCTTTTTCAAAAATACTAAATATATCAGACAATTTTTATTGTAAATTTCATTATTATATTTCGTGCACCGTTCCTGAGATACAGTGACATAAAAAAATCTCCATGACTCAAAAAAATCGTCGTATAATCAGTGGCGTAGCGAGCTCAACTCGCGCCCGGGGCACAATACCTTTTTATTCCCCCCATTCGAAACCCATAATTTAAAGTATATTTTCAAGAAATCAATTATAATAAAAATAAAAATTATCCAGCAATTTTTTGTTTTGCGGACCATTTGGGGCCCCTTTGTGAGTAGCGCCCGGGGCATGATGCCCCCTCCACGCTACGCCACTGGTACAATACAATATAAATTGCTAATATTGTAGTATCGTACGGATACTGTATGAGGCGGTCATATTTCATTTTTGTATTGTAGATAATTTTACGTTCTTCAAAAAAGATACCTACAGTTTATTACTCTAACTTTCTTATTTTTCGAGCAGTGGCTGTAGAGGAGGCCACAAAGACGCACGATTTACAAAGGTTCAGGCTGATGCTCAACTACGTCATTAAAGAGCTACGTAGATATATTGTAATACCGCTTTTAATCGTTAGCGACATAGCGAAAGTGGAGGTTTTTCCGCGTTAATCTGTACCTGATGATGAGAAATCTCTTCGAAGTAGTTTGGGAACCATCATCTGCATATAGTATGTTTTAGGCTAAAGATACTGCTTATCTTATCTGCTGATTATGTCAAGTCGAAAGGCGCGGATCTAGGATGGCAGGAATCTGTTTTTAAATTTATAATATGATGTTAGCAGTTGCATACCTACACGACAACTGCAACCGACTCCGTCCATTAAAAAACTTCCATAGCTATTTACGTCGAGCATACGTACCGTCAACAGAATGGAACTTACTTCGAACAACTGAGTGCCAAATATGTGGCGATGTCTGTCCATGGGATCTCTGTATCGGACATCTTGAGCATAGAGGACGGGAGTCGTTAAATCTTCAAGGGAAGATTTACGTTTGTGGGGATTGGATATGGTAGGGTTGTTCAGTCCTTGAGAAGTAGGTTACCCTCTAATTACCCATCCACCAGGTGTGGAACCATTTCTCAAAGTCGTCGAGGGTTGTTTGGAGATGGAAGGAGCTTCTGAAGCACATAGAATCGTCAGCATAGAAACCCCGCTTGGTTTGTCTTTCGTAGCAAGCCTCCCCCCCCCCCGGTCATGAATATAGACAGTGAACAGGATTGGGTAAGGATTGAGCCTTGAAGATTAATCTAAAATTAAAAAGGATAAAATAAATAATAAATTTTGAGGATTTAGACCGGATCTAGTGGTCCTTAGGTTATCTACCAGCTGCGGTCGTACTTGACATTTACTACAATATCTCATCTGACATAGATTTGTTGTAAATTTACACTTAGATTGGTGTGATCTTGGTTCTTTAGTTAAGGTTTTGGATCAGGTTGAATAGCCCGACGGCTACCTAATGGCTGCTTATCATACTTGACGATGTCGTAGTGTGGAATTCGTTGGAGAGGGGAGGTCAAGAGGTAGTTACAATGGGTCCAATTAGGTGGTTTTAATGCGTGTTAATTAATACTCACTTTTTCTTGAAATTCAAAGATCCTGTCAATCCTTCATTCAATTAAGATTTATTTAACACAAAGCACACATTTGAGATGCGTATAGACCTAGAAGTTTGCGCGATCAACTGCTCACACTAAGATACCCGGTTTGAATCTAGAGAAAAATTAACTTTTTAACTTTTTTTTAACTTAAAATAACTTAAAGATTTTATAATTAAAACTTTTATAAAACACAACTAGGTTTGGTTAAGTCTCTCTCTCTCTCTCTCTCTCTGATCTCAGTCTGGGTTCTTGAATTGCTAATAGGCTTGTTCCAACAAACAGTTCTTTCCAGTTCTCGGACTATACGCATGCTCTTTAGTTAAAATTTTAACGAAAATGATCTTTAATGCTTGCAAATTTCGATAAAGAGCATGCGCATCAGTCCTAGAACCGGAAAGAACTGCTTGTTGGAACAAACCTAATATTTCTTGTTCAGTAAATGATTTCTTGAAACCTTGGACCGTTCAAATGAGTTGCCTGGTAACTAAATATTAAATTATTCCCGGTAGCAGTTTGGTTTTTTTTTATATATCATATGATTTTGTAATATAAAACTTGTATCATCGAATTTAAAATTAAAACAAAAGCCAAGTGCTTAAACTTGATATGTGCGTAATTATAAAGCAAAAAATTTGTATATGCGCATATAAATCCGGTTTCTATACAGAAATGATTTTTAAAACACCAACAATCTCTTTTCTATTCCTTTGGAAGTTTGAACACCCCTCTGTGTAGTTTTTCACAAGTTTACATTTTTTTCAATTTATAGGAGTTGAAAAAAATGTAAGATTTTTTATTTATTTATTTTTAATACCAAAATTTTTGGAGAACAACGTTATTTATTTCGAAATCTTAAAATGCTGCAATTTATTTTACTTTTTAAAAAACAACTTTTTTTAAAGGGAAAAAACACGGGTTTTCTCAGTTTTTTTTTCCAGTTTTTTCTCAAATTTCAAAACTTAATAGTATCTACGAAACTAATAATAAACCGATATTGAAATTTGGAGGGCATATTCTCTTCAAGTTATTTTAAATTTTTAAGTAAAAAAATTGATTTTGTTTTGAGAAAAACAACTTTCAATTTTTTAGAGAAATTGCAATCTTTTTGGTTTTTCTTGAATTTTTTTGGATTTTTGTGAATTTAAATTTTTATTTTATAGCTGTCTTATTATTAATTTTTGATTTTCTGTGAAATGGATTGGTTTTTCAAAAATTTTTTCTAAACAAAAGTTATAGTCAGTTAAATTTCCTATCCGAAATGGGGCTTCAGACTTTTTGTAATATGTTTCGTTTAAAAGATACATGGTTTTGCAAAAATCAAGAATAAAAAAAACTCAAAATTTTCAATATTTTTTACTTACTTTAATTCATAACTCGAAAGCTGTTGATTTTAGACAATAAAACGTGTGAATCTAATTTGTAGATTATTTCACGCTCTTTAAAAAAGCACTAAACCATTTTTACTGAAAAATCAATATTTTCGGTGCTATGGTCATGTGAAGGTGGAAATTTATAAAAATGCTTTCAAGAGGCCTAACTCTCGGGGGTTTGAAGTTAGAAAAGAATTTTTCTTAAAAAAGTGTCCTCTATCACCACTTAAGTTACGTAAAGTGTATCTGGGGATATCCTGTATAATTTTGTGAAACATCTTTCAGCGAAAACTGAATGCATTTGAAAACTGCACGATTTGAAATGAATTCAGTTGACTGCAATTATTTTGTTGATTTTTTGGATTTATATTGGAGAATTGTAACTCTTTTAAAAAGAAACTTTCTCTGCTTTTTTTTGTATTTCCACTTTAATTGTGATTTGTGAATCTCTTGGGGCCTAAAGAAGTTTCTGTATCGTAAAGCGATACTTGTGGATGCCTCGTTGGTTTCCGAAACGTTTTCGTATTGTGGAATGTCCAACAAGTTATGGGAACCATAACGTAAATTGAAACTAATTACTTGGTGAATTCACCTTGTGACCCATAAACCGTAACTTGATAGCCAAGACAGCAAAAGTTTACGGCACCCCTTTGCACATCAAGTTGAAACCGAAATTTAGGTACAAATCTTGTCTCTCCAAAAGAGGGTTTACCTTTACCTACCTTTCTTTTATTATTTACCGAACTCACGTGGCCTTCAATTAACAACGTGCGTTTTAAGCGTGTCGATTACATTGTTAACTACCCATTTCATCTGGAAAAAGTAAAATAATCAAACATATTGCCATTACCCAATAAGCCTCTTGTCAAATGCAATTTCTGCTTGGGAAAATATGGCGCTAATTTTGACACTCAAAAAGTGAATAGTGGACATCGGTCATATCATAAGGTTTTAATTTTAAAATGTAATTGTTTAATTGTAGCATTTAAATATATTTTTACCCCAGTGTGACGAAACTCATAAAACATCCCCTCTTTTGTAATTCATATATTTTAGTTTATTATGTACAATTGCAAAGGGCTAATTTAAATGTGTATTTTATACCGCGTTTTTTTGACGAGCTTTTGACATTTGAATTTATAGCAATTCTTGATCCCACAATGAGTTTTAATTACTACGATTTAAAATTCAATTAGTAATGGTTATGCGCTATACAGTTGAAGTGGGAAACAAAATCGTACAATTTATGTTATACATAAACTAAATTTAAGTGCACATATGAAAATATTAGAGCAAAAATACGAATATGAAAATGTCACATTTGAATAAGTCAAATGGTGAATTGTTTGCCACTTGTGCCATCAGAATTTACGACCCGTGAAGAGGACAGATGCTGTGCAAAATTTTGTTTGATTTTCCTATTGAGGGGTGATTAATTTTATGAATACTGACCGGTGTCCATCGTAGTACACCCACACCCAACCTATCTTTTATAAGTATAATAACTCCGTTATTGTGTAACGCACCCCTAAGATTACAGTCACGCAAATCTTTGTTTAGCTCTTAATTTTCCACTATCGCTTCCCCAAACATGTTAAGCTGCTGCTACGAAGTTTGTTTAGCTGTTAGCATAAAATACTTCACTTTGACCACTGGTCAGTACAATGCATCAAAAACTCCAGGGACCCAATTGACTTGCTTTCAATTTAATTTCTAAATCAATTAATTTTTATTTACCTTAATAATTAAAAAAATTACTCCCGAATTAACTCTCAAACTTAGTTTTCTTTTAATTTCTACCTTCAATTGACCATAGAATCAAAACTATTGATTTTTTAGTGAAAACGTTTCAGTGCTTTTTTAAAGAGCGTGAAATTATCTACAAATTAGATTATACCCTTTTTTGTTTAAAATTAACGGCTTTCGAGTTATAGATTAAATTAAGTAAAAAAATGTTTAGTTTCATTTTTTTGAAAACTTTACCTTTTAAACGAAACATTTCAAAACTTTGCTCTATTAAAAATTTTAAAAATCAATCAATTTTCGTAAAATGAAGTGTTTTCATGTTTTAATTTTGCAATTTTCGGTTTTCTGCACAATGTCATGTTTTTCTACCTGTTCGTACATGAAGCTTCACTAATAATTAGTATATTTATTTATTTAAATAATAAATAATTATCTACTAATTATTGTGACGCGCATGACGGGATTAAAGAGACCCTGGTCAAATAACGTTCAGTTCGTAAAAATTTCGGTTTGTGTTCATTGTGAAGTAAGCATGCAGATCAGACAGGACTTAAAATTTATCTCGGAATAATCACTGTTTACTTGTTATCTTGGTAATGGTCCGACATGGCACTTATTCCAAAACAAGTAACTACCATACTTATTTTACCTAAATATTTGTTAACCTAATCGGCATAATTACTATACATATTATATATTTTTAAATATAACTGAATTATTAATCCGCCACTGAACGCGTAAGAATTACTTACATGCCCATTACTTAGATTTAGGGGATGGGATAGAAGGGTAATTATATCAAGGGCGCGTGAAATAACCATTTATTTATTTTCTCAATTGTCGATCATCAATCAGGTGGTTTAGTATTTAGTACCAAAAAATGTTGAAATTTTGCCAAATTTGAAAATCACTTTCATGTCAGATTAATTTATCTAAAATGGAAGCTTGAGCAAATTTTTGCTCCAAATAAGTGGGTCATTATCAAATAAAATCATTGCCGCTTACTTTTTTAATATTTGAGGTTGAGCGAATAAGGAATTAGATTCACTCGTTACGATACATGCTAATGCCAATATCTTTTAGAAAGGGCTAAAGCAGCGACAAAGGACGCAACCCAAGAGTTTAGTCATAATTACAGCGACGCGTGTTGAGCGTACGCTTATCGTCATTCTTTGTTTCCTGTATAAGGCCCGACACATGACCACAATGGCCGACTTAATACTATAGGAAAAGAAACTACTAAATTCTATTATTCATATTTCATGCCTAAATTAAATCTAAAAATCGTTGCAAAATTTATTTCCTAAACATTAAATTGCACATTTTTAAAAATAGGTACGTAGTGGACGGGTGACCGACCTTATACCCGATTATAGGGAAATAACATGGAAAATTGATTTTTTTTTGTAAATTAATGATTCCCATTATAACGAATAAAAATGGTGTTCTCAAATTATTAGTCGTCTTATTTTATTTAATTTATTATTTAATACCTCCAGACTAATTAAATTTGTTTGTCGAAGATCTTCTGATTTGCAATTTTGTCACACTTTGTTTTTGATTTTCGACGACTTATTAAAAATAAAATAATGAAAAGTCTAAATGTCTCCAAAAGAAAGAAAATGCGGGAAAATCTACAAGCCTACGGGCCCCTCCTCTCGGTTTGATAAAAGTGGTTACTTCGTGACAGATAAAAAATTTGTCTTAAAACAAGATAAATAATTAACCTTAGCTTTAATAATTTAACCTTAGCTTAATATTGATAATTTTATTTAAAACAAAATATACATATAGTGGTCTGGGGGGAATCACCCCAGGGGAATCAATAATTTTTTGTTTTAATTTGATCCGTGTAAAAATGGGGCCGGCCGGGAAATATCTCGGAAATTGATGACAATTTTAGTGCGAAAACTTCCCGCGTATCGTACTGCTCTAACACGTAGTTTTCAATGTGGAGTTGTTTTTCTGTTTATCTGACGAAAAAATGGTCTACAAATAAGTGATTTTTAACTCAATTGTTTGAAAATATTTAGCTATAATTGGGCCTTAACTGTAAGTTTTTGACCTTTTCGGTTATTTATTAAATTTTTGAAAATTTTTGCAGGTTTAATATTGACATTACCTACAGGGCCGCGTTGTGCTATGATGCAGAGAGGCGGTATTGTAAGAGAGTGGTATAACCAGCGAAATCAAAACACAATTTTCAATAATTAAACATCTTGACGCACTTTTCTACATTACTTGACGTTATTCCGATATTGATGTACACATACAGGGTGTCCCCGTGACCGTTGAGAATTTTTGAGGTGGTGATAAAGGATACTTTTCTAAGACAAATTTTCAAATAAAATTTTTGTCCAAGTCAAAATCTTTGGAGGGTACCTCCTTTTAAAGCAATTTTTTCAATTTCTGATTTCAAACGGCCATAGCTCCGATATTATTGATTTTTTAAGCTTAATGGATTATAACTTTTTTAAAGATCATTCGCTTATTACAAATTAGGTTATAATCCCTTATCGTCTAGAACAGCAATTCTCAACCTGGGGGTCGCGGATCTATTTTAAAGGGTTGCAGAAAATTTAGCAATTCTTTCCAAAATTAGTTTTGTATTTTTTGTAGTGAGGTGGGTGCCGCTCATACTCATTTATTGTTACATTCAAATGTACGTTGGCTTCCCATACAAGAGCTTTCTCGAGGAGAAGTGCTTTCCAGATTAATTGAGCTAAAAACTGAAATTAAAATTTTTTTGAAAGATCAAAATTTACCGTTAGCTCACTATTTTGAACATAACATGTGGGTGACAAAAACGGCGTATCTTTGCTACTTGTCCTTAAGCTACCGACCAAGAAAATATTGACCGCTGGCGCAGTTTACATACGTCCGAAAGTTCTGTGTTTGCAACTGCATTTTTGTTTGTTATTTGTATTTTTGTATATATCCAAATATTTGGACTACTCGTGCCTGTACTAATGCCCGTACTAATAGTCATGGATTGATCCGATATTCAAGATCAATTCTCGAAATAGCAGCTGTTGCTACGATAAGGTCTAAATTCCAGTAATCTCATTGGTAAATTCTAGGATTATCTTGAATCTCGGATTGATCCGTGACTATTATGCCCGTACTAATAGTCGTGAATTGATCCGAGTATCAAGATCAATTCTCGAAATAACAGCTGTTGCTACGATACGGTCTAAATTCCAGTAATCTCATTGGCAAATTCTAGGATTATTTCGAGTTTCGAATTGATCCGTGACTATTAATACGGGCATTACTAAGGGCATCAATGATTTAAATCTAAGCATGCAAGGGTTTGAAAGCTGTTTATTTTCGTCAACAAACAAAATAGAATCTTTTTAAAAAAAAGATAGATTTTTGGATAGTACACGTAGAGAAGAAGGAACTGATTATGTTTTCATCGCTTTTTAATTTAACGGAAGAAAATAAATTAACGGAAACCCAACATGATATAATGTGTTGCGTCGTGAGAAAACATTTAGAGCAACTAACAACTAAATTTTACGATTATTTTCCAAATAATAAATATATTCCAACCATTCATACCATTCCAAAGCAATGAGAAGTTATTGGAACTTTTCTCGGATCAAACTTTACAACTTCTGTATGAGAAAAGAGATTTGAATTATTTTTGGATATACCTAGTGGGAGAATATTCTGATCTTGCTGATAGGATTAGGATTAAAATTGTTGGTACCATTTTTCACGACCTATTTATGCCAGTCAGGACTTTCAGCTTTATGCTTAACTAAAAACAAGGCAAGAAATCGACTTGAAGTGGAACCTGCACTTAGGATTTCTCTTGCTTAAACAATTGAATATAGGATTGATAAACTCGTATCAAAACATCAATATCAAGGAAGTCATTAATAAATAAAAAAAGTACAAGTTGAGTATTTGTTTTTTTTTTGTTTTAGATAATTATGTATCTTTTTTTAATATAAATTTTAAACGAAGTAATTAATAGCTATTTTTGATTACTGACATTGTTGGGGTCGCATAAAATAAACATGAAAATTTAGAGGTCGCGTGGTAAAAAGGTTGAGAACCGCGGGTCTAGATTCTAGAATCAGCTGATTTCGAGTTTTAAATTAAATTAAGGTGAAAATGTTACAAAAATTCAGGTTTTATTTTTTTTACTTTTCTTGCAAACCCCGAATTCTTGCGAATTTTCAGAAATTCTGAAAATAATGAACAAGGTGTAGGTAAGAAAAATTAATAATTTCAGTTTCTAGTGCAGATACATCCTACGTATAACTCGGGGGGGGGGGGTGAATCACTGAGTTTGAATATATGTACCCTATACATGGTTTACTGTACTACTATACTGCACTGTCGCTTGGCAGTATCCAATTAAATATTTGTACATACTGCCGAAACCGATAATTACTGCCGATACTCCTCTTACTGCTAATACTACCGTTTATTGTATAACATTGCTACTTACTATCTAGACTAGTCTATCTAATTAGTATACAGGTAGCCAATTTGCCGCCCTGTGCAAGTTTAAGACTATGCCGTTACCGGGCGAGGTAACGAAAAAAGCTCGCTGCCGCGGCTAAGTAGCATTTGATTTTTTGAATTTAAGCCAGATTTTAAAGTCAAATACCCTACTGTGCGCCGCAGACGAAACTTTATTTAAAGTAGCGTGACCGTCATTTCATGATTTTCATAGGAATTCTAGTGAATTACTTTACTGTTGGATAGATGATGGAAAAAATGACATTTATTAAAAATAAATAGCATTTAATAAAAATATCCTAAATTTCACATGCGAAAAAAATAAAATTTGCCGCCTCAAAAATCTGTCGCCCTGTGCAAAGGCACCGTTCGCACATATAGTAACGCCGGCCCTGTTAGTATAATTATATTATATAGGTACATATTATATTATGTAGTATATAATTCACATAATTTTAGTGACATGTAGAATAACTTTTATTCAATTAAAAAACCATAAAGTGTGGATGTAGAAAAGAAAAAATTTCTATTAATTTGTAATCACATTATTAGCGATTTTGTTTAGATCAATGATAATCTCTTCTACCAACCACTACATAATTTTTCCGATTACTCCGTAATATACCCACTTACTATCGATACTCCGTGATACTGCCTACTGATACTGATACTGCCGTTTACTACTTCTGTTACTATTTATTGTTTAAATTGTCATTAACTGCTTAATATTGTTTTTGTTTTTACTGATACTAAAATATTTCCGAGTTATTTCCACGTACAAGTACCTAATGACCTGTAGTACATTAATTTGTTGAATCGTGGGGCGGTTTAAAGTAGTTGCCCGGTAACTACATTATTAGCAGTCCGGACCTGGCTGCTATTGGTGTTAAATGTTGTTAAGTTGTTATTAAACAAACTAACTTTGATAATCTTGGTAGATTTGGTAGAAATATTTAAACAAGTTGTCTGGAAACTTTTTTATTTTCTACTTCCCTATAGATTATTATTTTACTTATCTGTTTACATTACTAGGGGACCGGTACATCGTTAATATCTTCTTGAGTATTGAACATAAACAGGTAATTTAATTGATCTCAAATCAAAATCAAAATTCTATTGGTAAATTTAATTTTTATTTCAAAATGTATCAAAATTTGTTTCGTGCGACCCTTGAACGCATATTATAAAAAAGGTAATTAGTAAGTGTGCAAATCAATTGATTTAAAGGTAGAACGTAACAGGTCCGTTGCAGCGGTGTGCGGGACAAAATGCTGCCCCTCTGGCGTGTGTTGTTAGGCCGGACGCTGCTTATGAGAGTCGGTTGCCCGACCAATTCCCACGTTATGCCACCCTAACCAAGTCATATCCTTGCAACCCTACACTGAATAGATAGATCATTATTTACATTTCTATTATTTATATCGATCTCAACCAAATCATGCAAAGTAGTTCTACTTGTCGTTTATTTGTTAACTTTTCGATTTAAAGTCAATTTAACCTACTTCGCATGGCTTACAAAATTTAAAAAAAAATATATACCTATAAATTGGGTCTCGAAAACTTTCTTTTCTTTTATTATGTAGTGCAATTGTTTTAATCAAAATCAAAGGGTTGTTTTTGAAAATTGAAAACTCAGCCCAATTGGTTTGTTGTAGAACCCGCTATTTTAGTTAAAGTACACAATTATTGTTGCACTTTCTTGTGCTAATGCTGTCCCTTCAAAACACGTGCAACACGTGTTCTTTTATTTTGACACAATTTTGTTTTTTTTTTGAGTAACTGTCAATAATGCTGTTTATAACAAAACAACTCGTTTTTAAAACTAAAATTACGGAAACGCGTGTATTTTTCTTTTTGTTTTGTTGCCTATTTTTTACGGTTGGTGAATTTCTGTGTAATAGGAACTGGTTTTGAAATGTAAATAATAATGTAAGGGTTGCAGATTCAGTGGCGGTCGGGGATTTGCACTTCTTAATACTTACCAGTTTTACCAGTTGTGCAAAACGTTTTTTCGGTAGGAAATTCTCACTTATTAGCGCACCTGGCAGTCCATAACAATCACACGAGTTTAATTTAATAATTTATTGCAAAATCACAATTTTTATAAAATTAAATGAGATCTTGTAAAACAAAAACATATATACAGTAAACGGCGAACACACTTGCAGCTTCGAGATCTCTATTAAGTTACTGTATTTTTTATAAAAAATAAAATATATATCTCTAATTATAATATTTACAATAAGCTTTCTTTTATAAATTACTTATAAGGTACAAAAATGACTAAAGCACTTCACTAAAGGCGCATCCAGACTGCAGCGAACGTTGCAATTTGGTCGGTTTTCCGTGCCCAAACAGCAAATTGGTAAGTTTTTACGCGGACTGCTGTCCAATCTGCAACGTTCGCGAACGACTGATTAACGCGTCAATCTGGAGTTAGCGTGAAGGGGGTTTCAAAAATATACTAAAATAAACCACGTATTTACAGCATTTTAGAGGCACTAAAGGTTTACTTTACAAATCACGATTTTTTATTCGTCTTTTAATATGCCACTTCGGCACCCCAAGGTCGATAAGGTTTCATCCCTTGCGTACCCGTATTGTTTTGGTTGTAACTCTGATGATGACTTGAAGTTGGAACATTGAAACCGTTTGGTTGATACTGGTGTGGGCTGTATCCCAATGCGGAAGGAGCCGCGGTCGTTACCGAACTTAACACCGTGGTTACTGGAGCTAAACGGGCCGATACATCCGACGATGATGGTAAAGTCGAAGGGCACGACGTGTTTATATCAAAGTGCGTTAAATCGTGGTGGACGTTTTGGTGATGAAGACTAGAAGAGGGCTGTTGATGGATTCCTAAATTTCCTATTGGCGTGTGGTTTGATGCCGGCGAAGGCGGAAGCGTGTTCAGAGGTGTGTACGGCTGAGCTGCTGGATAACTCCAAGGAGGTGTTGGTGCCGTCTGTTTAGTTGCCAATTCACGTTGAGCTGCACAACATTGTAAATGCGACGTCAATCTTAATCTCAGAGGGTTTTGCATGTCCAAACCCTCGATTCTTTCCAAATACCTCACCACCTCGGCTACACATTCTCTAAATCCCATTCCGTGGTAATCCATTGCATATTTGTGAGGGTCATATGATAAAACGTCCAATCCTACAAGTAAACCAGCAATTACTAATTTGTCAACTTCTTGGGTGGCAGATCAGACACCGCGTCAGTTTTATAATTTAAATTATTTTTGCATACTAATAACGTGGGAACGTTTTTATTTTATACCGGAAACGTGATAAATTCAAATGAGTTACACTTGTTAATTTAAAAGCAGGTAGCGAGGGTTAAACTCGGCAACGGGCTTAGATTATATTTCCGTTACGAATTTCATTATTTACTAGTAATTTAAATTATTGTCTTACCTTTCGAGTGAATCATTTTTAAGTGGTCGACGGTCATTTGTAAAATTTCAGCTTTTTCCAATTTTGCGGAACCTTGCTTCTCGAATGCACTTGGCACTAAACGTTTTAATTCCGAAAGCGAAGTGTTGATGCGATCTCTCCTTTTTTTCTCAATTACTCCTCTTCGTTTTTTTCGCGAAAGCATTTGACAACTATCTGAGTCGCCAGGAGAAGCTCGTCTTTAAAAAAACATCCGTATTTAGTTATATTGCTTGACGAGAAATTTAAAATATACTTACTGGTCCTTGGATGATTCCTCCGAGTATATTTCTTCACAATCGTCACTTTCTGATAAAGGTCTTTTGGACGACTTGGATGACGAAGTCCAAGACGAACCAGGATTGGAACCAGAATAACCCCAGTGTAGTGGAGCATTGTGTGGAGAAGTGTAATCCATATCACAATAAATATTCGCGAAGGCGTCGCGATGACACTTGTCAAGAAGACGTTAACGGAAACAAACGCGTGTCAGACGACGGTCACAACGACGTTCACACGCGTGTAGCGAATGTATTCGAATGTTTCTTGGCCTGTTGATTTGACGGCTGTTGCAGCGCCGTTCTGGCACGTTTTAACCCCCACTATTTCCCCCACTTTTAATATCAACACGCGAACTCGACGCGCTCCCTCTCCGACTTCCGCAGGTTCCCATACATTCGTCCTTGTTTACTTTTCATTCATGTTTACTATCTTCTGAGGTAGTCGTAAGTATCCGTATAACAATATAAAGAATGGGATTATTATAAGAAGTTTAGCCACTTGATGTATTTTTACATTTTATTTAGTTTGGGAACCTTAGGTATAAAAAATATTTGACGACGGTGTATTTGGTTTGAAATATTTAAATGTAAGGTTAACCATTTTTTTAAGATCCGTAGTAAATCAGGTGTGTTATTTGTAGTGGTGTCGTTTCCAAAAATGTAGTCAGGTAAAATTTTTAAATTGCATCCAGATTTATAAACACAGATTAACCATTCCTTTTGCTTTTTGTTCTTTATAAAAGTATTTCAGGTACTTGGTTGAAGACGAAAGTGTTAAATTTTCTGGACGTTTCGGAATTTTTATTTTGATAATGATTTACAATTTGTTATAAAATTTTAATTTATTTATTTATAAAATTTACTTTTTAATTTATTGGCGCAATAGATTTCTTATCATTTTAATACTAAACATCCCCGTTCACCCTGGAATCGGTCTGGTCGCGTGGCGGCACTGCGACGTGTGACGGGCTGAAAGTTGGATTTCCCACGATTGCCGAAATTCACCCCTCGTGCGTATAGATCAAGGAGGGACACCCCGCAATTGTTAGAAATGGATTTTAAATTTTATTATTTTAATAATAAAACGAGTTAATCGAATGCAATGTAATTAAATTTTTGATTACGATTTATTTTATCGGGGTAAATTTAATTTTATTTATTTTCGATTATGTAAATACAGGGTGAGTTTTAGTGCAAATTTCTTCGATCACGGTTAACGGAACGCCTCCATATTATATTACTTGCATAATAAGGTGCCTACTGCTGATTTTCATATATCAAAGTAGGTAGTTAGTTTTTATAAATAATCGTATTTACCTGCTTTATTATTACAAATTTTTAAATAAAATGGTAAGAAGATAATCAAAATTTTTAGTTTAAGCTTTTTTGTACTTATCTCTCGGGATAATATTTTTTAATCCAGTCAGACCGTGCTAAAATATTTATACTATTATTTTATGTTACATTGCATTTTACATTTTCTTATGAAACAGTGCGGACAAGTTTTTGATTTAAATTTAAACGATTCAATTGTGATTACCTTCAAGGCAATCATTTTCAAAATTATAGTAATTTTGTTTGTTTTTACAAGGAATATTTATAACGTAAATCTAGTTGTTAACTGGCCTGTTTACAACAAACAAACAAAAAATTTTTTTGGCAAAATTACTAAAATTGATTTAAAATTTGACCTTAATTTTGTAAATTTATTTTTTGTTTTAACTGAATCCATTTCAAATCATGCAAATTGTGTGGACCTCATGTTCCAGAATTTGTTTTTGCAGAAATACGTATTATGTTGTTTTTTATCTCAAAAAAAGTTCTGCCGCCCGAGAGCGGCATTTTAAGATTTAGAAATAAATAATTTTTTTCGCAAAATTATTGATTGTTTTCCTACGTGGAATATCGTACTTAATTTTTAAAAATCGGTATATCCAAAAAAAAATTCCAAAATAGCAAAAATTTTAGAGAATACTTATTTAAATGTCCTCCAAATTTAAATATCGATTTATTATTACTATTGCATTCATATTAAATCTTAGCCGGCTGCCAGGGCTCATGTTCCAGAATTCGTTTCACTTAAATATGTTGCTGTTTATAAAATATAAGGAACCCCGTATTTTTTCACCTTAAAAACGTCCTGACGCCCGGAGCGACATTTTAAGACTGCGAAAAAAATAATGCTATTCTTCAAATTCAGTTTTTCAATTGCATAAAAAAATTGCAGCCAATTCGGTAATTTGGAGCTTTTGGAAGGATTTTTTCTCATCTGTTCAAGATACGGTCGTACTTGAAAGAGAAAAACACATAAATATTTCAATTTTTAAATTTTTTATATTTTATATTGCACTTAATATTAAAAAATTAATTAGAAAATTAAAAAAAAACAACTTAATGCAATTAATTACATAAGAAAAACACGTAAATATAGCAATTTTTAAATGTTTTATATATTTTATTATTGTGCAATTAATTTTAAAAAATTAATTATTTAAAAATTTAAAGAAAAACAAAAATTAATGCAATTAATTACATAAGAATAATTTTTTTAAGTTTGAAATTCTCCTTTTCTCCAAATAAGAATCCGTAAGATTTTACTGATCTCCATAACTCATCTTTTCACTTTCCTCTTGGTTTATTCACTCAAAGTAAATTTTTTACATGAAAATAAGTCCACTATGACTTTTATATCTTTGATGAAACCAATGAAGAAATTATTTTAAATAACTTTTTTTTTGTTTTTCAAATATATCTCATCAGTTATATCTCTACTAACTGCAAATGAGCAAAAAATAAATGGGGTTGCCGTCAATGTTTTTTAATAATTTCAGTGTATCGCCAGACAAAAAAGTTTGAGAACTACTCCTTTAAAAGTCTTCTTAAGGATTTCAAAAAGATGCATAAAAGCTTTTCTGTAAATATTTTTATTTTCAACTTTTTGATAAATTTAAAATCATAAAAAAGTATAGATTTCTTTTTGCTTTACTTTTCATTCAACTTCGGAAAAACCTTAAAGACATCATTATAAATAAAGTGTCAAAAGTTCCCACCAATCCCACTTCGGCTAAAAACTTTATGCAAGGTTAAAGGTAGAAAAATTGTTTTTTTGTAAATATCTCTTAAACGGTAAATTTTATTGTAAAAATAGTTCCTATAAAATTTGTAGATTATGCGATTCTCTACAAAAAAGTATAAATACTTTTTTTTCTTACAAATCATCGTTCGTGAGATATCGCGGTTTAAAAATTACTACTAGTACTAGAGCACTAAATTAATATTTGTATTGCTGTAACTGTAACGTACAGTAGATTAGATTTCTTTGGGATTCGCTCACAAATAATATATACAGGTTGTCCCGGATACACTTTACATAATATCATCGATAATACGTGGTGATAGAAGACACTTTTCTAAGAAGCATTTTTAACAAAAATTCTTTTCTAAATTCAAGCTCTCGAGAGTTAGGCCTCTTTAAAGCACTTTTTTTAATTTTCACTTTCACGTGACCATAGCCAGGAAAATACTGATTTTTTAGTAAAAACGGATTAGTGCTTTTTTAAAGAGCGTGAAGTAAACTGCAAACTAGATTGAAACATATTTTGTCTAAAATCAACAACTTTCGAGTTATGAATTAAAGTAAGTATAAAAATGTTGAAAAATTGGAGCTTTATTTTATTTTATTTTTTTTCAAAATGAAACATTTTATAAAAATTCTGACGACCCATTCCGGATAAGAAATTTAACGGACTACAACTTCTGCCTAGTAAAAATTTTTGAAAAACACTTTCACAGATAATCAGAAAAGCAAGGTAGCTACAAAACAGAAAATTAAATTCACAAAATTTTTATTTTTATTGAAAATTTATTTTATTACTTAAGGTTAAACTAGTACATTATCACAAAATCACCACTCTCATTTTCTGTGATTTTGTGAATTTAATTTTTTGTTTTATAACTGCATTGTTTATTATTTTCTGTGAAAGGGATTGATTTTTCAAAAATTTTACTGAACAGAAGTTGAAGTCCGTTACATTTCCTATCCGGAATGGGGCCTTAGAATTTTTATAAGATATGTTTCATTTAAAAGATACAGGGTTATGAAAAAAATATCGTCACTTCTGCCGCAATACCTCCAATCATCAGCACACCAATTTTTATCCGGAGATACAACACATACTATTCATTTATATGAATATTTAAAAAAGTGATCAAATCTATGTCAATTATCAGTAATTGTTAATAATAATTATTTTTTGAATTGATTGAAAATGTACGTGCTCAATAGAAAATCATAAAACAATAATTATTGTGTTATTGTTGTCAAACTTGCGAAATTAATATAATAAGCCACCTAATATATTTTCACAAAAAAATAGATCAAGTAAGATTTCAGTTAATATTTTCTGTAATTTTCTTGCTTTTACATTTAGCGCAATTGTTTCCTCACCAATGCTTGCATTTTAAAAACTCCATCAGCACACAAAATTTTATCACAATCGGTTCAACATTTCCGGAGATACGAAGACATTTTCATTTTTTAATTTATTTTATTGTGGTAGCCCTGGTAAAGATTTTTCTGCCAAAATCTTATTTTCACCACTAGAGCCCACCAGACATGTCCAAAAAGTTTGACTGCCATCGACGCGGAAATGCCGAAAAAAATCGAGGGACAAGGACTTTTCTCAAGTTTTCGCAAAAAGAAGTAATCTTTTTTTTTAATGTTGAATTCTTGATTTTTATCAAACGGTTTTATATGCTGTCAAGTTCTGTGGGGCCAATGTTCTTACATACAAAATTTGGTTGAGATCCCTTCAATACTTCATGAGTTATTATTTACTCTTGAAGTTTAAACTTTGGCAGCTTGTAATTTTTGACAGATGACAGATAGAAATTTAATTTCACCTATTCTGGATAAAGCTTTTCAAGGTGTTTAAAATAACCTATCCCAAGACAAAATCGTTTTAAAAATTTTGTGTTATTTTCTTGTAGTGGTACTCCTGATTGACAGATCGTGACGAAAACGTTATTTTCACCTTTCTACCATAAACCCTACTACGATATCAAATTTGGTCGTGATTGGTTTGGCGGTTCCGGAAAAAATCGAGAAACAAAATTTGACGACAGACAGACCGACACAGAAAAAGTTCTTTTATTTTTTGCAGATCTTTACGTTTCTGAACACGGTGATCTCGAAAATGTAAAAAAAAATTTGAAATTTTTTTTCCATTATCTTCCCTCCAAAAAAAATTTTTTTTTTGATTGGAGGTAAAAACCAAAATAAATAAAATCTTGAATTTTTCTATATTTTTTGCTTACTTTAATTTATAACTCGAAAGCCGTTAATTTTAGACAATTAAAGGGATTAAATATAGTTTGTAGATTATTTCACGCTCTTTAAAAACGCACTGATCAATTTTTACCCAAAAAGCAATATTTTCTGGGTTATGGCCACGCGAAGGTGGAAATTAAAAAAAAATTCTCTTGAGGGCTTGAATTTAGAAAAACAATTTTGTTCAAAATGTTTTATGTAAAGTGTATCCGAGGACACCCTGTATAATGAAAATATAGTTTTCCTTGAACTTGAACTCCAGCATTGACGGTGGCATTAATAAATTAATTAACATTAATGTCTCATGCCAAAACTATCAGACTGATTTGGATGGGATTTTGGGATATCGTTTTGTAATGCTTGAGAAGACTAAAGTTCACTTTTACAGTAGATGAAGATAATTTCTTACCAATGTATGATACAAGCACTTGAAAATGACTTTGCTTTTTACCTATTTCTTTCGAAGTTATCAGTATTTTTCCACAAAAGTTTTACATGCACGCATTATAAACCAAGTCTATTTTGTTGATAATTACACTTACAAAAGGTAAACAAACACTTACACTGGCAATTGTGTCTCTTCCTGCGGAAAGAGTGCCTCATCCGGTTCGATGCCACGCCTCTTTGTTTACATAATTTTGACGTTTGTCAATATCAAATAAATGTTCGCGTAATTATCTCAATAAATATAATTCGACCTCGTTATTTTTAGATCGATAAGTTGCTTGTAAATTTTACTCAGGCATCGTTGCATTAAGCAATTGCACTCAAAGTTTTTCGTGCATTGCTATGCAACGATGCCTTCGTATTTACAATACAACTTATCGATCTAAAAATGAGGTCTTGTTATATTACTATTGAAAATTTTATAGCAAACTAATTCATAAGTATTGTTTTTTCCCTAAATTGCATATTTACAAAGTTATAATATAACTTTTATTATAGAAAAATATTCAAAAAAAAATCGAAATTTTTGTGATTTCTGACTTTCTGATTTTTCCTACAGCTAGCACACCTTTTTGAGCTGCAGAAAAACTATATTTTTACTGGAAGGTTTTCCAGATCTTTAGTCCTGTGGTGCGACGAAATAGAAAAATGTGTTTAAACGAAAGTGAAGGAAAGGAAATTTGCAATAAAATTTTTGTGAATAGGAGAGGCTGTAATTTGGATTGGAAACCGTATTAAACTGTAGGTCCCCTATGTGTGTCTATACTAGATACTATAGTTGCTTACGACGAACAGGCAAGGGCGGATACAAAAGGGTGATAACAGGGTAACTACTTTCCCTATGACTTACCAAAAATCACTAAATTTCGTTAAAATTTGAAAAATATACCTAAATTTCTATCAAAATATATTTATTTGCATTAGCAAAAATAAAAAGTTTCCACACGTTTTTGTCCAATTTACCTTCCCTATGAACTTTGCCTGGATCCGCCCTTGCTAATAGGAGAGGGATGATACATAACGGAACAAGCTGTTCAAAAACTCATATAATGTACTATATATTACGTAATTATCAGGAAGATATCTCGAGTTTCGAAGTGAAGAATCTGTCATAAATAAAATTGTCGGGCGGAGTTTTAGAAATTTTTTCAAATGAAATTTAATTTTTTGCCTACAATGAAATATCAACTAATAAATAAAAATGCACTTTTTTATTAAAATTTAATAATGTTAATGAAAAACATGTATTGTGTTTATGTATTTGTTTATTGCTTTTATGAAAGTTTTACAAGTTGGCTGAAAAATAATTTCAGTACTTCGCGCAAATTAAATTTCTTTAATTTTTTTTGTTAATTTCAAATATGTTAAGTTGAAGAATTCTCTAGCACTGAAGGCAACTACGATTTACATACTCTGGATATAAAGTAGTTACGCTACTAGGGGTGAAATTAGTGAAGCCATGAACAGATTAACGAGTTCACACAACTTCCTGTAGTTAGAGGGTGATTTTCTGGCTTAAGTACTTAAAAACAACTAATAATTTTGGTATGTGAAAAATCAAAAAGTTTTATTTAGCCAAGGAACCGTTAGGTCAATATAAAATTTCTGAAATTTTAATTAAACCCCGCCTGAACATATTTGGCAGGTTTGCGTAGTCCTGATGAAGTTTGAATTATATTTCTTCTAATTGTTTTTGTTACAACAGTTGTTGTCATATTTTTTAATTTTACAGAAAAATCGGAAATAGTGCACTGTTCGATAATAAATTAAACAATAATTGGTTGAAAACTTGATCGTTTTTCCGTGATATTAATTTCAACGAGCGAGCTTGAAAAACAATAACATTTTCTCGTTTCGCACAGAGTGTGCAATTTTTAATTGGATTTTTTAAACGGATCACCCTATATTTTTTAAATTTATGTTTTCAATTTTTTTTTCAAAATCTATTTCATATCTCGTAATTTTCAAATTTTCAAATTTTTAACACAAAGTTGCACTTTTTTATAGCTCCTGTAATAACAAAATTTTGAAATATTTTAAATAAAGCATCCCCAGACAGTCACGTATCACCGTAATTAATAAATTAATCCAATTAGTCTTAATTTTTATTAATCAAATGAAATAATTTTAGAAATGCAATGGTGATTTTACGTGTTGACGCCAGTTTGCTATAGAAAATATTTGGTCGGCTTGTTGCTGTTTGATATTCTATTAAAATTTTGATATTTTACGAAACACCTTGTATTTATACTTTTATGTAATGCATAATTTTATTTTTAGATAGTTTTGTCTCCTAAATTATTTTCATTCTCATTGTATGAACTTCTAAATGTATAATTGAGTTATAATTTTTTTAAAATTATGTACATACCAAATTACCTAATCTAAATAATTAAATTTATCATTGTTAATTATTTTAACAATAAATCAGTGGTGTTAAATATTTTAGTGTAAGTTACAGTTTTATTTCAGATCGCGGCTTTTCGCTAAATGTCGACTTGATTCTAAGTTTATTATTACAAGCGTCGTGGCGCTCGAACACCATCAGCCTACGGAACTGCGCTTATTTTTACCAAAAATAGTACAACTCGCAAAAATCTTATGTATTTACTGTAAATATAGAAAATTAAATTTTTGTAATGTCCGGTGATTTGCAAGCAAGAAAACGAAGAGATAAAAAGAAAAGGAGAGGTACGTTTAAATTTATTATTACAATAAATTTGGCATTCAAAATTTGCAATTCAAAATTATTAGGACTATAGTTTTATAAAAATAGAATTTGCCATATATTTGTTCTCGTATTATAACACTTCGCATTAGCCACGTGCTACTACTTTTTTTTGCTATGGTTCTATTTCACACATTTTTTTACTTTAGAAGATGGACCTGAATTACTTGCTCAACCATCACCTCTGCCACCACAACAGCAAACACCAGCTTCAATTATCACCGATGATTTAAATATTCACGTTCATAAGGAAGTGTCGACCGGTGGAGGTTTATGTGCCAAATTTATTTTTTTTATTTTGTTATCCTTGCTTACGGCGCTTATTGGATTAACGATCACAGAATATCGAGGACTGACAGACAGTAAGTCGGTTTTTTAAATATCAACAATCCTTTTTGATTTTACTTTTTATATAGTAGAGACAATAAACTCGGATTCCTATTTTGCTCAACTATTTGAAGGATGGATCGATAAATCATCATTAAGTCACGATTTGGAGGAAGACGAAGAAATTAGTTTAGAACACTCTGAAGATCACGCCGAAGATAGTCACGAACAAAGTTTATCTGAAGAAGAGGAGGAGGAAGAAGAAGAAGAGGAACAAGACTATTACGAAGAAACGGAAGAGTCAAATGTAGATGAAGAAGAAGAGAGCGACGGCTCTTATACGCGAGAAGAAACAGTAGAGGACGAAACAGCCGAAGTTGACTCTGTTACCCAAGAAGAAACTGCAGAAATTGATTCGACCACACAAGAAGAAACTACAGAAAACGACGAATCAACTATTCAAGATGAAACTACCGAGAATGATGAATCAACTATTCAAGATGAAACTGCTGAAAATGATGAATCAACTATCCAAGATGAAACGGACGAATCGACCATTCAGGATGATACTGCTGAAACCAACGAATCAGCCATTCAAGATGAAACTGCAGAAAATGAAGAAACGGATGAATCAAGTCTTCAAGAGGAAACTTTAGAAAAAGACGAGTCGAACGAACGTGATATTTCAAGTGAGAATCAATTGGATGATGAAAAAACTGAAACATCTGAAGATAAAGTTTCAGAATCTAAAGAGGCTGTGAATAGTAAAGAACAAAAATCTCAAGAATCCAAAGAGGCTGTAAATAGTAAAGAACAAAAATCTTCGGAGGATAATGTAGAATCTCAAGAGGAATCTAAAAACGAAGAAATTGAAGATGCTCAAGTTTTAGAAAATTTAAGTACTGAAAAAGTAAAGTGCATTGTTTTTAAATGAAGTGTTACGTTTTCTTTGATACTACAAATTTATTTGTTTAGGTCCCAAATTTGGACGAAAATGAAAATGTGATAGATGACGCTACATCAAATTTGGACCACGTTGAAGGTCAAGAGAATCCTAACCGTAAGTAAATTTTTAAATTATTGCAAAAACAGTTTTTCAAAAATTTATTTGACAAATGGTTAATTAAGAAAATTGTAACTTTAGTATTGATCAGGAAATGCAATAGTAGATTTTCTAAATCCCGCTGTGTTTTACAGTGGTGGTAAAGTTTGGTGTTGGAACAGCATTATTGGTTGTCGCATACGTGGTTCTCATTAAGAAGTGGAAGTCTGGTTGGTATAATTTAGCATGCTTCTGTTCTTTTCTTCTCAATTGTTGTTTTTGTACTAAAGAATTTGTTACTACCAATATTGTATAGGTGTGCTCAAACCAACGCGGGATTTTCCGCGGAAATTCCGGGACTGACATACTTTTTCCTGATCTACTTTTAGTTTCGCTCCCGTTGTCCAGCGTTGGTTTCACCATACCTGATATTTGCTTTTCATTACTAGATAAACTAACTAAAAATTTTTGCATTTCCTGATCTTATTGTTTTAGCGTGTAATCCAAAATAATATTAAATGTTAATATTAATTTTAACAAATTTTCCATTTCAGTACTTTTAGGGTTATGTTTTATATAAAAGCAAAACTTGATTCGGTATCCACTCGTCTATCTGTCGCGGAAGCGTCTTCGTCCGGCACGAAATCGAATATTAACCTTTTTAATCCTTGCGTTGCCTGATATTAGAAACGTGTTTCTAATTATACTTAATCTGATCTAAAATCAAATGAGGCCTTTTCTTCTCACTTCCAAAATATTATAAATTTTCTCTAGTGGTGGCAGATTGAAGTGAACGAGAGAAGAAAAGACTTCATTGGTGGTTGATCTTCGATTTTTAATTACTTATCTCGCATATAGGCGAAGGACTGGATCCAAAATTGGATAATTTGGAAGGGGACGATGTTTTACTTGATTTATCACGCAGAAATACCTTAGTATCTCCACCTGACTTTGAGGAGGTTCAACGAGACATCGCTAATGCAGAAGAAGGTATTTCGTTCTTAGATTTTGATTAAGTATAAGTTTCTTGTTAAAAGGATTATTTAGTTTATACGCATACGTAACTTATCAGAGTATTCGGAAGAGGAAGACTACGACAGCGAAATTGAAGAAAAACAGGAACCATCTAACGTTAAAATGCGTTACGCGGAAATCCAATCAAAGTATGATACGAACACACTGTCGCCATATTGGCAAACTAAAGAAGTAAGAGAAAATCCGCAGGTTGATGATTATGACGATGATGAAGAAGAATATGACGACGAAGAAGTTGAAGAAGAAGAAAATATTGAGTATGAAGAAGAAGAAGAACAACAAGAGGAAGAGGAGGAAAATTCAAACGAAGAAGGTTCTGAAAACGAAAACGAAGAGTTATTGCGACGACTAGAAGCCAAATATGGTAGAATTAATCGAAGTGATGATGAAGAAGAGTATGAGTATGAAGAAAGAGAGGGCGATGTAGATGAAGATGAAGATTTTAAATCTTGGAAACGTAATTATTTAATTATTATTTTGAATATTATATTAACCATTTGTCAAATATTTTTGAAGAACTTTTTGTTGTATGGATTATTATACATTTTTACGATTTCTAAGGTGTTCCAGAAGATTCAGATTCTGAAGATGACGGTAAATCGACGCAACGGGGTGGTGCCCAAAGTTTTTTTGACTTTAGTTTCCTTACCAATTCTGAAGATTCAAAAATACAGGAAGAGTTAGATAATGCATCGCAAAATCTAAACAATGTAAGTTGGCATCATACAGGGTGTCCACATCAAACGGAACATTTTTGAGTTTCATGTGAATGCCCTGTGCAATTTAAAAATATCCTTAATTTTCAATTGACCATTGACCAATTTTGATTTTTATTAGGAATGAATGGAATAAGCACTGTATCGTCAAATTCCGATTTGTTTTTATTTTTACCTAATTTTTAGAATGCTGAAGTGTTTGGTTTTTGTGATTTTGATAAACTTAACTTAGTTAGCTATTTGAATTGTCCAATTCAAAAATATTGCGTCATACTAACATTTTTTAATTCATTTAAATACTTTCTTAAAATTGGTTAATTTCAAATTTTAGCCAAAAGTATTTAGCTGAAAATTGAACCAATGGAAAATTTCTGGAATGTTGTGTATAGTTTTTTAGTCTTAAAACAAACTTTTTATACAGAGATCTAATTTTGACTAATTGCTTCATTCAAAATTAAATTTTGCTGCTGTTTTTTTCAAGTGATGACAGTTCCTAAAATGATTTGTTTTATCATTCCTAAATAATGCTACTTAAATAATATTTTTAACATGCAGGATGCAGCTTATGCCTTAACATTATTTAACAAAATATTAGAGAAAAATCCATTTTCTCCGAGAGCGTTGTATGGCAAAGCAAAAGCGTTGGATACTTTGGCCGAGCAAAAAAAAAGCAACAACTTATTGCAGCAAGCTATTTTGGGTTATCAAGAAGTGCTCAAAGTTCCAAATGTACTTGATTCTCTGTATTTGTTAGCAGCGGAGAGGTGTATTGACCGAATGCGATTTCGAGGTAAGTAATTTTTCTCTTAATTAAAAAAGGGAATGAAATTTTTACGCAGATATTACTCGAACTTTTTTATCTAATGTTATCTATTGTATGTTGAAAAGGTTTACATTTTCGTAAATATCTTTCTAATTATTTCGTTAATTTATTTTTTTATGATTTTTTCAACTAGAAAACAGTAAACAAAATATTACATTATTTATTTTCGCGTAACCTTTCGCGTCATCAATTAAAATCTCGTTAATCTATTCTTGCGCTTCCGTATCAAATGATATTTTCTGTATATCATTATAATTTGTAAATTGTAAATTCACTTGATTGTAAGTTCCACTGATGGGTTAAATCTTTTTTAATCCGAGATGTAAGTTTTACTGGTTACTGTTAACAGTAGGGCCAGCTAGAAACTCATTTTAAGTCATTGGCCTTAATCTGTGCCTAGGGATCCGGTTCTAAATAGTGCTTTTATATCATTAGCATTATTAGCGATTATTTGTCATTCTTTTTTTCTACGTGTTATCTCCGCATTCTTTTCTTCTGCCTCCCTCATCTCACGATATCCTCAACTGCACACCACCCACCGACCGAGGTAATTTGCGAAGGGAATTGGAAAAGAAAAAATAAAGTTATTGGTGCAGTTCAGGTTGACGAATTGTAGTAATCAATATGCGGGATAACGTGTGCAAAAACAAGTTTTTTACTAGGATTACATTACAGGGCTTCATCACCAAGCTGTATCAATCCACAAGTCACTAATAGACAAATTTCCCGATGATGTTAGTTTTAGAAATAACTTAGCAGTTACATATTTAACATTTAACAGGTAGAGTTGTGCAGTTATGAAAAAAAAATTTGTTAACGTTTCTTCTTAGGGTTAAAGAGGCGCAACACCTCCTGAATGAAACTCTATCAAAATGGCCAAAAAATGGTTACGCGTTAGTTCACTATGGTTTTATTTTAAAAACAAGTTTAAATGATTTGCCACAAGCTGTGAAATATTTGGAAGAGGGAATTTCCACCAATGAACCTGGAGTTATTGACGGAAGATTTTTTTTCCATTTGGGTGACGCTTTAACCCGTTTAGGAAGAAAAGAAGAGGCTTTAAAGGTAATGCAATTTCTTTGATTCTTAATTTTTTTAAATTTGCTGTTCTCAGGTGTACGAGAAGGGCGTGACATTCAAACTGTTTTTATCTAAATTTCAACGCTCTCTGTATAACGTTGAGAGTTTAACGGGCAAACCTTGGTGGAAGAAGGAAGAAATTAAACACAGCAAATTTTTAAATGACTTGGAAAATAATTGGGAGATTATTCGGAAAGAAGGATTATCTGTTCTAAATCGTGATGGTTACTTTTTACCAGAAGTTGAAAATTTGAAAGATATTGGAGATTGGAAACAATTTGAGTTGTATGCAAGGGGTGTAAAAAATGTCAAAAATTGCAAGCAATGTCCAAAAACGTGTAAAATTATTGAAAGCTTACCTGATGCAGTAGGATGCAAAAGAGGACAAATTAAATTCAGTGTTATGCATCCAGGTACACACGTTTGGCCTCATTGTGGACCCACCAATTGTAGATTACGGATTCATCTTGGTTTGAAAGTTCCCTCGAATACCTACATCCGTGTTGGCGAAGAAATTCGGTAATTATAAAATTGTGCACGTAAATTTGTATTGCAATTATTGTTTTCAGTTCATGGAAAGAAGGAAAAGTGCTTATTTTTGATGACAGTTTTGAACATGAAGTTTGGCATAATGGAACTATTACTAGATTGGTACTCATTGTCGATATTTGGCATCCAGAACTCACCACTGCTGAAAAACGTAGACTATCTCCTATATAAACTGTTGTCGCTATTTTATAATTCTATTTTTTAAGTAAAAATTGTTATTGAATTCAAAATTTTGTAGTTAACGTTTTTAATAAATAAAGTATATTTATTTATCTGTAAAATAAATAATATTTTGTGAAGAAAAATGCGAGATCGTAAAAATCCTGTTTTGCTTCGTCTTGTTCCGCGGGATATTCAATCCTGCACGGGATGGGTAATTCAGTCCCGCGTGAAGCGGGATACCAATACTGGTATTGCTAGTATTCACAGTGCAATATCGGATAATTTGGAATATTTTCCGACGAGTGTTTTCCAATATTGTATTACAGGTATTGTTTCATCAAGTTTTGATGGTTCAATATTACAATATCGGTCCAAATAGGTATTATCACTTTTAGGTACAGCTTCATCAGCCCACAGGACGGGACGGAAAAAGTAAAAGAAGTCTCGCATTCTTCCCTAGTTTCTATGGTTAGGTTGCCTAAAAAAGTTGCGTTTCGAAAGCAAAAATGTTCAAGATGATATGTTAAAAGTTATTTTAGACTGAAAAATATAAAATCTTAATACATAAAATGCCAGCTCGCTGCTCCTGCTGCTACGGCGTGTCATTTTTTACCAACCAAAAAATATATTAAAGTACCGACGACGGTACTCCCCCTGGGACGAGTTGCACATCAATCGAGTTTCCAACCAATCGGGTCTAGGTGCCCGTCCGTGGACGGGCTTTCCAGCTAGTAAAATATAATAGTTTAAAAAAAAACAAAAAACACGCTTTATGACGCACTAAAAATTTTAAAATTATTTTTAAATCAATAAACTAATTCAAAAAGCGTAGAGCGCATAAAGCGTGTTTTTTTTTTGGTTTTTTTAAAACTATTATATTTTATTAAAGGTTGAATTTTGCTTTGTTTTATTTTAGTAACAACTTGTTTTACTAGTTACTTGTTAGAACTATAGACTGCAAAAGTCTGACGTCACAAAATGGCTGTTTGGGTGCACACAAAGTTTATTTACATTTATTTTCCATATGATTTACATAGAAATGTGTTTGTGACAAGTTAATTAACAATTTTGGGTGTTTTTGGGTGAAATTAGTTTAAGACAAGTCTTGGAAATATCAAATTTGGTTGGGATCGGGTACTATTCGGCGCAGCCTATTTGACGCAGCCCTTTCGGCGCAGGTGTTTCGACGCAACCGTTTGGCGCGGGAATAGTCTGTCAGTTTTATTTCAAATTTATTTAAATATTATTGTGGCCAATCTCGAGTAGTTTATTTTAAAAAAATAGCAGATTCTTTCAATTTTAAGTCACCTTGTATATAACAATTTAGTAACAATTTGAAACGTATGTGGCGTTGGTGAGCTACCTATCTTTTATTATAACGGTTTTAAAAACGTACGCCTATGGTTTTAGAATGGAGATGACAGCCGTTCTTATAATTTTTTGTAATCTATCCAGATGTATCTAAATAGTCAATAGTCAGTGCTTAAATATTGGTGACGTTTGATGTGACAATTATTTTGTTGAATAAAACTTTGGTAAGAGATTAGATAAATAATTTTGTTGTTATTGATTATTAAATTTTTAGGTTAACAAACTCATAAAAACTTATTGCACAATGAACAGCTTTTTTGAGGATAATGAAACATGTTTTTCAACAAAACATCTAAATAATACAGTACTGTTAAATATATACGAAGGTATTCCGGAGACTTTGATGCTAAATGTTATAACTTGGATAATTTTACTGTTGCTATTTGCACTGCTAAGAAATCGTGCATGGGATTACGGAAGATTGGCATTGGTTCAAAACGAAAAATGGACTCAGTTATTTTATAAGAATACTGATGAAGCTGTTGCTGTTGAAGAAACTACAGGTGATACAACTCTAAGTGCAGATTCTGGATGTTGTTCCTGGTTTCCGACTATTTTTAAAATTAACAGACAACGCATTTTTTCTCGTTGTGGTCCCGATGCAAACCATTATTTGTCTTTTCAAAAACATTTATTAATGCTATCGGCCATTATCACTGTAATTTCCGTATGCATAGTGTTACCTATTAATTTCACAAAAGGAAACTTACAAACTGGTGAATACACATTTGGACATACAACAATAAGTAATTTGGAACCAAATTCAAAATGGATATGGATACATGTAGTTGCTTCCTTTTGTTTCGTGCCCATAACCATCATCATAATGGGACGATGTTCTAGTCGAATACCTACATCAACATCACTTTCTTCGAGGACTGTTATGGTTACCCACATCTCACGCAATCATAGAAATGTTGATCAAATTCGTAACTACTTTTTAGTGCGGTATTCTACTTTACAGATTAAGGACATTCAAATGCCCTATAGAGTGAAAGATTTGACTAAACTAGAAGCACAGCGTGAAAATGCACATCAGGCTAAGTGTTTTTGCATCATGAATAATCTTCACGATCTTCAGGTTCAACCTCACGGTTGTTTCTTTTGTTGCCGGTGCAAAACTAAAAATGCTCTTGAGTATTACATTAGTGAAGAGGAACGGCTAAGGAGTTTGGTTATTGGGAAAAAGCTAGAAGCTTTGCAGCAACCTTTAGGTATGTAATTCTTTTAACTTTTATACCAGATTACTTGTAGTGTAAATTATTAAATAGTTTAAAAAATTAAAATATTCAATAGTAGGTATACTTATTTGTTCTAAACGGATTTTAAGTGACCCATTTCTTGACAAGTAATTTAATTACTAAAAAATTTAATTGTGTTGAAATAAACTTGTTTCTGAAATATCACAAAACAAAATTTTATATTTTTTAAACTTAATTTTTCATTTTTTGCAATAGGAATTATTTTACTTTAATATTTATCATAGGCGGAAATAGAAGGGTGCCAAACCCCCCAAAGATATCATATATTTTATCATCCATATTTCTGTAATGACATATACAGTTGAGAATCTCGACTGTATTTGCAAAATCAGATCACGAATAACATAAAACTTTAGGATCAGTTCTACGAATCGCAAAATCTCAATTTTGATGCAATCATAATCCAGCATCATTCCAAGTTTAATCCCTCAGATTAAAGTTTTAGTAGCCATAATATTTCCCAATTTGCTTTGTATCGTGACAATAAAAATATTTATTCCAAATTTTTGTTCTAATAATTGATTTCTACTTAGGCCATTAAATTTTATATTTGCGATTTTTTAAAAAACATTAATAATTTTGCAATTCAAATAACTTAACGTCGTTTAGGTTCTGAATTTTTTTTGTTTAATCTATTCCGGCCCGCATCATGAAGAGAAAATTATATTCAGTCCATAGACGGAAAAAGTTGCCTACCTCTGGTGTAGATGTTGGGAAATATGAGTGAGATGTAAACGCATTTTTAAAAAAAGAAACCAAAATATTTGCTTGCTACTGATTTATATGATAAAGCTGTTGACTTTTTTTCATAAAAACACCAGTATTATTTTGACCACAATCTTGAGTCAATACTGTTTGTTATCTTGTTTTATTCATGTCTGTTATAAGTTGGTAAATATTGAAAAATGCCATTTTAATATCTTACACTTAAATGACCTAGATTTCTTCAACCGTTACGGATGGACATACTTCAACTCAATCTTTGTACTTTATAAACTTTTAATTATTGTGTTTTATTTTTACAATCGCATTCGATGAATCAAGGCAGTTTGTACTTTAATCTCGACTATTTACTATTTAAATAAATTCTTTTTATATTTTTTTAAATATTGAAAACAAAGATTGATTTTCAATGAAATCAATTTTTCTGCTCCTTATCTTATCAATCCCAGAAGTTTAAGTATTTACAAGTCTGAAACGTTAATTTCATTCAGGATATTCAAAGCAAACAAATTATTGAACAATGTAATCATTAATGATGGTTAAAAATAGTGGACTAAATATTTAAGTCATGGATAAAGATTTTTTTAATTGGCAAAGAAAAGCTTAAATGTGAATGAGATATAGTCAATTAGAACCAATTCAATAACTGTCTGTTCATATGTGGGTGGGTGCGGTTGTGCATCAAATGTTAGATTTTGGTCAAATGTATTATTTATTTGAAAAAATATGTTATACTGATATACAATTCAAGTAAAATTTATGTCTTCTTTTTGGTTTTGGTCAGGCTATTTAATGCAGTTGGACTTTTTCTTTGTACCTACGTTTAAAGGAAAGCCGAGAGAAGGGCCTCGAAGCCAATACAGTGAAAAAATATGATATTATCAATAATATCATTCAAAGACATATTGTTCTGAGTCCTTCTATTCTCAAAAGACTTTATGCGAAAACGATCAAGAGCTTCCGCATAACTAATATGGGAAGAATCAATAATATCAATATGATAAGGCAGTATAGATAATAAAAAATTTCTTCTGAACAAATGCAAGCTATCTGATATTCCTTGCATAAAAGAGGTTTCTAATTTATAAATTTAAAAGCAATAGGCCCAGATGTGAAGTATGTATCTCATACTTATCGTTATCACAATCTGAGATCTATTTCTAATATAGGAGTTAATCCACTTTAGTAGGCACTCGTGAAGGCCCATTGCTTCCAATTTGAAAAATAACAAGTTGTGATGTCACTACACTGACGTCAGTGTAGGTGACGTCCATATTAGAGCTCAGAAACACAACTATACTGCCGTCATAAGGAAGAACACAGTAACTCGTTGAGTTAAGTAAATGTTGAAATCGAGAAAAACGGCAAAAACATTTAAATGCAATTTTAGAAGACTTTTTTACCTTTTAATGAGTATTTTTCTGTTTTTTATCGTATTAGATCTGTAGAATAACGTATCATATATACTAAGTTGATATTAACTCATTTTTCAAAAATTTCCAACTTACTGTGTTCTTGCGTATGACGGCAGTATAGGGATCACATTGGTTGCAACCGATCTTCAATGGCAAAAACCACACTGCTCAGGAATAAAAACACCACCCAAGAAAAATTTCAACTGATATGGTTATATGTATTTACCTTTGCAATTCCTTCCCATTATTTGATTCAACGGAAACAATTTTCATGTTTGACCGCACGTAAAAGATAGTTCTGTAGTTTATTATTAAATTAACATAATTAAATTTTAGTTATTTAGTTATTAAACTATCTATTTTAATGTAAAAAAAAATTAAGCTGTGTGTTGAAGTTAATAATATCTCTTGTTTTGCTTTAAACAAATATTTGGATGACTAAACTTTAATCAACTAAACAAATTAATAAAGCAGTTAAAATATAAAATTATTTATAGGGTTTCGGTATTATGAATCTCTCTATTTTTTTGTAAATTAATTAAACTTCCCATTTAAAAATAGTAAGTGCATTTCATACTCAAGTTTTGAAACTTAATGTACAGTGGCGGCAATATGAAACGCACGGTCTTAAAAATTTAAGTAATTGGTATTATTTTCATATATATTGTATTAAAATTGAACTAATACTTATATGTTTCAATTGACTAACCAAAATATATACAAAAATTACAAATTCGATAATATAATATATATATAACCACTTAAATTCACCCCTGTAATAAATAGCACGTTTTTCAGGTATATTTTTGCACATCAATAAAAACAAAAATTTCAGTTAAAAATATAATTTAAGTAACAATTATGTTGTATATAGTTTACTAATCGATAATTATTTTATTAATATGTGGTTAGCCCTCATCGTGCCTTTATGGCATCCTGTAAACGACGAGGAATTGATTGCACTAACCGTTCCAGGTAGTCGCCCTTTATATTATTGTCCGATACAAATTTTAATGCCTGTATTAACTCGGGTACACTTTTTGGAGAATTTTGAACCACGTGCCGTTACATTATTGCCCAAAAATTCTCAATGGGATTCAAATCTGGGCTATTCCGTGACCAATCGATTACATAAATTGCATTATTAATAAAATAATTAGCTACCTGTATCAAATTGAAGAGCAATCAATTGGATATTTTTGCATAATTTGATACTTAAATGTATTAAAATCAATGCCCGATTAAAAAATTTTGAAAAAAAAAATTAGTTACCACGGTACTACTTACTAATTTTGCAGTACGACAAGGTGCGTTATCTTGCTGAAAAATGCATTCATCATTTTCCGCGTATAAATTGAATACCGATGGTTGTAAACTAGTTTTTAATATACCAAAAATTTTTTTAGCGTTTACAGAACCTTGTAAAATTTTTTGGTATATTAAAAACTAGTTTACAACCATCGGTATTCAATTTATACGCGGAAAATGATGAATGCATTTTTCAGCAAGATAACGCACCTTGTCGTACTGCAAAATTAGTAAGTAGTACCGTGGTAACTAATTTTTTTTTTCAAAATTTTTTAATCGGGCATTGATTTTAATACATTTAAGTATCAAATTATGCAAAAATATCCAATTGATTGCTCTTCAATTTGATACAGGTAGCTAATTATTTTATTAATAATGCAATTTATGTAATCGATTGGTCACGGAATAGCCCAGATTTGAATCCCATTGAGAATTTTTGGGCAATAATGTAACGGCACGTGGTTCAAAATTCTCCAAAAAGTGTACCCGAGTTAATACAGGCATTAAAATTTGTATCGGACAATAATATAAAGGGCGACTACCTGGAACGGTTAGTGCAATCAATTCCTCGTCGTTTACAGAATGCCATAAAGGCACGATGAGGGCTAACCACATATTAATAAAATAATTATCGATTAGTAAACTATATACAACATAATTGTTACTTAAATTATATTTTTAACTGAAATTTTTGTTTTTATTGATGTGCAAAAATATACCTGAAAAACGTGCTATTTATTACAGGGGTGAATTTAAGTGGTTATATATATATTATATTATCGAATTTGTAATTTTTGTATATATTTTGGTTAGTCAATTGAAACATATAAGTATTAGTTCAATTTTAATACAATATATATGAAAATAATACCAATTACTTAAATTTTTAAGACCGTGCGTTTCATATTGCCGCCACTGTATATTGTACACAATGGTGTGCTGTGTATATTTTATCAATAGGCTCGCAGTTCTCGTCTTATATTTAAAACTGTGTAAATTTAATAAATGAAAATTGTATTATATTAATACAATTAATTTTAATATTTTATTATATAGGGTCATTCCATATCAAGTGGTCCAATCTTGTCGCTCGACCATTCTAAAAAAAATTGATTTTTTTTGTGAAGACATTCTAACATGTTAGTAGTACTAAATGACCATTATTTCAATTATATTGTCTTTTGTTTTTGTGTGAGGACCATATTTGCTTAGCAATGCGCCGCATTTTTTGCAATTTTAAGGGCTTACGGCAACTGAAATATTTCAGCTCTTATTTGTCCTATTGAGATGGGAAAAAAATGAAATTATTTGATAAAAAGCAGACTACAATATTGCTCTTTACATATTTTTACTTCAAAGCAATCCTAAAGAGTAAAATTACAGCCTCAATTCTTATCAGGTTTTTTAAGAAAATGCCATTTTTGAAGAGGAGTTTACGCATGAAGGGAAAAAATTTCAAGTTACATTTTTTTTACAAAGAGCTGGTAACCATATGAATGCACACATAATTGGCAGCCGTATACATGTGAAACCAAAAATTTAACATTTTTGGTCTATTTTCTATGCTTTATTATTAAAAATATACACTGTGAAAAAAGATTTGTCGCTCTAACAGCTATTAGTAGCTATAGCCTCAACTGAGTTTTTTGCTGTTATAACAAATTTTTTGTTGCTGCAAAAAATTTTCAATTTTCAAAAAATGAAAATTTTTAAAAGAAAAGGGGAGTAAATCTTAGGGTTGATATTTGGTGTGTGCATTCATCTGGTTACCATTTCAACAAAAATTTGACATTGAGATTTTTTCCCTTCATGCACAAACTTTCCTTCAAAAATGGCATTTTCTTAAAAAACTTGATAAGCTGCAATTTTGCTCTTTAGGATTGTTTTTAAGCAAAAATATGTAAAGAGCAATATTGTAGTCTATTTTTTTCTAAACAATTTCATTTTTTTCCCATCTCGATAGGACAAATAAGAGCTGAAATATTTCAGTTGCCGTAAACCCTTAAAATTGCAAAAAATGCGGCGCATTGCTAAGCAAATATAGCCCTCACACAAAAACAAAAGACAATATAATTGAAATAATGGTCATTTAGTACTACTAACATGTTAGAATGTCTTCACAAAAAAAATCAATTTTTTTTAGAATGGTCGAGCGACAAGATTGGACCACTTGATATGGAATGACCCTATTTGAATATCCCTATTTAAATATTGCGTAAAATAAAAATTTGAACAAAAGATGATACAAAATTGTTAAAATTTATTGTTCTATAGTTATTGAGTTTTGAGAGGGGTTAAGCCACTACCTAAATTTAGGGATAAAAAATTTCATATTTTTGGATAAATTCACCTGGATATTTAAAAAAAAAAATTCCAAATTTCTATTTATTTCTCCGTAAATTTCACAAAAAATCCAAGAAATGTTCTTCATTTTACATTTTTTACTTCCCATCTTCAATAATGCCCAAAATGGAATGTTTTTTCCACATCCCTCACAAGGAGGAAATCCGCGTTTTAACGATTTTGTACGACACAAATACATTGTTAAATTCAAAATTCTTAAAAAATTAGCTTAAATTTTGGTCAGACAAGCATTAGGAACCGCCATATTATTGCTACTAAATTAATGAATATTACTTACTTAGACCGTTACATGCCTTCAAGAAAAGGCTAGGTTAGATTGAATATAAATTAACCGACTTCATTAAAAACTCGTATTCAAAATTATTAAATGTGAAAAATAAATTATTCACAATAAAAACAATTTATTGTTTGCTACGCTCACTATAATTTTTTTTAGTTCTTCCGAAATATTTAACCTAGTTGTGGTAATGCTCTAACATAAACTAAAAATATTTTTTATTTTTTCAGGCATTGCATTTGTAACGTTCGATAGTGAAGAAGCTGCTCAATATGTAGTCAATACCTTTGTGCCAGGCACACGCTTCCATTGGGCAATAACAAAAGCTCCAGCACCTGCTGACATTCTCTGGGAAAATTTGCAAGTTTCATCAAGAAATTGGTACTCTAAAGCAATACTAATCAATACTCTACTTTTTATACTTTTATTCTTTTTGACTACTCCTGCTATCGTGGTAAGCATTTTAAACATGGTCTCTTCGTTCCAAGAAGATATTATAAAGAAGGTTAGTCCAGTGTTGTCAGAATTTCTTCCAACTTTACTGTTATTAAGCGTTTCTGCCATCATGCCTATTATTGTCGCCTATTCGGACGAGTGGATGTCTCATTGGACACTGTCGGAGCAGAATTACGCAATAATGCAGAAGACTTTCGCGTTTTTGTTGTTTATGGTGCTGATTTTACCATCTTTTGGTTTGGCAAGTGCACAGGCATTATTTAAATGGTCGGTAAAACCCAACAATCATACTTATAGGTGGGAGTGTGTTTTCCTTCCAGATAAAGGTGCTTTTTTTGTCAACTACATAATCACGTCTGCATTAATTGGTACAGCATTGGAGTTGTTACGTTTTCCCGAGTTGGCTATGTATTTGTGGCGTTTGATGTTATCCAAATCATATGCAGAAAAACTTAGTATTCAGAAAAATATTCTTTCGGAGTTTCCCTTTGGAATTCATTATGCTTGGACTTTATTAATTTTCACTATCAGTACAGTTTATAGCGTCATTTGCCCTTTGATCACGCCATTTGGCTTACTTTATTTGTGTCTAAAGCATATGGTCGATAAACATAACATTTATTTTGTTTATAGACCGACCAGCATGTGTGGGGAAGGTCAAAAAATTCATGTGCATGCTGTACGTAACGTGAGAGTGGGTGTGATTTTATTACAGGTGGTCATGTTAGCATTTGCTTTTGTTAGAGGGGGGTTAGGTGTAATGTCAATTATTACATTTTTAGGTCTAGTGGGAAGTTTTGGTTTTATATTTATTATGGGGCCTTTTCCATCATGTAAACCTGCAGGATTATCTGTTAATAATTTATCTGAAAATAACTCAAGATACATTGCTCCTGTTTTACTGAAAAGTTATTCTCCCATCGACACTCCAGCAACTGCTTCCACACCTGACTATGGTTCTTCGACTATAAGTGATAGTAAACGTTCTTCAAACACTTCCGTTTCTATCGAAATTTAAAAGTTGTTTAAAAATATTGCAACTTGTCTGTGATAAATTCTTTAAATTATTAATCCACTACCTATCTATTTGTACTAATTAATAAAATATTTTATTTATGAAGACTACTAAAGAAGATTTATATGTATATGTAACAAGATGAATTAAATTTTTGTAAATATTATTTATTTTGTTAACAATAATTGTTAGAGTGCTGTTAATTAGTATTGTAAAATGCTGTACTGATAAATTATTAAAATATAAAATTTAACTGTAATTGGTAGATCAAATTTTGTCTTTATTTATGTTTCGTGTTTTCTTCAACAAATCACAAAATGCACTACCAAGCTGATTAGTTTAATATTGCACTGAACTTTATTTTTAACTAATTCTAGGAGTTAGCGTGATGAAGATACATAGTGTTTAATCCATGAAGGTCATTATCTTTTGCACAAAACTACTAGTTTTTTAACAAAATGCACTCGAATATGATGCTCAAGTCAGGCCTGAATAAAGCTTAAAATTGTCTCCAAACTTCAGAAATTTTAATTTTCAAAAAGAAATATCCTTAATTTTGTCGTGCACATCACTAATCAATTTATTAAGGGAGCATGACAAAATTTAGATGGCGCCACTGTAATTTATGAGTTTTAAACAAAGGGAATCTCGTTTAACCCATCGACTGTCATATATCTAACCAATTTAATACATAAGACATTGTATTTCATTTATCAAGAAGATCTTCTTATCTTAGGTGTGCAAAATCTTAGTACTTTGAACATATTAATTGTTTTTAGGTCGCTTGTTAGCCCTGCTTCTGGTATTCTGTTATTTAGGATATATGAAAGCAGATCATTAATTGGATACTTTAGTTTCAACAGTTGTTAGGCTAATGACCGTTTTGGAATAGCATGATATCCAGGCTCACAAAATTATGGTAGTTGGCATAATTTACACATATAAGTATTAATAATTAAAATAAGTATGTTATTTATTTTATATTTTGCAGTGTAAAACTTAATAAATAAGTTGGTCTATTTAACTATTTTTTATTGTTTTGATATTGCTTGCAATACCATTGATCAATAATCCCACTTTGAAAGATTTTCGTATCACCTATAATATCAAACAGTTTCACCTTAAATTTTAATAAATAATATACAAAACAAATAAATATGTAAATAGGCTTCCCAAATTTTTGACATATCCCATATATAAAATTTTCTTCAAGTTTTGTATTTTAAATGATTAAATATAGCGCACATTATATTATGCTGATTACATTATGTTGAAATTTATTTTAAAGAAAATTTAATCGCTTTTCTAATATCTTATCATATTGGCAAAATTCTATTCCATAATTTTTGGTTAGATCGACTATTGAAATTTTTCTGGTGATTGTTTAATTAAAAGTTTATAGAAATGGGCTGGCTTTATATAAAAAACACTTTATTAAAATGGATTTTATATCTATGTAAAGTATATAGTTCTTGTTTATTTGAGTAAAAATTATTGTGATTTATTTATTTTTAGTTATAGTTCTCGCATTAGTTAAGATTTTTCTTATTTTCAAAGTACAATCTAAAGTTCTAACTATCACCGAGAAACTGCTCGAGGAATGGGAGTGTAATTAAACTTCGACCAGAAATATGTAACCAGTGAATTTTTTGTTTTTCTCATGTTTCTCAAATATTTCGCAATTAGTGTTTTTTCGTATTTATGTTTATTAATGGTTTTAAATTTTAAAATAATGTTGTCATAGTTGCAAGTTATCGGGTGATGCAAATAAACAAATAAATAAAATATGATTTTTTTTCAATTTTCTTCTCTGATATCCATATGTGTTGTCGTTTTCGTTTAAATAAAGTTAATCAAATCTTCCTGTTTATAACAATATCAACAGTATTCTCTCTCATCTGGAATATTTTCCCAATGCTCTTCTATTACGGATTGCATTCTTACTTATTTTTGAAAAATGTTTCTCCCTTATGTCCATTTATTATGAGCGTGTGCATTGTTTCAACTCCATAATGTCTGACATAGTTAATAACGACATGTTGACGTTACCAAATAAAACTTGGTGGGCCGCTCTCAAGTTACCCTTCCTCTCCCACTTCTGGGAAGTCTGGGGATTATGGAATACCCCCAGCATTGGCTACCAAGCAATTCCTCGGTTTTGGTGCGTAAAAGAAACAATGCACTGGAAGGGTATTCCATACCCTCCAGACTCCTCGGTTTGTCAACAAGTTACATTCAAGCTCAACTAATATTTGATTTTATAATAATAAATAAATACTTTTAACTTTAGAAGATCTAAAGTAAGCTCAAGTATTATTGAGACGTCTACTCCCAGATGTGCAAGAATAAAACTACTTGTGGGCTTAGCAGCGGAACCAGCTTTATTCTTAAAACTTCTTAAATTCTGAATTTAAGTTTTAAAAACAAAACATTGAGTAAAACCGGGGGTCTGGAGGGTATGGAATAATATGAAAGATGTATATACTCTCTTTTTTATTAGTGAATTACTCAGTAGCCATTGCTGGATGGTATTCCATAACATTATCCCTTATTTGTTCAGATAACTAGCATGAATAGATTAACGAGATTTCCGCTACCATATGATCTATAATTTTCGAGTTTGGTCGCGCTTCAGAGATATTTTCACCAAGTTCGTTCAGACTTAGAAACCTATTCACTTAGAGGACTCTCCACTTTAAGTCCTGTGAGGTTCTTAGATTCAATCTAGGAAAATCTCGTGTTCAAAAATTCGCTTTGTGACTCACTTCTCAAGGTTAATGGGTTAGATTGGAATTTTTTATCAATAATTTTACAATAAATATTGAAACTTACCTACTAATCACAATTTGACTGTAATTTCTAAGAAAAATATTTTATTCAATACTGTGGTCCCATTTGTTCCGCCCCTGTCAAAAGTCGATGTAAATAATTCGTCGTATTTCGATGTAGTTTGCGATCTTGCAAAACATTGACATTTTCAAGTGTCAAAAGCGTCAAAAGTTATGATAGTTAAATGTTATGTTTATTAGTAATAAATAATAAAAAAATAAATGTTTTAACATTTGCAGATTGAAAATGCATTTTTCTATTCCTGACACACAAGAATTGAACGGCGGGAATGGTTCTATTTTTGTTGTAAGTATCAAACGTTTTAAAATTCGTTGATTGTAGTCTAATTATTGTAAATTAAATTTATTGATAGGGTTACAATATACATATAAATGGAGAGTTTCATTGTACGGTACGATATAAACAGCTTCATTATCTTCACGAACAAATGCGAAAAGATTTTGGATCCGATATTCTTCCTTCGTTTCCCCCTAAAAAGTTTTTACCACTTACTGGTGGACAGCTAGAAGAAAGGAGATTGCTGCTAGAAAAGTACATCCAAACAAGTGAGTAATGCTAAGTTTGTGTCTTATGGAAACATTGTTTTGATTCGTTTATTGCTTCAGTCGGTCAAGATTCTAGATTGGTGTCATCGGAGTTACTAATGGGGTTTTTATTATCTGCTCAACAAGAAACAACGTGCGAGAAAAAGCAAGAATTAAAATTAGACATTTACACAATGAACAACTACCAAATATCGTTACGAGTTTTATCCACTGACAGGACTCAGCAAGTCTTACTCACTGCCTGTAAACAAATACACTTACCGTTACAGTATGTACACTATTTCTCTTTATACCTAATAAAAAAAGAAGAAAACGGTGATTTAACAATTTTACGCAAGCTTCAAGATTTCGAATCACCATACATATCACACAAATTTATACAAGAGTCAAATAGGATAATTTTGCGAAAGAGGTAAGTTTTGTGGAACAAACTTTCTTTTTTTGTAACAAACAAATTTTAGTTACTGGGATGGCGAGTACGATTGGGAGTTGATGAAGGATCCCGTAGCTTTAAATTTATTATACGTACAAACAGTTTCTGATTTAGAACGAGGTTGGATTTTATGTTGCAATGAAATTAAAATGCAATTAGTACAACTTCAAGCTCGGTTAGCTAAGAAAAAATACATTGAATTAGCTCGTACGCTTAAATATTACGGATTTATACAGTTTAATGTTTGTCTCTGTGATTATCCTAAACCGCAAACTAGAGTTTTAATTTCAATTGGAGGACAAGAACTTAATTTGAGACTTTTAAATCCTGGACAACTTGTTAAAGAAGGCTCTTTCAAAGTCACTCGAATGAGGTGCTGGAGAATCACTGCCACTCACGTAATTATAATTTTTTATTGTTCTTAACTTTGCCAATAAAAAAAAAATTTTTTTTCTAGAATAAACAAAATGTTGCTACAAATAGTCATAATAATAAGTCCACTTTAGAATTATCGTTTGAATATTTAATGTCCAAAGATAAACTTCAATGGATTACAGTTTCTAGCGAACAATCCATACTTATGTCGGTTTGTTTGCAATCCATGGTCGATGAGTTATTGCTGAAAAGGAATGGAATTAAATGTCCTGAACCTGCAGTGCCTAAAGGTAACTGGACATACATGAAGAGGGACGGCTCAAGCCATTTAATTTCTTTAGATGAACCTGACGTTGATCCACCTAGTACGGTATGTTTTGTTTTAACTATGCTAACTTACATTTGATTTATTAAAAATAAAAAAAGAAAATTTTATATGCATTTGTTTTGCAAGGATAATTTTTTCTTCAGAATTGATGTACCTCTAAGTAAATGTTAATATGGATTATATTGTTTAACCTGATTTTAAAATCGTACTACGTATTGTTGTGTGTTTATTTTTAAGCTTTCAAGATTACTTTAGATTTCGCATGTAGTAAAATTATTTCAAAATTTTTAACTGCCCTTTGTTGCCCTTTGTTGGAGTTCAAGGCAACGCCATTGACAGCGCTTTTTGTTCAGCATTTCTGTAGCTGAACTTGGCTTGGAACTGTATTAATTTAGTCTAAATCACATGAATGCTATCATCGTTGGAAGTCTATACGAACTGGTAGTATGTCTTTTTCGTATTGCAGGAAAATCATATTTTTCTGGATTTTCCCGTCCTTGCCTGATTTTCCTGGGTTTGCTTCAAAATTTTCATCTGAAATAGTTGAAAAAGCAAAAAAGAGCTTATTTATGGTATTCCTTAAGATTTCTTCAAATTTCCTCGATTTACTTCAGATTTCTTTTTACTTGTACGTCAGATACGTCACATTCTTTAAGCTTCTTGGTTAGTACTCTTTTTCCACTGCCCAATATATCCACTACTAAGAAATTCTTCAGAGTACTTTCATGTAATATAAAATTTTCTTTCTTGTATTATTAAAGAATATTATATCACAATTGTTTTAATTTAAGAATGAAGATGCACCGATTAGAAAAATTCAGGAATCATTTTCTATTCGAAAATTACAAGAAAAATTTTCTAGCGTTTCATTTAAAACTGGGAAAGAATTTGTGGAAAATCACGCTTTTGAAGGTATAGGTGATGATGATTTGTAAAAAGAAAATTAAAATAATTGCATTTATAATATTCGTCTCATTAACATCCAGGTACGTATATTAATTCATGTGTTCAAAATAGGATTGGAAATTTTCTAGTTTATTAATAAAATATAAAAATTTATAGTTTGATAAATTTTTATATTTTATTAATTTTTGGAATTTCGTGCAAAGGAGCACTTATGACAATTTTTTATTCTAATAGAATGTAACTCAAAATATTAAGACTTATTTATATTATTCTACCTGAAAATGACATTTGTATATTTGTTTATATATTTTTTAATAATTGTTATTATTTACATTTACTGTTTACTGTATGCGAGATAGGGTTAATTTACAATTTTCTTGTAGTTTATGTAGATTTTTAAATTATCACTTGCAAACTCTATGTGAACATACAAATTTAACAGAAACAGAAATAACTTATGAGATAGGTTTTACTTTCAACTTTTAAAATATTTGTAATTGTTTAATTTTTTAATATTGTCACTTTAAATTTTACTTTACTTTTTCTTGTGAAAGTTATCACAAGTTTTCAGTGTTAAATTTACAGTTAGGAAATAATGAAGATATGACATTGAATTTCTTATAAATTTTATAGCTGAACATTCTGTAATTTTTTAACACAGTCAACTTTTTTTATTACAATTATGCTGGGGGTAAATTACTGAAAATGCAATTTTACTGTTTGAACTAGAAATTATTTTTACTGATGTGTCTTCAAGGGGAAAGTTGCCAAATCGTGTAAAAGATTGTACAAAATTCAGATAAAAAATATAAGGTGTCGTTATTTTGACTAAGAACAGCTTTTATAAATTATAATCCAAGAAATCAACATCAGAGGAACAGTTTTTGTATGGTAAGCACAAAATGAACTTTTTGATTGGACAGAGTACCAGGGGCTCTATATTTGTGGTTAGACTGGTAGTGAGTAACAGGGGTTAACGATCTTTTTTATAGGCAGTTGTAAAATTATTTTTTTGGGTACTGACTTTCAGCGGAATTTTAATTTTTAATTTTTTTTTGTAAGATTTAAGGTGACAATGTGCATGTATATGAGATAGTCCCATTCAGATAGAACATTGCATAAGTTGATGTATAATTTTTGGAAGACTACCACCGATTGCTTACATAATCTGAAAAGTTAAAATAATTTATGTCACTTGGATGACAGTAGCAGTAGCAGAGTACAAGATTTTGCTAATCTTTTGAACGCATCCATCTGCCATAATACTTTGAAACTTTTTTGGTTCATTATAATACAAATCCAATGTCCTGTCTGAATGGAACTAACGTCTGCTCATTCTACTAATGGTAACTCTAATTACAATTTGTTGCTATAACTATTTTCATACTGTGTGCCAAATTTTTTATATAACAAGCATTTGCAATCTTTAAATTTAAGTAACATCTTGATGTACTAAATATTCTAAAATTGTGATGGCCATTTCCCTCATGATGCTACAATATTACAAAGTAGATCAATAAATACGTAAACTGAGCTAGCCTACATTGTAATGTTATAGCGTTGTGCAATTCTGTGTTGTAGTACCTACTAGAACAATTTTAATCAGCCTTTTTAATTGTTTAATATAAAAAAGACAATTTTTTAAATTTACATAGTTTGATTTTACTGAAACAGTTCAATCATACTTATTTTCGCTACTAATTTTACTGATTATTTTGATAGATAAATTATTTTATCAGTAATGTACAATTTTTGCATAAAAAAAGTTGAAATAACTATTGCCTGATTAAACACCACTAAAAGTATAACCATTTTATATTAAAATATATCTTTTTAATTAAATTTAATGTATCGTCGAATATTTGATTCGACAAATAATGTAGTCATTTACATAAAATATTTTATGTACCTGATCTGATTGTATGTAAGAAATTCTATATGTAAATTGAATTTTTGAATTGTTTTAATATTTTTCTTGTTGATGTTTGTGATATACAAAGTGACTGAAGACTCCCAGGCTTGACTCACTTTGTATAGTTGAAGAAAAATTTGCCTATTGATAAATCTTATGTACACAAGGTGATTTGGTATCTTATTGTCTAATTAACCTGACTTTTTAATACGGTGTATACGTGTTTCTATTCCGATATCAGTTTATTTGAGATAAGGGGTATAAAATCTTGAGAGCAATAACAAACGGATACAATCATACTACAATCAATCAGCACAGAATGAATGCTTGTACATAATCTTGGTAAAAGTAGTACCTTAAACTTATTTTTTATGAATGCTCTGTATTTTTATAACCTCGTGTGGTTTTCAATTCCTATTTGATTAAATTTGCTTTCAAAAAATAAATTCATTTTAACGAAAGGGGGGACAGAAGAACACTACCTGGCCTAAGAATGAACTAATTTTTGTTTTAGATTCGAATCACCTTGTATTTGTAACAACATTTAAAATAATGAATGTATTTATGAAATGATTGTAAATTAGTACAGCATTGTTCAATATTGTTGCTGTGAAACTAATTTTGAAAATTCAATTTAAATCTGTCCAATATATTCTAATTATCAAAATAAAGTTACTATTAAAAGCATTGTTATTAATAAGCAGTGGTCAATAAATTTTTATAACTTGCATTTATGAAAATTAATTTTTTTGACTATAGTTGTTCATTTTCAACAATCATTATTTTGAAAAATTGTCTTGTAACTCTCGAAACCTGTTAAATCTAGTCTTGTTATTATTCGTATTTTGTAGTTTTGAAAATAAATAGCGGGTTTAAATTGAGTTAAGATTGTTGTGATGTCGAGAAATTTAGAAAAAAATATTTATATTGACAAAAAATCCATCCATTCTTTACTGCTGTTTATCTAAGTTGTACTAATAAGAAAAATGTTTTTATGTGGGTATTTGTTTCGTACGAAGCATAAATTTGTTGTAACAAACAAAACTAATGTATTTTTACAAATAAAGTCGTAATAAAACCGTATTTCATTTTTATTTTACTTCAAGGCATCATTTAGTTTCTGCATCATCCTGTATATTATGATTATAAGTTGTTAAAATGCAAATGTGATGGCGCTACAAACGTTGTCTGTCATTAAGCACAAAATGTGTGGTTGTTAAAAATCGGCGTGGATATTGTTATAAATTAAAATGTTCGTTGTTTTTGACTTTTTAATTCAGTGTTTAACGTTGGACGTAATTAATTTTATATAAGGTAATTACAATTATGTGTTGATCATGTTTTTCTGTCGGTAATCTTTGGTCTTTCCTTTGGTAAAAGTTAGGGTTATGTTCAATGGCGCCATTTATCAGTTTTTTTTAATGAAAATTTTAGTAATTTTTTAAATCAATTTACGTTGAATTAATACTAAATAAGTTTTATAATTTTAAAAATCTACACATTCTAGTTATAGTTGATAGAATTTTTAATAATGATGTCACTGAAGTATGTGGTTGTAAAATGGTAGTTACAATTTGATAAATTATTTAACGTAATTTTGATTATGTTTGTGATATATACAAGTAAAACGTCATATAATTTAAATATAAATTTTCTACCCTACTTCTATTGTTAAATATAGCAGAGTTTAAATTAAAACTTTATTTTTGTGGATAAACCCACAACTTGCTATTAACGGTTAGGCAGGTATTTATTACATTACTTCTAACATAATTGTAACGAAACTACTTTTTGCCATCATTGCCATTCTAATTAGTTTTGTTTTTGCAGGTCTATTCACTTCCTTTCAATCGACATTGGGAATGCAATCGAAGAATCACATAGATTGTAAGCTTATCAAATTTTTATTAACTGCTTTATTGCAAATATTATTTTTGCTGCAAAAGTGAATTTTGAAAAGTTTTTGGGTTGCTTCCTAATTTTGGCAGGTTTTTTAGGTTTTTAAAGTAATTTATTTCTTGGATCAAATTAGTTGAGATAATAAAAACCCCATGTCAAAGAAGAGCCACATGTTGATTGATATCTCTGAAGTAGTAACTTCTATCTATCCAGCCCCTCTCCTTATTTCGAAATTAAGATCCAAAATAATTTAAAAATTTCTACTGTTTCTACTTTCATTATTTTCGTTTGTATTCATTTTGTTTTCTAAATATTTTGAAATATCTAATAATGGCTTTGTGACGGCTTCTTCCCCCCCTAGTTTGAATCCGAAAGGGTCTAAATAGGATCGATTGTAGATTGCACCAATGATCAAACGCTGTCATAATCTGGCACGTAGATTGCACCGATGGTCAATAAGATGGAATATAGCTGTAATTTTGGATTTGGTATCTGATAAATTTATTTTAACAACAAAGAAAGAAATTTAGGTGCAGCTATAGCATGCGGTCTACATACAAGTTTCTGCTATAGTGTGCGGTCTACCATAAAATTGAAAGGAAATCCACCTTCTTCTTTGTAGCAAACTTTGTCGAGTTAGACTGGTCTAGGGGGATATTATGCAACCACGGAAAATCTCGGATCAACTTTAAAATCTGGTTCTGCAATCTCGGCAGGAAAGATCACTTTGTGTTAGATTGAAAAATCCGGAGAATCACTTCAAGAGATTATATATCTAGTAATTATGTATATCGGTGCAATCCGTATGTGACCATTGCACAGTGGGACCAAAACACGAAAAAGTGGCCAAAACTCAGATTTTGACTTTAATGACTTAAAATTGGCATAAATAACACGGGAAAATTAATAAAAAAATTCCAAATTGACAGGGGTGATTTAGAGGGTTGATTTATAAGAGTTGTTATTAAAATATGATTTTACTTTTAATGACTTAAAATTGGCACAAATAACACGGGAAAATTAATAAAAAAATTCCAAATTATGTTGTTTTGGTTTAAAGTTTTTTTAACCTTCAAAATATAATAAAATAGACATACAGTGAGTAACGAAAAGTTTCGCCCACTCCTATGTTAACAATGTAAATTGCCGGTTTTGAAGCCGTTTTTTAGCATATAAAAGTCCATTTTACAGCAAAACCTTCTTAACATTTTTTGTTGCAAATTTCATTGTCTTCAATTTTGTTTCTATACATTTTTTTATTTTAGGGCACCCTTTTTGACTGAGAACGGCTTAAACAAGACTGTGTAAAAAGGAAAATATATTGTCATCTATATCTCGGAAACGGTGCGACGAAATAAAAAAATTAATAAGCATTTTTTCTTATAAATTTTATTCTTTACTATTTTGTTTATATACATTTTTTTATTTCGTCGCACCGTTTCCGAGATATAGATGACAATATTTTTTCCTTTTTACAGAGTTTTGTTTAAACCGCTCTCAGTCAAAAAGAGTGCGCTAAAATAAAAAAATGTATAGAAACAAAATTGAAGACAATGAAATTTTCAACAAAAAATGTTAAGAAGGTTCTGCTGTAAAATGGACTTTTATATGCTAAAAAATGGCTTCAAAACCGGCAATTTACATTGTTAACATAGGAGTGGGCGAAACTTTTTGTTACTCACTGTAGTTGCATTTTTTAATTTAAGGGCTGTCATAATATAAAATCACTTAGTGATTTTATATTACTTGTGCGTTGAATTTTCATATACGGGACGCGTCGTTCGTCACCGTTGTTCAAAAACGTGAATTACTTAAAAGCGAGGTTGAATGAGGTTACAATCTTTACAGAATATGTTTAAGAAATGTCTAACGTATTTTTTGCATATTTTTTCAAAGTGGAATCTTGTGGAACAATTTTTGTAAGTCTACACAAAGTTTGAGAATTGCCTGAGATTTTCAGCTATTGAGCAGTTCCGGAATGAAGCGATGTATTTAATTATTGCAGCATTGTATTGTCTTAGAATTTTTTTTATTCGAAAGTACATACTTCAAGACATCTTTTCTATAAATACCAATTTGAACCCTAAGCTGAAATTAGCACAATAATTCATTAAAAATTGCTTTCGTACGGTGCGAAATGCTACTCAAATTAGCGATTATGGAAGGCGATGTTTACATCGCTCTAGCAAACTGAAATATTTTTTAATTCACTTGAAATTCTAGGAAATGTTTCCTCTAGAGATATACAGAACCTTGTAGCTTTACTGTTAAGTTGACAAAAATGTATTTTTGGTCACTTTTTCGAGCGTTGGTCCCACTGTGCATTGGCCACACAAGCAACCAGAACAAATCACGGATTTACCCTAAAACCTAGTTCTGCGTTTATCTAAATAAAAACTTTGTTCATAAAGCTTAAATCTTCGTAATTTGATGGAGTGCCGGGTTGTCCCCATATCTCCTTCATCTCGTGTGGCGGTGACATCCGGATTTGGCGCAAGGCTTGAGCGGGCACGATTTGGTGAATCCGAAAAACGAAACTGGGAAATCAAACTTTGTGGGAGTTACATGATGAGAAACCTGATTCGAAGCCCGGATTCCTGTAGGACTTGGGTGGTGTTTCTACGACAGTTTTTCAGGCTCGTAGTAGCGAGTAGCTCCTAAGTTGGTGGTGGAAGTGACCTAACAAGAGTCTAGAGAGAGTAATTCTACTTTTGCATCCGCATGCGCAGTTGTGTCTATTTTGTACTTAGAAAAAATTGAAATACTAAATTAATTTTGACATCTGTCAAATATACATTTATATTATTATCATGTACTTTTATTTTAATACAAAGTTTAGACAGTTTATTTTGATATTTTAACTAAAGTGACCACAGAAAAACAAGTAAAAAGCGATAAATACTGTATTTATTTAATATACTGTAAATAGTGTATTCATACTGGTGAGAAACCATTTGCATGCACTTGGAGAAAATTTAAATAAAAGATTTACATTTTTTACAGATTACAATACAGATTTTATTGCGTAAGCTCGCCCCTGAACTGAAATTTGAATTCTGCATTTGTGGTGCCAACCTGAGCATGAAAATGTGTGCATTTGTGTGCACCCAATGCATTTGGGTATTAAATTATTATTTAAAAAAAAGTGCCTGCCACATAATACTGAATAAACTATTTTTGATATTTTTTAGCGAAATAGAAAAATGAAAAAATATAATAATATAAATGTATATTTGACAGATGTCAAAATTAATTTAGTATTTCAATTTTTTCCAAGTACAAAATAGACACAACTGCGCATGCGGATGCAAAAGTAGAATTACTCTCTCTAGACTCTTGTAGTGACCTACGTCTACAATCTAGAGAAAAGGAAGGGGGTTATGCGCAGTCTTGTGAGGGGCGTGGTTAAGCGGTCGGAAAGAGAATGTGTCTAGGTCGGGGATGACCTAGATTTTCGCCCGACTGGCAGGTTGGTGATGTTCGAATTTTTTGAAAAAGCAATTTTTATAGAGAATTTCGGACAACTTACGGATGTGCTTGTTGGTGAGTTTGAAATTTTCTATTGATGACGTAGTAGGCACCGTTAAAAGCGGATCGGAGGCTCTTGTTTTAGATGTTTTGAATCTTGTTTAATTGTCCGACAGATGCTGTTCACCAGATGGGAGCAACGTAGGTCATGGTTGGCCCGAGGATGGCCTTGTAGATGCGTATCTTGTTGGCTGGTTACAATTTGCTTCGTCAACCCTTTGCACGGTCCGTGATTTTCTTGATATATTTATACTTGATGTACTTTGTGATGGGTTCACCGAACCTGAAGACGTTCCAACGCCCGCATCAAGCTAGCGCCGCCACTTTTGCAAAACTTAAAAAAAATTATATGGGAATTTGTGGCTAATTAGTTGCCGCAATCACGAGTTTATCGCTCTTACCGTTCGCGAATTACCTTAATTAATTACCTAAGGTGATGTGTTCGACAAGACGGAGAATTTGATGAAGTGTATTGTGGCCGTCGCAACATCAGAATTGCTCATTTGGAAGGACATCGTTATCGAACTAGGATTGTTCGTTCAGGGTCAGGATAATTTTTTCTACTATTGACAGGAGGCTAATTTTTAGGTCTTGACTTGGTTTGGGAAATATCTGTGGAAAATATCTAAGGCGGAGAGATGCGTTAATGATAGCTGCTACTGCTGTCCGGGGTAATTCCTTGAGGGCGCGATTTGGGATGGAGTCCGGGCTTGGGGCTTTCTTGTTTGTCGTCAGAGATCAGGTGTTGGTGAACAAACTCGTGTACCGTGTCGACGTGATCTTATTAGATTGAACGGTCGATGTTAGAGCTGCACTGCGCTTTGAGGTTGTCGGCAAAGGTTTCCGCATTTTCCGCGTCGCTCTTGACTAGGGTGCCGTCGAGTCAGATGATGGCGAGAATGCTGCGGTTCTTGGCTTGTTGGAAGGTCTTGGCCATCCTCCAGCCGGAATTATCATGGAAGTTAAGGGATTCGATTTTGTTGGTTCATTCCTGGTTGTGGTAGCCGTTGACTTTGTCGGTGGTTCGAAATTTTAGTAGGTTGTATACAGTGGCGGTGCAAGAGTAGCTAGGGCCCGTAAGCAAATATACAAAACGGGCCCTTAAAGAAACAAAATATTAATTTTGAACTAAATGGCGAGATTATTATTGAAAACTTCACAATATGTTTTCTGAAGCAAATTACAGCATTGAACTGCTTCGATTTTTTCCATCTTTAAAATAATTCTAGGTTCTAAGAATCCAAAATTTTCTTTTAATTTTCGAAAACTCCCAAAACGATTTTCAAGGCGTTGTATTACCGGTACACCTCGTTTCGGCGAAAGCGATTCGGCGACCCGAAATTCGGCTATGCTACTTTCGGCGATTCCAATTCGGCACCGGTGTAGCCGGGAATTTTAACCCCCTTTTATTTTACCCCCGGGGGTAAAAATTCCCTAGTGAAATTTTAACCCCGGTAAAAATTCTCTAGTAAAATTTTACCCCCGGTAAATATTCCCTAGAGAAATTTTACCCCCAGTAAAAAATGATTCGGGGGTAAAATTTCACTAGGGAATTTTTACCGGGAGGTAAAAAAGCTCAAAATATTCTTAGTGAATTTTTACCCCCTTAAGAAATTTTATAGGTAAATAAGAATTTTTATATCTGTTTATGTATCAAATTCCATAATATTTTACTGCGAAATGCTAAAATATCTTCCTTAGATATTGGAAGAATTAAATAGGATAATTTGAAAGTTTAACACAAGATTTATTTAAAACTTATATTTTTTATACACTGTTTTTTACTGAAACTACTACTTCAAAATTTATTCTTCTTCGGCACTTTTTCTTGAGAACAGTTGTCGTCGTAATGTTTTAAATTACTGATAGGATACCCCTTTTTCAAAGATTTTCCCATTTTCGACCGTAAAATGCAGTTGCCATTGCTCAGAATTTTCTCTATGGCATACGGTCCTGTATAAAAACGCCTTCCACTTGGAAGGCGTGGGGTAAGCTCATCCATTGTTGGATAGATTGGTTCCACTCTAAGAAGTAGGAAAATCAGTGCCTTTGGGTGCATCGACCGCGGAAGTTACAGCTGATGCAAGGTACCCGTAGAGGAGAGTTATCTCTCCCCTGCTGTGAGGCCTGGATGTAGTCGGTCTTCTGCGAGAACTGGAATAGAAAGGCATACATGAACAAGGATTTGCGGACGATATCACAACCTTTGTTGGTGGGAAGTTTGAGGGAGTTCTATCTTCATTGATGCAACAACAACTGTTGGCGATTTACGGGCTAACGATGAATGATCGCGGAGGAGTTACCCTTCAGAATAGGTCTTCAACTCCATCAAGGTCAGTATGCTTTGCATTCAATCTGACAAAACCAGCACTGGAAGGAACTTCCAAAAACCTTTTAGGGTTCTCATTCTGAGAGGGGAGAAAAAACATCCAGCAAGAGCTGGAGGCTCGATATGATACCATCTGGTATACAGATGGATTCAAAACGGAAATTAGCACTGGAGCAGGTATCAGTGGACGCAAAACAGGAGATGCGTTCAGCATAAACCTAGGCTGCCACACTACTTTCCAGGTAGAAATAACTACAATAACAGCCTATGCAGAGGAAATGATATCGAGGGCTTATGCAGATAAGCGGATCTGTATCATAATCGAGAGTCAGGCAGCACTAAGAGCCCTGGAAGTCGGAAACACAATCCAAGGTTGTAAAACACCGCCTCGATGTGCTAGTAGCACTGGCACAATGAAACAGCTTAACGCTGAGGTGAGTGCCGGGACACTCTGGAATTAAAGGCAACAAAAAAACAGATGTCCTTGCCAACGCAGTTGCAAAACGACACCTCGTAAGAGCAGAACCAAGTTTTGAAAGAGTTACGTATTTATTTTCAAAAAACTCACTTTTAGATTTTCTAAAAAAAATTTGGGGTGAAAAAATACGGGTCTCCTCATTTTGTATAACCAACAACATTATTTCAGAGAAAACAAATTCTGGAACATGACGACTACCCAGCCTGCATGATTTGAAACGGATTCAGTTATCTATTGTCTTACATAGTTCAATAACATTTTACCACCTGAGTGAATGTTAGTTCTTGTAGGTTTTTTGGCACTGAATCCAAACTCGGTCGCTGAATTGCTCTAGCACGTCAGGATTTCGAGATATCCTAACCGAGCTAACCTTAACCCTGGAACTGTACACTTATTTTTCATGACATGTATATTATATGGTGGTTGGGGTTTCTGAGGCCCCAGTGTGCAGTTCCAGAGTTAAAAGTGCTAAAAACATAGTTTTCGGAGATATTTAAGGTCATGTTTTCAGGACAGCGCATTTAATCTCCCCCTTCAAAATCCATTTTCGTTTGTTTTGCTACGGCACCATAACCTAATGACTATTTGATTGTCATTGACAATCCATGGACTGACTAAAAATCCATAAGCAATGATTCGTTTCACTCGGGTGATAAAACAAAATTAAATTCTATGTCACTATATAATATTATTAGTTATACGATATCATTTCGCTTCTGTAACATCCTGTAAATTAGATTATTAGTTAGTTAAACTTGATGGCGCCACATTCAGACGCAGTCGGTCATTTTGTTTTGTCTGCGTCAGCACAATAAAGCATGGCGAACATCCACGTGCCTCTGCAATTATTGTTATAATCTCGGGTTTTTTTGACTTGATTCTTGAGCGATCAATGTCGGATACAAGTGACTTGTTTAAGGTAATTAGCATTTTGTGTTCCCGTGTTTTATGCCGAAAATTAACGACTTTGATTTCTTGTAAAAGTTAGGGTTATGTTCAGTTTTTCAAAGTTTTTCTTATCGAGATTTTATTAATCTGTGGCGGCTCTAAATTGGCACGATGGGATGTGTTAAACTAATGATAACAAGTCTATGGCTACATTAACAAGAAAACTTAATTTTCTTTTATCTAAAGAATTTAAGGTAGAACTAATTATTAAATATTATTAATATAATTATTAAATATACCACCATCATAATCAAAATCATTTTAACCCATCAAACAAACAAAAATCAACAAATCAATCAAAAAATACCATCAAATAGAAGTAGATACCAAATACTTTTTCTCTTAGCATAATTAATTGTTGCATTCTAATTAATTTTTGTTTTTTCAGACCTATTTACATCCTTCGGAATGACATCGAGAATGCAGTCGAATCAAACCGATTGTAAGTTATAACAAATTTTTATGTACTATTAATTGCAAATATATTATTTTTGGCCCAGATGTGAATCTTAAATAGTTACGTCTAGCTAAATAGTTTACATGGGGTAGTTTGAGGAAATCTTTTAAAATTTTTTCAGTGTGTCTGTATAAATTAATTTGTGTGGAGGTTTTGTAGAACTGGTCTTCGTGTAATTTCATTGCGTTACAATGTAATTAGGTGACCACTGAAAAGCTGATGTTTTGTAAACTGCATATTTTTTCAATTTCATTTTCGATTTATGATTTTTGTTGTAACATGAAACAATCATCAATTTATTTTATTAATGAGTAATGCTGACTTTTCTATAAAAGCGATTATTACATAAAGAAGTTTTTGACTTGGAAGGATCTCTGAACGCGCCGCCATCGTAGAAAAATCGCGATTCAATTTTTTGAAATACCTGACTGAATTTATTTCAAATCATCCAGGCTGAATTGTATATAGCAAAGCTATAGGGTCGAAGATATGCGAATCGGCACTTTTTTTGGGGTGAAAAATATGAGTGTTCTTATTTTGTATAAACAACGTAATTATTAGTTCTACGATCATTTCGCTTCTGTAACATCCTATATATTGATTATCAGTTTGTTAAACCGGATGGCGCCACATACATATTCGGCCATTTTGTTTTGTCAGCACAAAAGTGTAGGGCGGACATTCACGTGCATCGGTGATTATTGTTATAATCTTCCGTTTTTTCGATTTTATGTTCAAGTAATTAGTGTGGGATACAATTAACTGATTACAAGGTAATTTACATTTTGTATTTACGTTTCTTAGTGTCAAAAATAGACGACTTGAATTTCTTAGTAGAAGTTAGGGTTATGTTCAGTTTTTCGAGATATGATTTTCTTTCCAAGATTTTTTTAATCTTTTAGTTAGAGTTTATTTAAATCGATTTACTTGGAGTTTATAAATGAGTTCCACAATTTTACCAAAATCAACGCATAGTTGCTAAAATTTGCAATGGCTACATCATTGACACACCTACGTAGTTGTAAAATGGTAGCCATGATGCAGGTGTACAATTTGACAAATTATAACCCATTAACACCCAAATTAATTTTTTTTTATTATAAATCTATTTTTTAAATTAATTTAATAATTGGTTACATTACTTCCTTTTTTCCTTTGTGCCATTCTAATTAATTTTTGGTTTTTAAGACCTATTATCATCCTTCGGAATGACATCGAGAATGCAGTCAAAGAATCAAACTGATTGTAGGTTGAAATGAATTTGATTACTGCTCTATTGCAAATAATTATAATATTTTTGGCACAGAAGGGTGAGGGAGAGGTCCAATTTTGAGAAAAACTGCTCACGTAATTAATGGACATCCCCATAGATAAAGGAGTTTAAAATTATGACTATGTATGATATAATCTTTCTTGTATTAACCATCGACTTAACCACAGCCGAGTTACAGAGGGGAAATTCTGGGTTTGAATCTCGGACTTGCCAGAATTTCTTGGCTCGGCCTTCCGGTGTGCATCAACACGTTGTGGCCTCAACGTCAGAGGTAGCATAATGGGCCAGCTATGTGGCAAGCTTTGGCCTGCCCTCCACTTTTAATCTTAAATCTTACCATCGACTTGATATCATCAGTTAAGCACATCCCAACGTGCAATCATTCGACATTTGTATTACGTCACTTTCTTTTTTCTTTAACTTGATTACGTCATTTCAATTAATTTTTGTTGTTTCAGACCTGATCACATCATTTGGAGTGACATCGAAAATGCAATCGAAGAATCATACCAATTGTAAGTTATAATGAATTTTTATTAACTGCTCGATTGCAAATATATTATTTTTGGCACAGATGTGAATATTAAATAGTTACGTATAGTTAAATAGTTGACACGAGTTTGTTGTTCAAGGAAAATAAAGTGGTTTTGATGTATCGGTATAAATTAATTTGTGACCATGTTGGTCCTTTTAACAGACGGGCAGTGCCAAAGCAAATGCTCTGCTGTTTTGTCTGCTCTGTTGCATCCTCAACACCAGGGGTTGTCTACAAATCCCAAGATGACCACAAGTCACATAATGTTTCTCCGTTATCTTCTTCAACATTTTTGCCTTATTTCATACAGATTTTTAAGAAACCGTAAAAATGAAACTATTATTTGTATTAATTCTTCATAAAACTTTTACTGTCGATGGGTAGTTTTATTTTTAAAAAATCAAAGAAGTTTTGATTTTTTTAAATTAGAATATTACATTTGATGGTAATGTCATTCTTTTATGAAAAGGATGACCTCATGTCGGGTATAGAAGTGCTCTAGAAAACGCCAAGTTAGTTTCTTGCGAAGACGAATCAAGGGTAAAAAGTCAAAGAAGAAACGATTGTATGAAGAAATAAAGGCGTTAGAAGCAAAACGGCAGAGATTGGAAAATTAATCTAAAACTAAAAATCTGGAAATAAATTCGAAAATTGAAAGTTTAAGAAAGAAAATTTAATTTTTTTGTAAAATAAATAAATTGGTTTTTATAATGTATTTTCTCGGGTCTAACGTTCATTTTATCTTCCGATTTATCAAACAGTCAGGGAAATCCTGGAAAAGTCAGGGAATTTGTTCTAGAAAATTCAGTGGGAACCATGTATTAATACCTACATACTATTTATAACATAACGTAATTAACATAGCAAAGAAATTACTTTCCATCATTTCCATGCTAATTAATTTTTGGTTTTGCAGACGCATTCATATCTTTCCGATCCACCTGGAGAATGCAGTTGAAGAAAAGTTGAAGAAGTTGGTAAGTTTAACAAATTTTTATTAACTGCTTTTATGGTAATATTATCTTAGATGTGGGTATAGGTATAATAGATGTGCATTTTAAAAATATTGGGTTGCTTTCTAATTTTTCTGTTTTTTAGGTTTTCATAATTTTAAATTACTAGTACTAGTATGTAGATTTTGCAATTGATCGACATTTTAATTCTTTCATGTCGATCTTGAGGCAGTACTATTTAATAACACTTTAAAAAAATCTTTGTTAGTATCGGGGGTTGGTAGGGTGATTGGTACATATGTATGTACATATTATGTACTAGTAAATCGCTCAATTTGGAACATCTATAGTAGTATTATACTCTTTGATCAACTGCCAAATGCTTTGTCATGGACATCATATGGTGTTGGTTGAGTAGGTCTCGAGTTGGAAAAGTTAGGTACTTAGGAACTTATATCGATTTTCTCATATATGCATGTTGTTCATGATCAGCGGAGTCCTTCAATTCAATTCAAAACTAAATCAAAATCATCAGCCGGTATCTGAACATAATTTTGGTATAATTTTGCCTCATTGCATCATTCAGGCTTTCTTCTTTTTACCCACACTGCAAAGACGAGAAAGGGCCTTTTTTCTGTTTTAGTCGTCTTCCAGCAATAAAATATGTATATACACACTGGCTCACAAAATTGATGGTACGGTCCTACAACCTTCCAACAGAGTGGGAACCCGCTGGTGAAATTTGGTGTTCAAGGAAATGAGAAATTGTAGGAATTTTTAGAAACATTCCAGACTCTACTCTTTCAATGAGGAAGTCCGGGGAAATTTTAGGAAATCTGGTGTATATAAATTAGATCTGCGGTTTCCCCATTGGTCTTATATGTATTAGCAATGTAAATTATGTTTTTTGAAGACTTATTGTGACACATCAAAATCGTTTTTACAACAATACTTCTCAGACATTTCTTATTGCAAATTTCATTCTTTTAATTTTTGTTTATATACTGTGATGGATGAGATGATGCCCTGTGGCTCTCGAAAGTAAATTATTTGATTAATAAGGAAAGCTTATTTTTCTGGGGGCCACCCATTTTTTTTTGGCAAACATGGGACTTCCTTAATTGATAACAATCCAAATTACTTCACAACACATCTTCCAATTTTATGTTCAAATTAATTATTCAAGTCACAATTTTGTAAATTTTTCGTCCAATTTTAACGGGAATCCAAATGTGCGCGTTTAATGTAAAACCTATGAAATTAAATTTTTTTTATATCAAAACCAATTTTCTAAAAAATACAAACCATTATTTATCACCCAATCAATAATTTTTTTAAAACTTTTTTTAATATTCCAATTATGACGAAAATATCTAAAATTAATAATAAAAGTCTTACCCAATTAATATTATTTTTTCATTAACTCAAAGAAAAACCTCAAACTTTTGATGGAAATTCAAAATTTTACGAAAATCTTCCCTAACAGCGACCACTCCGATTGCCGCACTTGGCAAAAGCAAAGTTGTAATCAAAATTCTTGTACTAACATACATTTTTTTGCTCTAACAACTATTTTTAAATATTCACAAACTTACAAACAATTATTTACAAAGCATAAATAAAATCTAAAATTCAGATTTACCAAAATAATTATAAAAATCATGGAATGAATTCAATCTCATAAAATATAAAATTTTAAAGTACAAAAGAAATGGATTTTGGAACACGACAATTCATTTTTCGATTTCGTTGCACTATTTCCGAGTTGGAGTGACTTAAAAAAGACTTAAACTAAGACTAACCATGGACTTAAAAAAGACTATAAAATACCAAAAATATTATCATGTCTTTCTTAGAAATGATACATCAAAATAGAAAAATGAATAGGCGTCTTAACTTCATTTCTTTTCTTGTGCATATACATTTTTCTATTTTGTCGCACCACCGTTTCCGAGATACTACAGTTAACAATATTTGTTGTTATCTTGAAGAACCTTTTTAAGTCACTGTAACTCGGAAACGGTTAACGACAAAAAATGTATAATAAGTATTGCCGTAAAAGCGATTTGTATGTGTCGAAAAAGTCTTAAAAAAGATATATTTTACATTGCTAACATAGACCTGGGTCTATCAAAAACATCAATTTTGTGAGCCAGTGTATATGTCTCTCCCAAAACAGCTGCAATCGAAAAATGTAATGGTAGTATTATAGTCCGTATAGTGTACGGACCACCAAAAGTCATCTAAAAATGATTTCTGTTGGCACTTGGGAGTTAAATGCTGAGCTTATTTTAATTTGTTCCTTAATTTCTAAATTACGTAATACCGTTGGTCGTCACGAATTCGTCCTGTACAGTGGACGTCCACACGTGCAGATAGGGAAAAAATTGCAAAAATTACCCTAAAAACAAGTTGACGTTTTTTAATCAGTAAACGAAAAGGCACATTTTTGTCGTTTCTAAATATTGAAAAAATAAATGGAATGGCTTAAAATCATAAAGGGCATAGGAGGATAAGCATGGTGAATCTGCCCCCGGGGAATATTAAATCGCCACTTTGGGGATATGTAGGTACTCGTGAAATACTAAGATCCTGAAAATTTTAAATCTCTAACTCAATGCCTTTTGAAGAAGATCTAAAACTACTGAAAAATATTTAAAAAATTTTTCCTCAGGAACGGCTTAATCGATTTGGATAAAATTTTAGTATGTTATAACGTTATAAGGGTATATAAAGGATATCTTAGAACAAAATAACAGCTGTATAGGATTTCATTATCTAATAAAAAAAAATTTTTTTTTCCCAAAATTATTTTTTTAAAATTAGATATGATTTTGGCAAAATTATGAAATAATTTTTTTTAGAAGCTCCATACTTTTTTATATAATAGTATATATTTTTTTCAACTGATTCGAAGTGGTGCGCCATACTAAAAAAAAAGAAAAACTGATTTTATTGAGTTTTATTGGTTATTAATAATTCATCATTATTATAGACAAAAATGTGCTTTTTGTTTTTATAAAAAATAACGTCAACTTGTTTTTGGGGTAATTTTTGCAATTTTCTCCTTACATCCTCCCTGTACAGGACGAATTCTTGACGACCAAGTGGACCAACGGCATTTTGTTATTTAGGGATTAAGAAACAAATTAAAATAAGTTCCAGCATTTAACTCCAAGGGCCAACAGAAATCATTTCTAAACGACTTTTGGTGGTCCGTGGACTTGCCTATAATTTAATTTTTATAATGGGAAGAACTCAATTAACAGAAAGTAAGAAAGCGGTTATTTTTAGGTTCATTTAAAAAAATTACCCTAATCGCGCAATTGCTAGTGAAATAAAGTGTAACGAATTCAGTTTAAGTATTTGTTCACAATGTACTACGTAAGACATAAGAAATGCATAAGACTTAAAAATATAAAATACAAATAAGAGCTTAATGAAGTATCGAATAATATCTTAAATCATATTATCTCTTATCATTTATCAATTATTATTAATCAATTAAATCTTAAATCACACTTCGTAGAATGTTCTTTTACATAATATAACAACATAGCTCCAGTATTCAATATTCGATTAACGTCTTATTTGCATTTGTAATTCTTGCGTTTTGTCTTACGTACATTGTGAACAAGCACTAAGACGGTTTCTGAAAAAATATAATAAAACAAAAGAAATTGGTGAAGAAAAAGACACTGAACTAAAACGAAGTAATTTAAAGCACCTAATTTTCACTTTTAAACGTTAGCGCAGTTAAGACAGCTACTGGCAGAAGTAGGTGGTTCAATACCATCTATTATCCAGATAGTTCTTATCAAGAACTATCAAAAAAATATTGATTGAATTAGGTTTTGAGTCAATAAAACCAGCAAAAAACTGCTTTCAACAAAACAAATGCAGAAAACTAGATATGAATAGGTGAATATGCTCATAATAGCTTTGAGCTTTTTTTGCTCATATAGTTTGTTTTTTGAATTGATCAAAATTAATAATTTACGGTTGAAATTTTTTTTACATATTTTAATAAAATAATTTAAATTTTTAACTAAAATTTTAAAAATATTGATTGTAATAAATTATGAAATAATTATCAATAATTACCAGTAAAACTGAAAACTCATGGTAAAATCAGTTTTTATTTTTTTTTTACTATGGCGCACCACTTCGAATAAATTGAAAAAAATATATATTATATAAAAAAGTATGGAGCTTCTAAAAAAAATTATTTTATAATTTTACCAAAATCATATCTTATTTAAAAAAAATATTTTTGGGAAAAAAATTTTTTTTTATTTGACAATGAAATCCTATATAGCTGTTATTTTGTTCTAAGATATCCTTTATATACCCTTATAACATACTAAAAATTTATCCAAATCGGTTAAGCCGTTCCTGAGGAAAAATTTTTTTAATATTTTTCAGTAGTTTTAGATCTTCTCGAAAAGGCACTGAGTTAGAGATTTAAAATTTTCAGGATCTTAGTATTTCATGAGTACCTACATATCCCCAAAGTGGCGATTTAATATTCCCCGGGGGCAGATTCACCATGCTTATCCTCCTATGCGCTTTAGATTTATTCTATATAAATTCCGCTACCCTCCGCTCCGGTGCTACTCGAAAGGGGTGAAACTCGTATTTAATTATTACAGGGTTCCCACTCGTCTGGAAAACCTGGAAAAGTCAGTGAATTCAAGATTTTTTAATTTTGTCAGGGAAAAGTCAGGGAAGTTTTAATTTTTAGCTCCAAGTCAGGGAAATTAAATATTCAGTCAGGGAAAAAATAAAATTTTTAAATTTGAAAATATAATTTATTTTAAAATAAAATTTTTTTTTTAAGTTTTTTTTTGTGTAAAATCTGGAAATAAATTCGAAAATTGAAAGTTTAAGAAAGAAAATTCAATTTTTTTGTAAAATTGTAAAATAAATTTATTTATTTTTATAATGTATTTTCTCGGGTCTAACGTTACTATTTTATCTTCCAATTTATCAAAAAGTCAGGGAAAATTTTAATTTTTGGTCAGGGAAAACCTGGAAAAGTCAGGGAATTTTTTCTAGAAAATTCAGTGGGAACCCTGTAATAGCCTTTTTTTTATTTTTTAAATTGTTGCATAATGTTGTGTAATATAATCGGTGCGGTAACAAGCAAGGGGTTCAACATGCACGATGTGCACCCGGCAATGTCACAATCGCATCTGACTGCTAACACTAAGACTATATCACAGGGGTGGCCAACAGGTCGATCGCGACTGTTAGTCCAGTCGATCGTGGCAAGGCAAAAAATATAAATACGTAGACCATTTCATGTAGAAATGCTACATGATTGTATACTGAACTATGCTGTTTCATTTAATATTTCTAGAAGTATGTAATTGGTAGACCGCACAGGGTCTCGTTAGTGAACAAGAGATCTTGGGTCCAATCAAGTTGGCCACCCCTGCTATATCAGAACGCACGCACCGTCAATAGAACTCTCGTGTTAATGAAATTCCTATCTAAAATGCATGTAAAATTTTGATTTTCAAATACCGTTTTCTCGAAAACTAATGGATAATCTTCATCAATGTGCGGTCTCAGAAAATTGTCCTCTTTCCAATAGTGTAAAAGTCACAGACCAACGCGTGTGGTCGGTTAAGTGGCAGTATTTAAAAAATTTTATTTTTTACTTTTTAGTGCACTTCTTTTAATTTTTGTCTTGATGTTCTTTTAAGAGACCCGTCATTTTTAAGTTTTGTTGCGCCCCAGGGGATTTTTTAATAAGTTTTGGCAAACACCCTTAGAGCAAGATAGTCATCCAACTTAAAATACACGCTAACACGTTTGAGTACTACAATATAATAAAAAAACCCAATTTTAATCATAATTCTATATTTTATAATAATTTTAAGGGATGGAACTTGTTGAAGGTAGCCAATCGAGTAGTTGGTTCCAGTTTTTCATGAATTTTGGCTGTCACAATCATGTTAACGTAATGTAACGTAGTCGACTTGACCTTGAACAAATGCTCCAATCTAAATCCATCTTTCCGACGATCTACCAATCAAATGCGAGCTTTCGTTAACATTAACACTATTCTGAGAGGGCAGTAAACTCCAAAACTTCATCTGATATCATTTGTAATATTATTGCTTTATGGGGTAAACGCTATAGTAATGAGACAGTATATAGTTATTGGACACTAGCGGTTTAAAAGGGAAAAATAAGTTTTAATAATGTTTTTGGAGGATTTATCCGATAAATTGGTGTAGGGTAGTGTAAGAGTTTGTTGAAATAAAATAATTGTTGTCATTGTTAGTATAGTTTTTGGTGCTGTGTTTTAATGTAAATTTTGAGTGTCTAATCATTATTATTTAAATTAATTAAAATTTAGTGAACAAAGAGCTGTCCAATAACAGTAAAAGTTTTAAAATACGTTATTTTGGCGTTTATTAGCTATTTGCTGTGGGTTAATTATGGCTTACGGTTTTTTTATAAATTTTTTTGATATTCTTATTTTCGACAACTTCCACAATTAAGGAAAAGCTATAGAGAGACTCATGTCTCTCGCAACTACGTGGAACGCAATTACGTTACAAACTTAATTGTGAAAGTTGTCAAATTTGAACTTTGCATTCCTCTAAATCCACTAATAATTTATGTGGTATATTGTTTTGCTTGTTTGTAATTAAGATGTCTTATAATTGTTTCAGTTGTTTAAACGTTAACAAAAAAGGTGTATGAGGCGCACTCTTATGAAATAAGCAAATTGGAAGTTTCTGTTCGTGATATTCAAAATGGAGTTTTGCTACCTTAGCTACCCTGCCTTAAATAATTTAAGTGGCACCATACCGTTTCTGATATCTCAAATTACTGTTTTGTATGAATGAAATAATTATAGCTGATTATCCATTAGTTTTCGAGTAAACGGCGTTTAAAAATCAAAATTTTCTATGCATACGTGTTCCCGGTACGTGTACTCAGATATACTCTTATTATTTGCCGTTGAACTAGTATTTTATGAACAGTTTTTATTTAGACAAACGTAAAACTAGTTTTAAGGATGAATCCGTGATTTACTCACGTTGGTAGATTTTAATTTGTTTTGCGTAAAATTTAAAAGACTTGATACGGTAGCTTAACGTTATTTTATAAGGCCCCGGCGTAGCGTAATCGGACCTCCAGGGTCGTACTCAGCGAAATCGCGACGACTAGGTGGCATCTACGAGAGCCACCCAGGTAGTTGTTTTGCTTATTGCTTATGGCTCGAATCCTTACAATCTCACTCTGAAAAAGAAGTACACAAGAAAACTGCCAATAAGGATTCGTGACGATACGTATAATGAGTAAATAAATGGTTGTAATACAACGCAGGTTCTTAAAGCTAAATAAAAGGGTCGACCTAGGCATGCATGAACTTAATGCTAAACAGTGGATGCATATGGGGCTGCATGTTTAGAGCTATCATGTCAAAGTCTTGGCGTTCCGTGCACCTTGAAAGAGATTACCTTGGCAACTCAAGGTGTGCCCCAAAAAGAAATTAATACAGCGCGCACTAGAATTACAGAAAAACATGATCTTGGTATACATATCGTATATTTTCAGGCCAGCGAATTAATTCCGCGTTTCTGCAATATGCTTGGTATACCTTGGCGGTTAAGCAGGGTTGCCGTTCACATTTCAGAAAAGACAAAAGACATTGCAGAAATGAAAAGCAAATTGCCAGATTCGATAGCAGCTGGAGCTATTTACATGGTTTCGCTAACAAGGACCGACGTAAAAGCTCGAAAATATATTTCAATGATAACGAAAGTGAGTGAAGAGACAATTAAAAAAGTATATTTAATGTTATATCCTTATAAGGAACAACTTTTTCCGGCAGATTATGAGAGACCTCTGGTGCTAGTAGTTTCCTCGATATCTTAATGTGATATGCGAGCAGTGTATATTTATTTTCAAAATTATCTGGTATTAAAATTTATTAATTCTTTAACTACTTCAAGGATAAACGCGAATTAAAAAATACTATATAGGGAAAACGATACTTCAAGTTTTGATAAATATAAAATACACTAACTCGTGATTGAATATGGCATCGAGCACTTGTAAACATCCAGAAGAAAGTATTGAAAACGACGTCAAATCGGGCGATAGGGTATGTACAGACTGTGGTTTGGTAATCTTGGCGAGAGCGTTTTGCGGAGATGCTGACTTGTATTCAACTGGAAGTTCATCAAGTATTGGGGAACCAGAGAGAACTTATGGTCAGCCTGATTATGATAAATATAATCCGTTCCTTGAAAAAGGGTTGATTTGTCGGAGATCCTAAATCAAGAAACGGAAAAAGGGAAACACTAAAAACTAACTAAAACTAACTGTACATAAAAAAACTATTACCGTAAAGTGAGTATACTTTGCTCCTCTTTATAATAGTTTCTTGGATATAGCGTTGTAAACAAACATCAAAAGGTATTAATCAAGCAGTAAAAATTAAAAATGGATTAAAAACGATGTAAACTTTCAATTTGCGTAAACTTTCCAACGTACTGTCTTATTTAGTTAGAATTTTTTATTTTGCAATTTTGGTGCAAAGTATCCCATAGCACGGGCGTAGCCAGGTTTTAGAATCGGGGGGGGTTCAAGAAAATAAAACGAATAAAAATACATAAAATAGCCGTTTATTCATAAGAACAATATTTAATATGTAATAAACAGATTCAGAGAAAACTTCTGGAATGGAAGGAATCTTAACTTTTCGGGGGGGGTTTGAACCCCCAAAACCCTCCCCCTGGCTACGCCCGTGTCCCATAGGCTGGGTATACTTTGCACCACAAAAAATTGTTTTCGTTTGTATGCAGTAAAACACAATTGGGCCAACTATGCTCCTGCACAGTAAAATTTTGCACCACTAGAATGCATGTTATTAATTTACACGGATAAAATTCAGATAATAGGTATTATAAAAACACGTAATTTGCTTTATTATTCTAATTTATTTAAAGAAAAACGAAAATACATTTTGTAAAGAGAGGAACGAGGACAATGCTTAAAAAATATAAATTAACATAAAAATTCCAACAATTTTTTAGACAATTTACTGCCACCATAACTTATCCAATTGCGGTACCGAAAATAATCCACGTTTTGATATTTTCTTGAGGGGTATCGATTCCGCCGATAACATCTTTCCAAGGATAAAAGAGTTCGTCTTTCTTTTGTGGTCATTTCCACGTTTTTAAGGATTTTTTCATAGCATTAATAACTGCCCCATTATCCTTTACTTCTGTTATTTGTCCAGGATACAGTTGTTTTTCGTACGAAAAACAAACAAAGGTTTGTTTCGTCGTAGTTCCATATTCTGTCTGCAAGGACGTCAGCTAAAGTGTTCTTGAGGTTTTCAAAATAATCTGTCAGAGTTTCCGTTTAATGTTACTAGCAAAACCTTGCTGTTAAATCTTTATGTCTTTTTATAAAGTTTTTGATCCATTCCCTACCAGGCAGATTGTTTTTGAAACGTTTTACTATTTTTCCATGTCGATTTAAGAATGTTTTGATAATGCATCTCAATTCAAATTCGTCTACTGGAAATCCAAATGGACTGACAGAGAACTTACAAATATTCATTTTTTAAATTTGTTTAAAACATTAGTGAAAAGCTTGACCAACGCAAAGTCAAGCTTTTTGCTAATTATTTCAACCATTTCCCGTGATCTCAGCAGCTTTCTCAATTGTCCAAGAAGTTCCGGCCGAGGTTTAGGGCGCTTTGCACAACACTGGGAGGACTGGCGATGTATAACTCCCCAATCGATTGGGTAGTTAAACGAAGACTTCTTGCCGCTTAAATAATCGTCAGCAGCAGCTTTCACTGCCGTTAAGTCAGAAGCTAAATAATTCACCAATAACTGAATATATTCAACTAGTGGTGTATTAACAAGCTCCCTTACCTTTATACGGTAGCGATGGGTCGATGGTAACGATTGCAAAATGCGGTGTACTCCCAGAGAATCTCGCATCAACTCCCGGACAACCTCGAACCGGTTAAACGTCTCTAGCGCCCCAAGAATTCTCTTCCTGCGGTTGAGTTCCTAAAATAATAAAGAAATAATGTATCTGTGTTATTTATCTTAATAAATATATTATATTACCCGTTGTTTCGCAAGCTTGTTCTTTCTTCGGTGCTGCTCCTGACCTTCCAACATCAGTTTTTGAATATCCCGATGAAGGTGGATAAATCGTCTTTCTGATGCTGAAAAATCATAGCGAGCACCATAACGAAAACGGAACTCATTCGAATGAATTCGCTTGCAACGAAGTTCACTCGCAGAGGATTCTTCGCGTTGATAAAGTATCCTCAACCGCTGGCACTCCTTCTTGGGTAACGCTTTGTACGGCTACGAAGAAATATTATTAATAAGTTGCTTTGAAGTTTTATTGTAATACTTACTCTGAATCGCTGAAGGGCCATGTTTTCTCGCGTCCAATCCCTTCTGAGCAAAGACTTGTAGTATGCCAAATCTTTTTGCTCTTCAGGGATATCCGGAGGATATTCGAGATCAGCATTGTCCTCCAGGCGTTCTCGTCGTTTTAAACCACGTAGCATTTCCACCTCGTCGTCTTCTGCCGTTCTTGGTAGACTATAAAAGAAATTAAAAAAATTAGTAATTTGTATACAGAAACAAAAAATATAACTCACAGTTCAGACACTTCTAAATTTTCAAACGAATCCATATTATATTTGTATTATGTTTACCACGATGTCGTATGAACAAGGGTTGAACTAAAAATGCAGTATGATTACAGATTCGTCAGTCCTTGGTAATTTTTTTTACCAACAATTTGATTTCACAATTCAAATTTAGAAAGGGACAGAACCGGACTTGCTCTAACAGAAAACTTTCTCTAACAGAAAACTCGCTGGCTGATTTAAAAAAAAAAAGAAGTTTCTGAAATAGAACGGCAGTCCTAACAAGATATCGCTGTGAATCAGAAACCATCCTTCAGAAAAAAAATTTTTATCTAAACTCTATCTATTTTATCTTATCTAAAAATTTGACCCAACTCTGTATATAATGCTAATTTCCTACTTCCAACCCTAATTAAAAAATTTCGTTAAAACTTGCTTTGTGATGGTTTTTCATAACAAATATTAATGCATATGAATAATAGTAAGGAATTAATTGCATATCAACTATCAAAATTGTGATGTCTCTTTATAAAGTTAGGTTATAAAAAATCCTCCGAACATGCATCGGAGCACTTTTTCTAATTGCAATATTTTGGAAACCTGAGCACATTTTGAAAATTTTAGAGCGTCAATATGTTAAAGAGTACACCGTCTAATGGAATAAAAATATATTTTTGTATAAAAAAAATTTTTTTTTTCTCTGACAGAAATCTCGCTGGCTGAATTTTTTTATTTTTCAAAATATACAAAACGTACAGAGTTGCGCAGCTGAATATATAAGCTGTGAAGTGTTACGAAGACATGTAACAAAGGTAAAAGGATATCACTTTTTCGGTTCTACCGTACAAAAGCCGTTCCTTAATTTTGCCAAGAAATGCCAGAGAACCCTCCATAGACCACACTCCTGGCTCCTCTAGCAGAAATTAGGAACGGCTTTTGTACGGTAGAACCGAAAAAGTGATATCCTTTTACCTTTGTTACATGTCTTCGTAACACTTCACAGCTTATATATTGAGCTGCGCAACTTTGTACGTTTGGTACAAAAAAAATCAACGGCACGGGATTTGGGCAGGGGATTACTCTGCTCTCTGTCCTGGCAGCTCACCAAGCGCGACTTGGTGCGGTTATGGGATGCCGCACACATAACAGAAGCGCCCCACATTGGGCGCTCTTGATACGATATTTATTTTCGATAATTAATAACTGAGTACCGGAATGCCTCAGATAGCTCAGCGAGATCTCCAGGGCCGTGTCGCGAGATTTCTTGACTTCTTTGGTGTCTTTAAAACTATAATATTTTATTGTTATAAAAGACAATAAAATTCCATTATTAATTTAAGATATTCGATATAATACACAATATACATATAGTTTTTTTTTTCAAGTTAAAACAATCAAGTCCGTACCGAAAATAAGCTCCAAGGTTGGCAAACTTTTCCATTATTTTTGCCCTTCTTGCCTTCCTAATTATAAACCTTCTATATAATATCGTTCACAAGTTGGGGTAAATCACGCCGAGTAAAGTCGCAAACATTATTGCCCTCAATAGCAGTAAATTTAAATTGCTGAACCGAGAATGTTATTACAAGCTTAATAAGTATTTCCAAACTAGCAGCTTTTTTAAATTTTCTCCCAGCTCGAAATATTCTTTTAAATTACTTTTTAACTTATTAACATCTGTACGTTTTGATTCCAATGAGTTGACAAAAGACTCCATGTACTTTAAATTTATTGCATTATTATAAAAATCAACTTCTAATTTATTTACTATTTTTGTGTGAAAATTATGAAAATCTGTTCTAAGATTTCCTAATGGAAAACGGTTTCACACAACAACTCTTGAATTACCTCTTTAGTGTGAAAATTATGCAGCATAAACAACCACGTATGCAAAGATTTCCTAATGGAAAGAGGTTTCACACAAAAAAATTCTTAAATTACTTACTTGGTCTGAAAATTATCAAGCGGGTTCAACCATCTATGCTAAGATTTCCAGGTGTGGTAAAACGATTCTTCAATTTATTGCCCGTCATTTATGTGTAGTCATGAAGCATGAACAACCATCTATACCAAGATTTCCTAGTGGACAACGGTTTCACTCAAAACAATTCTTTTTATTATTCATCATGGTATGCTTGAAACAATGCAATAAACAGCCTTATGCGCCCAATTCCAATTTTTGAAATAAGGTTTTCGATGTGCGCAGAAGTACCATCAAGAGTACACTCGCCCGTTTCAATAACCTAAATTATTGCTGCAAAATTATGCAGCATAAACAACCACGTATGCAAAGATTTCCTAATGGAAAGAGGTTTCACACAAAAAAATTCTTAAATTACTTTCGTGGTCTGAAAATTATGAAGCGGGTTCAACCATCTATGCAAAGATTTCTAGGTGTTGCAAAACGATTCTTCAATTTATTGCCCGTCATTTATGTGTAGTCATGAAGCACGAACAAGCATCTATACCAAGATTTCCTAGTGGACAACGGTTTCACTCAAAACAATTCTTTTTATTATTCATCATGGTATGCTTGAAACAATGCAATAAACAGTCTTATGCGCCCAATTCCAATTTTTGAATTAAGGTTTTCGATGTGCGCAGAAGTACCATCAAGAGTACACTCGCCCGTTTCAATAAGCTAAATTATTGCTGCAAAATTATGCAGCATAAACAACCACGTATGCAAAGATTTCCTAATGGAAAGAGGTTTCACACAAAAAAATTCTTAAATTACTTTCGTGGTCTGAAAATTATGAAGCGGGTTCAACCATCTATGCAAAGATTTCCAGGTGTTGCAAAACGATTCTTCAATTTATTGCCCGTCATTTATGTGTAGTCATGAAGCACGAACAAGCATCTATACCAAGATTTCCTAGTGGACAACGGTTTCACTCAAAACAATTCTTTTGGGTATTCATGGTATGCTTGAAACAATGCAATAAACAGTCTTATGCGCCCAATTCCAATTTTTGAATTAAGGTTTTCGATGTGCGCAGAAGTACCATCAAGAGTACACTCGCCCGTTTCAATAAGCTAAATTATTGCTGCAAAATTATGCAGCATAAACAACCACGTATGCAAAGATTTCCTAATGGAAAGAGGTTTCACACAAAAAAATTCTTAAATTACTTTCGTGGTCTGAAAATTATGAAGCGGGTTCAACCATCTATGCAAAGATTTCCAGGTGTTGCAAAACGATTCTTCAATTTATTGCCCGTCATTTATGTGTAGTCATGAAGCACGAACAAGCATCTATACCAAGATTTCCTAGTGGACAACGGTTTCACTCAAAACAATTCTTTTTATTATTCATCATGGTATGCTTGAAACAATGCAATAAACAGTCTTATGCGCCCAATTCCAATTTTTGAATTAAGGTTTTCGATGTGCGCAGAAGTACCATCAAGAGTACACTCACCCGTTTCAATAACCTAAATTATTGGATTTTTTTAGATGCTTTCATTTGCACTTTCACTTTTTCGGCTAATTGTCACATCCACGAAGTGTTCAACATATTTGGATTGAAAGTTGGTGAATGTATATTTAATTTCATATTTTTCTTATATTGTAATAAATTATAAAGGTTTCCACAATTCTGCAGTGCTGGAACTGCAAGTTTTATGGCATTGTAGTGTCTACCTACATAATACATTAACTGCCATTAAATTTCGAAAAATTATATTAATTTATGAAGCTTACAAGAATGTACGCAATGAAATTTATTTATGTATGTATTTCTGTTCTGCTTCTAATTATTTTAAAAATGAGGTTTGGTAGTACATAGTATGAAAATGGATTTAGAGTAATACATTTTATACATGGTTAACAAAAAGCAAAGTAACACATTGTATATAAGTGTTGACAAGGGACAGAAAATATATAAGGTTTGCCATTTTACAATATCTCACTATAATCTTAAATTATATGTGTGGTCTACAGAAGTGTGGTCCAAACTTCAACGGTAAAGATCAGGGTCCATAAATTGAATTGGGTTCTTGCGTCGTTTTTTCTCTATCTCTATTACATCTCTATTACAACCAAACTCACTCAATCATGAATTACATATTTAAAATGGATATAATTTAAAATATTGAATAGCTATGGGACAGCTCGGTAGGAACATTTTTGGTTTAATTAATATGGCTAATCAGTCGGATGTGTAATAAGTGATCTTGCTTGTATGACCTCTCACTGGAATCTGCAATTTCTGCTTTCCAGGAAACATAATTTAAGATTATGCTAGTGAGATATTGTAAAATGGCAAACCTTTATTAATAGTGTCCTGCACTTTTTCAATTAGTTAACAAATATTTTGCTGTATTATGGATCGTTAAATGTATGATTTCGTTTCCCACCTTAATATATACTCTTTCGAGATACTGGGATGACATCATAGTCAGAGTAATACATACAATATTTCCAACTGAAATAAGCGGAGTAAAATTGCGAATATAGTCATTTGTTCCGAAATGTAGTTCAGTGACACCATCTATTAGTAATAGCAATTAAGCTATGTTTTGAAATCGACTTACGTTTGTAATCTCTTCTGGATTTTGAAAAATTGCTGGTTTTTCCAGTCAACTGGCATGGTATTTTCCCACATCGTGTCATTTTCTCGGAAATATCGTCTGGCAATAGCAGCTTCTCGGTGAGATCTGCATTGCAAAAAAACAAAAGTGTGGTCCAAACTTCATTTCCAAACTATGCAATCCACTTCTTTCAAGGATATTGGTAAAAGTTGTTCCTCGGTTATCTCCGCCGGAACACTACCCGCGTACAGTTTAACGTTATCTATGGATTTTATAACTCCTAGTGTATACTCTTTATTTGATTTCACAGCGGTTCAATTGTGGAATCATATTTTGCATATCCCACGCTGCTGTATTTATCATAATCTATTCCAAGCGTTCATCCAGTAAAATATACTAAACAACTCATTAAAAAAATTGATCCCAAAAGCTATAGGTAGGTGCTTCATCATTACTTCACGACTGGGTACATCATTTTCTCGGAAATTGCGTCTCGCCAGGACAGGTTCACGGTGAAACCTGAATTCTGCAATATAATAATAATAATAATGTTTATTTACGGAGTGAATCCTTATAACTTTACATTCTATACAAAACAAAAAACAAGAAAATAAAAGGTAATTCTTTTAAATACTAAGATCCTTTCTTAGTTGAGTTTTAAGCCTACTTATTGAGTTGGCAAAAAAAATCAATCTTGATTGAATTGGCGAGAGTCATTATTCTGTCTGTAGGTGAGTGCATTCCATAACTTGTCCTATGGAAGTCGGATAGGAAAAGGTCCGGTTTTCGTACCGCACATGAATGAGCCCAAAAGTTGATTGATTGTAGGAGAGCTGGACAGTCGAACAGATAATTCAATAATTTGTACAGAAAGCACATGTCCAAGTACTTTCTCCTATTTTCTAATCGAGATAAGCCCAGGTAGCCAAGCAATAAGTCGTAATCACTCTGCTCCGACGAGATGTGAAACTTATAACAAACGAATTTCACATACCTTCTTTGTAGTTGTTCAATACGAGTCGTAAATGTGGATTGGTAAGGATTCCATACTGTAGAGCAATATTCCAGATGAGATCTGACATAGGCGGTAAATAATAAGTTTAGGACTCTCAGGCTAGTAGAAAGGCAATATAGAATTTAGAGGGTTTTGATAGGCTAGATGTTTCTTCTAATCTACGGCCGTTGTAGATCAGGTGTTCTCATAAAATTCACGGCTTCAAGAATTTCATGAAAACCTATAATTATTTTACTTCAAATGGACTGTATATTTGATAATGTTTATTTGGCTTTCTCTTTACAAAATCGAAGAACAATAAATTAAAATCACAACTCAAAATTTAAAAACTCAAAACATAACGACTCGCTGACATAATCATAATAAAACTGTTTTTCTTTTCTTTTTTGCCGACTATTAAATTATTTCGACAACACTAGATGTTGGTGTTATTTCAAAATTCACTACCAAACTGCCATCCACTTCTTTCACGAAGGCGTCGAGGTAAAAACCGAAACAGTTTTCGAAATTTGTAAACAGCAATACGTCTTTTTCTAAAAAAACGGTAAGAGCTATGGACCTGGGCTCCGAACCAGGGGATAGCCAGCTGTGTGGTCAAAAGTTAAAAAGTAATTTTACAAAACTTGGTTTGCCGAGAATTTTGATTAATTTGGATAATGTTATAGTACATAGCTTTAGGTGGTTTCGGGCTCATATGACCTCTCACTTGAATTCGCAATTTCTCTTTCCGAGTAACATAAATTAGTGTTTTAACAAAATGTTGATTTCATAACTAGCTATTCTTGAAATGGCTCCGTAAATTGACTTTGGTTGAAGGTTGATATCACCCAAGTTCACAATAAATGATATTTTTTGATATTGTGTTATTTAACTGGTCGAATTTCTTTTGAAGGGGTAGTCCAGTGTCCAATATCTGGACATCGCAATTCTAATCTTTACAAATTTTTGTTATTTTCCAAATTTCTTGTAGTTTCTTGATAAATTTTTTTTTTGCTTTACTAATTTTTACCAATTCTACAATTTTACATGAAAATATTAGAAATTATAAAATAATTCTTGATTTAATAAAGAATGAACTAATTCAAAAAGCGTGGAGCGCTTTTGTCAAATGTGCAGATGTCAAAGTTAATTAAAAGACATAACCAAAAAACGCTCCATGGTTTTTGAATTGTTTACTCTTTATTGAATTAAAAATTATCTTAAAATTTTTAGGGCGTCATAAAAGTTTGTTTTTTAACCCTCCAGTACTAACATATTTTTGTAGTACACGAGTACTAACGTCGGTCTATGAGACCGATCCTAGTTTATAATTTTTCTAACGCACTCTTTCCATGTTTTTTTACCATGAATGGAATAATTAAAAAATGTCGAGATATTTTTCTTTATAATAATGTTAATTCTAGTAGGAAAAAGTTTTTATTTTTATTTTACAAAATTTTATTGTTGTAAAAATATTAAAAATTATAAACAATGACAAATTATAAGTAAAACTAGCAAAAAGTCCGTCCACTAATATATTTTTCGGTTGGTAAAAAAAGTCGACCAATCAGATTATTTCTTTTTTCACCAAAAAATGACACGCCGGAGCAGCAGAGTGCTGGGATTTTATGTATTAAGATATTAGAAGAAAAAAATAAAATTTCCCAACGACTGATATTGTTATACGTAGAGATAATATTGTTATTAAAAAGAAAAAAAAAAGTTCTACTTTAGCCCCAATCATAACCGAAATATTTCGCGTACAACTTACTCCGTTATTTGCACATTTCAGTCACTGTAAATTATCACCGCATGTTCTAAACAGAGGTATTTATTGCAAAATACCTCGTTTTCCGGTTTATTTTTGAGGTACACATAACATATTTGCCAGGTATGGAACTTTTTGGCGTAAGATTGTCGTCAGCGGTACCCAAAATTTTTTAAAATACTTATTGTAATCTGGTAAATTTTCCAATCACACACAATCACTTCTGAAATAATTAAAATGTTTTTGTAACGTTAGTACTAACAACGGTCTGTGAGACCGATATTGTCAATAAATAAGGAACAAAAGAATTCTTTTACTAATTTTTGCAATAATTCTACCATCCACCTACCATGCCCCTGCAATACCCTATGTGAATGCAGCTTTAATCCATCTTTCCGACGATCTACCAATCAAATGCGTGCTTTCTCTTCGGACTTCTCAATTATCTTCTTCCAGACAGAACCTCTCCCAGAGAACAAAAATATCAGGAAAGTGACATCTTTCAACAGATTTGAGTGAGAAGAATACACAAAACTCTTTGATATACCATCCACTACAACAGGTACCTCATAAATTACCTCCGTATTTTGTGTGGCATACTCGGCACCTTTCTTCATCATGTGAGCAATGAGTGTCCTAGCATCAAACCCCTGATACAGTGTGGCAGCGGTCCATTCCTTTAGGGATTCATCATTCATGTCCAGGAGTGAAGTAAGTCCATCACCAGAAAATGCTGGTGCCAATTCATCCATTTCTTCATAGTAATTGATGACTGGTAACCAATAGTCCGGAATTGTGGGTAGTGAAGCAGTAGGACCTGTTCTCCCCGTACTTGTACTCGGGGGTGGTCCTGCAGTTTCATCAGTCATTCTGTAAAATTCTCCTGCAAAGATCTCAAAATCTTCTCGCACACTATAATATGCGTCTGACTCACTAAATATAGTTGAGTAGGTGCTAGATCTCCTATCCAGTCTCTCTAAGATGTAATAAGCTCCTAAAACTGCTGCAACAGAAGTGGTGAAAAGTAGAACTCTACGAAGTATGCTTGCGTCTGCTCTGCAAGGTAGTCTGTTTCACTTATATTTCTCTTTTCTGTTGGCCGACAATGTGTTTAAAAAAATAATAATTTTAACATTAACAGATCCTAACATACTAGGAGATCCTGAAAATTTTATTCCCGCTAATCCTCTTGTTACCCCCCCCCCCCCATATTAAACCAGAATGATATTTTTTATTCGCTTATGCAATTTTACGGTCAATTAAATAGGTTAAATCGCCATGTTTACGTAGGGCTCGGCATTTGAGTAATTTGGACGCTAATTTAGCCGAGAATTTCTTAGCGGCATCCGACAGTACAAAATTCTTTTTCCAAACGGTATCTCCCACTTGAAAGGATAGCGGGCGCTTCCGCAAATCATAGTGATTTTTGCTAGTGAATTTTCGCATTATCCCATTCCAGCAACAGGCATATAGAAAACCAAAAATGGTTTAAAACCTTAGAAAAACAGAAATTACAGGTAATACAAAAGAAGTAATTTCAAGTTTTTGAATTTCCCACAATCGGTTGCCTTGATGCTCATCATTGGAGAAAATACAGAAGTTACTTTCAAATAAGGCACGAAGTAGTAAATATTTTTAAATTAGACACTTTCGACGGGGTTCTTCACATTGTTTTGCTTTTTCATTCTTTTTAAAGAGATTGATCACTTTCTTCTGAAAACTTAATATAGGATATTTTCATTCCAGGTTTGGTCGAAAACGGGTTCTTGAAATAGAATTAATTTTGTTTTGACAATTCTCCAGTTCTGTCATTAATCTCTTTATACTAAAGCTCGAATATATAATAAGCAGCTACGTTAATTGCCATTATTTTTTGAAAAATGATGTAAATGAACGAAGCTTACAAGAACGTCCGTAATAAAATTTGTTTATGTATTTCTGTTTTTCAATTTTAAAAAATGAAGTTTGGTAATAGTAAGAAAATGGATTGAGAGTGATTCATATTATGCATGGTTAACAATAAGCAAAGTAACACATTGTAAGTGTTTACAAGGAACACATAAAATATTTATAATAAAAATTTAGAATATATATAGCATAAAGATTTCGAATTATTCAGGCCTGCTGTCTTACCTTTTACTCATTTTTAGAATTCTCAAATGCACTTATAAAAATCTGACAGTACAGTTACTAGAATTTGAAACAATAAATGAATGGCGCCGCTTGCCAATCTCGCTATTTGATTGGCTAAGAGCTAGGTCGGTAAAGTAGTTTTTAGTGGCAAACTTCAACATTTCAATGTCGATCGAGAACTCAACGATCGATATCGCAGTACATGTCGGAATCGCACGGTGAGATATCGATCGTTCACTTGCCGATAGAGTGAGATACCGATCGTTCACTTGTCGACCGACAAAGATATCGATCGATATCTCAATAAAATCCTAGAATCGCACCGCTGGTCGTCGGCCAGAGCCAACTTTTTCTGTTATGTCACTGTCACTTTCAAAGTTAAATTGGTAAATGTTTTGGGATCTAAATCAATAAAAGTCTTGATCGTTACAATTAGCTCTCTCACTTTTACATCCAAAAAAGGTATATAACTCTAATTGCAATGTTTTCACGATTATTTTTATCAATGAAAAAATTTAATGAACAGAAAAACCGACGATTGCAACTTTTTTAATATTTACTTTTTATTTTTTAAAAATAAAGCGTAGTTCCACTTTTTGGATTTAACCTTTTTTTTAGACAATTTCAGCCTACCTTGAGCCTGTCCTAATTTTTCAGTCTTTTCTTTTTCTTGTCAGTCTTTTATCGATGGAACATTTTCGATGACGACGGCGTTGCATGTACTTCATTTCATTATGTATGGGAACTGATTTAAAAATTTGTAACTTAACCTCACATTGAATTATTTACTTAAAATCTTACTTAAAATTTGATAATAATAATTAACAGCGGATTATCTTCGATAACCATATCTGTTAGTGAGATATTGTAAAATGGAAACCTTTATTAAAAGTGCCCTGCACTTTTTCGATTAGTTAAAAAATATTAAGCCACACCACGCGTTTATCCAGTAAAATTTACTAGAATACTCTGTATCTTACCCCTCTCTCGGCGTTGAGGGGGGTTGGTCGGGAGCCAACGTTCGGTAATGGGGTTGGTATGGGGCTGGGTTCTTCTTCGTCTTCCTAACTCTCCCATAATAAGATATTGGGGCGAAAGTGGATGGCTGGCTTGGAGGCACTCTGACCTGCATCAGATGTTGCAAGCCTTGGCTACCTGAGGGACGGGAACTCCCCGCCTCCGGGACAAGGTCGGGCATGCGCAACTCCATCAACGGCACGGGATTTGGGCAGGGGATTACTCTGCTCTCTGTCCTGGCAGCTCACCAAGCGCGACTTGGTGCGGTTTGGGATGCCGCACCCATAACAGAAGCGCCCCACATTGGGCGCTCTTGATACGATATTTATTTTCGATAATTAATAACTGAGTACCGGAATGCCTCAGATAGCTCAGCGAGATCTCCAGGGCCGTGTCGCGAGATTTCTTGACTTCTTTGGTGTCTTTAAAACTATAATATTTTATTGTTATAAAAGACAATAAAATTCCATTATTAATTTAAGATATTCGATATAATACACAATATACATATAGTTTTTTTTTTCAAGTTAAAACAATCAAGTCCGTACCGAAAATAAGCTCCAAGGTTGGCAAACTTTTCCATTATTTTTTCCCTTCTTGCCTTCCTAATTATAAACCTTCTATATAATATCGTTCACAAGTTGGGGTAAATCACGCCGAATAAAGTCGCCAACATTATTGCCCTCAATAGCAGTAAATTTAAATTGCTGAACCGAGAATGTTATTACAAGCTTAATAAGTATTTCAAAACTAGCAGCTTTTTTAAATTTTCTCCCAGCTCGAAATATTCTTTTAAATTTCTTTTTAACTTATTAACATCTGTACGTTTTGATTCCAATGAGTTGACAAAAGACTCCATGTACTTTCATTTTATTGCATTATTATAAAAATCAACTTCTAATTTATTTACTATTTTTGTGTGAAGATTATGAAAATCTGTTCTAAGATTTCCTAATGGAAAACGGTTTCACACAACAACTCTTGAATTACCTCTTTGGTGTGAAAATTATGCAGCATAAACAACCACGTATGCAAAGATTTCCTAATGGAAAGAGGTTTCACACAAAAAATTCTTAAATTACTTTCTTGGTCTGAAAATTATCAAGCGGGTTCAACCATCTATGCAAAAATTTCCAGGTGTGGCAAAACGATTCTTCAATTTATTGCCCGTCATTTATGGGTAGTCATGAAGCATGAACAACCATCTATACCAAGATTTCCTAGTGGACAACGGTTTCACTCAAAACAATTCTTTTGATTATTATTCATCATGGTGTGCTTGAAACAATGCAATAAACAGCCTTATGCGCCCAATTCCAATTTTTGAAATAAGGTTTTCGATGTGTGCGCCACATGTTGCGCAGAAGTACCATCAAGAGTACACTCGCCCGTTTCAATAACTTAATTATTGGATTTTTTTTAGATGCTTTCATTTGCACATTCACTTTTTCGGCTAATTGTCACATCCACGAAGTGTTCAACATATTTGGATTGGAAGTTGGTGAATGTATATTTAATTTCATATTTTTCTTATATTGTAATAAATTATAAAGGTTTCCACAATTCTGCAGTGCTGGAACTGCAGGTTTTATGGCATTGTAGTGTCTACCTACATAATACATTAACTGCCATTAAATTTCGAAAAATTATATTAATTAATGAAGTTTACAAGAATGTACGCAATGAAATTTATTTATGTATGTATTTCTGTTCTGCTTCTAATTATTTTAAAAATGAGGTTTGGTAGTACATAGTATGAAAATGGATTTAGAGTAATACATTTTATACATGGTTAACAAAGAGCAAAGTAACACATTGTATGTAAGTGTTGACAAGGGACAGAAAATATATAAGGTTTGCCATTTTACAATATCTCACTATAATCTTAAATTATATGTGTGGTCTACAGAAGTGTGGTCCAAACTTCAACGGTAAAGATCAGGGTCCATAAATTGAATTGGGTTCTTGCGTCGTTTTTTATGTTAACATCTCTATTACAACCAAACTCACTCAATCATGAATTACATATTTAAAATGGATATAATTTAAAATATTGAATAGCTATGGGACAGCTGGGTACGAACATTTTTGATTTAATTCATATGGCTAATCAGTCGGAGGATGTGTACAGGGGCGTTTATAAGTAATCTTATTCGATGTATTCCTAGTTTACCTGTATACAAGTGTCCCGTCACGACGGATAATAATGTCAATTAATTTTATATTGAATATTTCTAAAAGAGATTTTAGGGAGTTGCATTTTGTAAGCCTCCGGCAAGTTTTAATTTCAGGATCTTGCTGGTTTTCAAATTTCTTTATGTTCTAAAAATGTCCTGTCGCCAGATCTACAAACTTCTTCACTGGAATCTGCAATTTCTGCTTTCTAGGAAACATATAATTTAAGATTATGCTAGTGAGATATTGTAAAATGGCAAACCTTTCTAATAGTGTCCTGCAGTTTTTCGATTAGTTATCAAATATTTCGCTGTATTATGGATCGTTAAATGTATGATTCCGTTTCCCACCTTGATGTATAGTGTATACCCTTTCGAGATATTGGGACGACATCATGGTGAGAACAATACATACAATATTTCCAACTGAAGTAAACGGAGTAAAATTGCGAATATATTCATTTATTCCGAAATGTAGTTCAGTGACACCATCTATTAGTAATAGCAATTAAGCTGTGTTTTGAAATCGACTTACGTTTGTAATCTTTTCTGGTTTTTCCAGTCGACTGGAATGGTATTTTCCTACATCGTATGGCTTTCGCGATAATATCGTCTGGCAATAGCAGCTTCTCGATGAGATCAGCATTGCTAAAAAACAATAGTGTGATCCAAACTTCGCTTCCAAACTATGCTATCCACTTTTTTCAAGAATATTTATAAAAGTTGTTTCTCAGTTATCTCCGCCGGAACACTACCCGCATACAGTCCAACGTTATCTATGTATTTTATAACTCTTAGAGTATACTCTTTATTTGGTTTCACAGCGGTTCAATTGTGGAATCATATTGTGCATATTCCCTTCACTGGAATTTGCAATTTCTACATTCCAGGAAACATTGTTTCCATACATATAATAAATATAATACAATAAATAAATGGAAACATACAATTGCACCAAAAATTTTAGAAAGAGTTTTGGACAATTATTCTCCAATCCACAAAATTTATCACTTCTCTGCTAATCAATTGATTAAATTGTTTATCGTATTTGAAGAGGACAAATCGAAATCGAAGCAATCCTTGTGTGGAATAATACCCTTGCACGAGAGCTTTACCACAAAAATTCTCTACTATAATATTTGTAATTAGCACAAGTGGATCCGAGATTTCTTTATTTGAAACCAAAATATGTGGTGGGTTTCAACAGCAATCCTCTCATTGACACTCGCGAAAGTTTATATAACTCAAAAATGCACAGAAAGTGTTGTCTTAATACTTCGGAAAGGTGTCTGCTTAGCGATCGTTTTGAAGGTGGGTTTTGCTTCAAGTAAGCCGCAGATGAATATTTGAGTCAGCCTGGAAAGTCAATTTATTCATCAATATTGCTAATCTTGTGGTAAATTTATGCTCCTGTTTTCTGGAAGCTGCTGCCGCTAAGGTGACAACTTCACACCTTCCGACCTAAAAATTATTGCTTATAACCCAGTGAGAGAAGATTTATCTAGTTGCCGTCTTACCTATTAATTGACGAAGTATTCTTTGACAGACAGTCATCTACGTGGTATCACTTGCTAACCAGGAAGGGTAATTTTGTGGTAAAAAATCCCAGTTAAGCCGACCATGTTCACTCATGCTTATTCAGTAAGTTAGCTCCTATCAAGATTAATGATAATAATAGTTTTCAAATTAACAGAAAGAAATGTTTGTATCCTAGCCGAAGATCAGCAGGTCTGAAAAATAATATTACGTAAGCACCTACCTAATGAAGCATAAATCAACAATTTGCTAATTATTACCTGTTTTCATTTACTACGACATCGACATCTTTGTCTAATCGAAGGATGGTTTCGAGTGGAACAGCTGGCTCAGAAGTGGAAATCTGTTGGTTTTACATACGAACACCATGGCTGTTCTATGCTTTGTTGAAAATGTTAATAATCTTGGATGTAACAAGTATTGACCGAAGAATATTGCATTACTACAGAATGGCTTAGCATGTGGCCCTATTCTACTGCGGAGATCATTCAAAAACATATTCCTTTCGATATGTTTCCTGGAACATATCCTTCACCTTTCAGTGCATCTAAAATAGTTATCAATACATAAATCAGTTATTATTAAGCAAAAACGTTTTTGTTACTACTCTATGAGTTTACATTAAAATTAAGTGCTTGCCAGCACTGAACGAAGCTTTACTACAGTAAGAAACATAACTTCTTATAGATCAGAGTCTACTTAACAGAGGTTACAATTAAAATTTGGTTTTCCGATAGAACAATTAACATTCAGGGAAACCAAGTTATTATTAGAGTTGAAAAATTACTTCGCTAAATTTCCTTATGAGAAAAAAAAAAAACTTTAAGTATGAATGTAACACAATTAATTTGAAATATTTTACAAAATCGAAATTTATCCCATCGATCCAGAGTGCGGCCAAATCCTAAAAAGCTGGCCAAAAGTCGAAATTTGATGTAATAAATTTGAAAATTGGTATCTGGGGGTTTTCGGGGTCGCTGATTACGAATCTGCTATTAGAATAGTTATTTTCATAATGGCGGATCCAATATGGCGGACAAAAGTCGAAAATTGAAGTATAATAAATTTGAAAATTTGTGTCTGGGGGTTTTCGGGGTCGCTGATTACGAATCTGCTATTAGAATAGTTATTTTCATAATGGCGGATCCAATATGGCGGACAAAAGTCGAAAATTGAAGTATAATAAATTTGAAAATTTGTGTCTGGGGGTTTTCGGGGTAGGTGATTTCAAATCTGCTATCAGAATAATTATTTTCATAAGGGCGGACATAATACCGAATATAATTAAGAATAATCATTTTTTTATAAATACATGAAAAAATTCGATATTATATCAAAGATATATACAAGTAAATAATTGCAAAGTTACACATTAAACCTAAATTTTTTATTGTACACTAATGAACAAGAACTATTTTGTGTAAGCATATGTTTACAAAAAATTAGTTAGCTTCATCGTTAGATGATAAATTTACAGATGCATCAGTGTCTTCTGATGTTGACAAATCTGTATTTGTATGGTAAAATCTGTATTTTAGTATTTGTATGGAACCTGATACTACTGCCCTCCCCAGAAAAAAACTTTAAATCCGCCCCTGCACAGCAAGTTTCTCATATTATGAGGTTAGGTTTGTACAAAAGCATTTTTTTAATCAGAGAATTTAGTAATACAATATTTCAAATGTTACTTTTAAGAAACTTGTGAATTCCGAGTAACATCGTTTTTTTACAAAATACGTGATAAAACAAAATGGCGCAACTTTGCGCAACTTTTTTTTTTTTTAATCGTTCACAATATGTCTCATTGTAACCACAAATAAGTTTCACGGCGGAACTTTGCGGAACTTTTATTAATCAAATATAATTTTAATTAATCAAATTTAGTAACAATTGTCGTTTCACTGATTCACTGTACTTGTCAAAATATTACTAACAAATTTTTTTTCTTGTTCTACTTACCTTCAGAAGTTTATTCCATTTTATCCGATTGAAATTTTCTTCAAATTATAATTTATATGGCACTTTAAACACATGCGTTGTTAAATAATACGTTACCACTATTGACGCTATTCGAACAACAGCAACATTACCACTAGTTTTTTAAAGCAGGTAAAAATAAATACACGAATTTATAAGTATTATATGACCCTTAAGGGTATATTAAAGCCAACCCAGCAAAAAAAAAACCATAAGTAGATACTTTTTTTTTCGATTTATGGCCAGCTTTTAAGGATTTGGCCGCAGTGTGCGATCGTGGCAACCCAACCAACACCAATTTTCGAAATGATTGATGGTTGAAAATCATGTCTAAACGCAAAGCCACGATAAAATAAAAAATCAACTGGTCGAATTTCCAGTACAAAACTGATCATTGCGATTTCGAAGCATTGAGCTTAAAGTCTTATTACTAAAATTTAACATCAAAAATTGTAAATGGTGAGATCGTAGAACCAAATTTGCTGTCACTCCAGTTGATGGAGGTGTCTGACTATAAATGCGAACAAACCGAAGTAATGGAACCGACTTTATATATATTTGAGTCAACGTAAATAAAGTAACTCCTCCACTGTCTTAATGAAATTTAAAAAAAGCTTGGAACCAAAAATTAAAATTAAAACCACTTACAACTTGTGAAAAACTTTCATCTTTAATGTCATAAACATGATTCAGTTGCTTTTCATTTGGATCAAGAGATCCAAAAATGTCAACACACTTATTCTACAGCTACAGGTGTAGCTTTTTTAATGGAAAAATGAGTGCGATGATGTAAGGGGCGCTACGATGCCAATATGGCGGTCCGGAACTAAAATGTAAAATTACTAGATCCAATAACACTCATGTAAGGGTTGAAGATGCACCATAAGGAAAATCGTCAGAATGATCAATATTGGTGTTGGTTTTTCTTAAATGTCTTTTTTTGTGCTGATCCACGGTTCACGTGCTGCACCTGAACCTACAACGCATACTTCGATTCCAGAGCGACTGAAATGGTTTGCACTGGGCAATATCGCTGGTGTGCATTGCTCACCATTCCAAACGCCGCCTTAAACTAAACTTCACTCACAACCTTCACTAAATTTTCCCGGAATCTTGAAGAAATCCGTTTCAGGATCCCAAACGACTCCCGTTCCATAAGCAGGAGAGGCGCGTACCAAGATGTTCCATATTCCTTTCCGACTGCCATCTACGGCCAATACCCGTAACTCTAAGGTACTGCCTGTAGGACTTGGGCTGGGGGTCGGTACGGGGTTCTCCTCTTCCTCGGAACTTGCCCACAAAAGGATGTTCGGGCGGTAATGGCTAAACGGTACACTCAACTGAGGTCCTCCTCTGCCTCGAGAGGTAGACGGCTGCCAAGTTGTATAATTAGTTATTGTGAAGTTTGGTTATATCCTAGTGAACCTATAAGTTAAAATATGAAGTGCTTTATATGCGGAAAATTTTCCCCAACATTAATCATAACAAATAAGATAATGAATAAAAGCTTTCGTAAAAATATAAAAAAAATTTGTTCCAAGATGTATGAAGACTTCGTTAAGGCTAAACAGCCGGACGTTTGCGTCAAAGGATTGTCCAACAATCTTCGAATTTTAAAACTATGGTGTTAAGATTCAGAAACATAATAAATACGACGTGGTTCGAGAATGAACGCAACAAAATTGATTTAGTTGACATTTTTGGATCTCTTGATCCAAATGAAAAGCAACTGAATCATGTTTATGACATTAAAGATGAAAGTTTTTCACAAGTTGAACCAATAGAAGATACTCAAAACTCTTTTCAAGGTTCTAGTAGTGAAATTGGCATTAGTCTAGACTCTAGAGGCAATATTTTGCGCCAACGATCCGAAAACCATGGAAAGAGTTAAATACTTTAAAGAACAAGAACCGCCAAATTCGGGGAAAGTTGAAGATAGAGAAAATATTCAAATAATTCCTACAAAAGTGCCCGCTGCGCGTCGGCAGCGCAGCATTTCTGTGTCAAAAGCAAAATGTAAAGCACAAAACACAGGAAAACGCTGGATGATCTGCAGTCTCTGCAACGATGTGCTAATTGATGCTAAAATATTGAGGCGTCATATCGGAATCCATGCCAAATAAATTTTTGATATTTGCAATTTTTACCGAAATGGAATGTTTTTTAATTTATTATGTAGAATTATTTAGAGTTATATTGTAAAAAATAATTAATTTTGTGTTTGTTAATAAAAAGAGAAAAAATTGTTAATTTCATAAACTTAAGTTTTTATAACAGGTGTTTCTCCCAGCAATACTACTCTGTCTGACGAACGGCAAGTCCCCTCAACCGGGACGAGGTCCCGGTCCAAATTGACTTTGGTTTAAGATTGGCATCGCCAACGTTCACAAGAAATAACATTTTTTTCGTATTGTATTAACTGGTCGAGTTTTTTTTTAAAGGGGTCGTTATGTATCCAATATCTGGACATCGCAATTCTACTCAACAAATTTCTTGTAGTTTCTTACTTGATAAATTTTTTTTTCGCTCTACTAATTTTTACCAATTTTACAATATACCACGTGTAAATACAAAAATACAATTCAGTTTTAATAAGCAATAAACCGTTTCATAACTGGCTCTTTCATGTCCAATGGTTATGCAAATCATTCAATAACTAGTTTTTTGAGTATACAGTAGAACCTCGATTATCCGGGTCAGCCGGTACCGAGCCTTCGCCGGATAATCCACGTAAAAATAATCACTTTAAAAAATCACTGTTTTTTGTTTGTTTTTGAGCTTCGTAACTTCGACACTCTATAATTTCCTTCATTTTTCTAAGCTGAAGCACATTAATGTATCGGTTCCAGGCTGTTCTTAAAAATATTAGATAAGTACATTTACTGCACCACCTGCTTCACGATGACTTGTTTTGATGACGCAATTATTCTCATCGTCATCACTACTTTTGTCAGAACTTTCTGCAGAGGTCTGGTTATCTAAACAATTGATACCCTTTTTCTTCGTAATCACATTCTATCCATAACCTGGTGCACTAGTGTCTGAGCCTGCAACATGTGTTTTTTCAGCATTGCTTTCCAATAAAATCCACTTTCGTCTCCACTATACACTTGCTCAGGTTCAAAATTCTACCATAGCTATATCATCCCCTTGAACAGCTAATTCTCGTATTCCATGACGTAATAAAACCTGTAAAGATTCCGAGAAGTTTCCTTTCATTTTCAACTGCTCATGAAACTTTTGGGCTTGCCTAGCATACATAGATCCTAATATTGAAACTCTTTCCGATTTTTTCTGCAAAAACCATCTGGTCGTAGCATCATTATGCTCTCGAAAAGGAGACTTTTTTTTAGAAATTTCCTGTCAGAAATAGCTTTTGCACTGTTAGCTTTAGCTACAAAGCTTTGTAATTCGGCTTTCTTCTTCACAAGGTGACAACCCGTTAGTTTTCCAATGTTATATGCTTTAACCAACACAGCAACACATGTTATTTTCAAATTGTTTTAAAAATTCTATTTTTCATTAGCACCAGTACGCTGCATTTGTGCGGCTGTTTACGTTTAACTGACGAGTCGGTCAGCAGTTGGCTAAAATAATAAGTAAACACATAAATGGGGGATTTCCCGAGCCGAACTTGGGGATTCCCTGAGACGAACGTCTGCACCAACCTCTGGCCGTCAGCCACGGATAATCCGCGCATTGTGATTAATTTAAAATGCCGCACGAAAAATCCGCCTCCCGGATAAAGCGCGCACGGATAATCGGGGTTCTACTGTACTATTTTTATATTATTTATTTTCTTTAAATTGAATACGTATATACTATTTTGCATCATAGAGGGTGAAGGACGCATAATGTACTTACATTTTTCTGAAATAAAAAGACTTCAGGGCCCATTCCTTTCCTAGCAATATTGCTTCAGGAATTTCTTGCAGGTATACTTCTGCAAGGAAAGGTCTCTCTTATCTTTCCCAACACATGTTGTTCCAAAACACCACAATACACTTTGCAAGTTAAAGATTCGCGTGATTTAGAACTAGAGGTGGGTTCGGTATTAGAATTAAACTTGTAAGCTAAACGTAACAATTTTTGGAAACTAAGTCTTCTTTGAATTTTTCTAAATCACTGAAGTTAACCATATCACTATTTTAGAAATAGAATATCGGTAGTTTTAAAATCGCATGGAGACTGATTAATGTGATATAGTTCTTTGAATCTGAAAATATTAAAATAATATACAATTTTATTTTTTAAAAATTATATATTTATAATGTAAAATATACCTTCCGCAATTGTAGAATCTTCTAATAGTTGCAAGGAGGCCTCATCTTCAATTTTATCGGCAAATATTTTTAAAGATTTTTATTGAAATTATTGCCAATTTGTTAGTAACTGATTTCCTGTTTTATACATCAACTTGAAATCTTGGTCTACCTGAACAAGATTATTTTAACGTATTGAAATAAATAAATCAATAATTACTTACTGTATTAATTTACTACTACAGTAGATATGTGTCTTTCCGTTGGTGATGGGGACGTTGTTCTCTTTCTTTTTAAGCAAGGATCTGCTTTCCTTAATTGTCTCAAATTATTCTTATAGTGGTCACAAAGTTTTCCTTTTAATTTGATGTTTTTTTCAAGATTTATTAACCCAGTCTTGTTTTCCGGAGATAATATTTTGGAAATTTCTAATGCGTATTTTTCCATATGCTGAGGTGTCATTGGTTTCTGGTTTTTCAAAAAGTGTTCGGTTATTGTTGTTACTAACAAATGCTTTAAGTTGTCTGCTAGATTTTTATGACTATTGTAGTGGTCAATGACATTGTTTCCATTGCTTGATGCATTTACTAATGTTTCCAAGGACTAATAATGAAAGTTTTAATAACAAAAATAAAAAATAAATTATTAAAACATACATCGTGTTCATGTTCACTAAATACTACAGATGCATTTGAGCTTTCTGATGTTACATCATCAGAATTAATCCTTATATTTTCTTTATTGATTATTTTATTGTACAAAATCATTTAGTTATTAACATCCTATTTCACAGTAACCTGCGATTTAATTATGAATAAGGAAATCAGTTTCTATAATAATACTTGAAATATAAACCAAGTTAAATAAGAAATTTCAAATAGATTTGTCGTAATTTAGTATATTATGTATATTTTATCCGAAAAACTACTTCTTATAGTGAAGTTAAAAGGATTTGCTTTTAATAAAACTAATAAAATTTGAGTTACAGAATATATTTAAAATATATTATTTTAACTTTTGCTAAAACAAGAGAAATTAAAGGTCTTTCTTTTAAAATTAACAAATTGCTTACAGAATAGCACCTTTAGTTAGCTAAATTATGAAACCTTAACAACCATCTATGCCAAGATTTCCTAATGGAAAACGGTTTCACACAAAACAATTCTTCTGGGTGCGCTCGAAAATTAACGTGGAATTTATGAAGCGTGTTTCACCATCTATGCAAAGATTTTCTCACGGAAATCAGTTTCTCGTAAAACAATTCTTGAATTAAGGTTTTCGATGTGTGCGCCTCATATTGCACATAAGTACCATCAAGAAAACACTCGCTCGTTTTATTAACCTGAACATGTACGTACTGGTAAATCGAGCAATTATAATTGGAATAATTATTACATATATTCATTACTTATTACATCTTATGGTGTGCTACCCTTACCCCACATAAACTGTCACCAAATCTTCAGCTTTAGGTTGGAGTTCGGTTTCAAGCTATGTTTCTGTGGGGAGTTTTATATATTGCTATGATACCTTAAAATATATTTAGTTGAAACTTTTAATGGCTTGGTTATTCTATACTATTATACATTTGAAACCTCAAGAAATATCGTTATTTTTAACAGATCACATGCTGATTTTAGTTTTATTGATTTATATAAAATATTGATTTTTCCGAATGAATCAAAACATGATAAATATGCATTAAAGAGAAGAATTTAATTTCCTTAGACTGTGTTTCAATAACTTCTTGGTTGCGTTTGCAAAAAGCAATATTCATTCGAATCCATGTTTTTTGTATCGTTTTGATCGACGATAATTAATACCCAATTGTCGAAAGAAACCAATGAGGTTTCATTCTAGTTTTGGACAAAAACGGGTAGTTCTACTATGAACTATGTTATGGTCGTTACCGAAATTTTATAGCAATCGGTCAAAAACTGCTATTTTGTGAATTTTTTTTGCATTTGTTGCAATATTAGATTCTTTTTAGAAGGCTCCTTGGTTTCCTTGCACACTCACTTCTTCGGTCAATTGTCACATTTTTTTGTGAAATGTGGCCACGAAGTGTTCAAAATATTTGGATTGGAAGTTGGTAAATGTACATATATTTAATTTCATATTTTCCTATATTGTAATAAATTATAAAGTTTTGACAATTCTGCAGTGCTGGAACTGCAGAGTTTATAGCATTTCAGTCAGTGTCTACCTACATAACAAATTAATTGCCATTACTTTTCGAAAAATTATATTAATTAATGAAACTTACAAGAATGTACGCAATGAAATTTATTTATGTATGTATTTCTGTTCTGCTTCTAATTATTTAAAAAAATTTTTATTAAAAAATAATTGCGGTACTCATACAATGGCAACAACTTGGTCCCGTGGACACTGCGTAATTGCTTTTACCTTACCGGAAACTTAAATTTCCCTATCGCGTAAGGTACTACTCGCTTCAGCCGTACTACGTGAATCCGGAATGCACACTTGGACCCGTGGAGTGGACACTGCGGTGAATGCATTTAACTTGGCGGAAACTATAACTTCACTTCTCGCGTAAGATACTCGTCGTTCAAGCGGTACTTGAATCCTCATGCCAACCTCGCACGCTACCTTCTCTTCCCAAAATCGCCCAGGAATGTTGCAGGCAAAGTCTTATCGAAAAAGGTTCGAGCTTATCTCTTGACCTTCACGTTCAAGTTTAGGGATCTGCACGTGTCAGTCTCTCGAGAATGGCGCGGAATTTTAAATAATACACACTACTAGAGTTAACCGTAACAAGATATTCAGTTCCCAGATTTACAGACTTCGCAGATTTTGGGCTTGTATGACCTTTCATTTGAATCCGCAATTTCTCCTTTGGGGAAACATAACAAAATATTGATTTCACAAAATGTTGATTTTATCAACTACATATTCTTAAATGTCTCCGTAAAGGGACTTTGGTGGAAGATTGACGTTACCAACTTCATAGAATATCACATTGTTTGGTAATGTATTAACTGGTTTAGATTCCATTCTTTTATATTTTATTTTTGAAAGCGAAGTTCTGTGTCCAATATCTGATCATTGGTCTTTTTTTTTTATTTCTGACCTTGGCGTTCTGTCAGTTGGTCAGACTTAGGTTAATATAGAACCAATTTATAAATACACAACGTGTTGATGCATACCGGAAGGCAGAGCTAAGAAATTCTGTCATGTCCTGTCTATTCGAACCCAGATTTTCCGCGCTGTACTCGACCACGATCGCACCAATTCACTGCTGTGGTTTTCAACTTTTAGGTACCGACGTGCCTATTTCGGAGAATATCGTATATAGTACGAGGATACATATTATTTATATATTTCTTACAAGAGTTTTTAGGCAGGTGAATTATCTATGTCCCAAGTTTGACTCGGTTTTTTCAATTTCTGTCTGTTTTAAAGATGTGCAGTCCAAGTATAGAAACTTCGCAGTCGAGTAGTTTCGGGCTTGTAGGACCTCTCGCTGGAATAAACAATTTCCTGCAACAAACCTGTATTAATAGTGTCCAGCAATTTTTCGATTGTAAATTTGATGTAAATTTGTAGAGCAACTAATTTGACCCTTCTAATGAAGGCTTCTCGTCTGCAGCTACTGGGTAGCTCCGGAAGCCAGGTCAGGGTGGACTTACTTCGTCTAATTTTTCTCCCTTTTATATTTTCTGCCTCGGGCGCCAATTCGAATAATTGAATAATTATACTGGACGAGACAGGGGTGTTTTTAAACAAAATAAAAGTAATAATTCAAAATAAATAACTGTTTATTATAAAAAAAATAAATATACTCTAAAATAACTTAACTTAATAATGGTAACTTTGAAACAAAAATAAAATGCTGTTATTAACAAAATATGAACTTCTTCTTTCTTTGTGCCATACCCTTAATGGGCGTTGGCGATCAACTTGGCTGAACCAAGATGACGTACCAGGAATTTAATTAATGGGGTGGTTTCCCGTTGCCTTGCCCACAGATCTATCTTGGGCTTTAGATCACATCACCCGCTTCTCAGTCGGCCGGTGTAGGCTTTACACCACACTGCTGGTCTAAAATATGAACCCTAAAATAAAATATATTTGGTACGGTTATGTTCTCCTGGTCACGTGTGTACTTTTAATAATTAACCTAGAATATATCAAAAGGTAATGTAAATCAAACTCTTCAATCACGTCCATTTCTTAAATTAATTTCGTAAGATTAGTGGGGAATTTTGGACACTAGGTGTAAATGAAACAATGATATCGATCTTCGATCTTGACAGCTATGAACCTGGGCTTTGAACCAGGCGATAGCCAACCGTTGGAACTAAAAACTATTTTAAATCTTTTTCTATCTTGAGTGTCATAGCCTTAATGTCCTTGTGCAAGCCTAGAAATCGCATCTAGGCGGCAGATTGATACGCTCTGACGCGTCGATAAAATTTAGGTAGTCGGAATTGATGCGATAGCTTAACGTTATTATTGATGGCCCGGCGTAGCGTAATCGGACCTCCAGGGTCGTACTCAGTGAAATCGCGGCGACTAGGTGACGTCTATTCTTCCTGACGTGTATTCTTCTTCTTCGTCAGAACTCTCCCAAAGCAAAATGTTTGGGCGGTATTGGGCTGATGCCATGTTTAGTTGCGGTCCCCTACCTCTGCCTCGAGAGGTGCTGGGCAGGTTCCGAGGTACTTGGACCTCCATTAGGGGCTGTATTGCTCTTGCGGTAGGACGGGAGCTTCTCTCTTCGGGGATAAGGTCTGGCAGACGTAGATTCATTAGCGGTACGGGCTGGGGACGGGGATGGTTGAGTAGTTCTCGCTCCTGGCATGGCGCGCAGGTAGCCTTGGTGCGATCCGCATCCATATCAAAATCGTCCGCGGGACCTAGTGCACTGGCTGTAACTGTGGCCCCAGTCGCCACAGTTCGAACATCCTAGTGGACTACGTTCCATCCTTCTGAAAAATGCAGAGTTCAATGTCCATCACGGAACCACGGCAAGGCAAATACACAAGCAAGATGCATGCACCTATTTCTACTGGTAGCTAAAGGGAACTCTACAGATCGTATAGGTAAGCGGTATGGGTAGTTGTTACCAAAAACGTCATGAGGTAAGCGTAAGAGAATGTTCACCATAACTCGGCGGTAATTTCAGGGCCGTGTCGCGCACACTGAACTGCAGGGTTTTTCCGCTTTTTGGGACATCGCCAGGTGAATCGAAATAAGAATAAACCATCGAGTCGATTTTCTTTACGTTTTCCATGATATCGCATATATTGGTTTTCGTGTTTGCGTAAAATATTATTTAAATAAATAAAAGTTTTCAATTTAAATTTTAGCTTTTTGCATTAAGTAATTCATACAATCGATCTTGTCTAAAATGTTACAATAAATAATTAGAATTATTAGCTCTTGAAAATTTATATAAATATAATATAATATTACTGATATTATATTTATATAAAATGTTACAGATATATAAATGTGCGTTCATAAAAAATATTAACCACTATCTTTGGTCCGTCAGTATGTAAGCTTATGGTACCGTCGCGACGGATAATCACAAATGTTTTTATAATTATTTCATTTTATACCAGAATGTCTTGAATATATGTACTAGATTACATTATTTACTACAAGAGTTTTTAGGTAGTCGCATTTCTACATCTCTAGCAAGTTTTAGTTAAAGGATCTTGGTGGGTTTTCCAATTTCCTTCTGTTTTAAACATATACTCATAGTCTAGATGTCACAATTTTGGCAGACGAGTAGTCCCGAGTTTGTATGACCTCTCACTTGAATCCGCAATTTCTCCTTTGGCGAAACATACAAATTATGGATTTCAAAAAATTTTGATTTTATCAACTAGGCATTCTTGAATGTCACACGTAAATGGACTTTGGTTGAAAGTTGACGTTACCAACTTCATAGAAAAGTACCTGGACTATATAATTCTAATCATAACAAATATGAACCAATCATATAAAATTGCTCAATTTTGATTATTTTTCAATTTAAATTTTACCTTTTTGCATTTAGTAATTAATATATAAACTAATCGATCTTGTCTAAAATATAACTGATATATAAATGGGCTCTCATAGATATTATTAACTGGACTGTATGGACTGTCCGACTGGACTGTCCGACTGTATGCAACTTTAAGGTACCGTCGCGACGGATAATTCGGATAATCTCAAATATTTACATTAATGCAAAGAAATGACATAAATTGGTCGAGAGAGACATATATTTAATAATTATTTTTTATTTATGTATTTTTTAGTTTTTTCTCTACTTCGGTGGACTTGACCACCGGACTCTTAAGGATAATTATTTTCCAGTTTTACACTGGTGGACGTCAATACGTTACTCGCACCTGAAGGCGTTGTACATGCGTCTCTCGTTTTTCCAGCTGTAGGAAAGGATTTCCGATCACCAGCTGGATGATACTGAGAATATTCGCACGCACATAGTATATTTATTAAAAACCAAATCTCGTATTATGAAAGGCCTCGCATTATGATAATGCCTAGTTCACTGTTTTTTTTATTTAAACAAAAATAAATTACAAAACACCTAAATTTTTCTCTTCCGGTGAATCCTTCCACCAATGGTGAATTTGTAGTACTTATTTTCTTTTCGAACTTGTTATGTGTTATTTAGCAATTGACAAATTTTTACCAATCCACAATTTTATAAACTCGGCGATAATACTGCCTACTCGAATATAGTGCTCCACAAATTTTGCGAGAGAATAAATTTCCTACTCTTATAACTTGGGCAATTGTGTCATTATGATTATAAGTTTTGATATACCTGTTGATGTAATAGCATCAGGGTGTTCACAACCAGCTTTCTTACCCCATTTTGTCAACAATGGAAATAAATACTTACTTTGCAAACTTGCTCCACATTCATTGGAAATCGCTTCAGTACTGATAAATTAGAGTGCAGACTTCCAGTCAAAAGGAGAGAGACTGCATTCCTTTAATCTTTGATTACAAAAAGCGTAAGAGATTCGTTCAATTGCTTTTCGATGTCTTGTTACTTAATTTAACCCTTATGTTAATACCCGGGTACCCGGGTACCCTCCGTGTTGTATTTGCATGAAAATAACTGAAAAAAAATTAAATTTTTATTTTGAGCTCCCGGATCGTCGTTATTTAGCTCAAAATCAAGCAAAACATGAATTCAACTTATTATTATTATTATTATATATTTTTTTAAATTAGTTTAAAGTTCAGCCATCGCTGCATTCGCACCCGGGTACCCGGGTACCCACAACGGAATTTCTATTTTAAATTAGTTTAAAGTTCAGCCATCGCTGCATTCGCACCCGGGTACCCACAACGGAATTTCTACGCGTTTTTCGTCGTCTTTTTATAGTAAGTTTATAGCACATTTATACAGCATTTTTTCTTCTCAAAGTTTTTTAGATACTCAATAACAATGTATAATTAATATAAAATAATATTTTAAGACACTTCCCTTTACTGAAATATTAAAAATTTGAATATTACTATAAATGGGTACCCGGGTACCCCGGGTGCTAAACAACGTCGGTAAATTTGGGTATTAACATAAGGGTTATATCTGAATGTCTGATCACAATTCTTGGTTGTCTCATATTCGTTTAGTAGCATGTAGTGTACTTCCCCGACTCGACGACGATTTAATACGTTAGTTAATACTAACGAGATCTCAGCTACTTTAGAAAATATATTTTGAGTCAGCACATATTTCTATCTTCTGAAGCATGCTACTTTCTAAAGAGATATTTAGAGGTCTAAATAGAAATTAAATGTCAAGATGTGGATTAGGCCTATTGGGGAAACCACGATAAAAAAAACGCGCCATATACTCTACCTCGTGGTGGTGTGGAAATGAGTATAAATAACACTTAATTTATATTTGTTTATCTAGAACATTCCGGAAGGGAGATATTGGCAAAAAACTTTAATAACGTACATAACATAGATTATAAAGGTACAGAAATAGTTTTTTTTTCTGAATCTGTATGATTCTATTCCGTACTTCGGAGGGCATGTGAAGTTGTCTGGCTGCCTTGGAACACGTAAAAACCACCACGTTGAGAAGTTTTCATTAGTAATCTAGGTAATTTGCAGGTATCCTCTGCCTACAGCAGGCAGCAGCCCCAAAAGAAGACATTGTAAGAATCTTTTGCGGAGCTAACAACTGCTATCATTACAGTTGGTCACCTGGACATTGAGGTAGACGTTCTCTTATCACGCTCTTCTCCAATTTGATGACACCACTTCTGTGTAGGAGCCCAAAATAGCCAAGAAAACAAACTGTCTTGTGTTTTATGACTACATGTATCAGCACATTGGCTCTATACCCATCGTCAGATACGCCTTAGATTTGGAAAGATGCGTGGAAATATTTGAAACCAAGGTGAGTAAATTTGTTAATTTTTTCATTAATGAATCTCAATTTCAGACTTCTGCGACCGATTCAAAGTAAAGAAATTAGCTAGCAGGATCAAGGACTCTGACGACCAAAGACAAGCTAACCAACCGAGAACCCAAGTTTTAGAGCAACTCAATGAGTTTCTTAATGAATTATGGTTCAAGAAGCTGGAGTTTTTGAACTTAATGAAGGTTTTCCAGAACACTGACACTTAGATTCCACCTCTTGAAAGACAAGATCAGGTAATCTTTGACGAAGAGCAATTAAAACATTTGGTACCACTTTTTGTTTGTTACTAAAATAAACTTGAAACAAAATAGCTAACGATTAATGTAAAATTAAAATGAAAACACAATATATTGTGATGACTCGTGGTTCTCAAATTTTAATATTTTTTTTTGCAAGAAAATTCGTTTTTACGCACATGAGACTGTTTGTTTTTATAAATTTTAATAATCCAATGTCAAATATTTTATAATTAAATTCTCCTAATATGAATATCCAAATTTAATGGAACGGTCAAATGTAGTGATACGTCGCGCTCGTATTTCGTTTTACGTTTCTAATGTTAAATTTTGTATTTGCGAAATTAATTTAATTTAAAAGTTTAATATTGAAACTAATTCTCTCCTTCTCAATTTATCAAAATCGCCTGCAAGATCACTTCCAAAAAGTCATCCAAATTGGGACGAGACAATCCAAATGAAATAAAATTCTTATTCACATTAATTCAAATATATCAGCAAATTATTTAGGAGACAAACTGCTCCACGACCACTTCGGTAACCACCTTTAACAAAAAGCAAATTTCTGACTGATTCAGTTACCAACATAAATTTGTTGGCACGGAAATTCAAAATATTTACAAATGTAAAATGCACAAGTAATTCAAAATGTAAAAATAAAATATAAATTGAAATCTAAAATAAATCAAAATTAGTTCAAAATTCCAAGTTTTTTTTAAGGATTTTGGAACACGACATTTTTTATAGTCAATTTGTGACCTCTAATTTTATTTAATCTTATATAAATTCTTAACTTGTGAAAATTATTAAAAGCCTTCGCTGAAAGCTCAAAAAATAATTATTGTATTTCATTGGTTTTATTAACTTGTTATTTTGAAGTTTTAATTTTACTAATTTTATTTAACAAATTGGATGTTCTTGGGTTTTGGGTCAAATTTCAATAAATACAACAAAATTCTTCTCTCAACTGACCAGTTTCGACTTTTAATTTAAAATTAAATTATTGAAATTTAACCCAAAACCCAAGAAGACCATCCAATTCGTTAAATGAAAACACAATGTTAAAATTAGAAAATAATCAAACTTAAACATATCAAAATGACCGGATTTGTTAATTAAAAAAAGTAGGTGTAAGCAGAGCTGAAAGTAATTCAATTAAAAGGCTTGAATAAAGTAATTCAATTACTTAAAAGTAATTGAATTACTTTTGAAATGAACCTAAAGTATTTGGTATTTGAATTACTTTAATAAAGTATTTGAGTATTTGGTAATTGGGTTTCAGATCTTTCTTCGATAATTGAATTACTTTTTCGGTAATTGAATTGCTTTTGAGTAATTGAATTACTTTATTCAAACCTTTTACTGGTCTGTCTATAATTATAATATAACAAAAATAATAGAAAGAGCAATGAAATTTTTTGAAGTATAAGGTAAAAACTATGTATCCTGTAAATTTCAAATTTTGTTTGAATTTTTGGTTTAAGAATTGAGGAAGGGGGTATTGTGGCGGCTTAAAAGTTATATACCAAATAATCCGATAATCCCATTATAAATACTTTGAGTAATTGTTCAATTACTTCAATTACTAATTACTTTGGGTGATTGAATTACTTTGAGTAATTGCATTACTTCGACTAATTGAATTACTTTGGGTAATTGAAGTACTTTTTTGTTACATTGAGTAATTGAATTACTTTTTGGTTACTTCTTAAATATTTCAATTACTTTTACGAAGTATTTGGTAATTGAATTACTTTTTCTTAGTAAAGTAATTTAGTAATTGACATGTCAATTATAGTTGTTATCAATTATATCATTATAGTTATAGTCAATCTATAGTTGTGTACGTAAAATATTTTACATATTTTCACGTGCTAATAGATAAGAGTATTATTTATTTCCGTTATGTCGCGTTTTAAATTAAAGCATAATTTTTGTTACCAATTTATGTTTTTTTTTGGAAAGAACCTGTCTTGAACGTAAAGCTAAATACAGTGACTCGCTCAGAAAGTTTCATTGCGGTTGAGTAAGCTATCAGAACTCGCTAATCGCTCGTTCTGATATATCGCTTACTCAACCGCAATGTTCAACTTTCTGCAGCACGACTGTAAATAGCTATTTACTTCTCTGAATAACGTGATCCCGTTTGAGAAACTCTATTGGCTCTATTTTCTTACTTGAACAATGTGGTTGTATTTTAATGCTTAGGGGTGGTAATAACTAACGTAGTTTACTACATAATTTGACATGTAATTGTAGATGCTTTGAAAATGGAACTCTCATGTGCATTCCAACAGGGTGTCCGATGCAGTTCCAGTTGCAAAAATTTTGATTATGCTGGGATTATAGTTTATGCAATGTCTAGAAGTCCAATTCTTATGGCAGCCTAGCCATTAGTTATCTAGAGAACTCGAGCCAAGAGTGAAATCATCTTGAACAATTTCGAGGCACAGTACAGCTCCATCAACAACCGCATTGACCAGCATCTAAAGAAACCAACGGAAAATTCCAGATCCTGACGCCATACCAAATGCCTCAGTTGCAGCGCTTACAGGTATTATTAATACTTCCCTTCGTCACGGGTATTCTCCACAGGATAAGAAACTAGCCGATGTGGTTGTCATAAACAAACTAGGTCAAGACCTCTTAAGCCTGCAGAGCTACCGCTCTATCAGTTACCGAGAAAATCATCTTGCTTCAACTCAAATAAGCCATGTTTGGCAACAAACACTCACACTTGTCGAACATATCGCTTTAGGTTTCAACAAGGGTAAATTTACAGGATTATCATTGCTGGACGTATCAAAGGTCTTATTTATAAAATGTTTCAGGTATACATTCAACCAGCACTTGTCCAAGTGGTACCTTCCTACCTTGTAAACCGTCAATTTTGCATCGACCTGCCTGGCTGGATGTCCAACCCGGACATCGCCATGGTCTATCTTCAAGATGTCTTTCAAGACTAGAAAAAGTGGTTCAAAACATGGCGCATTGGGGCAACTCAAGCAAGAGTACCGCAGCCATGTTTTTGCTTGCAGGTCGAACGTCTTCAGGTTTGAAAAACGCCTTAATTAAACAGCCCACATCAGTAAGATTATCGATTGTCCTAAAGGCATCACCACAAAACCCTGGCAGATGGTCTACCGAAGGAGCAAGATGTCACCTATAACTGTAAGTTTTTTATTTTTGATAATATTTTTTAAGCTCCGTATTAATAAAGACAAATATGATCCAAATTAATTTTTTTTAACTTTCTGTTTGCAAAAAGTGATTTAAAATCATTTATGAATGACTATGTGAAAACTAGGGCTGGCGGGGGGGGTCGTGGAATGTACTACAGGGGGTCACCAAGGGGGTAAAAAATTGCAAAAACTCGGTCGCGTAGTATGGGTACGTTCCCTAATGAGGCGGTATTACAAAAAGAAAAATTTCGATTTTCAAACCTTTTTTTGATTTTCAAACAAAAAACAAAACAGTTTGTTCAAAAAAAATCTTTTTTTCTTAGTTTTTGTTATTTATTATTTTACAACAGGCGATTTGCTGGAAAAGTTAAAAGTAGAGCAAACTCAATATTCCTATATTTTATTAAAGAAAATTTGCTTTTACAATGTTATTTAATTATCTTGAGACTGTGTACAGGGTGGTTCAAATTCGAATGTTTTTATGAGGAATTCGGTAACTATAAAAGATATGGAAAAATGAATTGGCGCTTCCTCAATCTCTTTTTTTGAGAAAAGCTCAATGATTAAAATTAGAATTTGTTATCTTTCTTTGTTTTCGAGTTATGGCCAAATGTTCGACTTTTCGTTAAATGTCGATATCTCGGTTGTTTGTAAAGTTATCGAAAAAATATTAACACCTTCTTCAGACACATTTTTAAGGCGAATAAACAGGGCTAACGAGATTTTAAATATCTTTATTTATTTCCGAGTTATAACATAAAGTTTTGTTTTTTTAAATGGAAGCCATAGTTGGCTATAACATATTTAAATAAGAATTTTTTACCTTCTTTTCAATTATATATAACATGTGGGGTATATTATTTCAGTTTATATATTTCACTAAAAACACCTAGTGGGAACAATTGGAGGCAATTGTTTTAGATGTCAATAATGATTTTGTATAGTGTTTTATTTTGACAAAGCTAGCATTTAATTTTACGATATCCTTTTATTTTTATTCAACATTTTTTAATATAACGGGATGAAACTGAAATAATATACCCCGCAATCCCACATGTTATATGGTGACCCATGATACTATTACTAAACAAGATAAACCCACTTGGCGGTCGAATTTCGTATAACTTGCGCATGACGTCATCGGGTGACAATCATCCTTGTCGGTATGGTAAGGCATTGTTTTAGTTGCTTTAAGTAATATTTATATAATTTAGAATAAACCAGAGTTCTCACCCAAGCTATATGATAAACGAAAAGGAATAACGGGTTGAATGGGCATGCAAATCAAACCACTATATTATGATTGTCGACGTTTCGGAGTCTTTATTGCTTCATCTTCAGGACTAGATGGAGAAAAGGCAAACAATTAATTCTAAGATCATGTCAACAATTCCTAACAACACTCACCGATATCAAAATAAGATGTAAATCGTTTGATGTAAGCATCAAAAACGAGAACAAAAACGCAATTTACAATTTACGATTTACATCAAATCGTTTTATTTGATTTGCATGCCCATTCAACCCGTTATTCCTTTTCGTTTATTTATATAATTTCATTATTATTTATTACAGTGATCCTATCCGTTTTCAAAAAAATTTTTTTTATATTCATTTATTTTAAGCCTCCTTTACAGCCATAAATTACCTTTTTAAGGAAACTTTTACTTTTAAACAATTTTTCACATTATCGCATATTTGAACTTACTACATTTTTAAAATTCTTTTTTCATTTCCTGGTCGATTTTCAATTTTTTGGTTTTATTAATGTGAAAATTGAGAGAACATCATAAGGACAAATTTACAAAAATACAATTTACAACATAAAACCAAACTTTATTCTATTAATTTACAATTTTTGTCATTTTTCTCTTCCTGACATTCGAGTTTTCTTTAATATACGAATTTTAAAATACAATTTACAGCGAAAAAAAAGATGTTTGGCATCAGTTGTTAAATTAACAGATTCTGCCAAATCCATAAGGGCTTTTAAATAATTTTTGGTTAATTTTAATGACTCCCCATTAAAATTATTAAAAATGTGGTCAAGCTCATTACATTTAGTTAGAAAATCTAGATTCGGTTTTAGCAGACCACCTTCTGTAAGATGGTTTACCCAGGAAGATGACATTTCATTGATGTCTGGAATATAACCAAGCTTTTCTTTATTTCGTAGCTTAAACGCAATGAACCCAGCTAAATTTTCTAAACCATCCCACTCCAATTCTTGAACATGCTGTTCAATAACTTTTTCCTGAACATTACTAGAATATATTTCATCAGCATGTTCGTCATCGTTAGGTAAATTTAAGGTCCCAAACATTTGTCCAGTAACAATTTCAGAATCATCAACATCGTTATCAAAATTTGAAACGCCACTTACGCTTGCAATAGCAATATTTACAGTGTCCCCTATTTGTTCAACGTTTGCCGATTTGGAAATAATCTCATCATTTCGCCCCATAAGATAATTTCTTAACCTATATTTGAATTGTAAAGCACATGGATGATCATGTAAACCACCAATTGCTAGAATAATAGAAAAAAGGCTTTCCAGGGGATCCTGATTTAAATTGTATGTTAATAAATATTTTATATCAAAATCCTTTTTCAAATCAATAAAAAGTTGTTTCAAAGACCTTACACTAATTATTATACCACGCTGAAATGGTAACAATGTCTTAGAACCTACTTTTCTAAGATTGAACATGGTTTCTTCCATTTTCTCCAGAATTTCACTGCCATCCATCACTGCACAGTATACCATGGTACAAAATGTTTAATCAAAAGTTTCTAATTATAAAAAATTAAAACTTTATGCACACTTCACTATTAAACCACCACTATTAAAATTAACTAGTATTAACTAATTAAAAGCTCAAGTTGTCACCCGGTGACGTAACATGCGAGATAGCCAGGTTGATTGCCTGCGCGTGGGTTTATCTTCTCTAGTAATAGTATCATGATGGTGACCCGTTAAAATAGCCCAATGACAAAACATCCCAGACATATAGTGATGGACACGAGACGAGACTTAACTGGTCTCGTCTCGTCTCGAACGTTTCAAGATGAGTCTCGTCTCGAATCTTGTCTCGTCTCGAAAAGTCTCATCTCGTTTGAGAAAGTCTCGTCGGTCTCGTCTGATTAAGTTGATTTTTAACGAACTAAACGAACCGTCATTAAATGTATTGATTTTGAGATCTATTTTTATTTTCAGTTAAAGTATTTTAAATCATTTTGGAATACAAATTAGTAATAACGAACTCTCGGTAATACTAAAAACATTTATTAAAATAAAATAAAGAATATTGCACATTAATCTACATAAATAAATGTGTAAAATCAGTAATAATAAGTAATTAAGTATGAACAATTAGCATACAATTTATGTTTTTCGTATAAGGGCTTAGTTACCCCATCATTTAGGCATATAGAGATTCTCCGTGGCTGTATATTAGAGGCCCTACTGTCCCTCTACCCCAGGATTAGGATTGGAAGACCGAGTTAAGAAATTCTGTCAAGTCCGAGATTTGAACCCAGAATTTCCGCTCTGACACCAACCCACGGCTGTTCCCTCATAGTTCCCTCTACCCTAATTAACACGTAAAGAAGTCGCGTCGGCACGAATTATTTAATTAGGTTTTACTATCGTGGATGATTGAGTTACATAGAACATTGATACTGCTGAAACCTAATATTTTTTATGACGCATGCATAACGGCCTAATAAAAGAAATACATATTAATCTTAATAGGTAATAATTAATATTTTCGTTAGTTGTTAGTACAACAATGTCCTATTCTTCCAATATGTAAAATGATTGGAATTACTGGGAGACGTAGCCTTATTATATTTTTAACCCGCGACATAAACAGAGCGGTGTTGAAAAGTGTCAAGCCTAGTATGCCTATGTAATATGTGTTAACTTTAACTGTGAACTTTCACTTAATATGAAACTAAGTAAATACAGATAAAATTTCGAGACGAGACGAGACTTTTTTTTATTAGTCTCGTCTCGGACTTTTCATGGTCTCGTCTCGCTGTTAAAATGTGGTCTTGTCTCGAGTCTCGTCTCGTGTCCATCACTACAGACATAATAGCCCTACAATTTAATAGCCCCGACAAATATAATAGCCCCAAGCAAAACTGTACTTAGGTATCTAATTGTTTTCTTAAGTATTGTTTATTTTTAATGTCGATTATCATTCGAGTTGGTAATTTTAGCAACCTACGAGGAATACTGTCCCCACTGCAAATGGTGATGCAGTGTATTTGTAGTCCTCACGTAACTAAGTGGTAGGATGCATAATATTTACAAATTGCACTTTGCTCACATGCAATTTGTCTAAGAATATGTTATAATCTTCCAAGACATATAAAAAATCTAGTATCGCCTAAGGTTCTAAAAACCGCATACTTACAGCTAATTCACAGCAATCTGTTTAATCTAGATAGATGCAAACCAAGTTTTTTCGAAAAACACTCATGTTATGATATATAAATCTACATGCAAAAGGTTTTTCGCCTGTTCGAATTTCTCCAAAATGTAAAACAGATGTGCGATTGTGTGTGTGTGTTTACGAAACAATTTTAAACTGTTTATAATCGTGCAAGGTGTGTTGTTCTTGGTATCCAAAAGATTTACGTTTTTGAAAATCCATTTTTACTGCCGAGCATTCAAATTTGCTTTATTATTATAAAGCAAACTAGCTGACCCGGCGAACTTCGTATCGCCTCAGAACTTGAACCATATAAATTATTTGTAAAATTCTAGAACATCGTACCGCCTCAGAATTAATATACCAAGTGACTCGGCGAACGTTCTGCCATATAAATTATATGTAGACGATGACGATATTTTTCGTCAGTCCATCGAAAACATGCATACATGCAAGAACATGCCACGTTTAATTGTCCGTGTAAAAAACACGGTGTTGTCAAATCTATGCCGCAAACAGACATCGTTTGGCTTTGCGACTTATTTATTGTCATTGCGAATTCCAACCTAATCGGAAATTAAACGCGTTTGATTGGCACGTCTGTGCGAATCAGTGGAATTCGTGGTAGCAAAACATTTTCGGCTCGAGATTTGCCATTCAAAAATGGTGGTTTCTATAAAGTTTATCATTAATCTTTTAATTACCAATCGGGTGCCATTGCACAGCCGTGCGGGGTTCAAATTCCGAAGTAAAATAACCGGAGATCCAACTTTTAGTCGTAGAAAGTGTGGTGGCACGCCTGACAATTTCAGTGAGTTCAGAAACTCTGTTGGATAATTTACAGCTTCGTTGGCATCGCAAACTGAATCGATCGATTTGTATGATACCAAGTCGCCTGGAAACGACGCCTGTATCTTGTAGTTTAAATCGTCGACGTCCACATTTTTTCTCCACATGATTCTTGTGTTGTGTGCCTCCATCGGGAAATATGCGACCAATGATTGTGCAGATGTTAGTGGGTAATTTTATGCATGCAGTATTTTCATAAACAGCAACTTTACCATCGCCGATATGTAATAATTGCTTTGAGAATGTGCCAGCGGATGGTTCTTGTAGCATTTGCACTCGCATGTTAGTTTTTAAGTGGATTTTTTCTACATGACGCCACAGTGGCGATGATTTAAAGCAAGCGTTGATCTCACCAGTGTACGTTGAACGTGGAATGACGGGAAGTGTTTGTCTAAAATTACCGGAAAGGAGTAAAAGAGTGCCGCCGAATAATTTGTCGTTATTTTTTATATCTTTTAGTGTTCCGTTCAGTGCCTCAAGAGAATGTTTGTGTGCCATCGTACATTCATCATTGTACATTCACCATGGTACACTATCATTCAGATGATAATTTTGGATTGTTTGAGCATTGTGGCCATGGACGATTGTTTTTTATGCAGCACACTGCGTCTGGATTATTTTTAATATTCAGTGGCAGCTTAAATGCTGAATGAGCAGTTCTGCCTCCATGCAATAAGGTTGCTGCAATGCCAGATTTTATTTTTTGATTCCACGTGAAATACCTTGGTACTTCGGAATAGAGTAATTCAAAAAGCTCGGTGAGTTTTTAGTTTACTAAAAATTTCGCCTTGAATGGAAAAATCTTAGTTTTCCTAACTTTTAACGAAAATATCTATTTCGTGCTTGATGGAATTCAGATCTCACCTGGAAATCTTCATATTGTGCAACTAACGAAGCGCTTTTTAGCGCATCATCAATATAATGTTCTGAAAATCTTTCATTTTCTCTGAAATTTAATTTTTAAATTAAACTCAATTCAAAATCAAATATGATAAAAAGAAATAAGTCTCTCTATTATGTAAATCTCTACATACAATATTACCAATAACTTGTAACCTTTACGCCATTTATCGAAAAAAAATTTTCTGGATAGGGACACCTTAAACATCTGTGGGTATGCAGGGTCGTAGCCAGATGTTGGTCATGGAGGGGAAGGGTTATGTGGAGGCACAATAAAAATAATAATAGATTTTCTTAAAGAGAATAATTATTAAATTTAATTGTAATCCATGTTGCTTCTTTAATCCGAATATTCGATAATTTTGGCCAAAATTGGCCACCTTAATATTAATAACAATTCTTTAAAATCACTTGTGCCATACCGCCATATTCGGCCCTGGCGGTATGAAATAGTTGACCCGGTAAACTTTGTTCTTTTCTCTAAAATTTAATTTTTAAATTATATTCAATTCAAAATCAAATGTTATAAAATGTAAACAATATAATAAACGCCGTATGAAATAGCAATATGCTTGTAGCCTTTGCGCCATCTATCTCTCCAAATTTTAGACCCAACTCTGTGCGACTACCTGATAGCAATGGTTTGGTTCACCCTGTACGTGTACCTTTTTCATCGGATTATATGATTAAAAGTCGACCAATCAGAGCGACGTTACCGTAAATCGTTTGTGGATTCCGCATTTTCGCGAATTTTAAAATTTTTTTAGCACAAAAACCTATTCGCAGACCTACTGAATGTATATACAAAATTTCATTAAAATCGGTTCAGCCGTTTCGGAGGAGTATGGTAACTAACACTGTGACACGTGAATTTTATATATATAGATTGTGAAATTGCTATTGCAATCGTTATCGAAGTTACATTTTAGGTGATTTTAAATGATGTCAGATTGTTGGGTTTGGTGCAACGCTTCGAGGCATTTTATCCTGTTTTACCAAATTGCAGCAATTTGTGTTTGACTCTCAGATATAACAGTTTATTGCAACTGATCAAAGCTGCAGTGATCTGCAAATTTGTATTTAATTTCTTAAGATTTGTAATTAATTGTTTGACTCCGAGATTGTACCTAACTTAAACGCCGGTAAGAAATTTTAGCTATTAAATAACGATGATGTGAAGTCCAGTATAATTTCAACACCAAAGAAAATTAAACCGAAGACAACAGATTAAAGTGCATATGAGGTAGACGTACAGGCGAAAATCTCTTTACGGGTGAAATTTTTAGTTTGTATTTTTGATTTGTTTTGAATAAAGATGTTTTAACGAATTTGCAAAGTTTTAATTATAAAATTTTATTATTAATTTAAGCAATAGTGTTTTGAGTGTTTTCGTAAACTCCAATGATGGTTCGAAAGTTAAGGAATCGAAGAAAAGTTGGCATCGAAATGGACCAAGAAATATTATTATTATAAGAATATTTTTGGCATTGTAAATAAAGCCTGCATCGAATAGAACAATAAGTTAAATTTTGTGACGATATTGTCATCAAATAATATTGTCCGTGTATTTCAAAAATCAAATAATAATTAAACTATAAAATCGAATTTATTCCCAACTAAGATTTTATACATGTCCTACTGTTGCTCTGAGACGAGTATATGGTCGGTGGTGACCTTTTTGTGAGAAATTTATATTAAAATTTTTTAATTAAGTGGTTTCTCACAGAAAGGAATTCCAAAATGTGTAAGAAATTAATCCTATAAAAACATTCAGGTCTATTATGTATCACAACCTCTAAAAATAACGGTCAACCTTTATTTTATAATAAAGTTTAAAAATAGCGTAAAGCGAGAAACATTATTATAGCTAACATGTGTCAGAAAGAGAAAGTAATATTTCTATTTCGGATCAAAACGAGGTTCATCAATTTTTTATTTCATAACTGTCACTGTTATAATAACGATTGTGAAACGTAATAGGCCTGAATGAGTACTTGAAATGGTATTTTCTTTTTGAGAATGAATTATCGAATACCTTTTTGAGAACAGCTATAAACTATACTTTTACGTTCGAAACATATCTCGCCGGTGTATTTGGAAATATACAGTTAATTCTAAATTTATTCCAAAATGGCTCTACATGGCAAGCTCTTTCGTTTTCAAATTTTTACGTCAAAGAAAAATTGTTTTATAAAAATTTTACCACTCAAAATGCTTCTGTGACGACTGCGACTCGGTTTTGTCGTTAAATTAAAAAAAAATTTTATCAAAGTTTTCCGAAATATTTTTCAAAGCATACCTTGACATTATTCTTTCTAAATTTTACAGCCGTATAAAAAAATTTTCAAATTTTGCGATCGTTGCGCCGGTAGCGCGGAAACCATGCAACTTTTGGAAATTTTTTTGCTGCTATCCGATTTCATTTTACAAGAAGCGTTTTTTCGTATCTTAAACATTTTGTCGAAAATCGCTTAATAGCAGAATAAATAAAATAAAATAAAAATAAATAAATCACACAAATAATGCATGTTTTAGGCATAACCGAACGTTTTTTCTAAAAACTCTAAATCAAATATTCTTTTTACGAATTATACTATCGAAATAAACATTTTAAAAATCAAATTCTGAAAATTTTACAAATATTGGTAAATGCGGTAATAAATGTTTGTTTGTGTTTATACGTCAGTCGACGTTGGTTTGGCAAAATTCAAATATTTTTCTCATTTTTGAAACATAAACGGACCATCGTTGAATTTATTTATTACACGTATATTTCGTTTTATTATTAAAGAGCAAGTCGTTTTTAATGTTTCACTTTTAAGTTTTCTCAAACCGATCCGACACTGCTGGAGAAACGCAACCAACAACTGCAATCTTTAATGCATATAAATTTATTTATTTATATTATTTAATAGTTAAAATTATTGTTGACATAAGTTATTTGCTTTGATCACGTTAGTTGGTAAACTGCTCTTCATCGATATTTCACCAAGCAATTACTATTAATTCAAATTATTTTTTAGAATTAGAATTTTTCCGAAAACGTCACAAATAAATCGTCCATATTATCCAGTCTAAGCTCTGTTATTTAACTGCTAACTCGCAAAGGTCTGGAATAATGGTTTTGTTTTCGAGCCGAGACCCATTTACACGACGTCGTGAGTAAACTGTCGATTATCCAATCAAAGTTACAATACTGACCGCCGACTCGCGAAAGTCAGATATATTAATTGTTTTGTTATTCGAGTGGAGTCTCATTCCTACATCGTCGTGAAGAAACCGTGGGTTATCCAATCAAAGTTACAATATTGACCGCCGACTCGCAAAGGTCAGGAATAATTGTTTTGTCATTCAAGCCTTTTAAAAATTGTTAGGAATAAGCCGTCGTTAATACGAGCAAAGTTCCCACCTAAATGCCGACTCGCAAACGTCTACAACTGTCGTTGTTATATAATATTGAAATTTATTCAAAGATCTACCTGGTTAACCACTTTTAATAATAATAAGATGCGTTAAATTATTTTCTTTAAAATGTTTACTACTTTTTATTATTAACGTAATTAATCTGATATAACAATATGTAGTCGAGTAAGAAACAATAATATTTACGAACAACGTTGTTAAATTAAAAATAAAAATACTCTTTATCCATTAATTCCAAATTAGTTCATTGCAATTTTTTTTTATTTATTTAAAGTTTTAAAATTATTCAATGCTATTATTGCATTTTTAAAATCGAATAATTTGGAAATTAAAAGATATATTTATGTATTTCTACGAACGAATTTTTATATATGGCTACTAAAACCTGCGCACAAATGCAACTATGCTTCTTCCACTACTCCACAAGTGCACAAATGCACGTGCATTTATTTAGTACACAATTGACTCTGAATGTAACCGTACGTGCTTTAAATAGTGTTTCGTATTGCCGTGAAAGTTATTGTGTTATTACTTATTATTAAAAGGAAATTTTAAACGAAGTAAGATTTGCGTAGCAATTTAATTATTATTTTAATTTTTTACAGGAAATATTTTTATTTGAGATCGCTATTTTTCCGTATTAATTTATAGTTTAACAACCGCCAACACGTTTTTGAACACGTGCGTTTAAATTCACTTCTATCGGTTTATCGCATTCTTCGAATTATTTTCAAACTTTTTACTGCTATTTAAAGGAAATTTTTATATTTTTAACAGCTGCGTTTAATTCTCCATAATCGCTTTCCACGAATAGCACATTTTTAGTGCTAGAAACATTTTTATTTGCCAAATTTGAACTGCTTTGTTTAGCAAATTAATTTTTATCGGTATTTTTCGAGATAATTACTTGCGTTATTTTAAAATTAATTTCTTTTCATCGAATTTTGTATTTCGTTAATTTAGTTCATTAATAATAAATATTAATTTCTTTAATTAATAAGAAATATTTGTGAAAAATTTTTATTTTCAATATTTTAACGACTGCTTTGTTAAGTAATTTAATTTCATTTAGTTAATTTCGTTAATTAATAATTAATATTTGTAAAAAAAATTTTATTTTTGATATTTGAACTGCTTTGTTTAGCAAATTATTTGTTTTGCAAATTGCTTTGTGTAGCTTTATGTTTATAATAACTTTTGATTTTCTTTTGTATTCATTGATTCTCAAACTAAAGAAAGTAATATATTACTTTTTATATATTCAAGTTTTTCAACTTTTTGATTCAACTTGCGTTCTTTCAGAGAATGGAACTAATCGAAGATGCTAATTATGCGGGAGTTGCTGATAAATGGAACAAATGCACGCTAATTTTAGCGATGGGGAATTCTGCCGAGATTCTGGCAGCTGCTGGGCTCGGAGTTATCAGTAGAGATTTTTATGGAATTTTTCCGTTGCACGGGAAAATAATAAACGTTCGCGATGCACACGAAACAAAAGAAGACAACGAATTAGGCGACAAAAATCTTGGTGCTTTAATGTATGCTTTGGGACTCGACCACACTAAGCCCAACTGCATCGAAAACTTACGATACGGAAAGGTAATGTTAATGGCCGATCAGGATCCGGATGGGTCTCACCTAAAAGGTTTAGTTATAAATTTATTTCATTACTATTGGCCCCAATTATTGAAGAAAAACTTTTTGGAGCAATTCATTGCACCTGCTGTATGTTGCCAAAATGAAACGGAGGCATTGACTTTTTTCTCCATTCCGGAATTTGAGCAATGGAAGAGCGAAACAGAAGAAGAACAATATTGTTCGTATTTTATCAAATATTACAGAGAGTTGGGTTCCTTAACCGCTGCCGAAATGAAGGTGTACTTTGCCGATCTACAGAAATATCGTATCAAATTTACATATAATGAAGAAATAGACGAGAAAAGCATCTTGATGGCGTTTAGTAAAGATAAGGTTAAAGAACGTAAAAACTGGATCACAAATTTTATGAATGCGTATGAAGGAAAAGGACAAAATGCAATACCACATCAGTACCTCTATAGGGGGGACGGGACGAAAACAATTTCAATTTCCGATTTTATTAATTTTGAACTGGTTTCATATGCATACGCGGATATTATCAGATCAATTCCTAGCTTGATAGATGGCTTCAAACTAGGACAAAGAAAAGTATTTTATACATGTTTAGAACGTGACTATAAAGAGAAAATCAAATTTGCACAGTTGATTGGTTCCGTGATGGAACTTACGGCATATTATGTTGACAATAGTATGATTGCCACAATCATTATTAAGTTAGCGCAAGATTTTGTTGGCAGCAACAATATTAATTTATTAGAACCGATTGGTCAATTTGGTTCGAGATTAAAAGGCGGTAAAGATTCGGCTAACCCGAAGAGCCTTTCCACAAAGCTTTCACCCATCACCAGACTTATTTTCCGGCGAGAGGATGATAATCTACTGACACATCAATACTATGAAAATTTAAAATGTGAACCCCAGTGGTACGTTCCCATTATTCCAATGTTGTTGGTCAATGGAAGCGAAGGTATGGCAACAGGTTGGAGGACGAAAATCCACAAATATAATCCACGTGATATCATAATGTACTTGTTAGATATGTTGAATAAAAGAAGTCCCACACCTTTGCTTCCATGGTACAAAAACTTTCGAGGTACCATCAAGAAGAGTGGCAAATCTCGGTTTATTATTTCGGGTTTAATTAGTGTTATCGGAACGGATGAAATAGAAATAACTGAATTGCCTGTTGGACTTTGGACCCACACTTACAAATCTGACATCCTGAAACCTCTATTACTTGATAATGGTATGCTAAATTAGAAACTAAAAATTGAAACTTTTTCTAACATTTTTTTTTTTAAGATTCCCCGATCCAAGATTGTAAAGAATACAACACCGACAGTACAATTAAATTTGTTGTTACATTTAAGCCAGATGCTCTTAAAACTATAAACGATTTGTATACATTCTTCAAAATTCAAGTTAAAATAAGTACTCTAACGATGTGTGCATTAGACGAAAGAGGTATCTTAAAAGAGTAAGTCGATTTCATTAATGATTTGCGGTTTTCTACATTTTTCTACTTATAGGTACTCTTCAGTTGAACATATCTTGGAAGAATTTTTTATTTATCGTTTGAAAATTTATGCAGCAAGGAAGAATCAATTGGAAAACATAATTGATGAAAAAATACAACAATTAGCTTCTAAAACTCCAGAGCAGTTCTGGAAAGAAGATTTGCAGGAGCTACTTAACCAACTGGATAGGGAAGCATCTCATCAACTGCTAAGGGAACCTGCTTGCTTTCAGCTTTACAAAGAAGCCAGCCCTTCTCCAAATGGAAAACTTGTTGCAGTGTCGGAAGTAGATTCGACAGACGATGAAAATTCAGTAGGCTGATCATTTTTGTTAAAATTATTTGTTTTTAACTAATGTTTCTTACAGGAAGATGAATGTGGTACTAGTAAAAGGACTTTTTTCACCCCTATGTTTCCTGGATTAAAAAAAACTGCAAGGAAGTTAAGATTTGAAGGAGTTAGCTCCTGAAAAACTTATAATAATAAAGAAAACTTTAATTTTTTAATTGTTTTGTTTTTTTTATTTTTTTATTGTTTTATAAGAAATTTTATTTAATAAAACCTACTTTTCTGAGAAAATATTTTTGTATAACGATTTTCTAACTTTTCATTAGACCTGAAAATTTGAAAAAAATAGCCTGCGTCGCTATTTGGTGGGGGCGCAAATTTTAAACTCGCCACGGGCGAAAAAGTAAAGTCAAATAGTATTTATTGAAAAATAATTCAAGGGCAGCTTTTCTTGGCATGTTAACCTCCAAGCAATTTTCATTAAAAGATGGTTTTTATCATGCAATATTAATCATCGTAGTGGTGTGTGGTTGCCTCTGTGGCAACAGCAGACATTTTTAAGACGGTCCCTAGGAATCGCTATGGTGGTTAACGGGTGGACAAAAAAGTAAATTGAAAAATTCATTTTCACAAATACAAAATTAATTTTTGCTATTTTTGCATTTTAATTTTTTCTTTTTATGGACATTGTTGTAAATTTTATGTATTGAAAAGAGACTAAGTTTAATTTTTCACTTTAAGAATTTGAAAATCCAGCAACCATAATAATTATGGAGAAGGAAAACAAGTGATTGTTATAATTAAGATTAGGCGGCGTTGGAAATTTAATTTATTGACAATTCGAGGTTGGACATTCTTGAAGTGTTTGTATACGTAATTTTTGTATTTTTTAATTTAAAAATACATTTAAATTGTCTTTTCGAAAGTTTTTAAATTTCTCACAGAAAATTCATAAAATTCATATTAGTAATTTAAGTTTTGTTTGTTTCAGGGATATCGCCAGATAACTTAAGATAATCTGAAGACAAAAATGGAAGACGACGATTCTTTGCTCCCGGAACGTAGAATCTCTCCAACGGATGAAAATATTCCAAGTGGTTCGTATACAAATTGCCAAAGTCGATGCAAGAATAAATTACCTACCAGAATTTTCGTATTTAACGTTTCCTTTCTAATTAATATCTACTAATAAAAAGTTACTGCAATCTTATATTTATTTTACTTTGATATGGTTAGTAGACGAAGACAGCTTGCTGGAGCTTCATATTCTAATCTACAAATGACCGGAAGTGGTCGTTTGAAACGATCATACAATGGAACGCTGGAAACTCACAAAGTTACGAACATATACATGTAAGTTACTTAATTTTTTGGTAGAAATTTGATTGAACAAATATTCTTTTTTAGTGTTTTTAATATTTTGCAAACCCTGCCAACAAATTGAAATTCTTGGAAAAACACAAGACGTTTTATGTCTTCTAGAAATGAATACATTTGATGTATTCCTAATCAGTTACTAATCAATGGAATCGTCCGTCAGACTCTGAAGTTTGTAGTTAATAACACTGTACGCAATTTCTGTATGACGCTGGTAGCTGGTAAGCCAATTTGTAAATTAAAAAACAACACGCTACTTGATTCTTTTTAGCAACTCGTCGACAGAAGGGCTATATTTGACCAATGGTTGTTCCAGAAAGGTTTGGTGCGTCGTGAAGTCAATACTGTTTAGGAGACCATGATCAAGCGCTCTCCAAATTCCAATTACTTTGCTGACCCAACGTTTATGTTGTAATACGTTTAATTTTTTTTAAATAATTTAAATACAAAATTTAATTTTTAGTGCTCGTGCTACATTGAGGGCTGTGTTTTACGATGGAGACCAATTCCTTTATAAATTTGAGGCATATGTATCATTTTTAAATGAAGCAGTTCGTTTTCTTATTACTTTCTCGTTTTTGTTTTTATTTAAATTTAAAGTTAAATTACAATTACAAATTTCTATGTAATAGAAAATAAAACTTTCTTTTATTATTAGTGTTATCATTTCGCTGGTTGCCTGGCAACACCGTTTATCTAATTATTTTGAAATTGTTCAGGAGAGCAGTTTTTAACTTTCCATCATGCATTGCTAGTATATAGTATGGCGTTTGTAGGTATGTTTTATTTTATATACTAATAGCATTAAAAATATACGATTTTGCCAGACTGTAGAAATAGCAAAATTACATTATAAAATAAAATAATCCAATTTTCGTCAAAAATCGAGATAAACGGTATTGCCTGGAAGCCAACGATTTACAGAGTAAAAAGAACAATCAAACAGAGTTGTGTTACCGTTGGCCAATACCTGGGGTTTGGATATTTGGTAGAGCATGAAAGACCTCTAATTTTTTGACCACTATTAAGCACGTATAGGGGCGTAATGGCCCTTACAAAGTAAGGTGAAAAATCGAATTTTTGAATTTTTATGCAGAAGGAATTTTTTATTTTGAATGAAATCAATGGCAAAATACTTTATTTTATAACTATAATAATACATAGGAGTATAATTTTTTCGAAGCAATCACTTAATATTTTTGGGGGTAGACCATCCCCCAAAATTTTAGAATCGGCATAAGCATCCTTAATGTCATCAAACTTTTTTGAGAAAAATATATATTGCAAAGAAAGAAAACTAAGTTACGTATTTTTTGATTTTTTCCTAAAATAATATTTGTTGTCATTTTCAAATATTTACTAATTGAAAGTTATGGAAAAAAACGGATCAAAAACAATTTTTTGTTTTCAGACAGCTGCCGTTCTGCGAAAAAATGTTTTTCAGTTTTTTTTTTTGATAGGGGCTATAACGACATTCTTACCAATAATGAATCTTTTTTGTAATTTTCTTTCAGATGACCAGAAGGGTTGCAATCGTGTCAACCAGCACATCCTACTTTTATTTTATACTCGACTTTACTAGCTTATAAGTCGCTTAATTTTAATTTTTTTTGTAGATTGTCAAAATATCAATAAATATGTTGTGAAAAATTGAATGGTAAAAATATTGTTTGTTTCTTTTTTATCGATCTCGAAAAAACACCCAAAATTTATGGCTCTAGACTAGAAAGAACACTGCCTTAAGCCAACAACAATTTCGTGATTAAAAAAGACAAAAGCTACTTTAAAGAGAGTCCCGGTACTTCCGTATTTTCCTGTAGCTTCCCGGAGAAATTTCTTTAAAAAATATCTGCATAAAGAGTTCAAGATATAACCCTTTAAAGGTTGTTTGACCATAGGTATTAAATATACTGTTTACTACTTATATCAGATAAAATAATAGTCATATTATAAAATTATAACAGCTGTTCGACAACAAACAAAAATATTATTAAAATTATCTAGTAAGTACACGGACGTAGTATATAAGGGGGGTGTTTAGGGGGTCTGGACACCTTCCTTAACCTAAGCAACAATGCGAATATTAGTCGAATACCCAGTGTAACAGGTAAACAGACCGTGGATTCTTAATAAAATTACAGAATCACAAAAAGTGCAGTGTTGAACTCCTCCCATCCAAAAGCTATAGCTACTCACTATCCGTGAGCGAGTATGAGTTCATAAAAAAATTCAAAAGCTTTATTAAGAATTGTTAACTGAATTGGCTAGAAATTAATATCAAACAAAAGAAAGCAATTACACAAATCGTTATTTTAGCAGAAATCACAAGTTCAATTTTACATCCCTCTACATTTTCACCATTCTACTGTATTTGGTTTAAAATGGGAAGTGTCAAATGAACATTTTTGCAGCCCTGCCAATATATCGGTACACAATAATATAAGTATAAATAAAAATTAACAAATTGAAAAAGAATAAAAATTATTGCAGTGAGTCATTGAAAAATGTAAGCATTATAACGTATATACAGTAGCAATCGTGGAAATTACATCGCTGAATTGAAAATCTTAGAACTGAATTTGAAACAAGATTTAAAGATTTTAATTCTTTAGAAGACAAAAAATTTTGTTTGTTTTCTTCGATTTTCTCAATAAATATAGACTCAGTACCCAGCTATTTGCAAAAAATGGAGATGATCGAGATTCAGTGCGACTCAAATTTGAAGGCAAAATTCATTGAACTGAGTATACCTGAATTTTACAAATATTTGGAGTCAAATATTGACTCCTGGCACCTTCGGTCAGTTTCGAAAGTAATCACTACGAATAAAATTTCTCCAGAAGTAGGGAAAGATAAGTACACATTCAAAATTCAAATGACAAGTGACACGACATCTAGCGGCGGCCCCATATATGAACGTAGTTCAGATTTCATTTAAATGCATTGGCGTCGCCAAAGGGGCGTAAGCCCCCCTTGGCTTTTACTTCCACGTCTAAATCTATGTAGAACCCCGACAACTACGATTACGACGAACGATATGAGATTATGAGATATAACTGATGATGATGATGATGAATAGCCTAAGGGGACGTCCATTAATTACATGAGCACAAAATGGGAGGGGAGGGGTTCGACAAAATCTCACCAAATTTCATTTAAAAAGAGGGGGGGTCAATGAAAATCTAGCGTCAACTTTTATATTCAAAGATTTAATTAATTTAAAAAAAAATAATTTAAGATTCATTATTATAACAGATAACATTTTGTATTTTAGTAAAAGTTTAAATTTTTTACGTTAGAAAAATGAATGGTTTGTCAGTTAATTAACAACACGAATCGGGCTTCGATTTTTTTTCTATTGGAAAGAGGACAATTTTCTGAGCATTTTGAGACCGCACTTGAGTGTGGATTATCCAGTAGTTTTCGAGAAAACGGCATTTGAAAATCAAAATTTTACATGCATTTTAGATAGGGAATTCATTAACACGAAAGTTCTATTGACGGTGCGTGCGTTCTGATATAGTCTTAGTGTTGGCAGTCAAACGCGATTGTGACCCGGTCGGAAGTACACCGACCGTTGCTAACGAGTTTCACCCCTTTCGAGTTGCACCTTTGGCGAGGTGGTGCGACCTAGAGGGATGTTTTTAGAGAGTCAGGCACTCGAGATTCTAACCTAAAAACGAGTTCTGCGTTTATTTTTTAAATTATTGCATAATGTTGCGTAATACACCCGATGTACATCCGACAATGTCACAATCGCGTCTGACTGCAGAACGCAGTCTCCCCCCCATTTCGAATTTTGGATCCAAAATAGTCTAATTCGTTTGTACCTTTCTTATTTTGGTTTGTACTAGTTTTGTTTTTGAAATATTTCAAAATTTCTAATAATATTTTGCTAAATCCCTCCCCTTCGGATTTAAAATTTTAGTTATAAGATAGTTTTATTGGTTTTTACCTGTGTGTTTTTTTCATGGTTCATGCGCAGTGGAATAAAATATTTAGAGATTTTTTATTTAGAGGAAACAAAGGGGCAATTGCCCCCACCCCCAAGGATGACTTGGATTGTATCCCTGAAGCCCTCCCTGCACCCTGATTAGCAAATCAGAGATTGGATATTGTATTGTAAATATAAATTATAAATAAATTGATGCTTATTATAATGTAATATGTTTATTACTAATTTGTTCGTATATGCTTATAGCTTGAATTTTTTTGATTTCTGGAACTTGTCAATAGGTTTAGCACTGACGCTCATGAACGGATTAACGAGATTACAAAAATTTATATAATTTTCTTTAAATTTTCCCCTCCCAAAAGCATTTTTTAAATACCCCACTATTGGTGCTAACTGTAATATTTGGGTGCTAGCTATACTTAGATTAGGGAGCTAGCTTTTGGAGCTAAAATATTAACTGGGGAGGGGCTTACGCTACTTTAGCCCCTCCCCCCAATTTCAATATGGATTTGTGAAGAAGCTGTAAGGGTGCTAGGTTTAATATTTGGGTGCTAGCCGGTGCTAGCTCCATAGATTCGGGAGCTAGCTTTTTGGCCAAAAATTTTAACTGGGGGGGGGGCCAAAGTAACGGACCCCCGCTCTCCGAACAATTCCAGCAAGTACCCTGAGAAAATTTAAATCGAGGAGCAGGAGCTGAAGGCTCCACAAGTGAAGTTTCAATAGCAAGGGTTGACGTGGACGCTTCGTTAGCAGTCCATTTTACTAAACGTTCGGCTGCCTGAGCCTTTTGAATGAAACCATCTCGAGATGTGCTGAGAGTGGCCCCCATTGCGAATGAAATTCGAGGTAATAAATTTCTCCTAATTACCCACGTCTGTTCCTCTTCGTCAGGAACAGGAGAAATTCTCTAGTACTCAGCTAACATCGATTCGATAAAACTCCGTACCGACTCGCTAGGTTGTTGTATACGATTTCTAATTTGTTCTATGTTATATATTCGCGATTGAAATCAAGAGGTAAGAAACGAATTTTCAATTTCATTACACTGGCGCCCAACTTTAGAGGTCTAGTTTTTGCTACCGAATTTGCTTCCCAAATTTATGTGCGGCAATTTCCAAAATTTTTTTGTTCGTGTTTGCATTGGCATTTACAGGCTGTACGGGAAGAGATAGTGGTTGCTGCGACCGATCAGGAAGCTTGTTTTTTCAAGGTAAAAAGAATAACAGGTGGTAGGTTTTTGCGATTTTGGCGAAGGTGCAAGGCGATAAATTTAATAGCGCGTTTAGTTTTTGTATCTTTGTGGGTTAAGATAAAGTTTGACATTGAAATTTTTGCATGTGTAAAAATTGATACCTGTGACCTTGTTAGCAAATTGTTGAATTTGCTCATTTAATTCATCTAAAAAGAACAAACCTACTTTTGTCTAATTTTAAGGCAGTCGTTTAGTACATTTTCATCAAAATAAATTGATTATTCTAAATTAAAATGCCGTGTGAAATGATAACATTGCAACTGGGCCAATGTGGGAACCAGGGTAAGCAAAAATTTGATTTAAAACGAGAAGTGAAGTTATGTCATATTTGAATTTATCCTTTTTAGTTGCTTTTGAATTTTGGAAACGTTTGTGTGCTGAACACGGTATAAATCCAGAAGGAATATTGGAAGATTTTGCTAGTGAGGGTATCGATCGTAAGGACGTTTTTTTTATCAGGCCGATGATAATCATTACATTCCGAGAGCCGTGCTTTTGGATTTGGAGCCCAGAGTTATCAATACCATCATGAACTCTCCTTACTCTAAACTATATAATCAAGAAAACGTGTTTTTGTCTAAAAACGGTGGAGGTGCCGGTCACAATTGGGCGTCTGGTTTTTCGCAAGGGGAAAAATTGAATGAAGAAATTTTTGATATTATCGACAGAGAAGCGGATGGAAGTGATAGTCTTGAGGTAAGTTTTGCGACTCTAAATCTAAAACCAGTTAAATTCTTTTTTTATTAGGGATTTGTGTTGTGCCACTCGATTGCCGGAGGTACAGGCTCTGGAATGGGTTCCAACATTTTAGAAAAATTATCTGATCGTTTTCCAAAAAAGCTGGTTCAAACTTACAGCGTTTTTCCTAACCAGGAGGAAATTAGTGATGTGGTTGTGCAACCTTACAACTCCTTGCTGACACTCAAACGCTTGACAGATTCAGCCGATTCTGTGGTTGTTTTGGATAACACGGCCTTAAATCGTATTGCAGCTGATCGTTTACGTATCCAAAATCCTACTTTCACTCAAATTAATAGTTTGGTTAGTACAATCATGTCGGTGTCGACCGCAACTCTTCGTTACCCTTCTTATATGAACAATGATCTGATGGGGCTACTGGCGCCCCTCATTCCCACACCAAGACTTCACTTTTTAATGACAGGTTACACCCCTTTGTCGACCGATACTGATGAAGTGAGTGTGAGGAAGACCACAGTGTTGGATGTAATGCGTCGTCTTTTACAACCCAAAAACATGATGGTTTCCACAGCACAGGATCGCAACTCACAGCACTGCTACATATCAATTCTCAATATTATACAGGTAACTTTTCTCTTTTTCATTTGTAAAATATTTTATTTTTCTCATATTTAGGGTGAAGTGGATCCAACGCAAGTGCACAAATCGTTACAACGCATAAGAGAAAGAAAGTTGGCACAATTTATACCCTGGGGTCCTGCTAGCATACAAGTAGCCTTGTCCAAAAAATCCCCATACATTCAAACAGCCCATCGTGTATCTGGACTTATGCTGGCCAATCACACCAATATCAGTTCGGTAATTTTCCACAAAACTAACATCTTACGTCGCAAATTTTAAATTAAAATTATTGTAGCTATTCGAACGAGCCCTGCAACAATATGATAAATTGCGCAAGCGTGAAGCATTTTTGGAACAATTCCGGAAGGAAGAAATGTTCAAAGACAATTTAGACGAATTGGACGCGAGTCGTGAAGACTACGGCACGTATGGCTTATCGTAAACTTTTTTTTACAATTATTTTAATCTCGAATCAGTATTTTTTTAACGCCATACGAGTGTCATTTTTGTTTTTTGATTTGATTTGTCAGCGAATCTTTTTTGCCATTTAATTTAGTTTATAAGTTTAGAAAATTGAACTGATTTGTGATTTACCCCGTATGTATTGAAAACAAATAAAATATCGTAACCTCACTTGTCGATTATTGATTAAATTTTAACTGAATCCATTTCAAATCATGCAGGCTGCGTGGACCTCAAAATAAATGATTTTATCTCAAACAATTGCGATGCCGAGTACTTGGGGTTGCTCAAAGTCCTCGATCCTTTTTTATATTTAATATTTTATATTTAATATAACTAATTTATATTTTTTCGGTTGGAAGTTCCCCAAATTTTCTTTTATGATAGCAACACACCTGCCTGGCAAAAATACAACGCAGTCTTTTAAAGTCACCTTCGGAACTTCTCCATAAGCACTGTTAACAATTTCTAAGTTTTCGATTATATAGGAGGGTAGATCTGGTGTTAGGTCCTTCAGCTTCTTTGTCTCGAATGTTGCTAATACATATGTTAATAGCACTTAGATTCACTGAAAAATTTAATATAACTAATTTTATATGTACTACTCATAATTATCGTAATAGCGTTCTATATTATAATGATGTAAAAAATTAGTAATTACTTAGATTTAAAAATTAGAAATTAGATTTAGTTTCAGTTTTTTGTAATAACATTAACCAGTGCCGTAACTAGAACTTTTGGCGCCTATGGCCAACTACAAAAAATGCGCCTTAACGGAAGGGGGATACCCCCTTCAAGAGGGGTCAGGGGTTTCCCCGAATTTTTTTTTATTCTCTACAAAATGGTGAATTTTGAGACATACTCTCAGTTAAAATTTATCAAATTTCAGAAAATTTATTAAAAATTATTTTCATTAGCAACAGAACTTTCTTCATTCTTTTTGAACCAATTGCCCAATGCAAATATTTTGATTTTATTAAATATTTAAAGCTAGGCGCCTGTTTAAAAAACGAAGGTGCTTAATTTTTATATTATTTTGCTGTTATAATAAAAAAATTAACGGATGCATGATAGATTAAATAATAAAATATTTGTAATTTGAACTGAATTCTGAATTTGAGCACCCTATTGTCGAGCTCACACGACCGTATTCGCTAACGAATCATCATATTCTAACCAATCAAAGAATAAGAATGAAGAATTTGATTCTTGAATGATGATTCGTGTTCGAATACGGTCGAGTGAGCTTGAGAATAGGGCCCCTGGCGCCTATATTAAATACAATATTTTAATTTGAATTTTTAAATTTCGGCGCCTTTAATCAAACGGCGCCTATGGCCGGCGCCATATTAGCCATACCCTAGTTACGGCACTGACATTAACATTGAACTAAATAGAAGATATATCATTTATAGCAGGGGTTCCCAACCGGTGGTACGCGTACCACTGGTGGTACGCGGGAACGTTTCAGGTGGTACGCGTGAGTGATGTGAGCAACATGCTAATAATAGCTTCTGTATGCATGAGCATTTTTTATTTGTTTTTTAGACCTATCTATGGGTAATAGACCATTTTAATCTTTTTATTTCTCCTTTATTATAATCATGTTCTCTCTCCAGTCGGTTTTTGATTTTGATTGATTCTCAAAAATTTGGAGTAGGGCATAAGAAAAGTAGTTCTGGAACATGAGGTCCACCCAACCGTGAATAATTTGAAATGGATTCAGTCTAATCAAATTTTAATAATGTCCATGGGTCCATGCAAATTTCAGCTTATCGGGTGGCCTAAGTGATCATATATTTATTTGCAAACTTCCTTTTATATTATCACGCCATCTACCTTTAGGATTTCATATTATTAAAATATTCTATAAAAATCGATCTAGAACGAAGTGAATCAAATCCATAAAAAATTGTGTGTGAATTTTAATCCTTATTCAGTAAGACTTGAGCCTATCATAACAGAAAAATCTCAAAGTGGACTTGATTCACTTCTGTTCTGTTCCACATTCAGAAAGACTGACTGCGACTGCGGAGTCCTTTAAAGCTGTGAGCCCTTACAGAACATTGCCGTTTCATCTGCTCGAATGTCGTAAACCCGCCTTTGTGGAAAGTATATTCTAAGCCCCTCTCTCTACTTATGGTCCAGTAGCAAGAGATTTTTTTCATACAGATCCGGTAAATCTGATTTTCTATGGTTTGGGTTTTTGCCTGTAAGATTTTAGGGTAAAAATACTTCATATAAATCTTGTTGAAGATATAATTTCCTACAACTTTTGTTTGAAACATTTTTTTTGAAGTCAAATAGGAACCAAGTTATATAATAGATTACTGAAAATTGCAAAAACATTTTCTTTTTATATGGCTTTTACCGAATTATATCCTGATGTCTGTAAATTTTTCTCGTGTGGAAGCCTGAAAGATTGGGTTAGCATTATAAATAAATAGTGAAAAAAACAAGTAGGAACTAAATTTCTTCATCTTTATATTGTCTGTTCAAATAGTTTGAAGTTTGAAAACGGCATCTAAAAACGTTCAAAACATTGTGATAAATAAGTACATGGCTACTGCAACGGACATGTTTACATTTTCTTTGAATTAAAAAGCAACAACTAAAATGGTGCCTAGCAATAAGGAACTTTTGTAAGTTTATGAATTAAGTACACCATTCGTTTCTTTACCTCTGTAGGTGGATCATAGCTGGCGCTACCCGACACTAAATTTTGCGCTTATGGCGCCACCTATGACTAATATTTAAGTTTCTTACATTAGATTAAGTTAACAGATGAAATACAACTTTTATGAGAATCTTTTCCTTGACTTAATTTACATGGACAGTACAACAGAAGGGTGAGTTACAGTGACCTTACTAGACACCACACCGCTACAAAAAGGTTGTTCCTATCACAGGTTAAAATAATTAAAATTCTTCTAATAATTAGTAGTGCACCCCCTCGAGGGCGTAAAAACATACCCTGACGAAAAACTACATTTTAAAACTGTACAACTAAAATAATCATATTATGCACTTTATTTGGTCACAAATATAAACAAATATTGTGTTTAGGAGAAGACGTCGAAGTTTAAAAAATCTTGAGCGTTTAGGCCAACATGGGTTAATCTTACGTCGAATCTTCTCGTACACACATCACAAAATTTAAAACTCAAGTCTTATAAACCAGATCTAGAAATATCACTACACCTCCTCATGTTCTTATCTCCTTTTCCGTTTGTTTTTTAACCAAACAACGATATTTTTCAACAAACATTCAAATACAACCGGCACATATGTGGCTGAAGACAGAATCAGAATCAGACTCAGAAATTCAAATAATGCAGTGGACCAGACAAATAAATAAAAATATTTTTTAACTGTTTTTATATTGCTAATTCCGCATTAACTTAATAAACTAAAACGTCTACTACTCTTCAGATCATAATATAACATATATTTTAGAATCAAAAAAATTCGGAGGCTGAGGGGTAACAAAGCCGCCTTCAAATTTTTAAAAATTTGTAACCCTTGCAAAACATTTTGTTACACTTTGAAATTAGTGTCAAACGTTAGCTAAACACATACCACATAACATATATTTCAGAATCAAAAAAATTCGGAGGCTGAGGGACAACAAAGCCGCCTCAAAATTTTTAAAAATCTGTAACTCTTGCAAAACATTTTGTTACACTTTAAAAAATTAGTGTCAAACGTTAGCTAAACACATACCACATAACATATATTTTAGAATCAAAAAAAATTCGGAGGCTGAGGGGCAACAAAGCCGCCTCCAAATTTTTAAAAGTTTGTAACTCTTACCAAACATTTTGTTACATATTGAAATTAGTATCAAACTATAGCTAAAGCCATACCACATAACATATATTGCGTTTTTTGAATATATTTTCAGTAGGTTACTTTAGTACTGATATCATTTAAATTAAGTGAGTAGTGAAGTTGTGAAGTTAATTTATCATAAAATTACAGTTGATTTTTTATAAAACAATAAAAACTATATGTGCAGTGGTATTATTCATCAATAATAAATATTCAATTTTCAATAATATTAGATTATTTTGCTATACTTGCTGTTGGAGTTTCTATTTGAAGTTAACTAAAAAGAGTAAGTTGTTTTATTTATTTATGTTCGTTTTCACTAAAATGTGTTCAAAATTAGTATACAATCAATTAAATTTCATAACAATTAAAAAGTTTTTTGTAAAATTTTTATCATTGATTAAACTTGAACTTGATTTTACGTAAGCAGACAATTAGATTTAAAAATTAACATTAACCGTATATTTATTATAGGTAATTAAGAATCTTGAAAATGAAACGGTGTCCGAGTCCAGTCCACTCTGAATATGTTTGTAAAGAAGCAAAAAATTCAAGAAAATGAAAATCGAGACAGTAAACCACAAAGTAGTGAATCTCAAGAGAAATGTTCTGCAAATATTTTTTTGCAACTATATTTGAAACTATTTTTGAAATTGCTATTATACTACTTTTTATTTTTTATTTACAATTTTTTTTATGTTGTCACCCCCCCCTTAGGGTAATTGCCTGGATCCGCCACTGCACTACTATGTTGATAATGTTAATTGTACATTTTGAAACCGTTTTTTGTCATATAAAAATCAATTTTACAGCAAATCTTTTTGGACATTTTTTGTTGCACATTTAATTGCTTTCAATTTTGGTTATATACATTTTTCGATTTTGCTTCTATGCAACATAAATGCACATACCATTTAACATTTTCAATTATTTATACACATTTTTAAACCAATTTAATTATTATTAAACATAAAATCACGATTTTAATTTAAACAAAATTGATTTACATAAATATGTAATTATCAAAAAATTCTTTTTTACCTCCAATCAATTTAAAAAAAAAAATTGGAGGTATGGTAATCGAAAAAAAATTTCAACTTTTTTTTTTTGCATTTTCGAGATCACCGTGTTCAGAAACGTAAAGATCTGCAAAAAGTAAAATAAAAATTTCTGTGTCGGTCTGTCTGTCGGTCTGTCTGTCTGTCTGTCTGTCTGTCTGTCTGTCGTTGGATTTTGTCGATCGATTTGCTTCCGAACCATCCAACCAATTACGACCAAATTTGGTATGGTGGTAGGGTTCACGGTGGAAAGGTGAAAATAAGGTTTTCGTCGCGATCTATCAATCAGGAGTGCCACCACAAGAAAATAATACGGGATTTTTAAAAAATATTTTGTCTTGCGATATGTTATTTTAAAGGCCTTAAAAGGCTTTATCCAGAATAGGTAAAATTAATCTTCTATCTGTCGTCTGTCAAAAATCACAAGTTGTCAAAGTTGAAACTTTAAGAGTGAATAACTCAAGAAATGCTGAAGGGATCTTACCCAAATTTGGTACGTAGGTACATTGATCCTAATGGATATGAGAGCATATGTAATCCTTCGATAGAAATCAGTAATGCAACATGAAAAAAATAAAATTAACTTTTTTGGCAAAAACATGAAAAAAGTTTTTGTCGATCGATTTTCTCCGGCATTTCTACGTCGATTGCAATCAAACTTATTGGACGTATGCCTCGTGGGCTGGAATGGTGAAAATAAGGTTTTGCAAGAGAAATCTTCACCAGGGCCACCACAATAAAATAAATTAAAAAAAATGAACATGTCGTCGTATCTCCGGAAATGTTTAACCGATTCAGCTAAAATTTGGTGTGTCGATGGAGCTTTGAAAGTATAAGTATTGGTGAGAAAACAAACCGAGCCAATTGTAACAGGGCGGGGCAGGTCAGAAAAATTATAGAAAATATTAACTGAAATCTTAATTTATATATTTTTTGTGAGAATTGGTCAGATGGCTGGCAAAAATAAAACAATATATTCAAAATTTTAATAAACGTCATAATTTTGTGACATATGTGTCAAAATTAGGTTAATGTTGATTTGTATACCGAGTGCAGCATAAGAATTGAGTTTAGGGCTTGTAACAATTAATTTTAGAATACAAAAATAGGTGGTTCGGTGGGAAATATTTTATAATATCGTCGTACGGACTGACGGAACGTTACTTTATAAGTAAAAGGTTCTGCCACTAGGTAGCGACCAAGTTTAGGCTGTTTGTTAAATTTTTTCGCAAATGTTTTCAGAATCAGTAAATCGCAGTCAGTAATTTACAAAAATTTATTTTCGAAAAATCCGCTAGATGACCGAAAAAATTTGTTGTACCAATCTTGGAGAAATTTTATTTGTGACTTCTTACGGTATTATGTGACGTATATAAAAATTTTGGAAAAAATTCAGTGGCGTACAAAAATAAAAAATTTTTTTCATTTTAGATTTTGTTAAAAAAACTTTTATAGATAGATTTAGGGTAGGGGGTGATACATATAGATATCTTTGCCAGGGCTACCGATATCTTTGTTAAGGCTACCACAATAGATAACAAAAATGAACATTATGTCATCGTATCTCCGGACAAAATTTGGTGTGCTGGTGATTGGAGGTATTGCGGCAGAGAGTGACGATATTTTTATAAATGCATATAGCAATTTTTTACCTCCAATCAATTTAAAAAAAAAATTGGAGGTATGGTAATCGAAAAAAAATTTCAACTTTTTTTTTTTGCATTTTCGAGATCACCGTGTTCAGAAACGTAAAGATCTGCAAAAAGTAAAATAAAAATTTCTGTGTCGGTCTGTCTGTCGGTCTGTCGGTCTGTCGGTCGTCAAATTTTGTCGATCGATTTGCTTCCGAGCCATCCAACCAATTACGACCAAATTTGGTATGGTGGTAGGGTTCACGGTGGAAAGGTGAAAATAAGGTTTTCGTGGCGATCTATCAATCAGGAGTGCCACCACAAGAAAATAATACGGGATTTTTAAAAAATATTTTGTCTTGCGATATGTTATTTTAAAGGCCTTAAAAGGCTTTATCCAGAATAGGTAAAATTAATCTTCTATTTGTCGTCTGTCAAAAATCACAAGTTGTCAAAGTTGAAACTTTAAGAGTGAATAACTCAAGAAGTGCTGAAGGGATCTTAACCAAATTTGGTACGTAGGTACATTGATCCTAATGGATATGAGAGCATATGTAATCCTTCGATAGAAATCACTAATGCAACATGAAAAAAATAAAATTAACTTTTTTGGCAAAAACATGAAAAAAGTTTTTGTCGATCGATTTTCTCCGGCATTTCTGCGTCGATTGCAATCAAACTTATTGGACGTATGCCTCGTGGGCTGGAATGGTGAAAATAAGGTTTTGCCAGAGAAATCTTCACCAGGGCCACCACAATAAAATAAATTAAAAAAAATTAAAATGTCGTCGTATCTCCGGAAATGTTTAACCGATTCAGCTAAAATTTGGTGTGTCGATGAAGCTTTGAAAGTATAAGTATTGGTGAGAAAACAAACCGAGCCAATTGTAACAGGGCGGGGCAGGTCAGAAAAATTATAGAAAATATTAACTGAAATCTTAATTTATATATTTTTTGTGAGAATTTGTCAGATGGCTGGCAAAAATAAAACAATATATTCAAAATTTTAATAAACGTCATAATTTTGTGACATATGTGTCAAAATTAGGTTAATGTTGATTTGTATACCGAGTGCAGCATAAGAATTGAGTTTAGGGCTTGTAACAATTAATTTTAGAATACGAAAATAGGTGTCGGTGGGAAATATTTTATAATATCGTCGTACGGACTGACGGAACGTTACTTTATAAGTAAAAGGTTCTGCCACTAGGTAGCGACCAAGTTTAGGCTGTTTGTTAAATTTTTTCGCAAATGTTTTCAGAATCAGTAAATCGACAGTCAGTAATTTACAAAAATTTATTTTCGAAAAATCCGCTATTTAAATTAAATTTAAAATTTTAAAATTTTAAAATATTTTTGATATTTGGAACTTGGCAGTTATTTCTTTATCACTGACGCGAATGAATAGATTAACAAAAATCTGTAAAAAAATTGGTCTCCCCTCATGAGTATTTTATAAAAACGCTTCTGAGTTTTACATTAAAGGTAATATCACGCTATGCATTAATTATGCACTGTAGGAGGAGTTTTTATTTTTTGGTAAATCGCACAAGTAAACCCTTACTTTTTTTGATTTATCAAATGCGGTCGTCTTGATGAAGAAACTTTATGTAATCAAGAACAATAATACAATTTAAAAAGTAAGTTAGCACAACGCTAAAGCGGCATTCAGATAGAGATTCTTGTCTTGCTTTGCTTAGGTAGAAACTGGCAAGACCCAATCAGATTGAAGTATTTTCTTTAATTTTCTTTAATACTTCAATCTGATTGGCTCTTGCCTGTTTCTACTTAAGCAAGGCAAGACAAGAATCTCTATCTGAATGCCGCTTAAAATGTTTGAAAAATAATGCAGTTCAAGACAAAGGTGATTCTGATGGCTGCTTTGTGAAACTCTAGAAACGATTTTATGAATTATATATACAGAGTGGCCTAAAATATATTTATTATTCGTTATTTAAGTAAAATGTCAGAATCCTGTGATTCTTATCTAAGAGGCCCTTAATTCTGTGTTGCAATGGAAATAAGTGGTGCTTAAAGATTTAAGGAACGCTTAACATTTTTAGGCGTGGGTGGTGAAAACAAATACTAAAGTTAAAATTTAAGTGTTTCTTATATAGGTAGTGTCATTTATCAGTTTTTCTATTGGTTGTAATAATATGGAAAAGTGATGCAAATGGGCATTTTTAAAAGTGAAAACTCACCAATAAACAAAAAATTACAAAAATATCCTGAATAATCTGAAAATTCTGAAAATAAATGAAAATAAATGCACCTCATGGAAAATTCGACTCTGGGAGGATTGGTTTGACTGTTGGGAGAATACGTATGTTTTGTGCCAACTTAAAAATACTAAAACAGTAACTTAAGTAGTAAATTTAACTATTGAAATTATCGATTACATGAATTATTGATTGATGAATGATTATTGATGATTGATTATTGATTAATGACTGATGATTAATATGGCGCAGTCATCGATGAAATTTCAATATGATACAGAAAATGATTTGACTGACAAAATTGCTATTTTAGGTATCTCAACAGATAAAGATGAAAATAGTAAGTTTGACTTATTCTAAATAAAAACAGCGACGTTCAACTTTTATTTTATTTCAGTTTCTACCAATAAAGAAAGCGACTTTCCGATAATAATAAAAGAGGAAAGTGATTCTAACAATATTAACAAAAAATTTTGGAAAAAATTCAGTGGCGTACAAAAATAAAAAAATTTTTTCATTTTAGATTTTGTTAAAAAAACTTTTATAGATATTCACTACTTCTCGGAATTGGACCAATGGTTAAAATAGAAATGGTTAAAAATCTTTTATAGATAGATTTAGGGTAGGGGTGATACATATAGATATCTTAGCCAGGGCTACCGATATCTTTGTTAAGGCTACCACAATAGAAAACAAAAATGAACATTATGTCATCGTATCTCCGGACAAAATTTGGTGTGCTGGTGATTGGAGGTATTGCGGCAGAGAGTGACGATATTTTTTATAAAATGTCTTTGTTTAGATTTTAAAATCTGACCTCCCCCAAAATCAGACGCTAAACTAATATAGCACAAATTTTGTGGATGCCGCCGCGGCTATCGCTTCTACCTGTGGTCACAGATAAACCTGCCTTTAAATATTCAACTGTCACTGCAAAATACATAACCAAACTTTGAAAGTTACATTATGTAAAGTGATAAATTTAAGAATAATATTAAATAATGGCCGGACTTAGACAATATTCGTTTGATCAATTGCCCAGAAATTATATGCATCACCAAAACAGTGTTGAAGATGAAAATGTCAGAAGCATTCAATCACTGGAGGACGAACCATCCCTTGCTTACAGCAATCGAGACATTCAAGAAAACGGTAATCTTTAAATTAAGTTTGTCAAACTTTCCAATTACATTATTTTTTTATAGAAGCTAAATTGGGCAACGTAATTGGTACCAGTGTTGGAATTGTTAGTATTTTAGCGGAAAATTTACTTAGCCACCCTTTTGTTGTGTTACGAAGACAATGCCAGGTTAGGTCAGTTAAAATGACAGGAAAATGTGTTGTAAGATCCTTTCTTTAGGTAAACAGAACAGCACGGGTGTACCACACTGTACCTATAACATTGATACCGGTAATTTATCACTTGCATCAACGTCAGAACCTCGCAACATTATGGAAAGGCTTAGGTTCCACGTTAATTGTTCGAGGGCTATCTTTGGGAGTAGAAGATTTTATTTCAAAAGTTACACCATGGCCCAAGTATACTTTTGCCTATTTAATTTTTGCTGTAATTTTTACTAAATTTGATTTTATAGGGAAATATCGTGGTACGGATCATTTAAATCATTCTTTCAACACATTTTGTTAAAAGGGTGAGTGTAAAATTAAAAACTACAGCCAAATAAGCATGAAATTTTATTAAAAAATTCACGATTGATACATGTTATCGAGAATCTAAGATCCTGAAAGTTTTGATTTTAATGTGTTTGGGGCTATATTAATAACTATAAAATTGAGAAATTTTTCTAAAAGAGCTCCCATATGCCTTAAACACATTAAAAGTTCAGCCAATCCTGAGAAATAAATTTTTACGATTTATTTATTTTTGAAAAAACCGAAAGCCACAAGGATCTTAGATTCTCGATAACATGTACCATTCGTGAAACTTTTAATAAAATATTGTTGGGGGCAGTTGCACCATGGCCTCAATGTGCAAAATCAATTTATCATTTTTACTTTTAGAGTAACGCTAACAATAGTGCTGCCTTTTTATGCTGCTTCTTTGGTAGAAACTGTTCAGAGTGACATTGCTAGTGAAAAACCAGGTTTGTTTGATGTGTTTCGTGAAGGATTCGTACGTCTTTTAAACTGGGGTGGTAATTCGAAAGGTAGGATGTTACCAATTTGGTCTCTTGTGTTACCTGCAGTTGCATTGGGTGTTACACGTTACTTTGTATCAATTGTTGTAAAATCCGCAAGTTCACGGTTGATTCAAGTACGTCAACAAAGCAAAATGGGTGCAATATCAAAAGAAACCAGCAGTGATACATTAAAAGAGATCGAATTAAACGCATCTCTTATTTCTACCATCGTAGCAGATGTTATGTTATATCCTTTTGAAACCATCCTACATCGTTTGTACTTACAGGTGAGAGTTGATTGTGTATCGGGATGTTAAAAAAATAAATTTTTGTTATAGGGAACCAGAACCATCATCGATAATTTAGATACCGGAAAGTCTGTTTTGCCCATTCTGACAAATTACTATAATCCACTAGACTGTTACGAAACTTGCATAAAAGAAGAAGGTGTACTTGGACTTTACAAAGGATTTGGGGCTCTTATTTTGCAGTATACAGTTCATATTTTAGTTATTCGTATAACTCGATTTGCCATAACTGAAATAACAAATGTTTTATATAAAGGATATTCTGTACCTAACAAAAAGTTACAGCCTTCAACACCAAATGGACCTTTTCCGACACAATCATATTTATTTAATTAGTTTGTTGAATGTTAACTTGGTGAGATTCTTAGTTATAAACACCAATCGGACGAGTATTCAAGTTCTTTTCGTGAAAAATATTTTTGTCCTGTAAACGATTGATAATTCTATTTTTTTTTTTTTTAATAAATATTTACTTGTACACTCGAAAAGTAATTTTAATTTTACAGTTAGGGGCTGTTCACAACTTAACGTAACAGCCTTAGGTGGGGGAGGGGGATTGACAATTTGTTACGGTGGGGGGCGGGGGTGTTTTTCAAAATGTTATGTAACCAAAGAATTTCTTTTTTATCAAAAAATTAGATATCTTTTTTAGATACAGTAGAATCCGCTTAATGTGATCACGGATAATGTTATCAGTCGGTTTTTGTGATCATTTTGACTGGGACCGGGCCGCTTTAATTAGTTTACATACAAAAACCACCGGATAATGTGATCAAAAAGCCGCTTACTATTATCACTTTCAAGGAATTTCCAATACAGTTATCTCTTTTTCTAAGTATATTTTTCTGATTTGTCATTTGAAATTTTATATCTTTACAAAATAAGGCACTCGTTTTAATTTCTATACATAAACGAATAATGTTTGCCGTTTCATAGCGTGTTTCTATTTTTATTTTGTTAAATGTGCACTTTGCTTCATGCATTTTAATTTAAGTTTAGTTTATTCTTGCTTTTCTTATGATGTCAACGAAAAAGCGAAACGATTTCTCGGTAAAACAGAAGGTGGAAATTATCGAAAATCACTGTAAATTAAGATTTTCTAATTTTTCGTTTCTAAACTTTATTTTTTCTAAAATTTGCTTATTGTTATCAGTCGGTTAATGTTATCGAAATGTATTGGCCCAAAGTGATCACATTAAGCGGATTCTACTGTATTAAATTTTCATTAATTTGATAAATTAACCCAAAGAGATCCATTCAGTCAAGAATCATAATAATTAAAATTTGTGTAATAGATACACATACGAATCATTCCACGTCAGATCGGACAGTTTTTGACACTAGGGTTTCTGATTTTGAAATAAATTTTTTTACAGGTTCTTTGCAACAAATGAATATAGGCGTCCATTTTTATTTTATTTTTATCGCCCCTAGTTTAGAAGTTACAAGGGGTTGAAAATCATAAAAAACGGCCAATAATCAAAAACATTCTCTCCTTCAACTGCCCATATCTCCGGTTCTATCTATCCTACAGACTTCTACAAAACGGCATTTTTTAGCTCTTGAATGGCAGTTTCTGGACATATTTATTGTATTTCATGGCCATCAACAATTCCATTTGTTATAAACAATTACATTATTCAAACGTAATTTTCGAGGATTTCACCCGCTCGGAAAAATTTGAAAAAATACCAGCGTATTCCTTGATCAATTTCCTGTAAGAAACATTAACTTCTAGAATGGGACATGCATGGGCACTATGTCAAAACGATAGATTTATATGTGACGGCGCTCGCGACCGCGCTAATCGACACGGGACGTGACGCGGAACTAGAGTAAGGAGTATTTATAGAAAGTGTGGGGCGCATATAATATTTATACATATACAATAATGTTTCAATTTTTGATTTACCCCTTTTATTAAGGTTTGTTCATTATCAATGCTCAAGGAATCTGCAGCTTTTTTGTACTTATACTCTTAAAATTCTTAAACATATCGATGTCTGTTACCCCTTTAGTTTTTTTTAATTTTTGTTTTATTTGAACCCAATATTTCTCAATTGGGCGAAGTTCCGGGCTGTTGGTGTATTAGCATCTCTCGGTACAATGTGTATTGCATTATCTTCACAAAATGCAAGACACCTTTTACTACGGACCCAAAACAAAGGTGGGGTGTTATGTGACGACCTCAGAAAGGGTAGTGACCGTTTTCCAATGCATTCAGATAAGTAACTCTAGCTCTGCGTCACGGACCGTGTAGATTGTGTGGACATAAAATCTTCTAGATATTTATTTTGAGTTATAAGCTATGCTGGTTATAACTCGATTGTTAAAATTTGCCCCAATTTGAATAAAAGTAAAGTTTTGCACCACTGAAGCAATCGGTGAAGTAAGTATTTGAAAGAGAAGAAAATTTTCAAAATTTTATTAGAATAAATTTTGAACCATGTATTTACAATACGTACTAGTAAAATTTGTACAGTTTTAAATCTATTAATTAAAAATAAAAGTTGATAAAACAATTTTATTAAAAAGTTTCCATCCAGTAATTGTTAATTAAAATAATAGGTAGGTATTTGGATAAGTTATTTTTTAATTAATATACAAAGATAAATGCAAAAACCGTACACAATATTTTCTGCACTTATTCTGAATCGGTATTTATACAATCACTATTTTGAGAATATGAACAATCGCAAGAAAATATCCTCTTTATTGTAGTTGAAAACAGTTACTGAAGGCACTGTACAAACTGCTAACGACTTCTTATATTCAAAGATCACAAAATTGGCAGTGACTGACAACGTATGTCTATTACTTCTTCTACCAAAATTTATTTAAATTATACTAACACTATTTACGTACACTCAAACTTTAGAAATAAATAACACAGGTAAATATAAATACTAAATTAAAATGTTTGCCTAATTCTATGACAAGTACACAGCTTAACCGATTACAATTGCTAATCGGTGGCAGTGATTTTATACACGATAGATAATGTTTTACAGTAATTATAAAAACAGAAAATGATTATATCTATGAGATCAAGGTGCACTATTATTATTTTTTTATACTATTACATAGTGAACCGCAGTAACGCCCACATTTATAGAAAAAATAACCAACACTAAATTATTTCCCTACATTATTACTAGACATATCACATTTAAAAAGTGTTTTGTTAACTTTTGTTTGATTTGTGTAAAAAAATAAAGTGGTTTTATCAAATTTCCACCAATTGGGTAGAAAACGAAAACTACGTGAAAATTTCATTGCGAGCTCGTCTATAAATATGGGCTAAAAATAAAACTAACATAAATACATTTCTATTTCTCACTAATCATTAATGATTGCTTGGTAAATATTCTTATTACATCCTCAGTCGTATATTTAAAATAGACTTTGTCATCATCGAATAAAAAGTGTAAGTCACTTGATGGAATCTTTACATTTAAACTGTAAATAAAATTATGGTAAGAAAGTTATATTTTGTTTCATTTGTTTAAAAATCTTTCAAATGTCATTTATCAACACATTCATTCGTCATCACGTTTACTTATAAATTATGTATTTACAATTTAACCTAACAAAATCAATACAACATGTTAAAAGTCCACAATATAGTGGTTGTACATTTGTTACAATTGGCAGTGGTAGCTGAGCAATGCTAATAATTCCTACGACATTCCTCTATATGAATCTGGTGCCGAACTCACGACAGGATGCAATACGAAATTGTCATACACTTCCATAAGTTCGTCCATTCTATACTCTTCTAAACATACAAAGCCTTCCAAATTCGGCGATTGCTTTCTCGCACAGTCTAAACAATGAACGACGTGACGCTTCTCTTGTTCACGAATAAATAAAATGTTAAATACTTCGATCTGAAAAATCCCCAAGTTAAAACAACAAAAAAAATATTTTCAAAAACTTACTTCGCACTGTCCACAATAATGTGACGCTTCGTTTTTTCCGCGTCCATGAAACTTCACTTCGACGCCCTTGTGTTTCACAAATTCTAAGATCATGGAACACTGCCTTAAAGTACGCATAAGACATCTCCTAAAAATTAACACTTCTTATTTTAAAACTTCACTACAATCCAGGACAACTTACTTAATCGAAGCAAATAATTTTGGATCCGAAACTTTGATATTTCTAGCTAAATTCCAGGATAGATGTAACATAGGAACGATCGACTTAAAACTTTGCAGTTTATTCCATTCGTATCTTTCTATAGCTAATTGATATTGCCTGGCAGTTAAAGGACCAACATTCCAGGCAATATTATTACACCATCCTATGGCTTGCACCCAATGAACACAGCCAGCATTAACCCATACTAAATCGCCGGGTCTTTGCAAAAACCTGTACACCGGTATATTTGCTTTATATAGATCCTCTAACACAGGCCACCAAGAACCATGCAAATAATTGATTTGGTTTTTTTCACACAAAGCACACACAGAACCCCAATAAGCGTCCGGTACGGCAAACCATTCACAATCTCCAGGACCGATATTGATATTTATCGAACAGAAGTTATTATTTTCTTGATGACCAGGCGTTCTGCTCCCGGGTACCTAAAACAATCCGTAATCGTAGCACTTTCTAGGAAACACATGGTTATTAAATTTTGAGAAAAGGGTATCTTCTAAACAAAAACAATAAGCTTCCTGTCTACATAGTTTAAAAGCTAGCAATAGATGAGACTACCATTTTATAACCTTTATGACTGGAAAATTATAATAATTTATTTAATTATTATTAGATCTGCTATTAGTCCAGTTAATTAGGGTAAAGCATTGATTTACTTGAAATTTTCACAGTAGGTAGGAAATAGCTCAAGAAGCAAAATCTAACCTATGCGGAGGTATGCTTTTAACTTGAAGGGTGGTTCCCACCTCTTCTCGGGGGGTGGAAAATTTGTTGGTCAAAATAACTCCGGGAGTTGATCAAGGATCCAATTTTAAGCAAAAAATGTTCTATAAAGTTTTTTCAAAAACTCAATACTGTGCGAGTTATTCAAGATTGAAAACTTTCCATTTTCATTGAAAAATGACACTTGAACGGTTTTTTAGGAATAACTCAAAAACTATGCGTTTAATGAAAAAAAGTGTTAGAAACATAATTATAGCTTATAAAAAAACAAAGAGATTCGTTTTTTTAGAAATATCCTAGGTACAATACAAAGCGAGATATGCTTGTGAATTTTGAGTCGTTTATTTAAAAATTATTTTGATATTTGGAGAATAAAAGTTTTAATTTTACTGTGAGTAGGAAGTTTTATTGATTTGTTCAGTTTGAGCGAAATTGGTTGTGATTTATAAAGGAAGAATTTTAGAAATAAGAGGCATGTGGTATGTTGCACATTTGGCGAGTTCGAGATACGTAAAATAAATTATAGATTTTTAAAAATTTAACAATCATCGAAATTAAAAATTAATTTTGAAAATTAAGAGGTACGGGTCATCGCATTTAATGGTTAATGCATTAAATGACGAAAGGAGATTTTGTTTTTTGTGAATGTTTAAATCGATGCACACAACTTAAAATAACAGAAAAACGACTAATTTTATGGGTATAATGCTAAGATCATTTTTGTAGTACTTGAAATAACCTTTAAAATGAGTACTGCTAAAAGTCCATTGCGTTTAAACTAAGAGAGATACAATTAAAAAAAGACTGTCCTCTCAAATTTTTAAAGAAAAAATGAGCAGCATAATTAACCCCACCTTGACTAGAATTGAAATACATCGTTTTTCTTCTACAGTATCTTTTATTTTAGTGTTGTATATGCTGAAAAAGTTTGACTGGTTTAAAATGCATACTTTTTGAAAAAAATACAATCCAAGTATAGAACGCATTTTTCGATTTTCTGAAAAATCTGCCTTTTTCTCTGTGTAACTCAAAAATGATAAGAGATACGTAAAAAATTATTCTGTACAAAAATGTAGTGTTTTTTTTAACAAAAATTTTGGTTTCTTCTATTTCTGAATAAAAACAATTCAAATATCAAAATTAAAAAAAAATGGAAAACATGGAAATTTGTGTTTAAAAAAAAATTTTAATTTACCTTCATATAAAGTTGCACCGTATTCATTCCCAAAATGACGTGACCCACATGAGAAAGCATGTTACCTGCAGAAATAACTCGGGCAAAAGCCGGCAATTTCATCAACTCTTGAAGTTGCAACTTCCATTTTCGTTCATCCGATAAATCAACATTTGTTCCAAATCTATAACTCACAATTAAAAACGCAAAAAAAAAATCTTGAATTCTTACTTTAACATTTTCGGTGGATTATAATTTTTTAACGCTCCTTGTTGTGGAAGAGAAGACGCATTTTTATTTTTCTTTTTAGCAAAATTATTAGAATCTTTTGAATCAGAATCCGATAGATTGTAATTTACCCCTGAACTTTTATCCCGTTCTTCCTGCAACGTTGAAGGTAAAATAAATAAAATAATAAACAAATTTTTATTACCTTTAAACTTTCTTTAAAACTAGAAGCTTGATATTGTGCATATCGTGCAATTGTTGTGTGAGAACGATGCGAAATGCAAGCCCAAACTTTGCGACCTAACTGAGGGTCCCAATTTTCATCGGACGGTTGTTGAATCTGAGTTCTTACTTCTACTGTATGATCTGGATTCGCTTCAACCAACGTTTTTGTCGAAAATAAACCTAAATCTAATTTTAACGCTGATGCTAAACCCCTGATAACAGCTATTGGATGTTTTAAGCAAAATTCTTGAAGTTGTGGACTAAAGGCGTGCTTTTTGTTATCTAAATAAACTGAGGGCGTAGGTGGGAGTAGCTGTTGATGATTTAGCTTATGCAATGGTGCTTCTGGTGGAGCTGGTGGAGGACTACGATCAGCTATTAAAGAATTGCTTATTTCGCCGTTGACACCTTCACCTCTATAAATGGTTCAATGTTACAAAAAAATAAATATTTCGTTTTATTGTTATTACCTGCATAGCTCTAGAACGGATTTTGCATTCATTTCAATCGAATATTCTGAATCGGGACGTTTATCGTTAGATTCTATGCAATCCATTTCCCAAGGCGGTTCCGATTTTATTGTTAAAATTCTATCTCTAGATTCAGATTTTACTTTTATTTTAAATTTATCTGTACTATCAACATCTGAACTAATATTAGATGGCGAAAAAGGCCCACAAGAAAGTGTGCTAATACCTAAAAACACGATAGATTGGAAACTCATGGCAAAACCAAATTATGAATTTACAGATGACAGTGGTATCTGGTTATAACACCGGACACCACTACAGTTAATTATTATAATAATACAAAATAGAGAAAAAAAACACTAACCTGGATTTTGAGATTCTTCTTTTACTTGATCAATCTCTTCTGAACCAAAATGTTTCAATAAATTTTCAGCAAGGGTTGTAGCTAAATCTTTTTGCGATAATAAACTCTGAAGGTCTTCTTCACTAACATCTAAATCATTTGAATGTGTGACCGATGAGGGTAATTGCATATCTTTCGTACAATTAGGAATGGGAGCCGTTAAAGGAGGTTGAACAAGTTTATCCGTTTTAAATGGATTTGTTGGTACGGACGAAAATTTTGGTGAAGTTCGCGTTGGTTGAGTTGAATACTGTGCTGTACTATAGGGTTGCGAAGATTGGGCAGAGCATAATGATCCTGTTGTGTTTTGCTTTTGAGCAGCGGTGGCTTGTTGCATCAACTTATATTGGTTTTGTAACTGCTGCATCACATTCTACAAAACATTTTAGTATTACCAAAAAAAAAGATAGCAACTCGAGTATGATAGTCAAGCATGCAAAAATTTTCTTTACCTGTTGAGCCACTGTTAGATTCGACGCATTTTGTTGAAAATAATTTAGTAATTGCAATTGCTGTGGGGTTAAATAAATGGAAGACTGATTCGGGAGAATTCCTTTTTGATCACCATTTTCAGTTTTGAACCTTTTGTTGGGTTGATCGGGGGAAGGATAAGGAGGCGGCGGTCCTTGTTGAGTGACTTGATTGTAATTAGTTTTTTGGTAGGATTGTGAGCCAGGCCTGGGCTGCTGCACTCCCGTTTGCTGCTGTTGCCTCGAGGACATTTCTGCCGATATGGGAAGATTCCAAGCCTCCTCAATAGACAGTAACTGCTTTCTTCTATAAACATTGTTGATAAACATTTTCAAAATTCATAAGTAATTTCTTACTGGCTAGTTGCACTCGGCATTGGTGCATTTGCTAGATGTGTTTGTAGGAAAGTAATTCTCTGAGTGAGACGCGGATTCATTCCCAACGATGGGAGTACTTGACGTGCTCCTTTACAGTGAGAAGATTCTAAAACAAAATCCGAAGTATTTTGGTTAACAAAGCCGCAATTGGAATTCAAGTAGCAGCAATAAGCATCTCGAGCTTGACCACAACTTTCATATAATATTCCCAAATTTGCCCAGGCTGCTGAATGACACTTATCTAACTGTACTGCACAAATGTAAGCTTGCAAAGCATCCATAGGCTGACTTTGCTGCTGGTAAAGTACTCTACAATTTAAAATATTAATTAAATATACAATCAAAAAAATTACAGTGTTTACCCTATCGAACACCAAGTGTCCGCATTTCCTTCAGATTTCTCTACAGAATTTCTATATGCAATAAACGCATCATGCACTTTCCCTATTCCGGCATAACATCTACCAAGTAAATAAAGAGTATGCCCTGAGTGTGGTTCAGCTTCGATAGCTTTTTGAAGGCAATGTATTGCTAAAGGTATACGATGATTTTTATCTCCCAATATATCGTGGCAGTGATATAACCAACCTAAAATATGATAAATTTGAACAAACCATCTATCACACCAAGTTATATTCTTACCCAATTGTCTCAATATATCGGACCTTAATGTACTATTTATATTTTTATCACGCAAGAGTAATTCATATTTTTCTTTTGCACTTTTGACTTTTCCTTGAACTTCCAATAAATGGGCAATGTGGAATTTAACTGAAAAAAATACTAATTTTAAAAATGTGATTTATCGTAAATTAGTCTGACGACCATTGAGTGTTTTGTCTACTAAAGAACACAAGAAGTATAGTAAAATCGTGAAGTATTAAATGCACACCGAGGCTTTTAATTTTTATGTCATCATATTTGGCATTACTTTATTACCGCATTCGGTCTTTATTGACTGCGATAGTTGAATAACGTAGATTTCGAACAGAAAATCTTAGAGAAAGTTTTGAGCCCCATGGCTGCATACACCAGATTGGGAATGTGCTGTTGGTTTCAACAATGGGTTTTCATATTGCTAATTTGTTTTACATTTGCATTAACCAAGATTAGCACTAAAAAGTGATTATTTTGATTTGATCAAATTTGAACTTTTGACTGTAAAGAAGTTGGTTAAAAAAGAATTCAAAGAAGTCCACATAAAAACTTAGAAGAAGACATCGGCAGATTACGGTGAAGGCGAGGGGGCGCAACCCTCCAAGTGGTGGAGAGAACAAACTCTCGTTTGTTTGTTAACCTGTTCTCAAGGCTCATACTAGTTTTTTTATTTTTCTGCTTATTTTTCATTCCACTCAATTCCATTTCTTGAATTGATTGATTCGATTGAAATAAAAAAACAGAAAAATAAAGTAGCATATTAAGTAGCAGGATATCATTTTCAGATTTTCAAGAGTACCTACTTCCGATATAATTTCATAAAATTTTTGTATAAAATAATTTGTTTATAAAATTACTTACTTGTACTTTGAGAGACGGTACAGGGATTGCAATTAGTAAGAGTAAGTTGTAAATGTTTTAATGCCGAATCATACTCTTGTGTAGCTTTAAACATCAACCCCAAACGCAAGTGCACTTCATTGGATCTTTGAAAACTAGGAGAAACATATAATAACTCTTGAAATGCCTTGATTGACCTGCAAAAAGAGAAAATTTATTAGTTCAGTACTAACAATCAAATAATAATAATAAATACTTTCAATCTACTATTTTTCATAACATTAAATTGTTTTACGATTGCAAATTGGTACGAAATCAATTTTGCAAAAAACTTTGCTCGATTTTAAAATTTTATGTTATAAAGAAAAGTGTCGTTTCCAAAACTACATTTTTCAAAGTGGTTGACATAATATCCCAAGTTCTATTGGACCAATTAACTATAAATTTGATGTGTACCTCCAGTATAATATGTTGCTTTATAGCACATATCACATTTAAAAATAAAAAACTTGGGAAAAATACGAAAAATTATAAATTTTTTTAGGCAGCAGCCAGAGTAACGAATAATTTAACAAGTTCCAAGGTACGAGCTACAAAAACAACATATAGTGAAGATACACATCCAATTTGCAGTTAATCAGTCAAATAAAACTTGAGATATTATGGCAACCACTTTAGTTAAAAAAAAAAGTTTTTCAACTTTAAGGGCCAGTTGTATAAAGCTCAGGTAAGAGTTAACCCAGAATCAACTAACTGTTGATCCAATCTGAGAGTTCAAAGTCAAAGTTAACCCTGATCCGAGGTTTATATTCTGTTATACATCTGGCCCTTAGGAGTCAGTATGAAGAAAATGAAAAAAAAAAGTAATTTTTCAAATTTTTCGACGAGAATACCGCCTTGAATATACAACTACATGAGCCTATCAAAAAACAATAAACCAAACCCAAAATTCTTATAAAAAAATATGTATTTAGCCCCAGCCTCATTTACCCCTGTACAAGGCTTTCTAAGGATACCCCATCCCATCTCATAGATCTGGGCTTTTGTAATTTTATTTACAGCCAATGGTCAAGTCAAAAAGAAAATTTCTCCTCCTATATATGTGGAATATGGATACAAGATATGATCGAATATATGGAAAAATGTCCCAAAATCTAGAAAAATTTTCCCAGAATTTCTGGAAAAAAAATGTGGTGTCCATATTTTTATGTAACATTCGGGGTTAATATACTAGGTTGGTTTTTCATCGAGAATTGGCAAAATAAAAACAAACAATTATACCTACAATCGCTTTGATATGAATTAAAAATAAACTCTACAATCAATTTCTCCACATCCACTGTCATTTAAACATTGAATAGGATTTTGAAAATCCAATAAAGTTAATTTCTTCGGGGACGCTTTTATCCTAACCAGAATCAAAACACTGAGACAAATGTCGGGAGTTTTGCCCAAGCTAACAGCCCGTGCATAACTCACCTATTGTAGTCTTATCAAGTACTAAAATGATACTCACAACATAACAATTTCAATCAAGATAATTATACGATAACAATTTAAAAAACAATTTTTTTTAATTAATTAGATTTACTACGTCATTAGATATTAAGTATTTTACGGATCATAAAAATATTTTGATAGTAGAAATAATTAGTTAATTAGCAATCAAGCTTTAAAACCATCAGTACAGGTTTTCGCTAACTATTGTAAAATTGGAATCAATAAATATTTGCGTGTCACTCATCAGGTATTTTCCATAGAAAGTCATCTTATATTTCAAAACAGTTATGTGAGCTATTTGGGGATGTAATCAAATTGAAATGCATACATTATTTATCAAAAATACCTATGTAACCAAAACATAAATGAATAATGATAAGATGATATATTAAACCTGCATGCAATTTGCTTCCATATTTCAACCTGATTTTCGGCCAACTCTCAATTACATATTTAATCTGCTGTTACCATGGCTTTTACGATCACATTTGCAAATAACTGTCAGATCTGACAGATTGGAAACGGTTGAGTAATAGCTATGGTAGCTACCGAACGAGACCGCGTTCCGTTCGACACTTGGAATACCAAAATTTGACGCTAAAGCCGTCCATTTGGAAGTTCAGTGAGCATGTAATTCATACGGCACACCAATTCTGCAGAAATCTTATCTGTATTTTTGGGCAATGAAATTTAACGTGACCAGACGTTTTGAAAAGTAAAAATAATTTGAATTTTCACTTGAAAGAAAGTATTAGAAACACACGATATCACCGTGTAGCAAACTATAATCACCCAATTGCAGTTTTGATCTAATAAAATTGAATAATTTTATGATATGTAAAAATTTTTAAATTTTCATATGAAATTAAAAAAGCAACCCTTTCCTCCAACAGCTCCAATGATGGTTCTGTCAAAAAATCAATGTCGTGCATACTGTATAAGCCGCGCGTACTTGACAAATGGAATAGATAATTGGTAAGCTGTCAGCGTTCCAAACATGTATACTGTATTATTTAAAATTAAATAATACAAAAGTAAATTAACAATTTTCAAATTTATTTAGTTGATTTTATTAGAGAATTTGAAACGATAGCACTAAGTTGACTAATCCGCTTTATAGTGGAGTTGATTAGTTGGTGTATGAGTGGCCCTCAAGAACGCCATATTTTATCGATGACACGTTCGTAATTCAGGTTAAAAAGTAGATATACCTACTGGGGCAACTGCAACTTACAAATGAGTAACTACTACTCATCAACAGCGCCGCCAGCGATTCTTAAAGTGCGATTACAAAATCATTTTTACTGTACGTTGGTGTCTGAAGTATCTTTCCAAGGTGCCAAAGAAAATAAAGTGAAAGTCTGAAGTTACCCCTTCGAGTCTCAGCGTTTGCAAGAAAACTTCGTGACCTTGGGGGTACGAAATATCTATTTTGCTTTCTCTGGGTTGTTTATTTTCAGACAGTTTTTAATTAATTTTAAAACATAAAAATTTAGATTTTTATTATGTATGCACTGTGTACAATGCAAGGGTTATACAGTTACTCACAAAATAAAGCGTACACCTTGTAATAATTTAATAATTGCATCTTATTTACAAGAAACAATTTTTTTTTCAATTTTCTTTTGTTATGATTCGTTTCTAAGGACTTCTGGGCATCATAATCGCTTATTACAAATCAAAATTTTAGTTAGTATTACTGATAAAAAAAATTGTTTAACTAGACATGATGATATGCGACGTTACAAAATAAAGCGTACATCTAAGAAATAATATAGATTGAATTACATAGCGCAGATATAATTATAAAAATCATTGCACATTTTATTTACATTAGTTATTTGGTACGTGATTTATGAAAAATATAAATTATTTCGGAAAATTACTTAAGTTTTTGAGAAAATAAATTCAAAAATGGTTCATGCAAGCTATTTCTATCAGAATGATCATTATGAAATCAGTTTTTAATGGGAAATCATTACCCCAAATTGAAAAATTTGCTGACAGAATACATTTCACTATACATAAATTTTTTTAATATTAATAAATATAATAGAACCCTTCACAATAAACCTGGTTGTTGGCTTAAAATATTACTAAAGGATTTCAAAATCCATAATACGACAAATTAAACGAAATTCAAAGACAAATAAACAATATTAGCATCAATTTAGTGTCACCGATAATTAACAATCCAATATCCATTGAAACAATTTGTCTGGTTTTAAAATTACAAGGCTATAATGGTCATATTGCGAGAAAGAAATCATTTATTCAAAAGTAAATAGACTAAAACGGCTAAATTTTGCAAATGCTTACCAAAATGTTAGCAAATTTTTGTCAAATAGTGTTCCGTTGAGTGATAAAAGTACATTTAATTAAGTTGGTAATGACGGAAATCAAATCGTGTAGAAAACTCCATACAAAAAAATTAAATAAAAAAAAATTATGTAGAACCGTGAAGTATGGGGATGGATCTGTTAGGATGTGGAGGTGTATGTCGCCAAATGACATTGCTAGTATATCGAAACAACAATACTAAATAGATTAGTACAAATATATTTTGATTTTGAGAGTTAATTTAGGACCTTCTACCGAGAAAATGAACTTATACCCTGATTTTTATTTTTAATGAGACAACAATCCTAGGCATACGGTTTTCTTGGTACAAAAATAATTACTGCACCATGCACCAAATCAACGGACAATATCTCCACAATTACCTGACCTGATGAACTCCATCGAAAATGTGTGGAATGAACTGAAGAAGACGATAAAACACTACTATACAAGCAACATAACAGCACTAATAATAAAACTGCTTAAACAATAGAATAAAATTTCACTAGAAATGACATAAAATTAGTATAACCAATGTCCAGACGTTTACAAACAATTATAAGTGCAAAAAGTTACCCAAAGAACTATTAATTTCATAATTATGGAATTTAATAGGACGGTGTACGCTTTATTTTGTAACATCTAATTTCTTTGTTTCTGATTAAATCAGTCTTTTGCTAGTAATACAAAACAAAATTTTGATTTTTAGTTAGCTATTGTGGTTCACAGGGGTCCTTAGAAACAAATTATAAAAAAAATTTTTTTGTTTAACCTGTATTCTTGTAATTATGATGAAATTATTATATTATTACTAGGTGTACGCTTTATTTTGTGAGTAACTGTATGTAATTTACGAGCACCTACATATATGCAAAATAATTATTGAAATATCGAGTGGAAGGTTTAAGGTGGCGTATCCGCTTAACAAACATTACTAAGGTGATTTTATTGCAATTACCGAAGTAATTTTCCGTTGCTTTACCAATAATCAACTTAAATAAACCAAATTTTCAGATAGATAAAATTATATGCACCCCTTTTAATTCAAACAGTGCAGTTATCCCCCTTTCGTTTTTATCTTTTCGTCACTTCAATGTATTTATGTCCTGAAGTAATTTTCTTTTCGATATATGCAGCGAGGGAGAACCCACTGTTTACCGTGGCCTCCTAAGCAGGAAAAGCTCAATACACAAATTTGAAAAGGTTTTTCTAGGCAGATTACAACCTCGATGGTTTGCCATCGTCATTTCGTTCAGTATGAAATGAGTTACTTACTCCTTTTTTGGGCATTAAAACAAATGGTTTGTAAAAATTCAATTCGTTCTAAAGCGGTTGGTAAGCCAGCGCTAATTTATAAGCGCTTTTAAAACTCGACCTGAACGTCCGGTAGTTGACCTTTATAAGACCCAATCTTGTAGAAGTGACCTATATCTTCTCCAAGCACCATCGTTTTGTTCGCAAAATTTTGTAAAACTTGAATAAATAAAGAGTAACGGAAATTATTATTATTATAATATTATACTCATTGATACGACCATGAGACCGTTCAAAAAGTGGAGGTACAGTGCAACAGCACATCTAATAACTAAAATAATAAAATTTTGTAATTCCGCCGATAAATATTGTGATATCGATTAGTGAAAACTGGAATGAGTTCAAATTATGTAATATTTTGGAAATGTGATTTCAAAAAATTCTGAACGATAGTAACTTAAGTAGGAAATTATTGAAATATTTATATACAGGAATAGACAAATATAATAAACACCTGCCTTAGCAGGTGCTCAAGAGTTGGCCAGTGCTGATGGCCCCAAGTCTTACGTTTATCTTAAAAATTTACAAATTATTTAATTCGATGTTATTTGTCCACATTGTGGTTAAAAAAATTCGAAGCTTTTAAAATTGTAACGTTGCAAATCGTCCGTATCGGCAAAAATTTGCTTAAATTGCTATTATAGCTATTACAACACCACTTTGTATAATAATGCTGTTATACCATAAAATACGCACATCGCCATCGGTTGGAAAATTGCCTAAAAATTTAACGGAACTCTCAATATACATATTATATTTATAAACATTATCTATTTTTACACTTTTAATATTACTCTATAAAATTTGCTTATTATATTTTTACTTGACTGTATTATTAGTTCACTTACTTTTGTGCTCATTTTAAAAATACGTTGGTATTCCTAAATTTGTCTTTCCTAATAATATTACTCTATTAATATGTACGTACGTATGTACATACATTTAACAGGTTCACTAGTCTTTTCCACCCCGACTTCCTCACCTTTATGCTAGGGTGTTTAAGAACCTCATCTACCGTAATTTAGATTTCTTTTTTAATGTGTCTAGCATTTTCCAAAAATAATCATCAAAACCTTAATTGAATACTAAATTTAAATTATCTAAAAAAAAAATAATTTCCAAATATTTTTCGTTGAAATTGAAAATTTTTTTTCAAAATCTGCAACACCTTAATTCACATTTCCAAGGTTTTCCTAGGGTAGAGTACTAAATTAATCTAGAGACCTATTCAGAACGAACGATAGACAGACACTATCTATCACTCGCTTATCTAGGCACTATGCGATCAATTGAACCGTCAATACGGGTAAACCAAAAGTAATAAATACATATTTTTGGTATATATCGTCGGCTTGGAGCAAAAACAAGATAACTCCATTTTTGGACAAAATGAGTTATCTACACGATTGGATACGAATCATACTGAACTACGTTGTGGCAAAATCAGATAATTGTACTAACACTAATAAAATTTTTATTAAGATATTTAGTTTTGAATTTGTATACTTTTACATTGTCAACTCAACATTCAAGTCGCATTATCTCAAAACTATCATTTTGGAGTTATCTTGTTTTTGCTCCAAGCCGACGATATACAATTCACAACCAACTTGCTCATTTACTCGATTAAAATTATTGCACTACAAGTAACCGAATGCTTATATTAATCGATGTTATGTCTACATATCTTTAACATTAATTTTCTGTGCAATGCAATTTGCAATCTTAAAAGCATGACAAACATTGGAATATCACGTATTTTTACACCCACTGAGAGTAATAAAATTTTCTTAATTGCTAACCTCTCTTTGAATTTTGTCAATATAGCTACTTGCTATTTAAACTGAATCTACATTAAATCAGAAAACAATACTAATATTATTGGATAATTAATTAATTTCTTAATAACGCAAGTAGTGAAATAAATTACTCCACGATAAGCGAGTTCGGAGATACTACTCGACACAGTCCGATTATTTTGGAGATTCCATATAGCAAACAAGAGATATAAAATTGCTTACTTAAAAATTTTTGCCGCATCCTGCAACATCCATGACGGCTCCTACATCGCCCACATATAGTTTTTCACGATTAAGGTGTTATATCCTACTTTCATGATTAGATAATAAGTCCATCGTACATGTATTCCGAGATAAGAATAATATTGGATAGTTAAACAAAAATGCACTTGGGTTTCTCACGTTTGTATTTTAGTGCTAGCTTTTAAGTTTCTATTTATGTTACACCAACAATTTAACTGCAAATTGTAGAAATTGCAACACTAAAGAAAGCATAAAGCAATAAAAACAACTCCATTCATTCAGAAAGTGTCTAATTTTTAGATTTACCCCATGTGCGGGGTAAGGCCGCCACTATTACTTAGTTTGTTTTATAGAATTGCAACCTTAAAAAATGATGGTGGTTCGCTTTTGTTGGATGTCATAAAAAAAAAGAAAGGGTGAAAATGAAAAAACGGATTTAAAATTCGGAACGTAGTTAAAATTTGTCGTGGCACAGCACCCTAATCGGGGTGCTCTCTCCCTTCTTAATTCCCAGTACCACAATCGAATATTATAAAACTCGTACCTAATATGCTCACGTAGGCCACTTTATTGAGTTACAAAAATATTTTAATTTTAAACAAAATAATAACGGCTACGAAAAATCGAAATTTTTGAAAAAAGGTCACCGAACTCGTAGCAATATTAGCACAACTGCGAAAAGAAGAACGTTGACAAGTTGAAAAGGGTGCATATTTAAACTTTTAAGCTTAATTTCTTATTTAAGTTTTTTATGCTGTATCCGAACAATTATTTGTATTGCTGTTCAGATGTCACCTTAAAAAAATCGACCTCTGGGGGCAAGCACCATCATAGCTAGCAACGCGATCTACTTTACTGTAAATATAATCAGCAGCTATCAATCCTAATTAAAAGCAAAAGCAATTTAGGAAATTGCATAATATATTCAACATGCATTAATTGATATGTACTTCGACTCTTCCCATGAAAGTAGGTTTGACCTTGATATCCGAAAAAATCGCCTGTGGTACTGGCAAGTAAAAATCTCAAATATAAATTAAAGCAAACACCGCTGATATATTGCGTTGTCGACGCTTTGTAATATTTTAATCTAAATTTTAAATTTGTTCTAGCTTTACACACATACCTACGTCCTGTAATGATTATTATCATGGCGTGACAAGTATTTTGATCATATTATAGATTACAAAACCCTTGGTATGCGTTTCACAAAATTATACTATTAGCCATGTTTCATCGAGTACTTAAATGGGCGACAATTAAATCTACAGGAATTGTAGCACAAAATCAACCTGTAATCATTTTATCAATTTTTAATCGATATTCAGGTAAATGCATATCACGTGAAATATAACGGTAAAAAATACGAAATTAATCGATCAAAATAAGTAGAAATAATTATTATGGTCGACAGTGGCTACAGTACCGTAGCATCAAATTTTTTCCCCTTCCGCAGAAAACCGATGACCACCAATGCTTAATATAGCATAAAAATAAACAACAGAATTTTTAATTAAAAAGTAAAAGCAACTTTTAATTGACCTGAATGTTGCATCAAAAATTTATCATAGTATCACTGAAAATATCACGTCAACCAATATAAAGTAATAATTGGTAATTTAATCAATTTTTACGTTCCAGGAAGTCGTTTTGGGATTTTGTCCATTCCTTCGTCACGCTCGCGCATGAATAGATTAACAAAATTCTCGTATGTGGTAAAAAAGACCGACAGGCAGCCGTACATTTCCTATGGACGAAAAACTTTTACTCTGTATGTCTTGCAATGACACTAACAGGAAGTTCAAGTTGTAGACGTATTTCCTTTGGGCATTCTCGTTTGTAACATTTCTTTCTTCTTGTAATGGCTGTATTACACTATGCAGTTTGAACAACTCCTGCGTAAAGCAAAGTACATAGCGCTTAAAAACGAATTGTAAAATGTAATGTAATACAGCCATTAATGTTAATGCCATTTCATAACCTGAAGAGCAATTTCTTTGCGCAAGTAGAAGTCCTTTGTCCATAAATCAAGTAAATTTATTATAAAAATGGTTTTCTGATGAATCTCGTTAATCCATTCATGTCTGTAACATAACTAAAGCTAGGCGAGTGAGGTCCCTGTCAGAGACGCATTGGAGCAGAAATAAAAGATGATAAATGAAACAGGAAAAATAATTTGAATTTACTAATTATGAACTTACGAAAATATGAGTTAGTAATATTTTTCTGAAAACCATTGTTTTTATTAGAATTGTAATTGTTGTAGTAAAACCCACGAAATTTCGAATATGACTCAATATGGTTTTTCTCTAACAACTAGGAAATCTTAAAAACTATAGTATTTGAAATATTCGTCATTCTATAACACTTTTTACCTGTTAATACATTTTTGATACTTTTACAGTTTTTGAGTTATTAGAAAAAAAAAACTGGGTCAAATTTAAGTCAGGCTCTCGCGGTTACATAACCAATAATGTTTTTATCCTGGTAGCTAGTAGCCAGGAGCGGATGGGCCACAAGACGAACCGGAAATTTCCCGGTAGGCCGGTTGTTCAGAGGCCCGCAGGACCGGTGGCTGAAAGGAGAGGGTTTGTACTGTGGGTCATTAATTTCTAAACATAAAAAAATGTTTTTTGGATAGTAACTGTAATCTTATTCAAAAATCTGTAATAAACCTATCCTCTATTTAATTTTAAAGGAAAAATGCGTAACACTCGGTAAATATATATTTTAGTCATATTCAGAAATTAAAAAAGGGCCGACAATTATATTTCCCGGGCCGCTAAGATGTTGCCCATCCGCCCCTGTTAGTAGCCAAGTTTGATGAACAATAGAATTAGGAATTAGAATAGGTTGATGAACAACAGAAAAAAGGTCTTGGTGGGATGAAAATTTTCTCTTACAATGAAAACCTTCGATCGGGACAGACTTACAAAAGTTAAAGGGCACAAAAATAAAACCAATGGGTACCTAATAGCAGCCTTTTTCGAGAAATTGAGGGATGAAGCTTTTACGACTGCTCGTTCGGTTTCCTCTTACCTCGTGGTTTTTCTGTATTTCAAACTTTATTAATTTAAATTTAAAAATACAGAAAGAGAAAAAAGCTTTTATGAACACCTGGGAAGAATGTTTTTCGAAGACGAACTTTTACGGGAGTCCGAAGTGCTATCCGCAGGAATACCATTACTATGTTTTACAAACTATGTTGTAGTAAAAAAAGCTGCTACCCCAGAGTTCTTGTAGAATCTATCCCAACTATTTTGAAACAAAACAGGTGTTTGCTTAATTTAGGACGAAGAGCCGTACTTCCAAAAACGTAATATTAAGCCATTATTAAATTTTAAATATAAATAATTATTATTTTACTCTTTCAGTTCATGGTGTAAAGTGGTCAATTATATTAGCAGGATTATTAATGGAACACGCTCCTTCTAGAAGATAAGAATATTTCTTTCGAACACAGTTACTAGGAATATATTCCAAACCTGGCGGTTTCAAAAGCCGATAGTGATCAACTGTATAATTAGGAAACTTTCGCTTATTTAGAATAAATATATCTATCATTTGTATTACACCGGGGGGTCTGGGATACTCTCCAGTACCTTACTGATTATAATGCATTACTTTTGATAGTGTGAAGATTAAAATTATTGCAATATCACACGACGACCGGGGAAAGTAAAAAAAAAGGTAATAAAATTGTTTTCTGTGGCCCCAGACGAAATTTTTTTGGTAACAAAGCAAGTTGGTTAATACAGGGCTGGCTTAGTAAGGACGTGAAGGAAAAGAAGGTTCTTATATTAGAGCCAGCCTTGGGTTAACATAAACTATCATTAAAGCAGGAAGTTATAGTATATATTTTAAAAAAAGCACACAATAGACTACTGGCAAAATATGAAGTACCCTAACCTAGGGTAGCAACTAGAACCCCCCCAACACATATATACGTAACCAAGGTTAGTTTCTGTAATGAAAAGTGAAATTTGTAATATTCTATTTTGATATTTATATGGCAATCGCTATTTTAATTAAAAAAACAACACTGGGAGCTATGTTATCAAAAAAATAATTATGGATCTGTATAAGGTGCTTTGGAAGTCAGCTGCGTCAGCGAAATATCAACAATTTGACTCTCATTGATTGCGAATACAATGGAACGACTACACAGGTGGCTCGTATAAAATTATATCACAGCTGCGTTATTTCACAAAATGCCTAGTATTTTGCGGTCGTTCTTTGATGATAATGCTTGCAGCATGTTAAAATTATTAGCTTGTCAATTCTATAGTAAATACTGGACAACAAAGTAAAAGTGAAAGTTGGACAAGTGTACCCTATATTTACGTTTTTTGATGTCAAGTTGAATTGCCAGGATTACCTTAATAGCGTCATAACAGCAATTAAGTCATCAACCCTGCAAGTACTACAAATGAAAACATTACATTTTTGGTACTACCTGAGGAATTGCAGGTAAGTATCTTCTGTATAGAAGAAATATAGCTTGGTAGTTTCGCATAACAAAGAGAATACAGGTGGAGATGAAATCTTGTAGCCGGGTTTGTAAGAAAATCGGAATCAACATTGAGACAAAAATGTGACAAGTATTCGCAGAATCTTGATTACACAGTTTGGAACTCTGTGAAACGTGAAAAGAAGTCCAAATAAAGGACTTTTATTTTTTGTGCCGTGGTGCATCGAGGTATCGACCATCAAATTCAGGTAGCCATTCTTATTTTTATGGTGCCTGCCGAACTGAAGAGGGCTTTGACAAGTTTTGGGAGATAAAAATATTTGTAACGGTAAATGTTGTTCCATTTCTTGAAACTCTTGGCATGGACTTAGGATAAATAACCGATAAAGTCTTCGGTTGGTATTGGATTCTTTAAATGGGTAACGTTATCTCGACTAAATTTAGCTGATAACTGGTCAGAAAGTTCATAGCTATGAAATAAGAATAGGAAATAAGTCATCTCTTTCGGATAACAAAATATTTTTAAAATGATTACATAAATAAATAAAAATAAAGTTCAATACGCTTATCTAAATAAAGGCAAGGATTTCGTAGAGCTACGACATCGTCAGAGGAATAAAACGCGGAAGCAAGACACGCACGATGGGTAAAACAAAAGAAACTTTAATAATAATAATAATAAAGGTACAAGTTGAAAGAAAACACGTGATTTATGTGACATACATTAAGAGGTATTGGTGAATTATCTGCCGATCATCGAGATGATTGTAGCTAAGAGTAATTTGTTACGATAGTTTAATCGGAATAAAAATGTGATTAATATTAATCACCGCAAAAATGTAGTATACAAAAAACTTCAGGATAAACAATATGTGCTATTAAAGTGTGATTCATGAAGTAGAAATACGAGAATAGTATAGTAATATATAGTAGGTATGGCAAGGAAGGTAAGGTATAGGAATTACGTGGAAAGCAGCGAACGCTGGTACTGTTATGCCTATGAAAAATCTAAATTGGAGAGTATTTAAATTTCTGTATACAATTAGATTATTAAAATTAGATCATGGTATCTGTTAATTTTAGATATTGAAAGTGTGACGTTTTACAGTTGATTACTTCCGCCACAATATCAGATCAACAGGGGCATTTAACAAAGTGACGTCACAATCTTTACAATATCTAAGGGGTGTTCTGAGATTCACCGCTTGCAACATGGCGGATGCACGGTACTCTATGAAAAAAACAACCTATCTACCTAAGAGCGCATAGAAAAACGGTACAAGTTGTAATAATTAACATAACCATGACAGATAAAAAAACATGGATGTGCTAAAAGCACTCAAAAGGATCCTATCCCTTACCGCTATTGTTGAACGTGTAGTACATATCGTCGAAAACATCCCCAAATCACAAATAAATATAAGCAACACCGCTATGAACACAATATTAATAACTTGAATTGAACTATAACGTAGTTTACCGCATACACACTAAAAGTTTTAATATGTATATCATAATAAATTGATTATAAATAAATGTAAACAAACAAAATCGTTCGTCACTCCACACCACCTCGCGATATTCTACAGCAAGACTGATGGGAAATTATACTCTACCCTACTGCGAGTGCATGTTAAAACGACAGGGTACGTAGGTTGGATGAAAAGAAAGGTAAAATGAATAAACCGTATCTAAGGTGTAAATAACGGCTAAAATCGCTCGCCGATTCAAGCTAGGAATTCAACGTACGCACGGCGCACGCGCAGATACGTTCAACGGACCCCGCGTATTGGCCGTTCTTTGTTTAGGTGCAGTTGCACAAATATGTGTTATGTAATATTGCAAGTATCGTACTCGACATGAACTCAACTGGCACGTGCCACCGACGAAATAACTACTTCGCTATAGTATTTATGCACTTTCGATGTACATATACCTACTACACGTTACGACGCTCCATAAATAATTCGATAATACTTTACATCGATCATGGGCGTAGGGCCGGACGAAAATACTCACAAAATTAAATTATTCAATTCTTTCAATCCAACATTTTAATTTAAAATTTATACATAATAAAATATTCTACACAAATGCAATTGCATTTGCGTGTAGACTACAAATAAAAATACGATATCTCAATTATAGCTAGATACGTCATCGGTTGATTGCCTTATAGCGGGTTTCAAGGTGATCATTTTAGAACTTTCAACGGAACAAAAACAATACCTACACTAGACCGATGATGCTGGATCTAGATCAAAGATACGCAACGTGCAACGCAACTTGACAAGATTTTGCCACGTCACGCAGAGTTGCACCAAGTGCCAATTTTGGGGCCGCACGTGAAAAATTCCATTCCACAGACAAATTAATAATAATTGGGGCATAATTTAAACAAAATTTCATTTCGATCTTGAATTTTACATTTTACCTGACAAATTCGTTCTATTATTAACTTCTACCTGATATAGCGGAGTCAGGTAAAAATAAGATGAAGATCGACAAACATCTTGCGCACCATTGAGAAAGGTTTCCTACGTACACGGATCAACCGGAAACCAAACAGAAGGCATTCTGCAGGTAGTTGAGCGTTGAGCTAGCTAGAGACCCTTTTAGATTTGACTTTCGAGCAGCAATTTATTTTTAAAAATTTATTTCGGATGGTAATAAAAATTATTCTATTTCAACGACGCTTTACAACTTTATACGGTATTAACTAAAAAAAAAAAATGTCAAAGAAATCTTCCGAAGAAGAAATTGATGAATTAAATGTACTGTTGTTGGAAGGGGGTCAAGACGTTATTCGAGACGACGCCGGCAACCTGGGCTAGCACAACATAAGAAGTTGGAGGTCGTGAACCGTCCGAGTACCCGTTGGTCTGGTCTTGGTGTTCATAACACGAGTTCAATACACTAGCGATTCCGTCAAATGTATCTGCGGTGGTATTCACCTTCACAGGTCATAAGCGCCGAGTCAAGTTTAAATTTTGATTTTTTTAAAATTCTTAATGCGCGCAATAACCTTAAACAAATCCGTTATTGTACTTAACAAACCATATTAATACTAAATAACAAATTTTTCAACTACCTAACTTCGTTTTTGTTTCTGCAACAAATGAATTCATAATTTCGAAAATAATTTTTTATTTTGTATTATTTCTATTGTTACTATATTCCACCAAAACTGGAGATACTAGTTTACTTTAAACGCATAACATACCATGGGTGGGCGTAGGTAGTAATCACACCATATAGGATTCAATAAAATTTTACTAATGCAAAAAATTTTAAAACGTCACAATAAAATTTTTTAGGGAGCCGGAATATCCAAATAAAATTGTGCGTTCCTTCGCAACTTTGTAATCCCGAGAAATCCGTGACGTATCAAGAACGTGATACAGAGTACACGTGCGAGTATTCCAATCAATCATAACCTCAAACTGGGGTATTTTTTTTTAAATAAAATCATCAAAAACTTAGTCAACACCTAACATCCGCAATGGCGAATTATTTTCTGAATTGAAAGATTTGATCATGTTTCCAGAAAAAATTTAAAAAAACTTAATGTAATTTTCATTTAAAATATAAAAAAATGTTTTTTATCAATTATTTTTTAAGTTTCCGTGCACAGATTTTAATCAAAATCTATTCAGCTCTAAGTCTCAGCATACGAGTACTAAATAAGAAATTTGATTAGAAAATTCCTATTACTTTTTGAGATAGACCGCACACAAAATTTGACCACATACACAGACATTTTTTGGAAATGACGATTTTCAGTTTTTGGAACCCTAAAGTGTCTATTGCATCAAAATTCTCAATTTTTTCCGCACGATTATAATAAATGCACTATAAGTAAGAAATAAATTTTCAAAATAGCTCCGCGAAGATATCAAATTGTCAAAAAGCACACCACTGATAAATTTTGAAAAAAATTAATATTTGTTTGGTTTTTTTTTAAATAGAGGTTCCATTAAAATTAAATACTTTTTAGTATTATTATTAGTACAGTAGAATCCGCTTAATGTGATCAGGTGATCACTTTGGGCCAATGCATTTTGATAACATTACCCGACTGATAACAATAAGCAAATTTTAGAAAAAAACTTATTTTAGATACGAAAAATTAGAGAATCTTAATTTACAGTGATTTTCGATAATTTCCACCTTCTGTTTTACCACGAGATCTTTCGCTTTTTCGTCAACATCGTAAGAATAGCAAGAATAAACTAAACTTATAAATTAAAATGCATAAAACAAAGTCCTCTTTTAGCAAAATAAAAATAGAAACACCCCATAAAATGGGAAACTTCATTAGTTTTTGTATAGAACTTAAAATGAGTGACGTGTTTTGCAAAAATATATAAAATTTCAATGACAAATCAGAAGAAGATACTTGGAAAAAGAGATTATTGTGTTGGTAATTCTTTGAAAGTGATAATAATAAGCGGCTTTTTGATCACATTATCAGGTGGTTTTTGTATATAAACTAATTAAAGCGGCCGGTTCCTAGTCAAAATGATCACAATAACCGATCCGTGATCATATTAAGCGGATTCTACTGTATATCTATTTGGTAATCATTGTCATTAATTCCCCACGCAACAGAAGAGAGTTTCATGCATATTATGTCTGTCTGTCTGTGGATTCATAACTTATCAACTCTAAACCTTCTGATTATCTTCAAAAAGTAAAAGAACCTATCAAAACGATTTTACAGAACCGAAACCATTACAAAACACGCAGGCTACGAGTAGTCCATGTTATTGTTTACCCAAAATGATGAAACTCGTATTTTTTTAAACCCCAAAAAAGTCCTGCCGTCATATAACGGCATTTTAAAATTTCGAAATAAATAATGTTATTCTCAAAAATTCGCTGATATTTTGGTAATTTTGCAGTTTTTAAATTTTTCTCTAACGCAGAATTAATATATTATATTATAATTATTCGGAAAATAATTCCTAAAGCACCAAGAATACTGCAATTTTTCTGATTTTTTTTTTAAATAAAAATTTGTAATGTTTTGAGGGGATACTTACCCTATATGTCTTCCAAATTTCAATATCGATTTATTATTGATTTCGAAAATATTAATTTTTAAAATTTTATAATTAGTTAAAATGAAGAGACCCATATTTTTTTTATCTTAAAAAAAGTCCTGAAGCCCAATAGCGGCATTTTAAAATTTAGAAGTAAATGGCATTTATCATTGTGAGAGTACAGCTACAGTGGCTTCAGAAATTAGTAAATTCTACCTGTCGAAGATTTTTCGTCAAATAAAAATCGATTTTACAGCAAAAATTTTCAGATAATTTTTATTGCAAATTTCATTTCCTTAATTTTTGTATCTATACATTTTACTATTTTGTCGTACCGTTTCTGAGTAACAGCGACTTTAAAAAGACCCTGTAAAAAATTTTACAAAACTCCCATAAGAGCAATGTTACTTTTATTAAATTTTTTAGTCTATTAAAAGTCGCTGTTACTCAAAAACGGTGAGATAAAATAGAAAAATGTATAAAAAGAAAAACGAAGGAAATGAAATTTGCAACAAAAAATGTCGGAAAAATTTTGCTGTAAAATCGATTTTATATGACAAAAAGAAGTCTTCAAAAGGTAGAATTTCCATTGCTAATACAAGGAGTGTATTTATAATTTCTGAAGCCACTGTACATAATTTTAAAAATTAATATTTCCGAAAATAATAATTAATCAAAATTGCAATTTGGAGGGCATATAGAGTAAAGTATGCCCCCAAAACATCAAATTTTAAGAAAAAAAAAGAATATTTTTGAGAAATACGACTTGCAGAAAAACTGCAATAATTTTGGATTTTGACATTTCTAAAAATCAAGTATGATATTGCACATAAGAGAAAAAATCTGATGTGGACTTCCTTGTTAAACTGTTAATACTTTTCTTAATAACTCAAGTTATTTTGTAGTTAGAATCTCGTAAATCCATTCGTGTGCGTCAGGTATCACTTTACCTCGAGTAAAGTGTCCTTTTTGCCCGGACAATTGCAACTAAAAATAGGAGGTATACAACTAGATGCTATAAGAGTCTCAAATACAAAATTGCAACTTTCTACGACTTGCCGTGTTTGAGTTATGCGACATACAGACGTCCGTACGTACAGACGTCACGACAAAACTAGTCAAAATGGATTCAGGGAAGGTCAAAACGGATATTTCCGTCAAAATCTGAAAATCGAAAAAATTCGGGATTACAGTACTATCTTTTATACAAGGAAGTAAAAATCAATCTAAGAGTTACAAAATTACCGAATTGTTAATGAATTTTCTTCTGCTATACACACCGAATTTTTGCCACTATTGCTATTTTACCATTAAAATGTGATTGAATCACAGGACCCGAAAGAATTAAATTTTCTACAAAAAAGTTCGCGAGAGCACATGAGTTTAGATGCAAGAGGCATTTAAAGCCGCAAAATACAACAGGATAAAAAACAATTTAGTCCATCTGATGTTTCCGTTCTGAAACAGTTGTCGTCGGCTTATAAAAAAGCACAGTTCCTTTAGATCTTACAAATCCTGTTCCCCGGGCCTATCCACGACATCACGATTAGAAAAATAACTCGAGGAACAAAATGTCCAGACCACTACTGTCCGATTTTGGCTCTATGTAGAAAAGGTCCTTTCGATGTCCTGATTTTCGCCTCGACCTTCTGTCAATTGGCCAGACTTATGTAAATATAAAACCGATTTTAAAATCCACAATCTGTTGATGCACACTGGAAGGCCGAAATAAGAAATTCTGTCAAGTCCGAGATTCGAACCCAGAATCTTCGCTCTGTAATTCAACCAGGGATCACCAAAAACACTGTGGTCAGGGTTTAGCCCCGCAGTATTCGTTCTATAAAATTTCAGACTTTGTTTTCATTATCTCTTTATTGTCACTAAAGCGTACATATCTTGGTCCCAAGTGTGCTCATCCTTAATAGGTTAAGGCCACCCTTGTGACAAGAACGCCGCGTCCAGATCGCAACGATATGTAGGTATTACATTGTCTACGATTTTAATTGTTAGTTTTGTCTAATCTTAAAGCATTTAAAATCAATTCTTTCTGGTTCACAGAAAGATCAAAAAAATATAAAAGGAGAGAACACGAAAATATAATAACCCTTTAACTGCTGCCATCGCGTCGAGCGGTTACTTTATTCAATAGCTATTTGAGTTTATTTCGTTCAAAATTAGACAGTCTTAGCGAGATTTTCTAATGGCGACCAAAACTGCAATCATCATAACCGCACGCTGTTGGTTATAAGGATTAGGTCAAAAAATGGGATTACCCAAAAACAATAGTTTAGCTATAAAAATTCATTTGGCTTACGAAAAGCTAACAATTAAAAAAGTCCGATGACGCCGCTGACCAAATATATTAAATTATTTTTTCAGTGTATTATAAATACACAGTAATAAAAATACCCGTATTTTTCACGTTTAGTACAAACTTCATAGTATTTTAGTCGCAAGATTGACAGTTTATAAAATTCAATCGATTTTTTAAATTTCCCGTTGGAATTTCCTGCAGTGCAGGTTTTCAGAAAGGAAGTGAAACAGATGAGGTTGTTCCTAATATAGTTATATATTTTTGTAAACGCCTAGTAAAATCATTTATGGTTTTGACGTTACTTTAGAAATATTGACTTGGAGTTTTTCAATTTGATATCTTGAATACAGTGGCAGAGAAAAGCTAACGCAATCGTCAGATATCGAGTTTTGTGATTACACCTTATTAACAAAAAAGCCAACAGCTGGCGCTCCCTTTATTCCGTTATAGTATCATTTTTATTACCCCTATCCTTTGATTTTTTCTATACAATATCAGTCAGCTGTCGTAAAATAATATAAAATTCAAGATTATAATATATTACACCTACATTATATTATGTGAGGTCGTGAAATGTAAAATAAACTCATAAAATTGAAAAAATAACTTTCGTAAATATGCTCTAACCCGTATATTATTTATTTATAATATTCTTTTATTTAAATTTTAAAATTAACATTTTAATAGCATTCACCTATTCCTTTGACTATTTTCTTCAAGTTATAACGTCATCGATAATTTTTTAAATAGCAATCTTTTTTTTCAGTGTAATTTGACATTTTTTAGTTCTTCATTTGACAGTTGTAACGAAAATAGTGTACATTGTTTAAAAAATTGTCAGTAAATCAAAATGAATGCAATTGCTAAATTTTAAATGTATAGGTGGTCACAATTAATGATAAAATTGTATAAAGCCTAGTGTCCACTTGAGACAGAAAGTCTCGAGACTCCCATATAAACCATGCTAATACCTAAGTTTCTGAGACTAATACTGAGACTAGTATTAGCATGGGTTTATATACGAGTCTCGAGACTTTCTGTCTCAAGAAGTAATTAGTGGATATGTATATGCTGTAAAAGCGGCTGCCCTATCAGCACTAATGTCTGATTGGAGTCTAAAGAATTTTCGTTCCGAGCAACATCTGAAAATAACCGAGATGTCAAGTGGGTTCTGGCGTTCTAAACCTTTTCACACAAGGTACTTGAAATTGCATAAAACCTCCCCTCTTTACCTAGGAAAATACTATAAAAAAATAAAAATAAATGAAGAGAAGAAAAGCAAGGCGGAAGTGGGAAGGCTAGGAGAACTGAAGTCCTGACGTTGAGAATTTAATTTAAAGATATAAATTCTTAACTTGTGAAATATAATAAAATTAAAACTTCAATATAACAAGTTAATTCAACATTAATAAAAATTAATTTTATTTTTAAGCTTTCAGCAAAGGTTATCACTATCGAAAATTAACTTGTTATATTGAAGTTTTAATTTTATGTTGTGAGTAGGTAGTATGTGTTCAACGTTCCTAAAGGAATCATGGAGAACGAGTTTAAGACTCTAGTGTTTGACTGGAATTGTGCTTCTTTAGTTTAGAAAGACCAATTCAGCAGCAGACGAAGATGATTAACACAGTATTGGGGCTACTGTTTGTTGTTACGACACGACTCCTATTTTATTTATAATAATTAAATTAATAAGAATGTTCAATGCAAGCTAACGAAAATTATCTAAGAGTAGGGAGATTGAAACTTAAAATCAAATAAAATGGTGATACGATTAATAAGAAAGACCACGTTTGATGTATGCTGCCAATCATAATGCCAATTTGGGATTCAAGTCATGTGAGCGTCACCATGTCAGTTTCCCTTGTAATATTAATGTTAGGATTTGTTTAAAATTTCATTAAATGTTGTATTATTTAAGTTGAGCTGTGGACCTCCAATGATAAACAAAAAGTAACCTCGTGATTCACAACTGTGCAACAATACACTTTCTAAACAATCTTATCCAAAAACAGTAAACGCAAGATAGTGCGCATAGTGCAGTGCTAATGTGTTCATTACATACTCGAAATTTTATTTTCTTCTTTATAATAATTACAGCGAATTATGTAAAACGATTTCTACATACGTCGGCCACAAAATAAAAAAATTAAAAAGTGATCTTGGCCTTTTTAGCTAAAACTTCATAAAAACTTATAAAGAAAATTTAATAGAGAATATGAACTGTTACTTTTTTATAAAAACTTCTATTTTTATATAACACCGCTTAAGGTACGTTTAGATCTGGAACTTATTGCACGAATTTTATGTCCGACAGTAAGTGCTAACAATGCTAAGCATTGTTAATATTTACTGTCCGACATAAAATTCGTGCAATAAGTTCCAGATCTAAACGTACCTTTACAATGTCTTCAAAAGTAAGAATACTTTGACCAATTCAAATTAAATTTAAATTCCAGAATTATAATATTTTCAGTACCAAAACCGGTTCAATGCTGTGATCAATCATTTTCTCGGTATCCTAAGTACTTGGTCCACCGCAGGCCCCAATAGAACAAAACAAATAATAAAAAGTTTAATGAATTTTTAAGTTACTTAGATAACCTACATGTATACCCGCTCTTCCCTAATTTTGTAAAAAATTGACTCTTCAAATTAAACAGGTGCCCAAGTTTCAACAGCAGATAAGCATACATGACATTGACAAGAAATGGAAGAATATTTTTCAGTGTAAAAATAATTACTTACCATTGACAAGCGTTATAATGGAAATAAACTAAACCCAAGCCATATAAAAATGTAGGTTCCATCCAATGATTTTCTTTCTGAGTTTTGTAGAACATCTGATATGCGGAAAGAGCTGAAAACCACAATAGATGTAGAAATAGTTATTACTGGATATTTAAATAATTAAAATAACAAATTAATAAAAAGTAATCTACTCTGTAATCAGAGGCGGACTGGCAATGTGAAGAATGTGGACAATTCCGTATGGGCTCACCCTCTTACAGTTTGTTTTTACGAATAAGATAAAAATGAATTAAAAAAACTAGAAACCAAACTCTTGTTTAAATTAAAGCTTAGCAAATCAACCACAAGTAGGCTCAAGTTTATGGAAAAATTATTTAAAATACCACATCTTAAAACTGGTGGATAGTACAAAATCAGAGTACGAAACCGCAATTTTATTAATACTTGCTGTGTTCTAGCTTAGCTAATCTAACTTCAGTTCAGCAGATTTTAAATTAACTATAATTTTATAAAATTTGACACATGACATGTCAACTTAGTACATAAACTTAAGGACTAAGGTTGATTCAAACGAACCTTAGTTGGATAAGGAAACATAAAATCTAATTTCCCTTCAATTCCTAAGTTGTAAATAAATTAAATGCGTTATCTAACTTTCCTCAACTCAAATTAAGTTAAATTTTGAATAAATATAATACAGTAATTGTAACGCTAATCGATAAAATATTTAAAAAAATCCGATTTGGTGGCAAAATTTTTCCATTAGTGTAACATAGAAGCGCCTGAAATATAGACTACTTGTGTGTCATAAAATATAAATTCTGAAGCAAAACAAATAACTTTGCTTAAATTCAAATGTAAAGAAAGTAGTCTATATTATAAGCACTTCTACATTGTCACTAATAGATGTAATTTGATTTTGAAAATTCCTACTTTCTTATATCCATTTCAGCAGGTTAAGAACCTATTTTCCGTAGTGATAATGCTACTACAATAAAGAAAAAGAACAATTTCATATTAGAAATTGAAGTGACTATTTAACTTTCATGTGATTTTTACCATCAGCTGCACCTCTCCTATCAAAATAAAAAAAAATTGAGTTTTGCGGTGTATGCGGTAAATCCTCTTTGTTTTGATTTGCGAGGTGCACTCCAAAACATGTGAAAGAATTATTATAATAATAAAAATCAAGATTTCTTTATTTCAAATATTTACAGAAATGCTTATTTAAAACACGATTTGAAATTGAATTGAATTGAAATTGTGTGCAACCTGCAGGAAAAATAGTTTTTCTATTCAAGGCTTTATCTGAACTCGTCTACGCCTTATTCGAAAATCTAATAATCGCTATTTATTAAAAAATATAATTTTTCTTTAAAATTATATAAATAGCTCTTTTTAAAAAGTAAAAATACCTTTTACAGTAACTTTACAGAGACAGAGAAAAAATCGAACATCACTTGTCGCCTCTATCTCGATAAAGTTACTGCACCTGAGGGTAAATTTACTCAGAGGTGTAATTTTCTACATGGTTGTACAATTACCATTTAATTTTGTAAAATTGATCATTGTTGTGAAATTACTTGAATCAAGTACATTTTTTGATATAAATTAATCTGAAAATGTAAATTTAACCAGTTATTTTACACCCAATGGCAAATACCGATGTATAGTTACTCGTAAAACAACTCAGATATTCCTATGTTAGTAATGTAAATTGTACCTTTTAAAGACTTCTGTTGCCATATAAAAATCGATCTTACAGCAAAACTTATCCGATATTTTTTATTGCAAATTTCATTCCCTTCATTTTCGTTTATATACATTTTTCAATTTTGTCGCACAATTTTCAAGTTACAGAGACTTAAAAAAGACCCTGTAAAGTACAAAAAATATTGTCCTCTGTATCTCTGAAACGGTACAACAAAATAGAAGAAAAATAGACATTTTTCTAGTAAATTTCATTCTCTAGGTTTTTCTATTTTGTCGCACAGTTTGTGAGATATAGATGACAATGTTTTGCATTTGAGCCGCTTTACATCTTTACATCTATTACACTAAAGGGGGGAAATGAGTCTGAAGTACAAACAAAGAAGCATATTTTTGTGATTTTTTTTGCAGAGTACTTTATTTGTTAATATTTTTTTACATTATTAAGCATTATATTAAGAATATTCAGCTAAATTTTCGTTAAAAATATTGCAAAATAAGCCAAAGGTAGTGGTGGGAACTGAGCTAGGATAACTCATGGTTGCTTCATCTGAAATCAAAAACCAAAAAATATTTCTTTAGTACATAAGTTTATCATGGATTTGAACGAAGGATTTTTTTAATTTCAATTACAACTTAGTTTTTAATTAAACAAAAAGAGCAGTTTTCGGCAAAAATTAGTTTTTGATTGCACCTTTACCAAAAAGAAAAAAATCAATATTTTGTTAATTCCTTCGTTAAAATCCAAGATAAACTTATGTACTAAAGAAATATTTTTGGTGTTTTGATTTCAGATGAAGCAACCATGAGTTATCGTAACTACCACTTGGAACCTTTTTTTGGATGTGACTCAGTTCTCGCCACTACCACTGGCTTATTTTGCAATATTTTTTAACGAAAATTTAGCAGAATATTCTTAATACAATGCGTAAAATTTTTTAAAAATATTAACAAATAAGGTAGTCTGCAAAAAAAATCACAAAAATATGCTTCTTTGTTTGTACCTCAGACCCATTTCCCTTAAGTCACTCAGAAACGGTGCGACGAAATAGAAAAATGTATATAAACAAAAATGAAGAAAATAAAATTTATAACAGAAAATTTTGGCGCAAAGTCGATTTTTTAGTGGCAAAAAAATCCTGAAAAGGTATTATTTATATAGCTAACACAGGAGTGTCCAAGTTCTTTTGTGTGTAACCGTATGTAAATTTCTCCTATGTATGTATTGTCACATATTCTGTTGTAATCTAACGATTAAGAGTCACTAGTTTAATTTTATAATTACTGCTAATTGACATGATTGATTGTTTAGGTTATTTTTTAATTAGTTGGATTGGTAAACAAACAAATATAGTAGCATTTGATTGTTTACTCAAGAAATTTTAGTTTTAAAATTTCACATTTGGGAAACAATTCGATATTAGGTCAGAGTACACAATAGTCAGTGCTTACCTAATATTTGTAAAAACAAATTATGGGTCCAGTTAATTCGAACTGGAAACTTAAAATAAACAAAAACCATCTGTGGAATGTATCCAAATCTTATGTTATCAAAATCTTATCAAAAGAATAGTTGCTTAATATTAAACCTCAGATAAAACCGAGGATTTATACTTTTTTAAATGACTTATCACAACTGATAAATGAGTTATTACTTTTTGTTGTTTTAGAGTAGGTAACAGTGTATTAACATAGGAACATCAATTACAAAAATGATAACATTTAATTTATATTTATAAAATATAATTATATTAAACTTATGGTGTGTAATTTTTTTTATTTTCTTTCACCATTCAATCAAACAATAACCTGAGTGCTTTTCTTTTAGAGCCACCTTTAGATGGTCGGCAGAGCAATTAACAAATATTTGAATAAAAGGAAGCATTAGCATAAATATAAAAAATACTTGATCCCATCTAAAATTTTCTTCAATGAAATGTAATTTTATAGAATCAGATGATAATCATACAACATTATTATTGAAAATTAACTACTGGGCACGGAGTAATATAATAAGTTAGGAGAGTGCACTAGTCCAGTTATAGTGGTCATATAACGCACGCTTGAAGAGAGAGACGGCACGAGACAGAGAACTCGACGGTAGGCCATCATTTCACCGAGTATAGCCTGCAAATCATGTAGTTTAAAGCATTTTTCACAATTAAACTAGGCACATTCAACGTTTCATTCTATTTATTATTTTTTATTGATATTATTCATAAACTATGAAGTATTACTTACTACAAAAAACTAAAAATATTAATATTTAATTAATCGCTAAAATAATTTTCAGTTTCCAATTTGAACATTTTATTTTTCTCCTTAAAGTTCGATTTAGTTTTTAATTCCATGCCTTTGAAGTATTACCTTTTCAACAATTAGTGTTTTTAGCGTAAAATATTTACTTTCTATATTTTATTGATAATAAGGAATCCTGGTTAAATTTACTTCCAGTGCCCTTGCATTCCGAGATAACGTTTGTTTTGCATGGCGGGATCCACAAAACACATTGCAAATTTTGTTTAGTCTGTGACTGTGTATGTATGTGAGGGACACATGTTAAGTAATAGAAATTTTTTAACAAAACTTTGTATTTAGTACAAGAATATTGAAACTTACAGCTGATTAGATTTTGGTTAAAATCGGTACACGGACGCGCAAAAAAAATAATATTTTGTAAATTAAAAATATTATTTTTTCCTTATTTTTAAAATTTTATTTTTTTTATTGTATTCTCCTCCAAAATAATAATAAAAAAGTATTATTCAATTTTCGTGTAAATATCCTATTTTTGTTTATATAGTTTTTACAAATTAAAAAAAATTTATTATTATTTAAAAGTATGATAAAGTTATGGGCATACATCCAATTTTTTATATTTATTAACATAATTTATGTAATGTGTCTTAATTATTTTAAATTCGGTTCACAAATAAGGCCAGAAAAAAATATTTAAATTTAGACTAATTTAACTTCAAAAAACACAAAAGGACAAAAGTAAACATAAACCACCAAATGTTATTACCGATTTCATTAATTATTTTGTTGTTTTATAATCTTACAATACAACGTTTTTAATAATCACCCAAATATTCTGATTATAGAAATATTGAACTATCAATAAAATAGTCAGTCAATTTTATTGATCACAGACCTTCATCTCAACAATTTTAAAAATAATATAAAATAAAAGGTCAAAAATAATCCAAAAATTATCAATAAAATAAATTTTGAGGTGAATTTTAATTTTATGCAAATTGTCCATTCTTATATATAATTAAATATTAATACTCTTATTTTTTATAATTGGTAATACTTTATAGTTCATGAATAATATCAATAAAAAACAATAAATGTAATGAAACGTTGAAGGTACCTAGTTTAATTGTAGAAAATGCATTAAACCCTTTAAACTACATGGTTTGCAGGCTATACTCGGTGGAATGAATAGCCTAACGTCGAGTTCTCTGTCTCGCGCCGTCTCTCTCTCCAAGGCGTGCGTTATGTGGCCAAGCGTTAGCCGGTCGCGAGATACCAAGCAACCTCTCCTAACTTATGTATATTACTCCGTGCTACTGGGTAATTTTTTACAGTGTATAAAAAGAGCCATCTAAAACATAAACAAATAATAGGTTGGTTTGATTTGTATTATATTACCTTATCAACGTTGTAAAAAGAGATAATTTAAAACGCAATTTTTAAAATTCAGCAAGCCCACTAGGAAGCATGGAAAGTCCACAAAATATTTGTTTCCATATTATAATATAAATCCTCTTTGCCTGAGTCTGTAATTCGAGCCCTTCCGTTATCAACTAAATTTTTTAAAAATTGTGTTTCAAACTTTAATTATGATAAAAAATATTTATGTATGCAAAACTTTTAGGTTCTTTCCTATTACTAAACCTGAAATTTTAATTCTGAAAACGTCAATTGCAGTTCCATTCACCGAAGTGATCATTGACAATTCAAAAATAATCTAATCTACAATAATTGATACTTTTTGAACTACAACTGGTAAAGCTGAAGTCACAGTTCAAAAACTTTATAAATTTCAAAATATCAATTCTTTTGATTAAAAATTAATTATTAATAGTAATAATTTAATCAGGTAGGTAATTGTCAATGCTACCTAAAAATCTGAGGTATTTAAAAAATCTTCTTTCTTTTTAAACTTTATCCGAGACATTATTTTTCTTATTCAACTGTTTCCTAGAGGCTGCTGCTATAAAGAGCCATCTGAAAACTTTCCATATCAAAAGTTTAGTGCCAGTCTGCCTCAGCCTGTAATAATTTTGTTTATTTTCAAAACATAAACAAAGTTACCTACCCCAACAATCAGATTTGTTAATTAATTAAAAACATTGTTAAAATTCTTAAAAAATACAGACATACACACATAGGAATTAAAATGCCTTATTTTTGAAATTGATTAATTTTAGAAATTAAATAAATATAAATTCGTCAGTGACAACTACGTCGGGAGAAAATGGTATGGATTGTGATTACGTACTTAAATAATTATAACAATATTGTGAAAATCATTTTGAGCAGGTGAGAATGTGGTGCAGTTATTTTTGTATAAAATTTAAACAAAAATGTGTAGAATGTGGGGCGATAAGAAATTATCTTCGCAACGCAACCTTTGAGAAATTATCTGTTTTTGATTAATACCGACAATAAAATGAGTGAAAATATTTCGCACATAATACAAAATTTGCTATCTACAGCAAATAAATTGAAGCTACCAAATTGTTAAATGTTAATTACGGAAGCAAAAATACAATATTTTTTAAATCTACCTTTCTGATAATCTTCTAAAAGTAAATGAAAATGGCCTAACTTCATCCATGTTTTAGGATCAATACTGATTTTCTTGCCAAGCTGATTAGAACTAATCTCACAATCATTTTGAGTTTGCTTCCGGGCCTGTACAACCATTAATTGAAGGTATTTGACTGCCTAAAATTGAAAGTCTTAATATCAAGTTATAATTCAAAAAGTTGTCTTACTTTTAACACCAACGTTCTTTTCTTAGCATTCTCCGGTGATTTTAGTAATAAAAAACCGTACTGTCGACTAAAATACAAAATGTTTAAACACAAAATTCCGCTACTCTGCGTTGCTTACCTATCCAATTCCGATAATATTTGGAGTTCCTGTGAAGTCATTGAAATATCGTCATTTTCTTCTGGTTTTATAGTATCTTTACTCATTTTTGAACACTATCACGCTTTATTAATTCACAAAATTGCTATTTTAAGAACAAACACGATGTCGACTGTCAGTGACAACTTAACAGCGATGTTGGGTTACATTTCCCGCCATCTTTTGTGTCAAATTGAAATAAGTTTTAAAAACTGGATTTTAGAAATACCCAACTCTGGAACCTTTTTACAAATTATAGATAGATAATAAAATTAACTGGATACATTTGCGAAAATTTTTAAATGTAACTTAGGTTTTCTGTAATTATTTTATTTATACAATCTTTTTTACAATTGATAAATTTATTTCAAATAATACGTTTGTGTAGTTATTACGAATAGCAATATATTACGATAAAACAAGTATTAACACTAATGATGGTAAAATTAAAATTATAATTCAATAAAATATTATTTGTAAAAATTTCTATTAAATTGTGCTTGCGCTAATTCACAATAGAGGGCGCTATAATACTATCAATTTTGAATGTAATCAATTTGGTCAAACATCATTAGTTATTTATGTAATAGTATTTAAATGAATCGATATTATCGCAACACGCAGATTCGTTTTTTTAGTAGAATGCCGAGAGCGAAGTTCAACAATCCCATTTCTCCATAAGTCACCGGCTAGCTTGATGAGCTAAATGTGTTTCCAGAAATTTTAGTCGACATCCAGCAGTTACAGGACAGTAGTTTATAGACGTGGGATCAAGAATTTAGCGGTTAACTGTTCTGAGGATTAATTTCCAAATATGTACCTACATAATTATAATATTGAATTGAACTTACTTCTGACCTTAGGGTAGGTTTTCAGCACACAGAAGCGCACGCAGGCTAGCCTATAGACCGAAGGCAATTTTTGGACATTAGATTTTCTTATACACGATATTTGAAAAATTTGAAAAAAATTGGGAAAATTTCGGATTTTCTGCTAGATTTCTTCAAGATTTTTTTTTTAATCGAAATTCGAAAATACAAAAATAGGTCCTCTTCATTTACAGTATATTCTCAGGATTTCCTATTTCCTAAGATTTCTTCGGATTTCCTTGCAATTTAAGATTTCTCAAATTTTCATGGATTTCTTTGAAACTGCTACATCGGACGTGCACAAGGGGGGGATGGGGGGAGCCTCCCCCCTCAATATTTTAGGGAGTTGGCAAAATCAATTAAGAGTTGGCCAAGTTGGCAAAAGCTGCTAAACCAAAATAGGTTTGAATAAATTTTATCAACCCAAATCAATTAAAGTAATAAAAAAATTTTTAATGGCGGCACTTTTAACCCATTAAGTACCAGGCATATTTTTTTAGATTTCAGTGGTTTTTTTATTTGAAATTGCTTGCAAAAAAATAGTTATTCAAAAATGTTCCTAATCATGTTTTGATTTAGGGACTTTATCTCCGAAATAAATGCCGTTTTAAATGACGACCTTGGGATAATATGAGTACGTTTTCTTGGCTATTAAAATTTTTAAAAAATAAAAAAACGTAAAAATCGATTGATGTTAAACCCGCCTGTTAGCAGAATAGCAGATAAAAAAAAATTAGGATTTTCTTATTTTTTAATGCGCTACCACATATTCAAAAATTATTCAAATCGGTGAGGGAAACCGGAATCCTTTACTTGTAAGGTACGCTCTCATACAATTATTTATTGAGGTACTTGAAATTTGATATTTTTTGAAAATAAAAATATAAATACGATGAGTGATGTTTACCAATGTGGACAAAAATTTTGTTATAAGAATAAATCATTTTTTGGGCCTTAAAAAAAATAAATAAGTTACTGTCATCAAATGAGGACGCTCACTGGCGTATTTAGGGGGGGGGGGCAAGGGGGAAATTGCCCCCCCCCCCAAGGTGACTCGGATTTTAACCCTAAAGCCCCTTCTGAAGAAAATAATGTTTACCACGTGTTCTTAATATTTTCGTAAATTTAATTTATTTAGGTACCGTTATTTAGGTATCGTTATTTACGGACCCGGACAACTAGGCGCATCCCACTGGGCGCCGGACAACTGGGCGCTGGACAACTGGGCGACCGGTAAACTGGGCGCCGGACAACTGGGCGACGGACAACTGGGCGATCGGTAAACTAGGCGACGGACTACTGGGCGATCGGTTAACTAGGCGACGGACAACTGGGCGATCGGTAAACTAGGCGACGGACTACTGGGCGATCGGTTAACTAGGCGACGGACTACTGGGCGATCGGTTAACTAGGCGACGGACTACTGGGCGACGGGTAAACTGGGCGACGTATAAGTAGGCGAATGAGGCAAAATTATAAATAAATTATGTGAGGTTTTGGAAAAGTGAGAACGATTTCCATCAAAACAGTTGGACAAAGGGCTAATTAAACTTTTTGCTTTAAGTTGTGGTCCAACCCAAAACATTTCAGATGGAGAAACCCAGTGCCGTAACTGAGGTATGGCCAATATGGCACCGGTCATAGACGCCGTTTGAATGAAGACGATGAAATTAAAAATATTGAATTTAGTATAGGCGCCAGGAGCGCCGTATAACTACTACTACACAACATTTTTTAAAATGATCATGACTGTGTATTGAAAATGGGGATGGTCATTTTAAACATTTACCTAAATAAAAAAATAATATAATAGTTTAACCACTTATACGTTGCCCAGTTTACCTTGCGCCCAGTAGTCCGTCGCCTAGTTTACCGATCGCCCAGTTGTCCGTCGCCCAGTTTACTTGTCGCCCAGTTGTCCGGCGCCCGGTTGTCCGGCGCCCAGTTTAACGTTCGCCCAGTTGTCCAGCGCCCAGTTTACCGGTCGCCCAGTTGTCCAGCGCCCAGTTGTCCGGCGCCCAGTGGGATGCGCCTAGTTGTCGCGTACCGTGGGTTAATATAAGGAAAAAAAATTCAAAAATAATCCATAAGAATATCTGCTAGTAGGCAAGATAAGGTTTTCCCCAACGGCAACGGGAGGCCCGTATCTGAGGAGGGGTTTTGGGGGTTCAACCCTCCCCCCCCTCAAATTAAGTTAAAATCCTAGAATATCGCACCCTAAGACGACAACTGTCGTAACTTTCAAAAGCATGTTTTGAGAAAATTGCATTTTAAAATTTGCAAAGCTGTGCATTCTTATAAAATGTAGAACTGTTGTTGGCTAAATAGTGTTTAAATGATAAGTGGTGGAAGTTATGACATAGTTCCACTAAAAAGAGCGTTAAAAAATACATAAGAATCCATCAAAACCTGAAAATTGGTATTTCTAACTTTACAGTAGAGAGATTGTCCTTGAAAACTTCAAAAATTTTCGCCTGCGCCGCAATTTCCTGGAGGGTATTCCATACTCCCTCCCCAGTATTCGGGCTGACGCAACGCGCTTTTAGGCTTCTATACAACGTATAGGAAGAAGCCTTATGATCTAGCTCCGTGTCCATCTGTCCGTCTGTCCGTCTGTCCGTCTGTCCGCATAATTCAAAACCAATCAGAACGCACGTTCTTAAAACAATTTTACTTCATATAGAATATTTTTAGATTGGTATTAATTATTCAGATTATTTACATATATATTTTTTAATCCGATATTCTTATTTTGTATTTTTAGAGTAGGTATTTTACGTGTTTCTAATACGGTATTCGGTACGTGTTTCGGGTATTTTAATATTTCATTATGAATTGTGTTTTATTTGTGGTTTGTAAATTGCAAATATTTACCTATAAAAGTCGAAATAAAAAAAAAATATTAAAATGTTAGCGTTTTCCTTATATAGTAAAAAAATCTACCTAATTAAAAGATTAAGGCATTAAAAATTGGAATAAAATAAAGCCCAAATAATTTAACCTACCGAAAAAGTAGATGTATAGAAGCCTAAGAACTGTCGCAAAAGCGAGTTCCACCTTGTTATAAATAAAGCTGATAAAATAAAAATGATAAATCATTCAACCCCCTCCTGAATTGAAGTCCGAGATACGGCCCTGGGCAACGGTAAACCACGTTTTTGAAAATTAAATTTGTTATTGAATTCAATATTTCTTGAATAATTACAGGATATTTGCTAGTTTTTTTGACAAAATAAAAAAAAGAAAAAAACCTTGAAAAAGTTGGCAATTTTTATTTATTCAGTTGGAAAATTGAAGATTGCTCCCCCTCCCTGATGTTTTATAGCTCTCAGACTAAAAATTAAAATTTCTCTTAAAATGGTTTTTAAGGAAAATTTTAACAAAAATTTTAAGGTGTAAACAGTGAAATTTTTTTTTATAAAAATTTTAAGTAAAATTTTAAGCGAAATTTTATAGTGTGAACGGCCTTTAACCCAGTCTGTGACAGAATGTAGACCATATACTAGCAGTAATAGAAAAAAGTACAATCGAAGCAACAAATACACACTTTGAAAAAACTGAAAAGAAAGAAAAAGAATGGTATGACAAACAGTGTGAAAACGAAATAAATAAAAGAGAAAAAGCAACTAAGCGAACCGAGGAAACAAAAAAGAACTATGAAAGGCAAAGGAGAGAGTGTAAAAGGTAATAAGAGAGAAGAAAAGTATAATATTCGGAAATAAAAACTTCTATTAATGAGTTAAAAGAATAAAACAAGGATTTAGAGCAAGCACAACGTTTTGCAAAAATAAAGAAAATAGTGATGAAGTAGTCAAAATACCAACTGAAGAGGAGATAAAAGAAGTGATATTGCAAGCTGAAAAATAACAAAAGTGCAGAAATGTTAAAAAATGGAAGAGAAAAACTGCATGAAATGGTTATCAATATGATGCAAAGGATTTGGAAGGAAAAAAGAATGTTCAGTACTTGGAAATTAGCACTGATTTGTACGATCCACAAAAAGGGCGATAAAACCGAGTGTGGTAATTATAGAGGGATTGCGCTACTGGATGTCAGCTACAAAATACTCGCCACATGCATAAAGAACAGACTCCGAGGCTACACAAAGAAAATGATCGGAGAGTATCAATTTGGTTTCAGACAGGGTAGATCGGCAACGGACCAATTATTTGTTATGAGAGAAATATAGGGAATTTGGATTGGAAATACACTTGATATTTCTTGATTTTAAACAAGGATACGACACCATTGAAAGGAAAGAGCTATATAACATCATGATGGAAATGGATATACCCGGAAAATTAGTTAAATTGATAAAAATGACCCTCGATGGAACCAAAAATAAAGTAAGAATCGGCGGTGAACTGACGGATAGTTTTGGAGTAGAGGTAGGACTGAGGCAAGGAGACCCGCTATCGTCAATACTATTTAATATTGAACTAGAAAATATAGTACAAAAAGCAAGACTAAACAGATTCGGTATAATTTTTAGACGAAGACACTAATGCCTAGCATTTGCAGATGACCTTACGATCGTGACTGGTACAAAGAAGGAACTACAGGAAACCACACAAAAGTTATTGGAAAGGGTTAAGAAAATTGGCCTGGAAGTAAACGAAAATAAGACAAAATACATGAAATGGAACGATAAAAAGTTTGAAGAGAAAAAATCAGTAAACATAGAAGGGGGAAACAAAACTGTCAAGTTTAAAGAAGTGTGCGCCTTCGAAATCTGGGAATTGAAATTTGGAGGGACAAAAAGAAGAGGTAGACCAAGGAACCGTTGGAAAAAAGAAGTGCAGGAGGACTTGAGCGAAGTTGGGTTGGAAGATTGGGAAAAGTACGCTTCTGACAGAAAAAAATGGAATATGATGACAAAAAAAGCCATGGGCCTGCTAGGCCCTAATATTCATTCATTCATTCAAGATTTCTTCGGATTTTCTTGTAATTTGAGATTTCTCAAATTTTCCAGGATTTTCTTGAAACTACTATACCAGACCATCAGTTTGAATATTATAATTAACTGTTCAACTTTTGTAGAAATTATTGATTTATTTTAATTTTTTATAGCTTTTTGGGCAAATACACTTTTTAATTCAGAGGTTTCTACAAAACGTTTCGATGAATCACATTTTAATTCTTTGGAACTTCTCAGTTCCCCGTGCAGCCCTTCTCGCATGAGCATGCTACCAATTTCAACAGGGCATCTGGGGCTGGGCCCTTAAAGGTGTTAATTGGAACTAAGGAGTTTGCGGTCTTTCTCTGGCTACAGCCTTCAAAAGACTACAAAAAAAAATTATTTTTGATATTGAGAAAGCATCAGTGTTATTAGGAGTAAATGTTAAACATTTTCTGCGGCGAGTTTGTAGGATTGACCGACTAGAAGAGCGCGGGAGTCTAAAAATAAGAGAAGCCACAAAAGGTACATCTTCCCCAAATAAAACTTGTTTATTATTTTTCAATCGTAAAAAATTATCAATTAAATTAATTATCATTATTTTTACTGATTGATACTGATATTTATGATTAAATAAATAAATAAATTTTTTTTGAGGATTTTCTAAAAATTTAGAAGAAATTTCATTTTTTATGCTTTTTTGGTTGAATATTAAACCAGGACCGGGCATTCACTTTTAGCATAGAGTTGAACTCACCCTTGAGTCCCCACCCGAGAATAACTAGGGGAGATCGATGTTTCTATTAATTAGTCTCATCTATTGTAGTAAGTTGGTGGGAGTCCGCAAAAGTGAAAAGGTTAAAAACCGTTGATGTAGGTTGTGAGGGAAATCGTTTTCATTTTTAATGAACCGACTGGTACATTTAGTAGTTTTGACAAAAAATATTAGAATAATTTTCCAACTCATGCCGAGTACTCATTTCAGTTAAACGATCCTGCATAATAAATTGGAATAATTTTGAATAAATTCGTGTTAACTTGCATCTATTCCATAAGTGCCAAATTAAAATTAAATGGAGGAATGAGTAAGCGTTATCAATTCGAAGAAATATAGTAGCAATGTTCGGAGTGGTCGAATTTTTTCTGGGTATCGGAGGTATAGTGCGCATAATGACTCATAAGTCACAATATTGATACCGCGGAATCAATTTGAAAATTTTATTTTGATTACATAATAATTGTATCGTCCTGAATTGTTTCGTACTAAATTTGTTATCGTTCACACACTTCTTTAGAACTTCCATCCACAAACCTTGACTTATTTTCTACGTTGCATGTGAAAACTTAATGATTAGTTAATATTTTCTCAGAAAATTACAATAATTTTTCAGGAAACAAAAATTGGTGATTTACTAGCGAGAGTTAAGATAATTTTTACTATGTTAGGAATTCTCTAAACAAATTTTTGAATAATTACTCTAATGTCACCGTTATTGCCTGATGACTCATCAACGTAGATAACATCGTCTATTCAATATAAAAATTAGAAAAATTTAACTTTTAGTTTTTTACATAGAGGTCCAAGCCGCCAAATGTTGCAATATTGGTTGCATAGTGTATTGCTTTACAATCACAAAAACTACCCTTTCATCCGGCCTGTGCCCTTTTGGACCACAAACGCGAATTATAATTTTTTAAAATTATTTTTAATTTTCATAAATATTTTTAAAACAAACGGAAAACAAACTACAAATTATTTTAAAAAGGGAGGGGGAGGTGAGGTAGATTTTAAAATATCTTGAAAGTAGACATGGTACAAATTTGAACAGTTATTTCGATTTTACTAAAATCTCATCAGTACTTAAATTGCCTTATTTTTGCCCACAATTGAAAATTGTACCACAATTGCCCACAAATAAAAGACAATTTAAAAACTAAAAAAAGAAGTGAACATAAAAGTATTGTAAAAAGAAAATAAAAAAAGAAAAATAAGAAAGCTGTTATTGAAAAACAAAACAAAAAGAAGTCAGGAAAGTAAAAGATATCTTTTAAAATGAGTAGATAAACTAAGGGATTTCTGGCTCAAATTTATTTTCTAAGTCCATACTTTGATTAATTCAAGTTTAATTGAATAATTATCAAAATTCCGCCTCGCGGTTCAATTAAACTGCTAATAATTAACGTTTAGATCAAGAAAAAAAATTTGAGCCAAAAGTCTCTAAGGTTATCTACTCAAATGAGCAAAAATTTTATAAAAAGCCATAAGAAAAACTATAAAAATGGATTTCCTAACAAATTCCTGATAGCAAATTATATTTATCTTTCATAGTTTAAACCTCAGTGTTGCTGTAGCCAACGTAAACCAAAAACTAAGATTTATATAATTTGTGCTTTTTCTCAATATGTATTTTTTTTTTCCTAATTTTTATTTAGCATAACATGCTTCATACAAATATCGTATATCTTCAGGTGCCTTCCTTGTATCTGTAGTACCTTTCCTTCTTCTTGAGGTTTGTCCTTTTTTGCCCTTTCAGGAAACTTTTGTTTCTTGTATATTATGCCTCTTTTCCAATTAAGGTTTTAGAGCTTCATCCATGTGTCTTGTTTCTTCTCATGTCTCGTTTCCTTGGTTACATCTTTTCTAATGCAGGATAACTGTAACTTTCTGTTTTATATTTAATTTCTTAAACAGTGTTGGTACTACTGTATTGTCTTCTGCCATTTTTTTTGCAATCAATACAGAATGCTTCCTTCTTTTTATCTTTTCCTCCTCTTCAGCACTGTTTGAAATGACCTCTTTAATTCTGGATTCTTGTGGCCCTGAGCCCAGCAGTTAAAGCAACTACTTATTTTTAGGACTCTGCATCAGTCGGTCAGTCCCATTCTGAGTCTTGTTCCAGCAGCGCTGTTTATGTGCACTATCCTTAATTTTGCGGCCTTCATCAGTTTTCACGCTGAAGTTTCGTTCTCTTTACATTCTTTTCTTTTGTGGATTTTTATCCTTTAATCTTGTCAAGCGCATGCCGGGGATTTCAACGCATCTAATTTTGGTTTTTTATTATACTCTATTTTTTCCATTTCTCATCTCCAAGACACGAGTGGGGAACCTCTTGGTTTCCTACATTTTGCATGTCGAGGGAATCGGTTCGGAAGGTTTATTCGTGCTTAAATCTGTTCGTCCTTCTCTGCAGCGGCGTGGAAGGTGACACAAAATCCTGATTTGGAGTAGCCTCTGTTCCTGCTGCATGTCTTGAAACACTTTAAGTTTCGGAAAACTTTCGCTAATGAATTTACAAATTTGTTGCAATGTTCCAAAAAAACAGCTTGACTTCAGTACAAGAATTTACTGAAGTTTCTTGAATTTATATTTTTTTCATTTTCAGTCTGTCAGAATTTCAGTATTTCTATTCTTTAATTTTGCAATCTATCGTTCTACTGCCTTTAATCTAGAGAGGACCTCAGCAAGATTCTTCTTCCCCTTTAGAAACAAACTTCAAATTTTTCCAATTTTCCATTTTTTCTCGAGTCGTTCGTGTGGCAGCTTTGGTGGTTTGGACTTTTAGAGTCCGGACATCTTGGAGAGGAAAAGTGCTTTGCATGCTGTTTCAAGATATGTTTTCTGCAAAGGGTGACTACTACACTACTATTGTCTAATGTCGAAAGCTTTGGTTGGGCTTGTGAAGGAAGTATATCTACCTAAGAAGATAGATCATTCGACTGAAGCCACAAACACTTTGAATTTTGAATTTTCTTTAATATTTTTGATGAACAGCTCTTCTTTTCAAGTCTTAATATTGTTTCTTTAAGTAGTATACTGAAAATAATTAAATTTTATGTGGATCTCCTGCTGCTCCTGCGGTTTCTGCATAGTACTGCTACTATTCGTACTTTTCTGGTATTTGCGATAAAAAAAACGAGTTCACGTAGTAGTAAACACATTTTTATGACACACTGATTCATCAAAAAATTCGGCCATACCTAGACCACCTGGAAGGTTTAAATTTTTCACGTGCGTAGGTTTGGTATTTCCTGTACCGAGAAAAATTTAAAAACATGAAAGTTCGTCTCGTGATTTTCAATCATCTCTCGTGTGATTTTATGATATATCCTTTGGAGTCTCGCGGAGATAGCTGGTTCAGGAATGCCTTTGGCAAACCATCGAAGTAATCTGCCATGAAAATTATTCTAAAAAATAAAATGTGATTCGAGTGAAGAATTTCGGGGCAGAAAAAGAAAAAGAAATAAATGTTAAATTGGTAAATTTTTAATTTATTAAAAGATTTGCCAATCACGTTTAAAGAATTAATTGGAGGTCAATGGGTTGGAAAGGTGCAATTTTTCCTATTCTTAAAAATCCCCTTGTTTGTTTAACTTTTTTTTTTTACGTTTTTAGCAAGTTATGGAAATGGCCCAAGTTATTTTACTTGCGTATTTTATTGACACCCTGAAGTGGACTGATCAATCAGGTGAATCAATGATGAGTGGGGAAAATTTTGTTTAAGATAAGAAATTAAAATAACAACATTCCGATTGAATTACCAGTAAGAGCAAAAATAATTTAATAATCACATTCCAAAAATAACTCAAAACACTGCTGTTTTTTCAAATTTTGTATCTATAACCGGAACCTATCAAAACTGGCATTTCACTTTTGATCTCCTGGCAATATAAACAAATACGTTTTATAGAGAATTTATCGATTATGCGCTATTGAAATAGAAAAACCATGTATGCACCTAAAATAAAAGTTTACTAATTTATGTAAATTATATTCAAATTAATATTTTTGATTTTTACGGTTGGTGATATTTTCATGAATTTTAAAGTTTCTTACAAAATTTTGCAAAAATTATAATTTTATTACAAAACGTTACCTACTTACATTTTAATAATCTTTGCAGATATTCTGTTATACAGGATGTTTACAAAATACAGAAGCACTTGTGAACAAATACTTCGTTATTTTCCAAAAATTTAATATATTTTCATGAACGAACTTCATGGTATTTCATAGACCTATATTTTAGGATTTACTGCTACCAAAAAATGTATTTATTTATTTTTCAAGCACCCTGTATATTAAAATGCATAAGTGCACTATGGAAAACTGCTTTAAAATGTCAAATTAGGATAATAGAATTCAATATCAAAATTTAACTTTCAAAATGTGGGCGAAAGTAGCACACATTGTTTTCTTCAAGTGTTAAAAGTTGTATTGATTAATTAAATCGATTACTAAGATGCAAATGTAACAGTCACTTTTCAAAGTTTTTATTTTCAGGTTTACTCAGTTCATATACTACTCTATAAGTGTGTATAAAAAGTTATGACTTCAGGCATCCGGTTTTTCTTTTTTCTTATATATAAATATTCGGTAAATCCATAGTGCGGACTACTTTAGTGGTTCTCTACCTTTCAAAATGCCAGAAAAATTTTGCATTAAAAGTTACATAATTTGCTTGACGTAGGTACATAACTTTTTAAATTGTAATCTATACAACATAGTAAGTACCTTTTTGGTGAGCAGTATAATGTACAAAGCAATTTTATCTTTTTAACTGAAACGTCAACCAATACTCTTTTGAGTATGGTAGCATCGTTTACAAGAAAATTTGAGAACGCCTTCTCAAAATTTAGAAATCCATTCTCGCGCGTCTCGCAAATTCTTTATTGTTTCTTTTTATTTGATGGCTAATTTAAAGACTAAAACCAATTGCTCTATTTTTACGTGATTCCAAATTTTTCATAAGTGAGCAACTCATAAATAACCTGGCTGCTATTTTAATTAGTGTGTTTTTATGAATTAGGGGCCATCCATAAAGTACGTCACACGTTAATGGGGGGGGAGGGTATCACCGAAGTGTGACATCGTGTGACGAGGGGCATGGGGGGGTCAATACTTTTGTGACGTCACATGTTAAAATTTAAAATACTAAAACGCAGTTGGATGTGAATTAAAAATTTTAAAAATTTACGAACTTGATCTATATTTATTAATAATTTAGCATTCTCGCTATGCGATAATCTCTCATGCAACGTCATTTAAGTTCTAGAGCGGCGTTGTAATGCAAGTGAGACACTCAAATTCACGAGAATTTTGAATGATAAGGACTTTATGTTGATTTTATTAGATTATTATTTAATAAAAATAAGTAAAAAATGAAAATAGCTGTTTTCTCTCGATTATTTTTAAATACATACATAAATTTAAAAAATGTGTGACGTCACATCAGGAGGGGGGGGGGGTTATAAAAATGTGACAACCTGTGACAAGGAGGGGGGGAGGGGTTCAAAAGTCCTAAAATTCGTGTGACGTACTTTATGGATGGCCCCTTACGGCACCCTACATAAAAGATTGAAAACTCCAAAAGAAAACGACCTTCCAGAAGGCCGACCCGTACGACATTTTCCGCATTCTCTGCATGTCCAGACCGCCCCTCTTATATTCACATCGGTAAATCACTGCAACTTATAATTTAATGTAATAAGTAAGTTTAATTGAAATCACGAAATAAATCAAATGGCGGCTGTGAATACCTATAAAAATCACCAGGGGCTGATTGATTGAATACAACTAGTGTGAAGTAAACTTGGCAAATTAACTTTTAATCAAAAATATAAAATTTTGGATTTTAAGGGATTTCGAAATAAAGTAAATTTTACCTGCAAATTCAACACTAATAATTCTTTTGAACTTTTTTTTGTTATATCAATATCAGGGGTCAGAGCTGTTGATATTATTAATAGCAAATGTATACTTATTTTTTTGTGTCAGGATATCGGCCGTAATAATCGGGGTATTACCGTATTTATTTAACATACGAATGATACCGCTAGTGTTCATATGTGTACTGGACTAAATTATTTTTCTGAAAGAAAAAACCAGTAAATGTGAGAAATAGAAATCATCGTTATAAAAAAATCTATAATACTTATTTGAATTTCAACACTAGGCTATGATGTTTTTAGATTATTTAACATTTATTTACTATAGAAAATTGATTATAAAATAATTATAATTAAAGGTTAATTACTCTTCATTCAAAGTGATTATAATACGAGTGCAACAAAGGGTGTTCCTCGAAAATGAAACAATTTATAAAATAAGTTTTTGGTTCTGTACTGTTTTATTCGCTTTATGAATAATGGAATTACAAAGGAATCAACTCCGGGAATTGTCAAGCAATTGAAGAAATTTTGGTGTGCAGTTTGCCTTTTGGCCAAGGGCCGATCAGGTACTGTTGTTTTAGTAAGAAAGGAATAATTTTAAAAAAGAGAGATTACATGGAAGAAACCCAGTGAGAGGAACCAGAGCGAAAAGCAGAGAGCTAGAATCGACGTCGAAACGTCGATAGAAACAAACGTGTTTCTAAATGAAACACCCTGTAGTATTTTACATAACGTATTCTGACGCGCCTTTAATTTCTTCATTCGTTCATTCTTTTATTTTTAACTTATTACCTATCTATTACTATTACATTATTTAATTACAAAAATCTTATTTATAGGTATTTATGTAAAAATTCAAATTTCTCTGGTTTTTTACACAAGAAATTTTTTTTTATAAAATTGCGTAATTTTAGCATTTATACCTAAAGCTTACAGTTTTCGTTCCTTACTATACATACAAAATAAATATTTCTCTTTGGATTTTTTTATGTGCAAAGCGACACGCTGGTTTGTGTAAAATTTTTGAAACCATGTAATTCTGTAAACAACGCTTGGGGCACGTTTTACACGGTGGGCAAACGTGAATCCCATGTTTGAATTTCGAATTAGACCCTACGCAGTGGAAAAAATTGGTGAAAAAGGATAAAATGCGCTGTCTTTCTAAAAGGTTGTCAGAATTTTTGGTAGCAATATAAGTGCAGTGCATTCTTGCAATTTTTCAGTTCTTCAAAAATATTTATATGGTAATTCCTTAAGTATATCAAGCCCCAAGGTTAATAGCTCAACGTCCAGCTTCGCGGTAGTTTATCATGGCTAAACTCGTTCCTTACTCCATTTAGCAGACAGAACAACATTTAGTTAATATACTTATGCACTTCAGCATATAGCACGGTCTAAGTTCATATTACGTATTTATTTGTTTTGAAAAAAGAAGGCACACAAAGGGATTTGAATTTGTGATTTTTTTGAGTAAGTAATCGGTTCCGGAACCGCTCTGATTCTCAATACCAATTACATTAGTTAATCATAAATCACTCGGCAAGGATACAGTTGTAAGTAAAGCAGTAATCGAACAGAGTATTTCGTTAATCAATTCGTGCGCGTCATTATTAAGACAATATTTTTCAACCGGAACGAGACTACATTTCCACTACTTTCAACAAATCAATCAACCTACAAGTTAAGTAGAATAATAATTTCAACAAATTGGAAATAAATAATTGAAAAAATAAATGTAATTAGAATTCTGAACTTTAGAAACATAAAATAATCTAAAAAATCGGTTTAAATACCATCAACATATTTTTATTAAGTTATCTTTCCCGAGTAAAATGAATACTTAACGAGTACATTTACAACTTTCTGCGTAAACCGCACAAAGAAAAAACCGCATTTCCAATGTCATTACCCCCGGCGACGGAACGGACGAACGGACGGAATGGGTATAAGAGTTAAGGTGCAATTTTGTTTCAGATCAAAATCTTCAATTTTGATGTGCTTTTTATTAATTTTCGTAATAAGCTGCATTTGGTTGCTCGAGTAAAAAAATCATGGTCAGTTGTTTACATATGTACCTATGAACCAATTAGCAAACATGCAACGTTGATACTAATCTGCAAGCTTTAATTCTGGCGTGAGTAAACTTTGGATGCATTGGAGACTCGTTATTGCTTTTATACCGGACTCAGATATCCAGATCTGACATAAAATTGAGCAACGCGAATATCGGATACCGAATTATTGCCAGCCGAATGTTTGTTGATGTGAGGATGTAGCATTCACCATTTGCGCTCGTGACCCAATACCGAACACTTGCAGGTTGATCAGTAAATATTTGACAAGTAATTGACTAGTAATTAATGACGTTTCTTTAAACGTTTCGATTAAATTCCAGACCCAGACAGCATTAAAACTTAGTGCACAGCACTTGCCAAAAAATGTTTACATTTTTTGAGTTTTTGAGCCCAATCGTCCGGGCGCCCAAATGTCCTGGCGCCCAAACGTCCAGCGCCCGAAAGTCCTGCTCCGGTGGATTAGTAACACATATTTCTCTCAGTGAGTCTTTCAGTTCCTTTAGCTAAATCTAAACTTCAGTTTCTTTGCTATTTTGGCTGAAGCCAAAAGCAGTGTTTTCCGAAAGAAAACTCAAAAAATGTAAACATTTTTTGGCAAGTGCTGTGCACTAAGTTTTAATGCTGTTTGGGTCTGGAATTTAATCGAAACGTTTAAAGAAACGTCATTAATTACTAGTCAATTATTTGTCAAATATTTACTGATCAATAGAGCCCAGATTTATAAGCACTTATAATTCTAAAATAAGCGCTTAAAAAAGTTTCAAAAAACAGAAAAAAAAGTCATATAAAATTGAAAAAAAGCACTAAAAGTCAAACATCAAAATGTAATTTTTATTAAATACTAATTACACATTCTCTGGATCATATACCACGTGGCGCAGCCGAGTAATATACTGTCCATACGAGCGTTTAATAAGCAGTTTAAACTCGAGTTTAATATACTATTTTATCTTCGCCTGCAGACAAGATTTACGAGTAACAAAATAATTCAATACACTTACGGTGGCTCCAGAAAGTATTCGGATACTCCTATGTTAACAATATTAATTGTACATTTTGAAGCCGTTTTTTGTCATATAAAAATAGATTTTACAGCAAATCATTTTAGACATTTTTTGTTGCAAATTTCATGGCCTTCAATTTTGTTAATATACATTTTTCTATTTTGTTACATCGTTTCTGACTGACAGCGACTTAAACAAGACTCGGTAAAATACAAAAAATATTGTCATCTATATCTTGAAAATAAAGGGGGCAACATGAGATCAGATTATAAAACTAGTAGTATTATTGTCTACTTATCAAGTATGCGCGTTACATGTTAATTTACGTATTATATATGTAAGCGAAGATAAAAATAAAAATATTGTGTGGTCTCAACAACTTTATAAGTTATAGTACTCATGTTAGTAGTTTAATAATTAACAAAATTATTCCAAGTTTCTAATAAACATTTAAAAAAAGCTCTAATAAGCACTAACATGCGTTTTAAGCAAATTCTTGGGAAAAAAGCACTATCAACATTAGGTCAAATTACTGCAATTTTTAAGAAACGTGAAGATCCGTGAAGAGCAATAAGCAAAAAGCTTAGAATCCGGGCTCTACTGATCAACCTGCAAGTGTTCGGTATTGGGTCACGAGCGCAAATGGTGAATGCTACATCCTCACATCACCAAACATTCGGCTGGCAATAATTCGGTATCCGATATTCGCGTTGCTCAATTTTCGGAGCAGGACTTTTGGGCGCTGGACGTTTAGGCGCCAGGACATTTGGGCGCCCGGACGATTGGGCGCCTCCATTTGGACACCAGGACATTTGGAATATAAATATTTTCTACAAGAAAAGTATAATATTTCTGTTCCATGCAAACTGGTATTTGCATTACCATAGAACGTTAATGGGTTAATTAAATTTAAATTTTAAAATATTTACTCACAAAAAAATCGTCATGCGAAATGAAAATGAATGCGACAGATGTCGTGCAAAAGAAAATAGCATATATTTAAAAAAAGAGGGGTTTTACCCCCTCGCCGTATTTTCAATTTTTTTATATTTTCAAATATATTAAAACTTTTAAAATATAATAATAAAAAGATAAAAATAAATAATAATAAAAAATAATGAAAAGTTGTATTACTTTTCCAAATTCTATGTTGAACAATATTACATAGAATATCTCGGAGGGATTGCACATAATGTGTTAATGAATTAATATTATTATCGATATCTATATTAATATTTGTGTATTTATAAATATAATAAAAAAATTTGACGCTCAGTAAATTGTAAATTTAAGAAAAAAACGGTAAAATATTAAAATTTTAACCGCAAATAAGTACGAAGTCAGGTAAGTAAAGCCCACCTCACACGACGCTTATTTTGCTGATGGACGGGATCTATCACAGAAATCCATCACGGGAACAAGCAAGCCGGCCAGCAGTGACGTTATTTTCCAGCAACGCAGCCATCAAGCAATCCATCAGCAAAACAAGCATCGTGTGAGGTGGGCTTAAACAACATACAAGTAATTTTATTTAGAAACACTTTAAAAAGCATTTTTTCAAATTGGGTTTTCCGCAAAAATACACTCTATTAATATTGGATGAGCCAGACCAGTTGGAAAATTGAAACTCTTAATTATTAAATAAATCAAAATCAATTTCAAGTCCAAAATAATTAAAATTAAAATTTTAATTTAAAATAAATTTCCAAAGTAAATAAAATTATCTCCTTGAATTTTAATTTCAAATCTCAAAACTTGAACTATTCTAAACAATTACAAATTTAATAATCCGTTATCCAGTTATCCAAATGGAGATCAATCGTTCAAACTCAAATAAACCACATCCAATCCTTGTTTAAAATTGGGAAAATTAAATCAAAAATTTACTCACTCGAAACCAATCTGTATTTTCGCCAAAATTACAAAATCTCAAAATATTACTGGAGAAGGAGACTACTTTCTCCACAACCGCGAAGGCGAAAAGCGAGAAAATACAATTTGGGTACTTTGGAATACGACGTTAAGATAAAATAAAAATAATATTTTTTACATTATTAGAGCATTTTATTGACATGAGACTCGGAAAAACTTTTAAATTTAAACAAAATGCTGTACTGGAACATATTATGTTCCTTGGTTGAATTTGCAACATCCTGGGCCGATAAAATACTGATTTACATAGGCAAAATCTTTGAGTAGCTCAAATCATTTAAAAAAATCGCCGAGAGAAAATTTCAGAAATATAAAGCCGGAATCTATTTTTTAATTAACGAAATCCAATTTGAAATACATCTATTAGATGTTAGCAGTAGTACAGCTAGAAGTGAACTGCAGCCGACCCCGCTCATTAAAACGGCATCGGCTGTTTATTCCTGTGGGTGTTTTTTAATACGGGATCATACCCTCTTGTGCCTTGGCGGCTAAGCCACTATTTGGACAAACTATTTTCTTGGGCCGTTGCCCTTGGCCAATTTTCTGAGCTTCATCCAGGTATTTTGCTAGGCGAACAGTCTCAAGGGGTTGTTTTGGGCATCGAATCATTGTTTAGCGTTCTGGATAGAAACCTTAGTCCTAACGTGGGTACTGTACCAGAGATTTGCGACTAGCGACGCAAAGGGCTTATTGCTTTTGCGAGTTGGGCGGCCCAATTTATGAGATTGGAAGGCTTGGTAGAAATTGCTCATAGGTGGTATAGTTTGCGGTGCCCGTGAGGCTGGGACCAGTCGTGTTTGTAGCAATTCCGTTTATAACCCTAGGATTAACCAAACCGTGTCAAATTTGATTCTGACAAGCTCGGTCTAGGCGATCCCGTCCAGGGCATCACGGGTCTAGACCCGTGCCATCGCAGAATCGCCTTGGTCTTCTCGTATCTCACCGCTCATTTACGCCAAGCACACGTACCATCAACATAATGAGTTATTCACTCACTTGAAAATCGATTTTTCTGAAATTTAATGAAAAATTTATTTATAAAAATTATAAAATTAAAAAAGTTTGATTTCCAGCTTATCGATAGGGTAAATAAAAATTTTGAACTGTACTTACATACAGATATTCAGATAAATTGACGTAAAAGTAATAGTGATGTAATATTTCGTCATTATCTTTTGAACGCTGCCGCGCACGAATGGATTAAGGAGACTTAACCCCATTAAGAATAAGAAATGAACCTAATCTAATGACAATTTTGAAATATTGTTTATTTATTGATGCTCGTAAATGCTAGATAAATAATTACGCGTGAAGTAAACACAGGGTCCATTATAGCCAATAAAAATTACACATATTATGTAATTAACAGGTGTAAATATTAAAATGCAATTTAACAAGCAATGTGAATAATTTGATTAAATAAAAATACCTGTAAATGTGGTGAACAATAGAAAGCCCAATTAAGGCGAGTGTTTGGGTTTTTGTGCATCAGTCTTTGTTTTTGAATAAAAGTTAAGTACAAGAAAAGAAGTTAAGTTCAATTACGGAGTTAATTGAGGCGAAGTAAGATAATTTGTTTAGTTGTTAAATAATTGAGGTTTCCATAAATAATGAAGTAATTCTCATAATCTGAATTTTTGGTTTAATAATTCCCTTATCCAGAATTTGTACATGGTATCGCCGGTTTCTGGAAAGTAATGGTTATAGTCATCGTTCTGAGAAAGGGCCATTCCTATTGCAACCCCACATGAAGGAGCGTAGTCGACAAACAGGTATATGTAATTCAAAGTTAGTTCCGCGAATTTATCCTGCCGAGGTATCGATTTGTCGTACAGAGAAGTGTCAGGAAGGTATTATAAAAGGTGGCAAACTCAAATTGGAACAGCATATCAGTAGAAGATTTTCGTGAGTGCTGATGGCGAAAAATTAGGGGTGCCATAAAGTATACGGTGTAAATTTGTTACTTCCGGATTGAGTAAACCCCCTCCGCAGTAACAAGTATAAAAGAGTGTGGCACGGTGCGCGTTCGAGTTTAGTAGGTGCTGGTGCTTATTGTCGTAGTTTCTCGTTGGCGAAAATAAACATAAAAAATAAAATAAATGCGAGTGCTTCATGGTGGCTGTACACCAAGTTACTTATGACGGCTGTAGTTCCTGGCTATGGGCGGTCATTTTTGGGACATAGCGACGTGGATGTTCTTGTGCTCTGTAAGAATTGCTAGTTCAAATCGAGAGTTGGAACAGGAGCTAGGTTTAAATATCATTCAAGACTTCACCAAGGTAACTTTTATTGGAATACTTCCGTTAAGTAATTTCTCAATGTTGGAATTTCCACTATACAGGATTTGACATTATAAATTACTTACGTCAATTTATGTTATTGTTTATTCGCTAATAATAGAGATTTGAATTATTCAAATAGTTACGCTGCTTTTTTCAATGTGAAATTCCAAAATACTTTTCCTCCACCTGTTGCTTATCTTTTATTTTCAAACTTTGCAGGTGAATGTTAGTCAAGATGAATATACACGCAAGATGAATCTCTATTTGAACAAACTTCGTGACTCTCTAGACTACAGGACCAAATCAGTACCTGACTTGCTTACTTTTGATGCAGGTCAGTATCCTTTTACACCTGATATTGTGTGTTTAATTGATTTTCGACAGCCGGTGCGTCGCGTCTCAAAACTTTCAATTACAAAATTTACTTTTTTTTACGACATTTTCGTTTTAAATAGAACTTTGATAATTAACTGCAGCTGTTTGTATTTTTTCATTTATGATTAGGCAACTTTTTTAAATCCCATCCCAAGGTAAATCACACTCGCAATTAATTAACTGACGACACGACATGTCGCAAATTACATTAGCTATCAGATTAGGAACATTTATATAACAACCACCGCTTGATTGAAAATTAAAAACCAACGAAAGTTTATCGAGATTCGTTCCACTTCTCTAACGTCAATAAGTAGGTAGGTATGCAGAAAAAGAAAGTAACTTACTAACGTAAGTTTAACTTGACGTTTAAGATAACAATGCCAACATTGTTGCATAACAAGCTTTTGTGTAGACTTTTTATAATGCAGCTACGGGACCCGAGTGGATAAATTAAGAGTTTTTGATACATCAAGAAATAAACAGCCGTAGGTATTTCTAAACTTACACAGTGAATGATCAAAATAACTCGGAGTATTCCCACTACATTCCGAATCTTCCGAAGGAGTTAACTGTAAGGTTCGAAGGGAGCATGTATATTTATATAAAAGTATATTTTAAAAATGTGCTAGTTTATTCTACGTCCAAGTCGTAGTTTGTACTAAATAAACGGAAATAAAATTTAAACAGGTACACCAATATAGAAAATATAAATATTGCAAGAGTGGGTCGTATACACAAACTAATGTAGTTGTAAACTTAACTATGTAGGTAGTTATTATAAATAGATAGATATCTGATATAAATAAAAAGTTCGTTCAACGAGTAACATTTTATAAAAAATACAAAAATACCAACTTAAAAAACGATTCGTTCCAAAATCATCCGTTTCATTTTTTTTTTCAATTTCTTAACGGAACAATCACTAGATATAATAATTATTATAATTAGTCACACTTATATTCGGCTTCGATTTGTCCTTCAAGGATGTATAGGTAAATGACTAACCTAGGAACTATTCCGTTGGTAGATAGGAATTTATACACGAAACTGTAGAATAAATATTTTATGTTAAAATAACTAAAAATAGGTATACATTTATGTGCTTTATTGATAGTATCGATTATTATCATCGTTGATTAAATAACAAGTTCAGGACACCGGACTTCTAGAATAATTTAAATTTATAATTAACGTCAGTTAAACAAGTTTTAAGACCGGAGTTCCCATTGCGTGCATCAATTTTTGTAATTTACCTAACATCTACCAACGAACGTAAAAAACCGTCTATACGTAACTGATATCTTATAATTTAATCATTAAACGTTTTATTATTTTTTGAAATTAAATTTTGGAATGCAAAAATATTTCAATACCTTTTGTTTTGCACCTGATAAACACAATGAAAGTAAACAGTATGTTTCATAAGATCAAAGGAAAGACCGTCCCGAACATAGTAGCATTGAACTTGTTAGAAAATCTTAAAAAATTTTAATTACGATAAACAAACATTTAAAAATAGATTTTTTTTTGAAAAAAAAACTATCGTTTTGATAATTACCTCGGCACTTTAAATAGGTTGTCATCAGATTCCCAATTTGTGCAAAAACAGCCTTAAAAATGTTAACATTGTAACACCTTGACAATTGTCAATTAATCAAATTTCATACCTGTTACGAAAAATTATTTTATTTTTGTATTCGGAACAAATATACCTTTTTTAGCTCGTCTCGATTTTTCGGTTTCCCCATAGGAACTCACCAAAACAAGTTCAACATTTTCTCATAGCGCAATTTTCCAAAATTTTTCAAAAAATTTTATTCCAAGTTTATTTCCAAAAACTCTTTCTTTTTTTTTACAAAATGTTTGAACAAATATTGCCTTAATACGCAGTCAGGAAGCCGAAAAAAACGAAGTTTTCAAAAAACATTTAAATTTAATAAAATTTAAATTTTATTTTGATATTTGTTATTTTGAAAAATAATGATTTTCGAAAGTGCTATAGGTAATCCCCGGGAGCCCCTCTAAAGAAAGCTGTGAGCACGATATCTCTGGACTGGATAATCTTAATCGAAAGAATAACCAAAATATTTTTTTATACAAATTTTGGCCTTAGATTGTTTATAAAATGGAAATTATTTATCGGCTAGAAAAAATATATTTATTAAGCTTGTGTTCGAATTTGAAACTGATCGGTTCAGCCGTTTACGAGAAATGTTGCTCACTGACTTTAAAAACACAGTTTTGAAAAATAAAAAACGCTTTTCAAATTTCAAAAGCACTTTTTTCATCAAAAAAGCTTTTTTTTATACTTCTCTATTTCTACTAAATCCTCCATTTCTTCGGCAATTCCTAATAATTTCATTTGGTGTTGTCTGCAGACCTTTCGTGTGCAGTCATGGTCGCAGATCGTAATGCGCTCTGCATCCATCTTTTGTGGCCATATAATTAGATAGTTTTTCAATAACTAAATTTTTATATTTCGGAATTCTTTATTTAAAATAATATGCTCCATTTTGTTCGGAAACCTTTTGCCATTTTTCGGGCAAAACCATTATTCCATCACTGTAAAACTTCTATGGTCTATCGGTAAAAAACTTAACCAAGTGGTTTTCACAGACTTCTTTTGAAGCCAACTTTACACCATTAAGGGAATTCTGAAGAGACCGAAACAAATGATAATCTGATGGTGCAAGGTCCGGGCTATACGGTGGATCAAGTCAAAACTTCCCAGCCAAGCTCTTCCAGTTTTTCTCTGGCCACCAAAGATACGTGAGGTCTGGCGTTGTCATGATGGAACACAATTGATCAATTGAACCTTCCTATTTATCAATTCTGGCCGTTTTTTTTTTGAATCTCTTGCTGTAATCTAGTTAATTGTTGATAGTAGCGTGCAGAATCAATCGTTTAAACAGCTCATAGTAAAGAATACCTTTCCAATCCCTCCAAATAGACAGCATCACCTTTCGATTGATGAGTCCCGGCTTGGCGATTGATGTTTAGACTCTTGGTGATCTCTATAGTGCTTAGATTACGGTTTTTTTTCACAATTTCTAGAATGTCTTTAACTTTTTCAATGAATGGCCGACCAGAGTGTGGTACATCTTTGACATCAAAATTTTGCTCTTGTTTTCGATAGAGCATCTGGAATCTGGACCATAAACAGCATAAATTTTTTTACGAGACTGCGTGGCGTTTTTTCCTTGATCGAAATAATTTGTAAAATGTAGCGAATTTTTTCTTTATTTACTTCCGTCTTTAAAATTCAAATTTTTTGAAAATCCTGACTGCGTAAACCCCCTTAAGATTTTCTTATAAAATATAAATTGATAACTTCTACAAAAGTAAACCGATTTAAAATTTTTTGAGATGTTTTGACAAATATTAAAATCAAAAAATATTTTTAAAATCTAAATTGCTTAGAGTGATACGGTCCCGTGGGAAGGAGGGAATTCCGGAGTAGTCCGCTATAAATGTAATAGAATTACATTTTTAGATTAAACGGCCGTTAATCTTAGTTGCGAATAATTTTAAAAATATTCCAGTTAAGCAATTATTTCTTAATTATAATAAAAACAAAGGAACTTTTATCTTATATTATTTATAGTTGCCTTTACAAATTAATTAAAATTTTTTTAAAAATTAATAATAATTCTATTGCAATGCTTATATCAGACTGGGGGTATTCCGTACCCCCAGACCCCCTGCTCTGTGATTGTTTCAAAATGTTACTTTCCTGTAATCTTGATCACTTCAAAAATACTTTAGTTCTTTTCTAAAAGGAAGATTTTCATATTTTTGTAAATAATATTTCAATGTAAATTGTACCTTACGAAGACTTTTTGTTCCATTTTCAAAATTTCATTTTCTTCAGTTTTGTTTACAAACACTTTTCTATTTTGTCACTGACTTAAAAAAGACTGTAAAATTTTTAACAAAATTAAGATTAAGGGGTGGTACTGTGAGATTCTTACTCACTAAAACACCCCTCCCTGTGTGGTGTTTCGCACCAGTTTACGATTAAAACTGGAAAAACAAAGTTAAATTCTTATGTAAGATTTTGAAAACGGACACCCGGTATAAAGAATGTCATTTTAATATTCCACATGATACAGAAAATATTTAGAATAAACAAATTACTTGCTTACAATAATATTTAGTAATAACTCGAAAACGCAAAAAATAAAAACAAGTAATTTTATTATAAATATTTTCTTTATCACGCGAGATATTATTAAATATTTTTTGTAATAACTCGAAAACGAATTATTTTTTACGCTAACAGCTAATTTGAAATGTAGTTTTTATTTACTTCTATTTAGAGTTTTAAACTTTTTCCTTCGGAAAATAAAATTTTCGGGGGTTTCCCGTCAGTTTGTGTAAGCCTCTCTCATGTTCTTCGTAGACATGGGGCTTTGAACCAGTGGAAGTTCACTACATTTCCTAGAAGGGTTTCTTTTAGGAGAATGTCAGATAGGACAGTCAGAATAAAATTTATACCTCATCCGGTCTTGAACCAGATACCTCGTCATAAGTATATTACAGGAATGAATCATGTTGCCGAATTTGTACAAAAGTTTGGATCGACTGATATGATGTAAAAAAAGGTGCCTCGGGGTATCAATATCCGGTTCCAAGTTTCGTATTTAATTTTTTTAATATGACTGAGTTATAGATCTATAGATGATAATTGATAAATTTTAAACAATCATTTCTAGTCTGTACAGGCCCGGATCTATGGGTTCCGCGTAAAGCGGTAGGCTTTAAGATTTTATCTTTCAAAAAAGTTTTTTTTATTTTTCTTATTTTAGAGAGTAAATTGGATCTATCTGAAATTTTGTTGGGGAAAAATCGCGAACGTCGTAACTTAGGGAGTAAATGAGACCCTGTTCCTTTCTCTGAAAAATTTTTGAGAGTACTCAGTTAACCTGTAAAAACAACAAAGTAGAAGTCGAAAAGAAGTTTAGATTTTTTAACACTTTCTCGTCTATTCCGTATTACAAAAACGTACGCAATAGAGAAAATCCGATTTAATTTAAGTATCAACGTCTATAAATATCTTTCAAAAGTATTCATAGTCCAAAATTTCTTTTTATAATAATAGCAGGTAATCAACAAAGTAATTATTTTACAACATTGTAAATACTTCATTAAAACTTATCAATAAAAAATCACATAAACTTAAGCAATCCGATTGTTAATGCTAACCGGGGATATCCCTATAAGGTATTACAATACAATACCGCTTCAACATTTACGATCCACAATAACTGGTAGAATCAGTTCAAGATCGAAGAATTCGTATTCGACCAATCGTTTGATAATAATTTGCCAAAAATTTGCAGTCCATTCAATACTGAATAAACCATTGCACAAAGCAGATTTACATTTTTTTTGGCAACAGTTTTTTTTTATTTGTGTCTATTGGAAACTAAAAAATAGAACGAAGATATTTCAAAACTTTTGCTTTCCCCATAGAAAATGTTAATTTACCTCTCCAATTAATATAAGCTCGCAGATTTAAATCGGGCGGTTATTAATAGCAAAATTATGAATTGCTCGGAGTTTATTATTTTTTAAAATATTTATTTGGTTACTTATTTTATTTGCTCCATTCCGCCTCGTCTACATACATAAATATAGATGTAGGTTATTGGAAGCACACAGGGTGTTCCTCTTGATAACCAGAATTCAAAAATTCAAAAAATGTATACCAGAGACGTATTTTAAAATTTGGCGCCTTGGGCCCAAAAGGTTTGCCGCCCCATAAATTAATTAAAAAAAAGCTAGATTTCAAAATTTTTTAATTTGATGTGGTATCTATAAATAAAATTAAATTTGAAGAAAAATACAATATTAACATCTAAAGGTTGAAATAGAAAATAATGTAGCATGTGAATAAATTGATCATTGGGTCCTTGCTACATTACCTCTAAAAATCATCTAACTTATGGTTATATAATTTTTTATAAATACAATATTACATATTACTTAAAAAAGTGTACTTTGATTCGATTGTTTTTACTCCGATAGTAAGCAAAGTAAATCTCCCATAGAAAAAATTCAATTTTCTACCATTAATTCCTGAAATGTTGAGAAAAATTAGTTCTGCCTTTAGTAATTAGTAACGCCTACCCAATTTAAATTTCCCATATATTTAAAAATCCTTTTGATGTTTATTTTGCCCATTACTAAATCTTCATTCAATCTTGGTTTTTTGAATGAATTTTGTTCATTCAATAAATTTTTCATAACAATGGAATAACTTAAATACTTGGCAACTATTAGTAATCACTAATTATAACTTTGCTCAAACAATTCAATCATTCACTCGCACGTATTTGAGTTTTGTAATTTATTTTTCATATTAAATAGGGATCTCGCAGAAGATGGAATGTCGTGGGTAGTACTTTTTGAGATATCAATCTGTAATTCAAAAAGAAAAGGAACTAAATACGTTTAATATCGTTAGAATTGAACTTTATTTTGCCGTTTGCCCATCGTCCTGCCGCCTGTAAAATGTGAAATATCATTTATTTGACATACAAATAGCTTCTAGCAACAATTGCGTTTCTAAATATAGAACCTAATTGAGCTTTTGTTATTAATTTTTTAATTGTTACAGAAATTGGTAAGCGCTATCAAAGAAGGATGGAAGTATCTCGATTAAGGTTTCCAAAAGTACTATCTTTGGACAACAACTACGTAGAACAAGTAGAACTACGGCTACTGATGCCGCCATCTTCCGAAAATACTTTACAGAAAGTGACGGTTTTCCAAATACTTGAAAACCACCGTAGACGTTTCCTGGGAGAACACGAAATATATTTGTCGAAGACTGCTTCCAAGTGGTGTGAAATGGATATTACCAGTGATAAAGACATTTTATTTAGGGGAAATCGTAGTTTTGTCTTACAATTACAGTGTTCCAGTTGCAGCAGCACGTTACATCCGTTAGGAGCAACTCTAAATGTTTTAGTGCATACGGATAAAGAACGTGTTCGTCGAGCAGCAATGTACGAAAAAATTCCAGTTAATTGTTCTGATTCTGAAGATGATCCTACAAAACAAAGGTGTTGCCGCCATAATTTTTCTATAACTTTTAAACAGTTAAGAGTTCCACATATTCGCGCAATTAAGCAACCAATTTCGTACGAAGCAGGATATTGTAAAGGCCGATGTCCTTATAATTATAATCATGCAAGCAATCACTCGCGTCTTCAAAGTTTGGTGCATAAATTGAATCGCAAAGTCGTACCCCGTCCGTGTTGTGTGCCAAGCAAATTAGCGCCAATAACAGTTTTAAGACTTGATAATTACGACCACAGTACTCTTAATTTAGAAGTATGGGAAAACATGAGGGTGTTAGAATGTTTATGTTCCTAATCAAAACCAAAGATGCATATCGTAAAGTTGTTTTACGCATTTACCTATTTATTGTACTATTTTTTTACTATTACATTTAAAAAAATAACTCATGGTGATTCCTCTATTAATGAACTTTTTTAAATTCAGGTACGACGATTTATTAAAAAATGTAGGATTATTAATAAATTGTGACACAGAACTAATGCATAATATTTTTTACGGTCCCCTGAACTACAAAATTATGCTTCCTCAAAATAGCGAGTTGTTCGGGAATAGCTCACGAGCGCAGTACCTACAATAAAGTTGTTATTTTTAAATCCAGTGTCTGATTGTTTATTATATTTAACGATACGGGTAACTTAATTATTATAACTTTTAGTACCATAGTACTTTTCTGACGGTCCCACGCGTCCCCCTTAATTTAGTTAAAAATTTATTTTAAACATTTACTACTCGAAATTGGTGCACACGTTTTTATAACCACTTTAATATTATATACTTAATATTTAAAAATTTATACTTACAAAAATTAACTTCTAAGTGTGTTATCAAAATTAACTTTCTAAGAAAGTGTAGGTGCGTGCTTATATATATTTAAGGTAAAGAACTTGCAAGATAATTAATCAATTTTCAACTTTAAGTAATTAAGTATTAATTATATCAATTATTATATTAAAAATATTATTTCCAGTTATTTCAACCAGTTTTTAATAATTTTCTTTAATTAGGTATAATTTGAAAAATTTAAGTAAGGACGATTATATCCTATAGAAAAATTACGATAATTTCGCTTTTTTTGATAAGCGCGCACCTGTATCTATCTAATATTTTAATTTGGATTTAAAAAATTGCGTAATAAAAAAAGTGGTTGCTTTAATTTTTTAATAAATAAATGTTTAGAATTAAATCAAAAATAAAAATTAATTCGATTTCCCAAATTAAATATTAAGCATTTAAAATAAATTGTTATTTTATTGTAAGTAATTTATAACCTCGAATTACTCTTTGTAATTTGTTTCTTATGATTTGTTATTATTATTATTACTATTTTTGTGTTACTGTGATATTATAGATACACATTATTTATTATCTATAAGTAGTACATCATAAAAATAGTTGATTTTATGAAAATTTATGTAATACCTATCCCACTTACCTAATCAACAATGGTAAAAACCACTAATTTATTGTAAATCCAGAGACTGTTTTCTCATTAGGCAATGTAATACAGAAAAAGAAACTTATTTGAGTACTACAAACGCTAATAAACAAAGTATTATTATTTTAATTATGTAAGTTGTTCAAAAAATATTTAGTTTATTATACGCATTTGTAATAAATTGTGTTTTTATTTATTAGAAAATTATTGTTGCATTAACCGCAATTCCGTTACATTTAATAAGCTTTCTCCGTTATCTCGGTGACACTCAACATTCAATTCCTAAATTAGCTAAAATTTACTTGAGTGTAGTTTTGGAGATTTTCGACAGAAAAAGAAAGTGGAAAAGTAAAATATTTAAATATGCTGAGTTGTTCAGATTAATTTGATTATGTAGATTTTAGAAGGACGATCGTTTGTACAGAATCTAGAAATACCAACTTTTTTACTTATTACTTCCGCATATAAAATATCATGGTCTATTCGTTGTGGTCACACACCGCATTGCTCATCAAATTGTGCTGGATAGACTTTTCCGGAAAACCTACGAATGTAATCCTGATTTGTAAATTACCTCTCTACACCACAAATATTTACTACTTGATAATTCTAGTAGGCGAAGGCCATCTTCGACCTCATAAGCTAACTTAACTGTAATAAAAGCTACTTATTTGTTACACGAGCCGCTTTGGGCATGACCAAAATGTTGCCTAATTTGGTAGGCTTAAAAGACAAACGGACACACTTCAATAATTTGACTAATTTAAGTGAGTCCAAGATGGACAAAGTCAAGAAACTTTAAAATGTTCCGTTGTTCACTATGGGAGCAATTTCCTTGAGTGACGCCTTTAGGCTGAACAAGTACAGCCTTCACGCACTAAAAATAATATTACTAATAATAAAAATAAGTCAAGTAATTCTATATGTGTAGGTATAACTCATATATTTTTTCCCGTATGATTGCAAAACCCTTCGAGCAGGCCGAAAAACTATGGTCCCCAAATGAAAATAATGTGATTTCTACTATCCAAAGTCCAAATCCTTGGGGGTACCTCCCTTTAAATAATTTTTTGAATTTCTGATTTCAAACGGTTATAGCTCCGATATTATTGATTTTTTAAGCTTAATGGATTAGAACTTTTTTAAAGTCATTCGCTTATCTACAAATTAGGCTATAACCCCCTTATCGTCTAGAATTAAGAGATTTCGAGTTATAAATTAAATTAAGGGAAAAATTCAGGTTTTTACTTTTCTTGCGAACTCCTTATCTCCTAAACGAAACGTGTTAGGAAAAAACTGACTGACGGCCCAAACCAGATAGGGAATTTAACGGGCTACAACTTAGGTCAAATACATTTTTTTGGAAAACCTACCGTTTTTATAGAAATTCTGAAAGTAACGAACAAGGTGTAGGTAAAAAAAATAAAATTTATTTTAATGAATTTTCAAAAAGGGCCTCCATCATTTTCAGCACACAGGCGTGCTCTTTTCAAAAGGTGTTGCACGGTATTATTTATAATGGCGCTTTTTTCGTTAAGTTCTGTCACATCTATATCTGTATTCCTTCCATTTTATTATTTTCAGAATTTCTGTGAAAACGGTTGGTTTCCCAAAAAAATTTATTTGAACAAAGTTGTAGCCCGTTAAATTCCCTATCCGGTTTGGACCGTAAGTTTTTTCTAAGACGTTTTGTTTAAGAGATACGGGGTTCGCAAGAAAAGTAAAAAAAAATAGAACCTGAATTTTTTAACATTTTTTCCCTTAATTTAATTTATAACTCGAAATCCGTCAATTTTAGACGATAAGGGGTTATAACCTAATTTGTATATGAGCAAATGATCTTTAAAAAAGTTCTAATTCATTAAGCTTAAAAAATCAATAATATCGGAGCTATGGCGATTTGAAATCAGAAATTCAAAAGTTGGTCAAAAATTTTATTTAAAAATTTGTCTTTGAAAGGTGTCTTTTATCAGCACCTCAAAGGTTCTCCACAGCCACGGGGACACCCTGTATATTGCTATGATTTCAGCTGAGAGTTGCTATAAAAATAATAATGGTGATCGGGATCGGACAAAAACATAAAAATGAAGTAAAACTAATAACTTAGGTTGATAATATTTCAATAAAATTTTTATTTTTATAATACAATAACTCTCATTATAATACAAATTACAGTACACATTTTACCTATTATCGTGGGATAATTGTTAATAAGTATCTACTATTAAGAAGGTAATTATAACAGGATATATTTTTTGATTAATATTTGATAGTAAATTAATTTCATTTTAATTAAGCATTATTAACTAAATTATTAAAAGAAATTCATATGAATAAATAAAAAACAAGAATACATAGAGAATAAATCAATAAAAGCTGTATTTTATTTTATTTGGTTTTTTTGCGATATTTCAAATTGCAAGTTTGGTTGCCTAACGACAGTTTTAATGATCGGTACAATTTGAAAAATAATCCTGTTTTGAAAAATTTCTAATCAAAATGAATAATTTATTTAAGCATTTAAATTAAAAAATAAATCATATACTGAAAAGCATTCTTTGTGAAAAAAAATAAGAAACCGCTTAGGGAGGTAGACTATAGTATCTTAAAATAGTGCAAAATTTTGGAAATTAATTACAAAAATAATATAATATCGATTTTATACATTTTTGATAGGCCTTAATAAGTTATTTAAAATTGCTCTAAAAATGATGTCGTACACCAGTGTTTTTCAAACTGTGGTTTTCAAACCCCTGGAATGGAACAAACGAGGATTCTTTCTTGAATGGAAAGAAATGATTCAAACATCATTTTTTTAGATATTTTGATAATAAATTAATTTTTGTAATAAATCCATGGATTTTATCTTTGCCTGTTAGGATGAATATTAAGATGTTCAAAAATATCAGCTGGGTATGCTAGTTTCAACAGCCAAACAGGGCCACGAAATGACCCGCAGGCCCCGTTCTACTAATGTCGCACATCAACAACATTTTATTTAATATTATATTTGCAATCCAAAGCAGTGGCGGATTTAGGGACGTTTGCGCCCTGGTCCCTGTCCGATATGGCGGCCTGTTACCTGTTTGCTTGATAGTAATTATTATAAATAAAACATTTACATATACAGTAGCAGTAATAGAAATTGCATCCTGAATATTTCCAAATTAAAATAACAATTTCCAAAAACTGGGGGTTTGGGGGTATGGAATAGTACACTAGAGATTGTACGCAAAAAAGTGTTATTGAGCTTATAAGTATCAAACCAGAAATCTAATTTATAAAATTTAAGATTTCTGATTTGAAATTTAATAACACATTTTTTTTTTTTGAACGCAATCACTAATGTGCTGGAGGGTATTCCATAAAAAAATTTTTAAGTGGGGAGGTGGGCAAAGTAATGGACTCAAAATATCACAATAAATAAAATAATATTATATTATTATTGTTGGAACTTGTCAATGTCCATAGAACTTGTCGACTGCAGCGCCAGCGGTCTTAGAAATTTGTTCATACATTCACAGCAAAGCTAAGCCGAATCAAATTTTAAATTTAAATTTTTCTTTAAATTTCACAACTTCTAAAATTTTCTCGCCTCTAAAATTTAGACGCTCCTAGAATTTTTCCGCCCTAGGCCTGGGCCTCGCTGCACTCTAAACAATGGGGGTAATTTTACCGGTGGAATTTTAACCACTTAAAAAGGAATTTTAACCACTTAAAAAGAGCAAAATTAATTTTAGATCTGAAAATTACCCTGTTAAAAATAGTAAGTTTAACCTAAAATTAAGGTAATTTTATTTTTTACTCTAAAACAATGTAATATTATCCTGAAAATAGGGTAAATTTACCCTGAAAAATGGTGGTAATTAAGTTGCCTCCATTTATTAGGGATAATTTACTAAGTGATTAGTAAATATCATTTACAACATTTTTGTGAAAATTACCCGGTTTATAACGGTGAATTTACCTTAAAAATTGTCGACTTTTGTTTTGTCCCACTATTTTCAAGGTAAATTCACTCTTATAAAATTACTCCTGGTATGCGAATTTACCTTGACAATAGGAGGTAATATATAGTTGCCTTCTTTTTTCTGGGTAATTTTCCCCAATTTTTTTTTAGAGTGTGGCCTCAGCTTAAATCCTGCATTGATCCAAAGTAATTTAAATATACATAGAGATTACAGTAGGATTATAATCAAACGGAGTCCGTATTATGCACTGGAAGGCGGACATTTTACTGTAAACGAGTGAGCGGAGCGAATTGAACCGTTCGATCAGCAACATATAAATTTCATAGAAGTGCTGCCACCTATGAACGAGTGAGCGGAGCGGGGAGCGGACTGAGCTCGTCAAAAAAAGTCCACAGTGCCATTTTGTCGGGCACTAGTTTTAAACAAACTTTGCTAGAATCCCCCCCTCCCGGCCCTCAAATTTTTAGACTTTTTTGTTTCAGTTAAGACATCAAAATCTGAGTGAAAAAAATTTAGAGATAACCACTGAGATAGCTTGAAAAGACAAAAGAGCGGCAAAACCGGTCAGGGTCAGGTTGCTTCCATCGGGAATACTTAGAAAGCATTCCAAGTTATAAAACTTCAAAGGTGACTTGACAATAATTGATTTTTGAATCTTATGCTGCCTAGCTCAATCCGCAAAATCCTCTAGTAATGGAAGGCCAAACAAAATTAATTTTCTGCGTTTCGCTCGGCTATTGCCTGCTCATTACCATTCCGCAGTAGAAGACGGGCATAATACTCCCATGATACAATAACTAGTACAGTACCGGAATGGGACGTCTCGCCGTGGCCGTTTCGCCGTCGCCCATTTCGCCGTGGGCCATTTCGCCGTCGCCCTTTTCGCTGTCGTTAATTAAAAAATTAATAAGGATACAAAGTAAATAAAAAAATATAAAAATATCGAGGGTTTTTTTTTATTTCTGCTTTTCTAATTTCTAATTTTCCATAGACCCGAAAATATTAATTTTTGCAGTCAAAATGTTATAGTTTTTTTATAACTTTTGAGTTATAGATTACTTTAACATGCCCAATCAATAATTTAATTGATTGATTCTATAGCTTATATACAGGGTGTCACGCTTTTCTAAGAAAAATATTTAAGGAATTTTTTTTTCTAAATTCAAACCCTCGAAGGTTTTTTAATTTTTGTTTTTCTAACTTCTTATTTTCCATAATCGAAAATATTAATTTTTGCAGTCAATATGTTATAGTCTTTTTTATAACTTTTGAGTTATAAATTAAAGTAAAAAAAAATGTTGAAACGTCGACGGCGAAATAGGCGACGGCGAAACGGCCACGGCGAAATGGGCGACGGCGAAACGGCCACGGCAAAACGGCCACGGCGAAACGGCCACGGCGAAACGGAGACGGCGAAACGGCGACGGCGAAATGTCCTAGACCCCTAGTACTACTAGTTACAAATACATGTAATACTACCACTTACTGCTGATACTGGTACCTGGTACTACCGCCTAATATTTCCATTTATGGCCAATACTGCCTGATACTACCCCACACTCCCGTTTACTGCGCAATACTCCCTCTTACTGCCGATACTGCCATTTACTGTCCATAATTACCATTTACTACTCCAATTGTCAATTATTGCCTAATGCTGCTCCTTACTTCTTAATACTACCTAATACTGCTACTTACTTCCACTTACTACTGATGCTGCTGCTTAGTATACTTACATTGCAGTGATTCACCACCTGATATTGTTATAGGAAAAGTGATATTGAAAACATTTCCTTTTATTTGTTACTAGAAAGAGAATTGTAAATTACGAGATTAGGTAAACTTTTAAAAACCGCAGTTTTAAGATTGAGATTTGGAATGCTCAGTCTTCGAGGAGTAGGCTTACTGCTCGATGGTTGCAGTAGTTATAAGCCATCTCATCAAGAAAACGGAGGTAAGCCTGCCCTGACTTGCAATTTCTATCATTTATTTTATCATTAAATATTTTTTACTTCGAGGGCTACACTTGAACTTGACCGAAGTCAAGATGACATATTAGGTTCTAAATAATAAATTCATAGTTGATGAATTCTGTTTTTTTACTTTATCAAACGAAGTCTGAGAAAGTATTGTAATCGTGCAGAAAAAAAGTTGAGATTTTGATGAATTTAGACATTTTGTTGTCAAATTTTGTGTGCGCTCTACCCAAAAAATAATAAAAATTTTTTAACAAAATTTCGTATTTAGTACACGAACATTGAGACTTAGAGCTGATTAGATTTTGGTTAAAATCGGTAAACGGAAATGTAAAAATAATTATATTTTGTAAATTAAAAAAGTTATTTTTTTCTTATTTTTAAAATTTTATTTTTTTATTGTATTCTCCTCCAAAATAATAATAAAAAAGTATTAATCAATAATCGTGTAAATATCCTACGAAGTCTGAGAAAGTATAATCGTGCAGAAAAAAAAAGTTGAGATTTTGATGAATTTAGACATTTTGGGGTCCCAGAAGCGGAAAATCATCATTTCCAAAAAATGTCTGTTTGTATGTACATATGTATGTATGTGATTATTAGAGTATTTTATCTACATAATATAATGTTAAGTGTGCGACTGCTATTTTATATAAAAAAATGTGTTGATGTTAATTTATTACTAATTTGGGGCCCCAGTTTGACTGGGCACAGCACAGTCCCAAGGCCGCATTGCTACGCCACTGGATACAACGTGCGATGTTATAGATTTCACATACTCAAAATTCTTATTCTTATCTTAACTTATACATTTTATTAGCAAACCAAGAAGAAGCTTCTCCGTTGTTACTTACATGCACTTGATTTGGGGACACTAATAGTTTATTTGATGATATTTTGTTGGATATCAAAAAGAAAACTTTAACTTACTTTAATGGTAGAAGTAGGTATAATACTTTTAATTTAATCTGGTTCTGTATCTGCCTGTTCGTCTGTCTGCATAATTCACAGAACAATTTTGGAAATTTGGAAATAGAAATCTCGCTATTTCTTCTAAACCAGAAGGGTATGAACTGCAGTAAATCAAGCTTCATTTATTAATCCACAGCGAGATACGTAAGAATTACTGCTCTGTAACTTACTGGTGTTCACACCAAGCCACTGGCTATTTTATCAAGATTATACTAAAATTGTTAGAGGTAAATAAAATTAACTGAATGTAAGTAGTGCTATTTGTTTATTAAATTTGTTTTATAATAAATAAGTGATTTATTATTACATTATTTTTATAAATGTTTTTGTTGATTGTTTCGTTTTCCTAATCGTGGATCGAAGTAGTATGTGTTCATTCGTCGCCCTAAACGTGGTGCAAATGGTGGTGATCTTTGATTAACCATATCACGATTTACTTCAGGATCGCGTAACCATGCAGTTTGTTCGCTTTCTTCCTCAGATTCTCTGCCCAGGCGTGGAGTAAAGTTTACAGTTTGGCGTTTGCCTTCTGCAATAAATAAATAAATAAATAAATTACTAAATTAAAAGATCGAAATTTGTAAAAATAGTTTTTAGCAAAAGCACAAAAGGTTCCGTTTTTTACATTTAACTTACCGTTAAAACTTAAAACTCCCCATGGACGTTCTTGAATAGTTTCAACTACTGTATCAAGTGGTTCCGGTTCCAAAACAGGTGTTCTATAAGCTTCTTCATATAAAATGTTGCGCTTTCTACGATTAAGTCCATCTTCATGCCACACTCCACTATTTTTGGTTGTATACCATTGATGAAGCCGATTCAATTGTTTATTCGTTATTTGATTGTTCTAAAAATTTAAATTATGGCAATAGAAAGTTGTTTTTTTTTCGGATGACGGAGCAAAAAGTGATAAATTTTGATATTTGAAAACACAAATTTTGTCGATACAAACACATTTAAACACAAGCCTACCATACCTCATTGTAACTCTCTACTGTTATCATTGTACAGAGAAAAGTTGAAACGAGAAACACAGCACAACACTCCCAGTTAAACTGTCCCATAGTTCTGATGTACTTTTCAGTAGCTAAAAATGTTTTTATATGGTGCTAAACACATCTACAACAACAGGGGGTCTTTACAATAACAACCCCCGTTGCCTATACAAATCCCGAATTAATCCGTCACGAACAAACATTTTCTAATTTAGGAGATTGATAACGCGAGCGTAATTTGGTTAAATTAAAAAATCAAAATTTAGACAAATGATACACAATTAGGAAAAATGGAAATTAGATAGTTACTGATAATTAGTTGAGTAAAACAATAGAGTTGTGTTAAGCCCAACACAGACGTTCACTTGTTAGTTATATAAGGGTGCGCCCGAAATTATAGAAAACAAGTCAAAAATTTCAACGCTACATTCTATTTACATTTTCTTCCAGAGTGCATAAAACATGACAGCTGACAACTTTCAATTATTTACCCGAAATACGGTCAAAGTGTCAATTGGAACAACGTAAATCATTATGCAACATAGAATGCATTATTTTATTTTGACTTCCGAAGACTAGACGACTCTTTTTGAAATATATACGTTTTTAAATGGTTTTTATTGAGTTGTTACCGTTATTTTTGAAAAAAAAAAATTTTTTTTAAATATTTTGGTTTTATTATATATTTTATTGTAGTCGGCTATTGTTGTACAACTCTTTATTTCATAAACCTTCCTTTTCTTTATTTTTATTTTCAAAAAAAAAATAATTTTTTAGATTTTTGGATTACCTAAAATTACGCAATTATATTTTTATTTTCATCTGTTCAGAAGTTAGCTGTAAACAAAATAATATGTATTCAGTTGTAGGTTGTGAAGATTGACATATTTTTTTAAAAATTCTAATAGCTCTTGTTAAATCTTGAAAGGTTTTAAACTTGTTCACTAATTCTATTAGAGCGCAATCTTTACAAGGCAATTTAGATAAGGAAGTATTAGAGATAGAGTAACTTGATACATTAATTGAATCTTTTAAAACATATACTTTTAATAAATAAGGTATCAAGAACAAGAAGGCCTTTAACGCATGAGAGTTTTTACTAAAAGAGCAATTTTATCTATAAGCTCTTAAGTGTGTAATGGATGTGAGAATAAGAACGCTATTTGTACCATATGTTCATACCTAATCTTGTGGCGCCAATTCTGTCTGACCAATAATTCGTTCTGCAAAATATATCTACATACATAGTACGTCCGGCACATAGCACATTTCAAAATTTAAATTTATGTTATTACAAAAATTCAAAATTTTCCAAAAATTATTCTGAAACCGTTTTCGAATTATGATACAAAATTCAAAATGCAAAATTTCCAAAAGTACTACTGTTAATTTGTACATTGTTTTATTTAAAAAAAAGAACGGAAATTTAAACATATTATAACCGGCTCGGATAGGATTCTAATAATTTGTATAATAACTCGAAAACCTTACGTTTTCCGTTTTCCTAATAATTCTGTCAATAGTTGTTATAATGTTGGTTATAAAGCTGATCTACAGGGCCCTAAAAAAAAGATTGACGATTCTACAGAATAACAAAGGAAATATTATTTTTAAATATTTAGTGTCAATACTAGATTTGTATTACTCGTGTTTGTATGCCATATCCCCCCTCGGATTTCTTAAGATATTTTTTATAATTTAAAAAATAAACAAAATTAAATTTTTTGTTTTAAATTTAATTTACCTCTCCACAAATCTGGTTTCTTCATTGTTTGCACTCTAAGTTGCTTTACTATTTCAGTTCATGGTTTAAAATGGACGGTTATCTACTATGATTAATTAATGCAGCGTTTTTAATCTTTTTTGAACCACCACCCTCTTAAGAGCAAAGAATACTAAATTTACCCGCTTGTGACCCCCCTATTTTAATCTCCATGTTTAAATTGCTTTGGATTGCAAATGCAATATTATACTGCTTTTACTCATGCAATTTGCAAACTTGAAACCAGATTTATACCCTAAAAGTAACATGGCCGACAATGAGATTGTCCAGCAAAAGGCAATTGAAGTTATTTTATATATTTTTTAATATAAAAATTTTTAATCTTCTTCTTCAGACATTTTCAATCCAATATTGGACATAGTCGTCCTCTTTATTATTCCATTCTTCGGCGTTACGCGCCGTTCGCCGTTTGCATCCATTGTTTTCCAGTTATCTCTCTCACGTCATCTGCCCATCTTTTGGGCGGTCGTCCAACGCCTTTTTTACTGCATCTCGGTCTCCAGTTTATGATTCGTGTGTTATGTCCGTGATTCCTGTTTTTTCACGAATCCATTCTTTGCGTTTCCTATCACGTAGAGTTATGCCTAGCATTCTTCTCTCCATTGCTCTTTGTGTCACTACTGGTCCATTTGCAGCCTTATTAGTAACTAGCTGGAAAGCCCGTCCATGGACGGACGGGCATTTAGACCCGATTGGTTGGAAACCAATTGGTTTAATATATTTTTCGGTTGGTAAAAAACTTTGACCGATCATAGTGCTTTTTGGTTATCAAAAAATGTCATAGATCAGCACTGGTAGTTACAGGAGTCATATATTTTTACTTTAAGTTTTTTGAAAACTTTTTCTATTGGGAAAATTTTTAATATAGGCTTACAGTCTCAATTGGAGAATTTGACTGAGTCATAGTTCGCTATAGTAACCATATTACCATATCATATAGTAACCATAGGAGGCTTGATGAAGAACTAATACAAAGCGAGTTTTACCTGGAAACAAATGAGGCAATCGGAAATTTTGGAAATTTTGGCATCTTCCAGCCAATTCCAGCAATTATTTTTTATTAAATATAATTAATTATTTTTTATTAAATATACCCAAATATACCATTTGGACTATACCCAAAATTAAAAATTCCAACTTTGCGGGATTGACTGAAGTGAAACCCGCATATTTTCCAAATTGCAGTTCAAAAAATTTATTGCAACATCAATGCCCGCTGGTGGACAGAAACACGGATTTGAGTATCGTCCACATAAAAATCCACAAAGAACAGTTCGAATCCACTTATTCTCCCCCTCTCCTTCCAGACCAGTTGTATAAACTACAGAAGATACTTCTTTGTAGAACACCTCGAGCAACAGTTCGCGGCCGAGACTAATTTACCACCTACAGAGTGACTTATCGCAGCCATTATAGAGTAGTTTTGCCAAAAGGCAATTGTGCATAGCCGAGTCGAAGTTTTGGAATAATCAAGAAGCATTAAAATAAAGTGACTTTAGAGTGATCCATTGATGACGTGACAACCAATATAAGCCGCAAAAAAGAGGCCGTAGTACTAGCCTGAGCAGGCGACAAAACTTTGTAATATGCCAAATGGCATTCTCGACAATGATTCACAATTTTGCCAAACAGTGACAAAACTGTTTCGAGGTAAATGCAACCTTTCACACTTCCAGTGTGAGAAGTCTCAAACGAGAAGCCTACCAGATAGATAATGGCACCTCTCCGCTTCTAAAAAAAGGAATCAAGTCACTACAAAATGGGAGTACAAGTCTCATCATTCGAAGACTAATCAAATCACATCCTAGAAAGTTAACTTCCATTTCCAAAGCTGTCTCAGCGATCCAGCCTGGAAGAGAGGCGAGAAAAAAAACTAAACCAAGTCGGATCATCACGCAACTATTCAGATAGGTTTGATGACAAGATTAATTAATAATAATAATAAAAACCAAAAAAAAGAAATGAAGATTAAATAGACATGAGACACGATGACTATCACACTATCATGGAGTTTTCGTGATTCATGTTTAAATTATTATTTTTCAATTTTTCTTTAATTAATCTTTATTTAAATATCATGTGGAATTTATTAGCTTGGTACGGTGACAGGATGATGCGGCCTTCAGGCCGCACTACTTTGGAAATTTAGTAACATTATACATTAGTATTAAATTAAGGGTTGGTATGTCACACTTTTAATTTCAACTGTTTATAAAAGCCACTATTATCGTGTGTTATTCTATTTATTGATAACACTGGTCGACAGTGGTTTTGTTGCCCTGGATCTTTGATTAATTTTTGAAAGATTTTATGTAAGAAACACTGAGGGTAGCAATATTTTTTCCAAATTGGCTCTAGTTATTTATTTTTTTGATATATTTATATTTGATTCAAAAATGCATTATTTCAATGAAAAATTCGATTTGTTTTTGTAATATAAAAAGTTTATCAATGAAACACTATTAATGTCTTTGATTATACTCAAATTATTCAAAAAAATTTTTTAAATATAAAAAATTCAGAAACTTTTTTGAAAGATTGATTTTTATGAGATTTTTGAGTATCATGCCTTTGTAGGGTCCAGCAGTAATCTGCCATCTTATTCACATAAAAGTAGGTCACCTCTATCTTATGTCACTAACAAAAAATGAAAAAATGTTATCTGAAAAGGTGGTCATAAGAGGGGGGGCATGGGGGCCATGGCCTCCTCCAAACTAACATATTACCGTGGCTCAAACTAATGTCCTTACTAAATACCTAAATATTTTTCAAGATTTTGGAAATTTTTTCGGAAATAGCCCCCTCAAAAACTAGAAATATGACCGCCTCTGGTTATGATGCGTTTGAAAAAGTTTGGATCCTTATGAACTTTGGTTAACGATTTTTGAGAGATGATTTTGCAATTCAGTTTTTATATAAAATTTAACATGTTTGGTGGCCACTTGTTTCAAATCCAAATTGGCCTTAAAATTGCATCACATGACCCAATTGAGATTTCAACTTCTTTTGCGACCTCTCTATAAATGTGCTTCGGCAGGGCCTATTTTATCAAAAGGCCGGTTAGGCCCGAGCCTGGGACCCCCGAGTTAGAAGGGCCCCCTGCTTGACCCAACTGTAACTGTTTAAAACAGTGGCACCCCTATCATTCCCTTTTTTTAAGAAAAAAAAATCAAAGATGTGACGGATGAAATGTAGGTATTTGAAAAATATAATATAACAATTTATAAACATATAGCTATATGCCCAAGTAACATTTTGTGCTGACAAAATATTGTCAGCAATTTATCAGCTGCCTTTGTGATCTTTCAGCTTAAAATTCAGCTGGTTTTCGGCGTCAGCTAATTTAATGCCGACGCTTCGCTGCGTTAGCTTAAATTCAGCTAAATTAGCAATTAAAATAAACTAAAATAGCACTAAAATAAAAATCAGCTGAATTTTCAGCACCAGCACAATAGCTGAATTTAAAGCAGACGTTTCGCTGCGTCAGCTTAAAATTCAGCTAGTTTTCAGCACCAGCAAATTAGCTGAGTTTTAAACTTCTTTTCATTGTCAAGAATTCAAAAATTTCTGTTATTTATTGAAATTTAATGAAATTAATGATTGTAAAAAATATATATTAACCAATACAATAAAATGGGTTAATTTAATTTTTAAAATTTTTTTAAAATAAAAATTTTTAATTTTTAATTAATTTTTTTTTAGTTTACTTCAAAATGTAAAAGATGAATTGCTAATTTGGCGGCAAAAAACCAGCTGACAATGCGCTGCGGTAGCTGGTTAAATTGCTGAATATCATCTGAATACCAGCTGAATATCATCTGAATACCAGCTGAATATCAGCTGACTCAGCGCTGAATCAGCTGATATTCAGAGCTGCGTCAGTTGATATTCAGCAATTTGACTAGCTGCCAAAGTGCGGTTTCAGCGGTTTTTTTCCGCCAAATTAGCAATTCAGTAGCGATTCAGCTTCTGACGTTACTAAAAATCAGCAGCTGTTTCAGCTCAAAGCTGAATGTTGTGCTGATACTGGTGCTGACACAGCGGGTTGGCAGTTGCAACATGATATTCAGCACAAAATGTTACTTGGGAGACTATTTCGTTTATCACCCCACCACGTAAATCCCAGTTTAGGTAACTTCTTCCAATTTGTCCAATAAAATTAAAATATCTGATATAAAAATTTTTGTTGCGAAATATTTTGCCCTATGGGAGCCCCCCCCCTGTGACTCGCGGCACCCTATTTGAGAAACACTGGTTTAAAACAACAGTTTATTTTTATATAACAATTAAAAAATAAAATTAAAAAATATTTGCTGACAACACATTTCGGCCTACGCCTATTTACGTCGCTATTTTTCTAATTTCCTATTTCAATAAAAATGATAATTTCTTAATCCTACGAAGGGACTCCAGAAGGTATATGGGCCTAGGGCCTGCTAGAACCGAAAATAGGCACTGTGCTTCGGAAATTTACAAAAAAACGTGTCTTTGGTTTTCTAACGTTTTCATAGCTAATTGATGTGTTTGCATGCTCATATGCTCAAATCTGCACCGATTTCTTGAAAATGTTTGTAAATGTTTGTATTTTTTGACCTAGTTTCTACACCAAAAATTTAGTCAACATTTCTTATACTTCATTACACTTTTAAATTAATTTTTAATGCAGAATTTAATATGCAAATAACGTTTTTAAAACAAAAATGAATTCTGAAAATCGCGGATTTTTAAAATTATGCAATAAACAATAATTTGCTAAACACAAAATGTACAACGAATATGGCTAAAAATTAACATGTGCATTACTCATAGTTGTATCAACTTAGAAAAAAATTTTTATCTTGTTTGGTAACTTACACCGTGCGAAATGCAAAAATTTCCAATATATTTTGAATATACCTCGTATATTACAATAACATAAAAACTAGAGCCAATATTGGCCAATTTTCGTTATATTCATAACTTTTACGTTCTTAATGTTCAAAATTCAATGAAAAAATCAGGGCAACAAAAAAATGCTTTTTTTGTAGACCTGTGTAATTATTGTCTGCTTATTATCTCCATCCTCAAACTTGTTAATGGTTCAAAAAATTATCCTGAGATTAGGTTTATTGTTTTGAAATTAATTTAATTGAAATTATTTTGAAAGTTTTCTACTTTTTGAAAAATTGCATCTACTTACTTGATATAATGTAAATAATCAAAATGTATTTAAATGAAAGTTTAAATATAAATAAACATTCTATTTTGATAGTTTAAAAAAAATTGTATATTGTTGTATGACGTCATAACTTCAAATAATGTCGAAGAAACAATAGACGCTCGATGCTTTTGGAAAAAGTTGTTTTTCAATTTTATAAATTTTATTCCATATTTTGCGACTTCTCTGTATATTCACAGAAGTCAGATTAATCGCTGAAAAGTCAAAGTCTTGACAAAAAACGAAAGAAAAAGAAAAAAAGTAATCTTTGTTATTCTGAACAAATATAATGGTACTCAGGATCATATAGGTTCAAATTTCAGTTAAATATCCATAAAAAGTCGAAAATTAAAAAAAAACTTAATAAACATTTTGACTTGAAATAAAGAAAACAAAAATTTTAGAAGTAAAAATGAAAGATTTTGAAGATGAAAATGAAATTTTATCAATGCAATTTTGTTTGGAAAAAAAATTAGTGAGAATCTCAAAATTGTATTAATCATTTTGAAATGATGAAATTAAGCACAAAAAAGTAACGATTAAGATATTAAATTTAGTATTTAGTAGTACTTGATGTATTTCTGGGTACTTGATGTGTGGATTTATCTATCATCTAAAATTGGAACCATGATTACATCAAAATCCCATTACTTGATTGCGTAGTTGGTTACTAGGGGTAACAGGAAGCGTAATTCGTATTTATTATTTCTTTTTTATATTAATTACGTAGGAGGATCGTGAAAAAGTTCCGCCTACAGCTTTTATGAATGGAGGAATAATTTTCAGCTCGACAAAATTCCACGCCTTTATTTTCTTCTTCCCTTAGAAAATAACATGAAGTTAGTAAGGCCGTGTTAGTGTGTCACTTCAGTTGCGGGTTCATAGTGCAAAACTGAAACTTTTTCCAATATTACGTTCTGGTGTTGTTAGACAGTATGAGTTTTCGACAAAATAATGTTCAAGATGTGTACGAATATTCTTATTCGCAATCTTCCTATGGACATCACGCATATTTAACAGGTACAATTGCTTTCAAAATTTAATAACTTGTTTTAACAGTGTACAGAACTATTGAAAGGGTGAGTGCATAAAGGTGCTAACTTACATTATTGCAAATTCAAAGTTTACTATTCATATGATCAATTTGAAAAGTTAAATTTTTGGAATCAATCGGATACAATATCCTTCACCTTATATTAAAATTTGGAAATTTCACGTTTTCTACATTTCCACTGGGGCCGAAAGAAAGTACGTAACATCTTTATCCTCAATACAAATTTAATAAAAATTAAACAAAAATGTTTGTCTTTTTACAGTCGACATTTTTAGTTACTTGAATTTTCTTTATATTTTTTACCGTTTTCGAGTTATTAAAGAAAAACTGGGTTAAGTCGTTGTCGAGCTCTCGTGGTTATGATTTGACGTATTTCTTCCGGTACATAATTAGGAAATTAGGAACAAATTAATTGTGCAGCTCAAAGGTAAATTTTTGACTATTCGGTTTTTCATTTAATCATAAATTATAAGACCCACTCAGGCGCATTTAAAATAACAAAGTTATGCGACGTTAAAGTTCAATTCAGGGTTTTTGAAAATGCTTTTGTAATAATATGAATAATTTTCCCATTTATTCAAAGCTAACAGATCAAAAAATATTTTATATTTTTTATAATAATTTGGTAATAATTTGGTTAATGGACACCCCTTTCAAGCAGCTACCAGTCTTTGAGAAATTTATTACAAAACATTATCGGGGTACAACATATTATGAAAAGACACTTCTTTGAATTGTGGAACTTCAAGTTTCACTTTAGTGTAGTCCGTCGCCGACAGTGAAAATAATATTAATTACATTTTTAAATTATTTTTAAAATTAAGGGGGTCGAGTTTCCTAAGATCAAAATAAAAGAAATTGTTGTAAAAATTTGGAACTTGGAGATGCGTTTAATTTGCGTCAACAAATTTAGAAAAATATTATTTATTTTATTCAATTTTATTTCCTTATAAAAAAGGGAGTATTGTAATCCCGATTTTTTTCGGTTTGCAGATTTTGACGGAAATATCCGTTTTGACCTTCCCTGAATCTATTATGACTAGTTTTGTCGTAACGTTTGTACGTACGGAAGTCTGTATGTCGCATAACTCAAATACAGCAAGTCGTAGAAAGTTAAAATTTTGTATTTGAGACTCATATAGCATCTAGTTGTGCACCTCCTATTTTTGGTTGCAATTGTCCGGGCAAAAAGGGTACTTTACTCTAGGTAAAGCAATACATGACGTGCACGAATGGGTTAACGAGATTTTAACTACAAAATAATTATTCTATACTTTAGTTATTAAGAAAAGTATTAACAGTTTAACAAGGAAGTCATGTTTGTGGTGTCCACATCAGATTTTTTATATTTGTTTCTATTTATTTTTATAAAAATGCGGTTTACAATTTCTCAAATTTCTAGATTTTTAGACCGACTTATTTAGATTTACCTCCGAAAACCCACCTTCTTTCAAGATTTAATTTTTTTAGTTTTTTTTCAATTTTATGTTTTCCAGTTGAACTGGGGACTCCAGACCTTCCGGTCCCTAACAGTTGTTACTGTACCGTTTTCTTCTAAATAAACAGCACTGAACAAAAATTCCACAAACTCAAAAATTCCTTTTTAGGCTGCCTATTTTTTTGCACGTTTTTGCGATTTTAACGCAATTTTTTACCTTAACCGCAAGAAAAGTTTCAGCTGAAATTGTTGGATAAAAATGAAAATGCAAAAGGAGATAAGCCCAAAAACTCGTTTTTACTACATTACATTGTTAATTTTATGATATTAACCTATCATACGAAGCTTCCTGAATTTCTAAATGGGACATCTTTTTTTACCTGCAAGTGATAAAAATGGTTTTCGATGTTAAAAAAATTTGTAATCCAAAATACTGAATTTTCATGTTCATCAAAATGCAATTTTGATCTACTGTTCATCGCCAAATAATATTATTAGGGTGGATCAGGGTGGACCAAGAATAAATGTCAATAGAATTTGAAAATTTTCAATTAAAATCCTAAATCTTGATGTATGATTTATTTTCTTATTTTTCAATATTTCACATGATGTACAACGGACTACTGATTGCTGTAAGTTTACTAAATGGCGTTTAATAACTGACAGCTCATCACTGTCTTGATGAGCTTGATGTTACCCTCCCACTCGAATAAGCCTGCATTGGATAACACTGCAGTATGAATGTTACAACTCTCTGTTATATTTATAATAATAATATTGACGTCTATTGAAAAAATGGAAAAAAGGAAATCAATGTTACCTGGAAAATCGTAAACGAGGTGACTTGGTTCTTAAATTCGTTGACTTTTAAGCGGAAATATCTGGCTTGAGATCAAAATTTTTATTCTAACCGTCGGAACGCAATTACAAACAAAAACAAAAACGATTTTTAACTAATACAAAAACGTATTTTCGATTTTGAAATAAAATTTCCAGCTTTACATTTCAATAAGTGTTCAATTGTCACACTTACCACGCATGGAAAGCTTCTCGACTTTTTTCTATTATAGCAAAGTTTTAAGCATTTAAACTCTACGGCTGCTTAAACCGGATCGGGAAATGTTTAAATACAATTTTTGTTCAAGTCCAAACTCTTGGAGGTACTTCCAGCGGCGGATGGGCAACATCTTAGCGACCCGGGAAGTAATATTTGTCAGCCCTTTTTTAATTTCCGAATATGGATAAAATATCCATTTACAGGGTGTTACGCATTTTTCCTTTAAAATTAAATAGAGCATAGGTTTATTGCAGATTTTTGAATCAAATTACATTTACTATCTAAAAAACATTATTTTATGTTTAGAAATTAATGACCCACAGTACAGACCCTCTCCTTGTTAGACGTACTTTCAGCTACCGGCTCTGCGGGCCTCTGAACAACCGGCCCACCGGGAAATTTCCCGGTTCGTCTTATGGCCCATCCGCCCCTGGGTACCTCCCTTTAAAGCAATTTTTTAAATTCCTGATTTCAAACGGCCATAGCTCCGATATTATTAATTTTTTAAGCTTAATGAATTAGAACTTTTTTAAAGATCATTTGCTCATCTACAAATTAGGTTATAACCTTTTATCGTCTAGAATCAACGGATTTCGAGTTATTAAGGGAAACACTGTTAAAAAATTAAAGTTTTCTTTTTTTTTACTTTTCTTGCGAACCCCGTATCTCTTAAACAAAACGTCTTAGAAAAAAAAATTGATGACCTAAACCAAATAGGGAATTTAACGGGTTACAACTTTGGTCAAATAAATTTTTTTGGGAAACCAACCATTTTCGCAGAAATTCTGAAAATAAAGAACAATGTGTAGGCAAAAAAAAAAAATTAATGGAAAGAATACAGATAGGTGTGACAGAACTTAACGAAAACAACGCTATTATAAATAATATACCGTATAGCACCTTTTGATAAGAGCACGCCTGTGCTGAAAATGAGGGAGGCCGTTTTGAAAATGTATGAAAATAAATTTTGTGAATTTATTTTTCTTTTATCTACACCTTGTTAATTATTTTCAGAATTTCTCAGAAAACGGTTAGTTTCCCAAAAAGCTTTATTTGATCAAAGTTGTAGCCCGTTAAACTCCCTATCCGGTTTTAGTCGTCAGTTTTTCTCTAAGAAATTTCGTTTAAGAGATACGGAGTTCGTAAAAAGAGTAAAAAAAATAAAACCTGAATTTTTTTAAACATTTTTTCTTTTAATTTAATTTATAAATCGAAATCCGTTGATTCTAGACGATAAAAGATTATAACCTAATTTGTAGATAATTGAATGATCTTTAAAAAAGTTCTAATTCATTAAGCTTAAAAAATCAATAACATCGGAGTTATGGCCGTTTGAAATCATAAATTCAAAAAATTGCTTTAAAAGGATACCCTCAAGGGTTTCGACATGGACAAAAATTTTATTTGAAAATTTGTTTTAGAAGAGTGTCTTTTATCACCACCTCAAAGGTTCTCCATGGTCACGGGGATACCCTGTATATCATTTAATTAACTTGAAGATTTACTTTTTTGTGAAAGCAATAATAAATAATTGTATCTTTTAATTAATAAAACATTTATATATAATAATAACAAATATCATATCAACTATAAAATATTGGATAGCTGAATTTAAACATGGTAAAGCATACCATTTGCACGTGAAAAAATTTTTGCACGATGGGTGCTGCGTTTACTGACTTATCGATCAAAAACAAAAACGAGTTGATGTTTCAGAGCGCTGGCGCTGTTTAGATGTAATTTCAGTGATTTTTTTCAAACTTGAATTTGTTATTACACACCAGAATTAAAAATGGCTTCAGTGCAACAAACAAGAAAAAATAATTTTATCCGCCGGATAAGTCACAGCCTCTAGCTACGACGCTGTCCTTGTGGCTTCTACTTGTTCCCAAATTTCAAAAAATGGCTTGAAGAAATGAGTAGGTTCCTAGTGCAAGGCTGATATAATATAATTGAAAATTTCGGTATTTTTTTTACAAAAGTAAACAAGATTCTCACTGTTTATGGTTTCGATTTTTATTTCAAATCATCATCAGGACAAACTGCGATGGCGTATACAAAACTCACATGTCTGCAAATCTTTCTGTATAGATATGCTGTTCGATTTTATGCAGTAATAAATTGCGACTGAATTGCTGATGTAAAATAAATTTTTTGTAGTTTCTCCTGATGATGATTTAAAATAAAATACGAAACTAGGAAACAAGAAGGATATGCAATACCCCAAACTAAAGTGAATGTAGCAAAACTAGTAAAAAGATTTTTCTTAGATGACTACAAATAAGGTCGGGGTTCCTTTTTTGATTTTTAAATTCCAATATTACAAGAAAATTCAACTTTTTGGGCAGAAATATATTTAAATTAAATATTTCTGAATGGTGCTTTGTTTTTATGCTACTAACAGTCAAAATCGAAATTTGATATATTCAATAAATAAGAAAAACGTCTTCATCAGACGTAAAATAGTTAAAATAATTGACGGACAAGCAAAGCGACGGGAGTCGAACAATTGCAGACAAGCCACAAAAAGTACATTTGATCCGAATAAAGCATATATTTATTTTTCGTCAAAAGCTCGTCTGGGACGTAAAAAAGTTCCTCGTGAGGATTTTTATATTTTTGATTTTTATCAGAATAATTAATTATTTTATATTTTTATAAATAAATAAATGTAAAAAATTCGCACATATAATTTTGGAACATATAAACAGTGAAGTATATAAATTTAATGTTAGGAATGAAAAATAGGAGCTACCATTTTTCGTTACAGATCGACAATATAAATAAACAGACTTAGTTAAATGTAAACAAAATGTGTTAATATGGATACTGTATATGCATTTACTTACACATAATTGCCTCTAAAATGAGAAATTTGATGGATGTTAATTTTTAGTGCCAGTAATAACAGTAATTTATTTATTTCAGATGGTAATAGTCTTTGTGTGGGAGAAGACTCCAATTTTTGGACAAATGTAATTCCACGGTCTGATAGTAATTCCTCCAATATTATTGGCAGGAATACATACCACACCTTCACCAATAATTTATCCTTTGGTTCCGATGATATGTGCCGTTCGCAATACAGATCAGGTATCATACGCCTTAACTGCAAAAATAATTTGAGATAATTTTTTTTTTAATTTATAGGATACAATATAGGTTCAGAGGCGGACGTCGGATCCCAACTAACGACGGTTCCTTTTGTTCGCGTCGTGAAACGAAGAACAACAGCCAATAAAAAGGAACGTCGTAGAACACAATCAATTAACAACGCTTATTCAGAATTAAGAGATTGCATACCTAACGTACCAGCAGATACAAAATTATCTAAAGTAAGTAAAAAGTTTTTTCAGAATTATTCAAAACGCTCCCTCCCCCTGAATATCAATTTTGATTAAAATATACGTGAAATTCAGATTATAATAAGTAACAATTTGTTAGAATTAAATTTTGAATTTGCAGATCTCCCCCCTTTGAATATCAATTAGCGCGAAATTCAAATTATAATAGTAGTTTTTTGAAATTTTGAATTTGCAGATTAAAACGTTGAGATTGGCTACTTCGTACATATCTTATCTAACCGCAGTTTTAGAAACGAACGAGCCGGTTGGTGGTTTTAAAGTTGAATTAAATAGTAACAGTAGAAGAATAACATCCACCCCTATTCAGGCGAATGATTGTTCCGGAGTGCCTTCCGAGTGTGACATTTCGGTAAGTGTATGATGATCGAGAAATACAAAAAAAACCAATATCATAATACGAACCATAATTGTTATTTATGTTCTGATTATGAAGATAATACTTTTGTGGGTGCGCTTATTAGATTAAATAATTGAGTTAACGACTTTGCGATTAGGGGATGCAGATAATAAGTGTCAAGGGAGGGCGTCTGTTTACATTCATTTCGCATTATCACATCACAGATCAGGGAAGCGATTCAAATGTTGTATTAATTTAATTTTTGTAATTCATTACTTAATGACAGATTTTTTAAACAGGATGATGGTGGATGTAATTTGCGGCGAGTTAAGGGGCGTACAGGATGGCCTCAGCACGTGTGGGCCTTAGAATTGAAACAAGAACAAACCCTATAACGGGAAGTAACTTCATTTACGATCAAATCTTCGAGAACGTCTTTGCAGACATTAATATTTAGATATTTCCTCAAATTGTATATATATCTATTTTAAGTTTATGTTTAACACATGGCCCTGTAATGTATACAATTCAGCTCACCTTACTTCGAAATAAACTCGGATATAGTTTATACAATAAACAATAATTGTTAAAATTATACATCTTAAACAATCTACAAATTTCCCCAAAAATTTTAAATACCATCTTTTTTTTTCTCTAAATATTTATTGCGAATAACTCGCGAACATATTTTTAATACCACCCGTGATATTTGTTATCTCGCTAACTTGATATTTATAGCAATAACCTTTAGAATAAAACAATTTACGAAGTGAGATAAAGAAAGAAAATTTATAACATTATTTTGCTCTTATCCCATGGCACTGATGGTACAACTTTGTAGAACATATTGAATGGAACAAAATAGTACCACACCCACAATTAATTTTGTCGATAAAAGTAAACTTACAAAAAATATTTATTATTATTTATGTATATTAAATAAATATCACTTAACAAGAATATTTAACCACAACAGTAGATTGCGAGAAAAGAAATTCTGGGTTCAAATCACGGACTTGATAGAATTTCTTAACTCGGCTTTCCGCATTTCATTTTGAATCTATTTGGATTTTTATACAAATTTAATCAAATTTGGTACGAAAAGAATAAAATTGGAAAAAGATGTTAATATCAAAATAACAATAAAATAATTTAGGTAATGCCGAAGAGGGGATAAGACTGTTATTATCGAAATTTTATATTTTATCACCTCACCTTCATCGATTCCCCTTTAATATTATGAATTTCTATGTTTTTCTAATTTTTATTATTTCCAAAAATGTTTTTTTCCGAGTTCTTACATTTACATTAAAAAAATTTTGTTTTTAATTTTAGTTTACGTATGTACATTCTAATTTTTAAAAATAACGAAAACTTGGCTGTCATTTTTTCAAAAACTTGTTCTGTAAAATTCAAGTTTTAAAATCTAATATTAACTGCGAAAATCGCGAAATAAGATTTCATACCAGCTCCCCACTAATTAAAATTAAAAAATTTTTTTATTTTATTTCATTGTTTTTTATTTTCCTGAATTGTTCTGTAAAAATAAAATTTGATAATCTAATAAAAATCGCGAAAATCGCAAAATAAAATTTCATACTAAGCTCCCCATGATTTCAAATTTAAAACTTTTTTATTTTAACCAATTGTTCTACAGAAACAAAGTTTCAAAATCTAATAATAATCTCGTAAACCACGGAAAAAGATTTGGTGTCAGCTCCCATTTTTTGAAATTAAATTTTTTTATTGTTCTTAATTGTTCCTCATTTATTTTCAATTGTTCTGTAAAAAATTAAATTTTAAATTCTAATAATCGCGAAATAAGATTTCGTGCCAGCTCTTTTTTCTAAATTAAAATTTTTTTTATTGCTTTTGATTATTCTTCATTTGGTTTCAATAATTGTTCTGTAACAATCTCATCTCGCGATTTTTGCAGTTTTCCGATTTTTTTACTTTTAAAATTAGAAAATTTTAAAATTTGCTAAACCGGGAAGCTACCAAGTTTTTTTTCAAAATCAAAAAAGATCAACAAATAATGAAGAACAAAAAAAATTGATTTTCGGAAAAATGTTTTTTTATAAACTTCGCTTTACGAAAAATAAATATAGTTAATATACAAATATTTTGCGTACTTTTCATAACGATAGATAGCTTTTCTACGCCCTTTGATCGACTGGATTTTGTTCCAAATTTTGAGATAGATTACTCCTTATTTTTTCGCTGGTACGGAATTCCATCGCATAACTTTGGTGCATTCACCGATCTTTTCAAATATTCCAGTAAATTCGAGAAAGAATTTGAAAATTTTTTTTGCAGAAAATGCAGGTGTTGCTTTAATGGACAATTTGGTTTGAAAAGCCTTAGAGGCAAAGTTCATAACTTACTTCAGTATTTTCATGGTTTTTCACGAAAACTTGAATATATTTTTGATTTAATTTATAATTTTTTTGCTTCTCGTGGTCCGAAAAAAAATCTACTTAACGAGTAAACAAGTTTTTCCCACGAGCAGAAGGCGACTAAAAAATCTTATTTTTTCCTGAATTACAAAAATACAATTAAAATTATAAATGCATGGAATTTTTGTTCAATTTTAAATGTTCCTAAATTTAGTTTTCTATAAAACGCTTCATGTTCGAATAGCTGAAAAATTAAATTTCCAAACCGTTTAAGCTGGTAGAGACTAGGAGTTTTGGGGGGGTGTGGAATACCCCCAGACTGATACAATCGATGTAGTAGAATTTTATCGCCCGTTATTCTTAGTTGCGAATCATTCGCGTGTGATATTCGAATTAAAAATTTTTTAATAATAAAGTTATTATTTAATTTATTATTTTTTATTTAAAAATAATAATAAAATGAGGGAGGAGAAACAAACATATATTTTGATAATTACGTGGTCTTATTTCCTTTTCCCAGATTAGCTGACCTGCTTTTCCGATGTTAATGTTACCGTTAGTGACCGACATTTTTACATCTGGATTTGCTACAATTTTAAAAATTAATCAAATTCGAAAAATTGCAGGTTACACACAGGTACCTATCATTACAATTTGTAATTGTAATTCCGCCTACCAATTTCTTTGTTTAACCATTGTCATAGTTTAGCAGCGTAGCGTTTGGATATACCTACAGGGCTTGTGCCCCAAATTAAGAAAATTGTTGTTTACAGTAACTAAATAAGTATATAGAAGTAAACTATAAACAGTATTTAATAGTAATTTTATTATTTTTTAATGTTTTGTTTTCTTTCTGAAAGAACTAAGTTATATTGATTTTATTTATTTAAAAAAGTTACTAGTAAGTAATTAAAAAAAAATATTATTTTGGTATTACTCTAATATAAGTACTGATAATAGTACCTTAAAATATAAACTTTTACCAAAAATAAAAAACCAAAGAAGTTTCTGATACAATAAAACGGGTGTTGATTAATTCACTCCAATTAGCTTATATTATCAAGTATACTTACCGTTTATCAAATACTATTATTGTTGATATGTTTTAATTATTATTGAAATTTGATATATGATTTAAACTTCCCACCAAAAAAATATTACTTGAAAATTAATAAATGTATAGTAGAAGGCCAGTCAAAGAGGGTTAAATGTTAGAAAATTAGCGTCCAAATTAATTTTTTTTTGCTATTATCTCCTAAACGGTTTTAGCTTCGTAAAAAAATTAATAATATTATTTTTACGTAACTCAAACTATTTAGAAGAGAAAATATTTTAGAAATAAGATTAGGGGGGACTCTTAGTGCCTGGCTTAGGTTAAAAAATAGATTTAGGTTATGTACGTGCAATATTTTAAACTGTGATTTATTATAAGTTTTTGTGGATTTGATATTAACTAAAAATAAAAATTTATCGATAATTTTACGTCTCTCGTTTTATTTCAGTTTCCATACATAATACAATATTCATGTTGATAGTTTTCCAAAAAATAATAGTTACATTGTTATTTTAAATTTTTAGTTATCCATGGCATAAATGTATTTACTCGTGTATAAACTCCTGGATATTGTCCTTTACCACAACCAATTCCCCACGAAACAATACCTACCTGGGTCCATCGTCCAGTATTCACCATGAGGGGTCCGCCACTATCTCCCTAAACATTTTATTGCAATATATTAAAAATAAAATTATATCTGAATAATTACGCTGCAGGAATCCCTCTGATCTTGACCAGCACATAACATATGTTCCACTATTCCTCCGGGTGCCGCTGGACCATATTTTAACCGACAATTGGTATTATCCCATATGGGAATGCTAACTTCTTGAAGCACCGACGGTTGAGGACCACCTGGTAAAAATACATTAGACATATTACACAATGTTCTGCGCAGAACACTCCAAACTCGTTCCTGCGCATAAAGTGTACAATCTTTTGTTTAAATAAAAAATAATAACTTACTTTCTCGTATACTACCCCATCCAATAACAGTTGCCGTTTTACCGGCGTATAAATCCGATGCACCATTTGAGGGCAAACATATTGGGCGAATCTGTTGCGAGAACGTTACAGGAGAATCTAATGTTAATATGGCGATATCGTTGTGCTAAAATCATTTCAATTATAATCAACATAAAATACAATTTGTTTTATTTACTAAAATACTAATATCAAATCCTCGATGTCGGACAATTCGTTTAACTCTCTTTTCTATATGGGCAATTTCAGAATTGGTTCGAATATTGTGATCACCCAATCGGACTGTTAATCTGGCAACGTCCAAGGATGTCATACTGTAAAGTAGATAAAAGATATAGAGCATTACAATATATTGAATTCTTACTGTGCAATACAATGTGCGGCTGATAAAATGTGTATGTTATCTATAAGAGAGCCACCACAAAATTGGCGACCACCGTTGAATAGTGCCGCTATCCAGGGCCATTCGCCTAAATCGGCGTTATGGCCTCCCACAATTCGTTCTTGATCTTGGTAACCATTTTTGGCTCCACACGATACATCGGTATGGCTACTTTCGGTGGTGGTAGGGTAGTATGATGGTGGTTGCGAAGTTGTTGGTATAGGTAAAGGCTTTGCTGGTGTGGGATGAATTGGATAAAATGGATATAATGGTGAAGGTGGATGTGTTGGAAGAGGAGGAATTGTATTATCCGGAGAGTGAGTGGGTAGTGGTGGAGGCCAAACCGCAGGCTGAGGATAAAATGGTTGTTTAGCACCGTCTTCTGGGATTTCGTGGGTAGAATTTGTACTTTCAGTTGGTTGAATTGTTGTAGTACCATCTACAGGAGGAATGGGATTAGTGCAACATACACCAAACATCTAAAAAACTTGCGTTAAAATATTATCAACCTGGTACATTGTGCTTACTTGTCTTCCCTCTTGAGTTATATAGCTGCAAGTATCATACATTCCTAAAACCCAACTGTCTGGGTAATTTAAATTGGGTACTTTGAAGAAAGGGTAACATTGTCTAAAGGACATACATCGGCCCAAAATTCCTTTACTTGTAAGGCAGTGCCCAATTAGAACAGCCGGAAAATCTTGGGCGGGTTGATCGGAGGATAATTCTGGATCCGAAATAATTTGTCGTTTTGGCCGGTGCAATGCATCTTCACTTTCGGTAGCTATAAAAAAAAATTTAGGTAAAGGTAGGTAGATTGCTATTCGCAGACAAAATCTATTTTTAATCCAATGTTTTTGTATTCAAGCAAGTACATCGACACTGTTTTGATAGAATACCAACAACATTTATCGATTCCTACTGTCGATCCGGTAAAACAGGTGAATGTTCTGCACGACCTTGGCAATGGTATTAACTTTTGTATACCTATATTTAATTTATAATAAAACTAATTTTCTTCTGGGTAGTACAGTTAAAAATGGTAAATAAAAATATTGTTCAAGGAACCCAAAAAACGGTAAAAAAATATTTGCATATTTTTTAAGGAAAATCTCACCATCAGTTTTAAAAATTGGGCTCCCTTCAAAATAATGTTATTCTGAGGCTGCTAAAAATAGACCTCTTAAATTTTTGATGGATGATATATTTAAATTTTTTGATCGCTGATCTGAAATTTTCACGTTCCAAGGTCATTTATTATATTAGAGCCATTAACTAAATAAAAAAATAACAGTTAACTTATTTTTATCTTTAATATTAAATTAACCTTGTTTTTTTGAAAATTTATTTTTTGAAAAAATTAAATAATTTTTTCTTTCGTATATTGTAAGTAAGCATACAAAAAAAATTAATAAAATCATAACATCAGCAAATAAATAAATAAATTAATTGAGAAAAAAATTTTTTTTTGTTTTAAATAAATTAATATACCTTCAACAACTATGGCATCGAAGTATTCTGGAATATCACAAATTGTAGCACCACATAAAATTAAAAAGTATACACAAATAAAAATTTGACGAACCATCTTGTTACACCAAGAGGGTAGCACGTTGGTCACTTAATGCAGAATATTTTATAAGGACTTGTTATAAAATATATTCTTGTAACATCTCCCTCTACCTTTTACCTGTGATTTTTAATTAACCACAACCGATCAACGAATATTGCAATTTCAAGTTCACCCAAACAAATCACGATCAACCTAAGCGGTCTGGATTACAAAAGTTAATTCATCACTAATTTTCAAAATTTAATTTTTAGTAATTGCCAAGCAGCATTTCACCTCCCAAAATTAAAATTTTTTTTTCAAATTTGGAATTGGACCTGTAAGCCAAAATACCAAATTTTAGTTTGTATTTCTTTATAAAGCAATTTATTGTTTTCCAACCCAATATGGGTTTGGGGTTGAAAATGAAGAGCTTCGTTTTTGCTAATATTAAAATATAGAAAAGTAGGAAAAATTTACACTTTCATGTGCCGTAGTCTACACCTATGAGATAATATTTGTAAACGAGTTTTTTATATACCGGTATTTTGATTACTTACAAACCGCAAAAGGTCAACTCAGGGCATTTAAAATTACCGAACAAACATGGATAGTCGCAATTAAGAAATTTTACAAAAAAAAATATTTTTTTCTTAGTTTTTTTCCTCTTCATTGTTAGGTAAACCTTTTTCCTTTTCTTACGTCGGATTTTTACTCCCAAAATGACCAGTTGGTTTGGAGATTTTTCTAATTTGAGAATGATGATACACAGTAAAACCGTTTTTCGTAAAAAAATTTTTTTGAATAATTTTATTTAGAAGTAATACAAATTTTTTTCATTTGAATAAAATATTTTTGGTCAAACAAAAATTTGTAAATCAAAAAAATCAACTAAAATTCCCATTTAAACAAAAATATTTTATTTAAAGAAAATAATATTTCTTTGGTTTAATAAAATTATTCAAACTGTTTTTGTCATTTTATTCTAAGATAAACGTTTTTATGTGTATAAAATCAAACAAACAAAACATTCGCGAAGACAAAAAATATGTTTTTATACAAGGATCAACTCATCATGTAATTGGACAACCGGCTTTGAGAGTTTTTGAGATTTTTTTTGTGGGTTTTGGTGCAACGCATTCAAAAATTCTTAATGCAAGTTGATGCAGGTATACTGCATGATTAACGAAGGAAAGTTCACTAAAATCTGACCGTGGCGGTGCTAGATTAAAATCACACAATAGCCCGTGAGAGGTAAAATAGAAGGAATAAAGGATAATAAAACAAATAATTGGGATTATTAATAGCTTTAATTTACTACTTATTATTTAATTTTAAATTATTTGGTGTACGCCAACGGGCGTAGTACAGTGACAGGCAAACTCACTCTATAGCATTAGAAAAATCGCTGCCAATTTAGTAATTTTGTAGTTTTAAAAATCCAAAAAATTAAAAATATTGCAATTTTTCTGAAAAAATTTGAAGTTCTTTTTCTGAAGACTCCCACATTTTTTCTCTAAAATTTCAATGTTTTGGGGGGATTTGTACCCTTTATGGTCCTCTAAATTTTAATATTGATTTATTGATTTACACAATTATTTTTAAATATTATTTTATCTTAACACAATTATTTTATTCCACATAATTTTAAATTGCAAAAATTAATATTTAATAATAATAAATCGATATTGAAATTTAGAGAAAATAAGGTAAGTATCCCTTGATTATTATTAATTTTGGAAAAATCTGAAATCAGTAATTAAATATCAGCATCAAAAATCAATCCCTTAATTACGCGAGCAGTTTTTCTTAAAATTTGGACCCCTCCCTCCCCCATGGTGAGATTTGATAAGATGTAGCGGGACCTACCCCCTTCCACATCACTTGAGATTTACTTTATAATTAAATTTATTTGATGTTTTACATAATTTACATATAATTTTATTCTAAAATACAAAATGTTATTTGCTATAATAAATGAGGCTTGAATTAATTTTTTTTAAATTAATTAAATCTCTGAATTAAAAAGTTAACGTGAGATTTTCATAATCACCCCCTCCCTTTAAATGAGATTTGGTGAGATTTTGTCGCCTCCCCTCTATTTTTTGCTCACGCAATTAATGGACGTCCCCTAAGGTGAACTTTTTGCAAGTGCACTTGAATCTGTCACCAGGTGCAGATACTTTTTCTTTTTTTTTTTTGTGTGCGTCGGGAGTGGGGAAATCTTCAAAAGACACCACCCAGGTGGTTTGGGTGGTAGTGTCGGATTTTTACCGACTAAAACCCCACTCCTTGGAGGTACCGGGAATCGCTATCGCATTTCTTCCGACATTCTCCTGCCTCAATCCTGATGGTCACTTGGACCTCCTGCTTCATCTCTCCTCTTGTCGGATTCATCCTGGGCTTTTGCCTTGTGCGACATTATACCCACCAACATCCCTGCTATTACTTCCCATCCGTCCCGGCTATCTAACATCAATCCCACCATGTTGCAAGGTGAGATCATGCCCTAGTTGGATTTGGGCAGCGTTTCTCCATTCTGACCATTCCTTGCATCGAAAGATGGTGTGTTGTACATCATCTTCTTCTCCGCAGAAGTCGCAGTCCGGAGTCGCTGATCGTTTGAAGCGGTAGAGATAGCTACGGAAGCAGCCATGACCACTTAGGGCCTGGGTAATCTCGTAGTTAAGTTCGCCGTGGTCTCTGTTCACCCACGGCGCGATGTCTGGGATGAGTTGGTGGGTCCATCTGCCCTTGCTTGATTCTTTCCATGAGTTCTGCCATTTTTCTTGAATTTCAGCACAACGAAGTTTGTAGAGCGTCTTGTTCGCGGATCTGTACTTGGCGTCGCGCATCTCTGCCTTGAGGTGGATCGGCATGAGGGACGCCATCACCAGTGCCGCGTCCGTTGACGTGATTCTGTACGCGCTACAGATCCTGAGGGCACATTTCCTCTGGACTTTTTCTAACAGGTATCTGTAGGCAGAGCTGCACAAAGCACTCACTAAAAGTAGTTCAATTACCAATTACCAAATACTTTGCTAATTTGAAAGTACTTGAAATACCAAATACCAAATCTTCTTAAAAGTAATTGACATGTCAATTACTAAATTACTCTACTAAGAAAAAGTAATTCAATTACCAAATACTTGGTAAAAGTAATTGAAATATTTAAAAAGTAACCAAAAAGTAATTCAATTACTCAATATAAAAAAAAAGTAATTCAATTACTGAAAGTAAAAAGTAATTCCATTACTGAAAGTAATTCAATTACTCAAAAGTAATTCAATTATTGAAAGTAATTCAATTACTGAAAGTAATTCAATTACTCAAAAGTAATTCAATTACTGAAAGTAATTCAATTACTCAAAAGTAATTCAGTTACTGAAAGTAATTCAATTACTCGAAGTAATTCAATTACAATTCAGGGGTGTATCAAGTCAGCAACCACGCCTTAAATTTCAAAGTTATTCATACATCAACGCAGAATATATTACATAAACATAATAGTACTTGCACCGTACTAGTTGTCTTACAAATCTATTGTAAAACTGTGGTAGTTGTTTTTTTGAGATACCCTGTATTAATACTGTTCTTGTAAGCTGGTTTTGCCGCACAGCCACTCATTTATAATAATCTTTTTTTTTTTGGGAGAGGCAAATTTTAAAACCGCACAGGCGGCAAAAGCTTTGGAAAAACCAGTGCCTAAATTTTGCCTATATTTTATATAGGCAAATTCAAAGAATTTAAATTCTTATCCCTAGAAAAAACTTATCTGCGCCTTCTACATAAAGACAGGTGAATATCAGTTTGGGGACGTCCATTAATTTACTTGAGGCTTTTTTTTGGGGGGGGGGGGTCGAGCTAAATCTCACCCAATCTTATGTGGGGGAGAGGGGGGTCTCGGCAAATATCACGTAATTTTTTTTTCTGCAACAAAATGTAAAATCGCGAGAGCAATTAATTATTTAAATTATGTTAAACGTGTTTCTCTACTAAAATATGACATATTCTGAGTTTTTAAATAAATCCAACGCAATCAAGCATAGATTAACGTATTTACACACCAAAATCGCCTCACGTAATTAATGGACGCCCCCTTTGTAACTATAATAAGCATGAAAGGAACTAGTAAGCAACACCAATAAAAACTTAAAATACCGAATAAAGAATTGAATTACTCAAAAGTAATTCAATTACCGAGAAAGTAATTCAATTACCGAAAAGGTAATTCAATTACTCAAAAGTAATTCAATTACCGAGAAAGTAATTCAATTACCGAAAAAGTAATTCAATTACTCAAAAGTAATTCAATTACCGAGAAAGTAATTCAATTACCGAAAAAGTAATTCAATTACTCAAAAGTAATTTAATTACCGAGAAAGTAATTCAATTACCGAAAAAGTAATTCAATTACCGAAGAATGATCTGAAACCCAATTACCAAATACTCAAATACTTTATTAAAGTAATTCAAATACCAAATACTTTAAGTTTATTTCAAAAGTAATTCAATTAAAGTAATTGAATTACTTTTGAGTAATTGAATTACTTTATTCAAGCCTTTTAATTGAATTACTTTCAGCTCTGTCTGTAGGTCACCTTTCCTGTTGCTGAAACCCATATCGGAGCGGCGTACAACATAATTGATTCGGCCACCGAGCAAAGGAGCCTTCTCTTGACCTCTCGTGGACCCCTCATGTTAGGCAAGATCCTGCTTAGGGCATCCACAGTTGCCGTCGCTCTTGCCGCTGCCCTCTCTATGTGAGGCTTGAATGTGGGGCCTTTGTCCACATCCACCCCCAATACTCTGACTAGCTTGCTTGATACAATGTTTTGTCCGCCCATTTTGAATTGGACGGGTGAAGTCCATCTGTTGCCTGATATAACAACCGCCTCGGTTTTCTCGGGGACCAGTTGGAGCCTCCATGCTGTCATCCACATGGTGCAGATACTGAGGGGAGTCACAGGGTACCCGTGACCCTCCCCCTCCCCGTCATACACCGTCATATAGATTCCATATACAGGTTCCATAGATTGCACAAAAAACAAACAGATCTGTCGTCAGATTAACAACTGATTGTTTATCAGTTTTACAACTGAATATCTAGTATCTAACTGCTATGATATACAGAGGCGGATCAAGAGCATATTGCGCCCCAATCTGAACCAAAATTTGCATCCCCTTGACGGGGGGAGGGGGGGAGCAAATGATATGCAGCACATTCTACAAAAAAAATAACTGGCAGTTGCAGGGTAATAAATTTTAAAATGATAACAAAGCACACCACGTTTGCTAGAAAAGTTGTGTGTTTGCATATAAAAAAATAAGCAAACTTACGCTTACATGTAAGCGTAATACACATAGCTCATATTTCAAGTTCTCCAACTTGCGGAGATATTTTTAAAATGCAACCTATTTTTGAGGTTTTTAGATTTCGGCGACTGCAGTTCGTCGAAAGCGATTCGGCAACCTATATTCAGCGACGGTCAATTCGGCTATACTACTTTCGGCGATTCCAATTCGGCATCGGCATTTCGGCGAATCTCATTTGGCGACGGAAAATTTATTTAAGTGTTAAAATTTATTAAAAATATAAAAACAGGAGCAAATAACAAAAAAAGAGATTTACTTATTATTTTATTTATAATTTATAGATCTATTAAGAAAACATCGGCGATAGATAGGTGCAGATTTAGGAAATAATTACGGGGGGGGGGGAGTCCCAGTGTTCTTTTCTTCCCGGTACACGTCGTGTCGGCGACCGCAGTTCGGCAAAAGCGATTTGGCAATGTATATTCGGCGACGGTCAATTCGGCCACCCGAAATTCGGCTATGCTACTTTCGGCGATTTCAATTCAGCACCGGCATTTCGGCGATGGAAAATTTATTAAAGTGCTAAAAATTTAATGAATATTAAAAATATACAAAAAGAGCAAATAACAGATGAAGGGATTTACTTAAGGGAGGTAGGGAAATAACCAACTTTTAACGCCTGGGTTTTAAGTACAAGTTCGAAAAAAGCCATAAGCGTCCGTACTGAGGTTTTTTTACATTAAAATTTTAAATTTAGAAGAATAAATTGAATAAACTAAAAGTATACCTCCCGTCGCTGAATCGACGTAATCAAATTTTTTGTCGCCGAATGAAAATCTCCGAAATGCTGGTGCCAAATTGGAATCGCCCAAATGACGGTGCCGAACTGGAATCGCCAAAATGACGGTGTTCGGATCTGCTATCACTAGGACGGATACTCTCAAGTACACGGAAAAGTCGGCACTTTCGAACCAAGGGCGAATATGTACAATGAGGGGAAGGGTAAAACTCTCTTCTCCATGACCCATTAAAATCCAACAAAATATATTTTTTCAAAAATCAAAAAAATATTTTTTTGTTACAGTGTTCTTAACTAAAAAAAAGAAACAACTTTTTTTCCTTAAAAAGAAACAGCGTCTTTTTGTATCTGGGGCGACTGCCCTAGTAACTTGTAAATTTTTGAAATTATGATGACAGAAATGCAATTTTTATAATATTTAATATTGTTTTTATATTTTATTTTAAAATAACTTCACCTGACGTAAAAATTTTCATTAATAAAAATGATTTAACCCCCCCCCCGTTTTCCCCTGAAGGAATGCTGTAAAAATACATTTAAGTAATAAATAAATAGTAATAAATTAATAAGTAAATAAAAAAAATAGTCGTCTTCTAATCGATGTATCGAGGGATAGACGTTCAAAGAATCAGTTTATGCATCCAAAGTGGCAATTCCGCTTTGGTACTAGAGTCGATGCCGATGCCCACGGATAAATTTTTCCATCCTAGTGAGTAGTTTATTACTATAATTTGTTACTTCTGTCATTGTTATTAATTTATCAATTAGTGAAAATAATGAGATATACAATTTGAAAAGTAAAAAAATATCAGATTATAGATTACAATATGTAGCAGAACAAAAACCATGCAATGCTGCAACCAACATTACATAATTCCACAATTTAGTGACAAAAACGTTTTTCTTGGAATAAATAAGATTTTGTTTAATTTAAATAAAATTTAAATTATTTTTTTTACTGCGGTTCCTTTGGTTAATTTTTTTCTGATTTTAACAAATTTTTGTTTGATCAAAAATATATTATTCAAACTAAATAAAAAATGTTTGCTTTAAAAAGGATTATTCAAACAAAATAGTTAATTTGATTTAAAAAAACGTTTTTACTGTGCACTCCCCCCCCCCCTCTCATATACGAACCTGCCATTCATCCTTGGTTGTACGTTGTACAGTAATTTTTTTAATTAATTGCTTTATTAAAATTTAAAAATTTTTATTAAAATTATCGTAAATTTATTAATCTCCATGTAGTCAATAAAATATAAATTCAAAAAATTATAAATTTTTAAAATTCCCCGTTAAAAATTTTTTGTAACAGCACTGTTACAAATGTTTGGCGCATGCTTACAATAGGCGTAGCCTACGGTGTCTGGGTTTATGTTTATCTAAATCGGTTAATTTGTAATTTATATGTGGATTAAATTAAAACAGTTCTGTAATTATAGAAATTGGTGATCATTCATACATTTCATGTAAATATTTTCCTTTATTACATAATACTGAATTGTCGTTATTTCTTCGTGTTGTTAGTTTTAAGTAAACTTAACCTAACTTTTGCATTGTTATTTACAGGATTGTTTCCAGTTATTTTAAATAAATGCAATTATTGAAATCGGAGAATTGTGTTTGATGAAGTTCTGAGGGATTCGAACCACCATTCAATTTACATGCAGGCTACAATGACCACTCCAAGCAAGAGTAACCGTGGACCATTAAGTAAAGTATTTTTATGTTAGATTATGATAATAACATGATTATAATATCACTTAGCTACCATAAGATATCAGTTTATGGTACTAGGCCGTTTTACTTTATTGATAATGTAAAACGACTAAATGTCTCGTTTTCTTTTCAGATAAGCCTTAAGGTGCTTATGTCTATTACTTCGTTTAAATTTATTGGTTTTGCACGCAAGCTCGCTCTGTCATAAACTCGGCTTCTTCCAATGAAGACCTAAATTATGTTCTCGTGACATAAATAGCTATTTTAGTTAAATTCATGTTTATTTATCAATTTTACTTTACCTGTTTGTTAATAAGGTACCACAATGGTAATTGAAGTTGGTTTTAGGTTGTAAAAGAAGGTACAGCTCAACGAGTGATTTAATATCGCTCTGTAAAGAGGCTGACCAAGGTAATATAAAATTTGACGTTAATAAGTGTTTTAGCAATATCAAGTTTTCAAATTATTGTTTTATTTTAGAAGGAAACATAAATCCTGGAAACTCGATAATTACCGTTAGTTCTGAATTGCAACGTCCTATATTTTCCATCAGTTCAGATGACGTCTATATGAATGATGCCCTGGGAAATGCCTATGGATTACATTCTGATTCAGTAATTATTGGATCTTCAGATGACGATGTGGGAATGACTACGCACTTTAAAGGAGTTGAAATGGAAAAGTAAGAATAATTTTTCCACTTGAAATTTTTTTTGTTTGATTTCTCTGCTGGCGCATTCTCTTTGAGTTTTTCTATTGTTTTTAATGAACGTACGGTAACTTTTAAAAGAACTCTTACACTCCTATGTTAGCAATGTAATTGTGCCTTTTGAAGACTTTTTGGTCATATAAAAATTGATTTTATTCTCTTTTTTGTTACTGTACATTTTTCTATTTTGTCGCACGGTTTCTGAGTAACAGTGACTATAAAAGCTCGAGTAATGCGAAAATGAATCTAATTTTGCTTAAGCCTTTTACTTGAGCATCAGAAAAAAGACCTCAAGTTTTCTGCAACAAATTCAAACTTGAACAAGGGTAAATTTGCCATGAAACGTTTCCTGTACATTCTATACCCAAAATAGGACATTCATTAAATTTGGCAAAAAGTATAAAAAAATTGTTGTTCTAGTTTTGGAGCTGTAGCCCGTAATAGAACCCCAATATTTATTATTTTTGCATACGTCATTTGCAATGTCGAGTTTTTTATATTCATCTGATGCAAAAGTGGCCTATAGACAAATAAAACTAGACTCAATTACCCGTAAATCTATGTATAAAATAACTACCTGGATACATTAAGGCATTAAAAAAGAAGATCAACGACAATAAGGAGACACTCTTAAAATACACCAATAGTAATAAGAAATGGATACCTATGAATCCAAAAATGCCCTATTTGAAATCACAACCAAAGCTTCACAAAGACGGTATACCAATACGACCTATCGTTACCAGCATACAAACATCTGCAAACGAATTGGCTAGAGCACTTAATTGTCTTCTGACACACGACATGAATTACAATTCTAAATACTCCGTTAAGAATTCAATGGAGTTGATAGATAAAGTTCAGAACTTTGACCTCAGGAAGGGAAGTAGAATGATATCTTTTGACGTTGTGAGCCTATACACCAATGTCCCCAGTCAAGAAGCTATCGACCTAACTAGGAAATTTTTAATACAAAATATCGGAAATATTACGGAGGTGGACAATATAACAAACCTTATAACAATGGTTACATTGCAAAATTTCTTTCAGTTCAACGATAAAGTCTACAGGATGCACGATGGTTTGGCAATGGGTTCTCCGCTCTCCTCTTTCTTGGCCAACATAACAATGGACGATGTGGAAGTTAAGATACATAACCTTAATTTGAGCAAAAAAATCGGAGGATGGCGACGGTATGTCGATGATGTGCTGGCTATATGGAACGGTAGTGAACAGGAACTAGACAGCTTCTTTACCAAAATTAACCAAATACATCCAAAAATCAAATTTACTATGGAAAAGGACAAGAAAAATACAATCAACTTTTTGGACCTTAAGCTAACCCTAGATGACAATAAAATAAAATATAACATCTTCAGAAAGCCAACCACTACAGATATCATCATACCGCAACACTCAGCCCACACATACAGCCATAAAATGGCAGCTCTCAAGTTCCACGTTGACAGACTATTTAAGGTACCATTGAATAACGAAGACAAGAAGAGGGAAATACAGGTAATAAAGTAGATGGGAACAGCAAATGGATATAAAGAGAATACCATACAGAAAATGATAAATAAAGCAAGCCTCAAGAAAAAACACTCCAACCTGATAAGCCAAGACGACACAACCAAAACAAAGAACACCAGGTACTCTGCTTTAACATACCAGGGCCATATCAGCGACAAATTGAGAAGGAGATTCAAAGAAAAGAACATGACCTTATGCCCAACCAATAAGAACCGCATAATTGATCTCCTCAGTAACACCAAAAATAGAGAAGATGTCCTGAACTCCAGTGGTGTTTACCAATTGTTCTGCCGTGATTGCCCGACTACCTATATAGGTGAAACTGGACGCGAGATCAGAATAAGAATCAATGAACACCTAAAAACTGATAGAAACTCAAAGATGCATCACCACCTGAAATTCAACAATCACCACATAGATGTAAGTGCAACAAAATTGTTACACCGGGAAACTCACATAAAGCGCAGAAAATTATTGGAACATCTAGAAATTAATAAACACAAAAAACAGAAAAACAACGCCAAAATTCTACTAAACCAACAGACCGATATGGTAACTACGCCGCTGACCGATGTGATAATGCACTTCTAATATCCCACCGATAGCTCACAATCTTTATATATTTATTTTCAGTTCACTAAATATTTGTTTTTTAAATTTAATTGACTCAGAATTTTTGAATTTTAATTGTTTATGTTGACGAATTCATTCTTTTAACGACACGTACGTATAATACAGAATATCTGTATCTGTTATTTTAATCAAATTGTCCTTTTTTTATTGTAGTTTGGTGTGATCATGGCCTAATAAGCCGAAACGCGTCACCAATAAGCATCTAATAAATTTATACGAGTATAGTGCTTTTTATTCAAATACAAATATAAAATAACTGCTGCTATATTAAGGCCTTAGTTGTAAGCTTTCAAACTTGATCGCTTTTGACACTGTTTTGCCATTTATTTCATTTTTGCACATAACAATTATCTAATTGAATCGAGTTTAATTTATCTGTAGACCATTTTGCGTCAGAAGAACAGAAAAAAAATTGTATGTAAAAAACTGAAAACGTATTTTGAGAAAAAACTGATAAAATCTGCGAATTATGAAGTGCTATACAGTACCGTGCAAGCGAATTAGAGCCACTCACGATTTTTTACTTTTTTAATGCAATTGCTTAGATTTGGTTAATTTTGAATTTCTATCAAGTAATAATTATTCAAAAACATTCAAAAAATACATTGCATTCAAAAAAATGCATTCAAAAAATTGCAGGTATCAAATTTCACCCTAACAGTCATACATAAATTTAAAATTTGTAAAATCCAAAAATTTGGGTATTTTAAGTGGGGTAGTTTTGTCTGTTGTTGGTCATTATTTAAGGGATTGAATTAAATTGTGGTTCCTACAAGTGTATACTACCCGACAAGTGTTGTGAACAAGTTAGTTTTTGTGTATTTCGTTAGCGAGCAATACATACAGTGTTAATATAAAATTTTAAGTTTTCAAAATTATTTTTACGAAATGGGTAAAAATAAGGACCTTAAATGGGACAAAAAAGTTAAAATTGAAGGTCTTTTAAGATCTGGAAATTACAGTAATCGTGAAATTGCGAAAATGGAAAGGTAAATATAAGAAAATTAATTTTTAAAGAGTGGCCCTAATTCGATTGCACGGTACTGTAGCTCAGAAACTAGATAAACTAAGCAATAATTTTTTTACAGTTTTATGCAGATTTTTATTTACTTTAATTTTGATATAATCTATTTTGAGTATAAAATGGGACTTTTCTTGATATATTTAACTCTGTTCTTACAACTTACGGTCTTTTTTCTGATACTAAAATACAGGGTTTAAGCAAAAAAAAATTTCGTTTTTGAATTATCTTCATGCAACAGTATGTTGGATCATTTCATATCAAATGGTCCAATCTTGTCGCTCGACCAATCTAAAAAAATTTGATATTTTTGTGAAAACATTCTAACATGTTAGTAGTACTAAATGACCATTATTTCAATTATATTGTCTTTTGGTTTTGTGTGAGGGCCATATTTGCCTTGCAATGCGCGCCATTTTTTGCAATTTTAAGGGTTCACGGCAACTGAAATATTTCAACTCTTTATTTGTCCTATCGAGATGGGAAAAAATGAAATTGTTTAAAAAGAAACAGACTACAATATTGCTCTTTTCATATTTTTACTTAAAAACAATCCTAAAGGGTAAAATTGCAGCCTCAATTCTTATCAGGTTTTTTAAGAAAATGCCATTTTTGAAGGGAGGTTTATGCATGAAGGGAAAAAAATCTCAGTGTTAATTTTTTTTTACAAAGAGATGGTGACTAGATGAATGCACACGCCAAATATCAACCCTAAGATTTACTCCCCTTTTCTTTAAAAAATTTTCCAAGTTTGAAAATTTAACAAAACGGTGATTTTTGCTACTAAATATCTCTGGTGGGGGACCAGATAAAAATTTGAGATTTTATGTTATAAGAGTACTGTATAATGGCATTACATACAAAAATAAATTGAGTTTGAGATTTGACTACAAGCCCGAGATATTACAATCACAAAATGTCAAAAAATGTACACATATCAGTGAACATAATTGCTTTTTTCAAGGACGGTGTTGTCCGGACACAGATAATATGCGTATGTTCTTCTACTATAGGCTCAGTTAAGGAACAGTCGAAATTTTAAACTTAAATTTCTCTTTCATTAATAGAGGACAGACTTCAGCTACCTCCCCTAAAAAAAGTAGGTAGCAGTAGGTACACAGGGCCGTACGGTGCTATGATGCAAAGATGCGGCCGCATCAGGCGGCACTATAGAAGGGCGGCATAAGCAGCGAGATCAAAATTCAATTTGAATCATTCAATAATAAAATTTTTTTTTTATTTTCTATGCTTAAACATTTTTCAATACACATTTATGGAAACATTTAAGTTATTAAGTAAACCAAACAGTAGAGGTATAATAGTAAACTACAGTACGTATTAAAGCAATAAAAGTACCCTTAAATCTGCTTATTTCTTACTTTATCGGCCCATAGAAATATTGAAATATACATATCTTTTTATTGGAAAAACCAGTTTATTTAGAAAAAAATAACATCTGGACATTTTATTATAATGAATATAATTTTAAAATTTTGTTTTACACAAAAGTTTGCTTTTGAGTTCAGACCTTTAACTTATCAGTGAGAAAATTTTGTGAAGTGAAATAAAGTGTTTAAGAATTAATTAATATTTATAGTACAACGGCACCTTTTCATAATTATTATTATTATTAATTTAATATGCGGTGTATTTCTTTGGCATGATATTTTATTTGAAAATTGAAATAAATATAGTCTCGAAGCTATTGCAATCTGCGACTATAAATTTGTGAGATCGTATAAGGATGTTATCGGAAACCATTCAAAAAATGCAAAATTATAGAGAATCTGGATATGTTCAAATGAAAATTTCAGCTAATGAGATTGCAGAACATCTTGAATGCAGTGCGGAATTTTCTGCCGAAACTGAAGTTAGAGCCAGAAGGACGAAAGATTATAAAAAAAAAATTTATTGTACCAGTCTCCACACAATACTTTCGGTCGAAAATGAATCGGAAGTAAATGCAATTGATCTTCAAGAAGAATTACGTGATGTATCCCGAATGCTACCATATTCTATAAAACCTTTGGATGTTTTAAATTATTTGTGTCAAAGTAACTTAATTACTTTGTATCCGAATACTGTTGTAGCTCTGAGGATTTTATTAACACTCCCTATATCTGTAGCTAGTAGGAAAAATGTTTTTCCAAACTAGAATTAATAAAAACCTATTTAAGAAGTTCAATAAACCAAATAAAACTAAGAAATTTGTCATTAATTTCTATTGAATCTAGATTAGCTTTCACTCTAAACTGTACATCTCTAATTAACGAATTTGCTAAAATTAAAGTTAGAAGGGTAAAACTGTAGTATAGATTGATTAATAATAGACGATTGTAGTAAATTGTATTTTCAAAATAAAAATAGTATTCATATATTTTTTGCAGTTTTATCATAATCAAAAGTTTTTTTTTAAGAAAAAACATTTAAAAGGCGGCATTACGGAGACTTGCATCATACTGAAAAATTCTACGGCACGGCCCTGTAGGTACAAAAGGCTCAAAGGATATTTGGGTCTGGAAGTTTACTTGCAAAAGCCAGCCAGTGCAACTTATGTCCGTTCCTTAAAAGGGTCAGTGTACACAGCTTCAGTATTTTCGAAGGAAAGTGAATGCATTTTTATTTGATTTTTTTGTAGTTTTTCGGTTTTTTCATGCCTAAAATAAGTATTTTATGTAATTTGATACTGTTTTGGGTTATGCATTGTGCGAAAGGCCGGTTTGCGATGATCATCGAACGCACATTTGCAACAATCGTGCACAACAATATTCCCACTTTCAGGTGCTTAAATAATTCAACTTTTTGCTACCCACGCCAAAAACTCTATATTCTTTTGAAAGTTCATAGTCTATACCACAATAGCCTACAACCGTTTTTTTAAATATTTCTTTATTGTAGAATTACAAATTTTTTAATAATTTTCCGTTTTTCCCGCATTTTCGACTATTCTTAAATTATTATTAATATCGGTTTTAAACTTTCAACTTTGGCAACTTCTATACCATGTAATAGACACTTCAAGAGCTAACCCGGAATTTTTTCAAGTTTTTTTCAACCCTAGAAAGCTTGAAAACCAGACTGTTCCCTAAAAGGCCCAGTATATACACAGTGTCGCTAAAAATATAGTGTACACACGCGGGGAAATATAAGAAAAAAAATTAAAAAAATAATCCATAAAAATATCTGCTAGTAGGCAAGATCAAGTTTTCCCCAACGGCAACGGTAAACCACGTTTTTGAAAATAAAATTTGTCATTGCATTTAACATTTCTTGAATAATTACAGGATTTTTGCTAGTCTTTTCGATAAAATAAAAAAAGAGAAACTGAAAAAGTTGGTAATTTTTATTTATTCAGTTGGCAAATTGAAGATTGCTCCCCCCTCAAAAAAGTTAACTGGGCACGTCCCTGGGACCACTTGATATGGAATGACCCTGTTGCTTTTATTAAAATTTTTACACTGTCACTAAAAAAAATAATGGGAATGAAATTTGCAATAAAAAATATCTGAAAAGTTTGGATGTAAAATTGATTTTTATTCTTCAAAAGGTACAAGTTACATTACTAACAGGAGTGTTCAAGTTCTTTTAAGAGGAACTGTATGTATATAAATTTTATCGTGGAATTTATATACTTTTGTTTTGATATATTTAATTTTTTTAATATTTTGAATAGTAAGGAAGAAATCCACACTATTGATTCGCCTGTATAAAGTAGATAAAAAGTGGCTGAAAGTTTGTATCGTTGATATTTTTATTTTTTAATTAATGAAAATTTAACAAATTATTTTAGGGCAAATTTGTGTAGCGACGAAACGGAAATCATGAAAAATTCAAATATGGTAAATAAAAGCAATGATTTTTGATAATTTTTTAATTCTTTTAATTACAGTCCAAAAACACGATGCTTTCTAAATCAACTCAACGTGTTCGATTTTATGTGGAAGCTACCTACTCGGAACATTCAGCTTCAAAGTACGAGTTGATGAATTTAATTTGTCAGCCGATAGCACAAACGTCACAAAGAGATTCGCTGTCGTCAGGTTACCTAGGAGATGGTTCTAAAACTGGATCTCCTACAAGCACATCTTCATCAAATCACATACCACCACTGCCAATTCATTTAACGAGAATGTCATTGGCTTCATCAACTAGCAGTTCTAGTACTATTCCGACTAGCGCCGCCGCCCTAGTCAATCAATCAAATAAAAAAAGTTGTGTGCATAAGGAAACCATAAATAAACTAAAGAAGAAATGGAAAAATTCGGAACTAGTGTACAGCATTCTCGAGCGTCTGGATCAACTTCTCGGTGATGGACAAATCACGCATAACACCAATAGTATGCCAATGAGAACTCGAAAAAGATCAGGTTCTAACGAAAGAGAAAATGAAAAAAAAAAGAAGCTGAAATCGACCGGAGTCATGCCAACATTAAACGAAAATCAAGGTCAAAAAGTATTTGCCAAATGGAAAAACCGAAAATATTATTTTGGTTATATCTTGGAAACTTTTAATGATAACCGTGTGAAAATAGTATATTTAGATAAATCGTCAAATGTGGTGACTCAAAATCACATCATAACGGACTTCACGTCACTAATCGGAAATACTGTAATGGTGAGTAAAGATGGCCAAGAGTACTATCCGGGTATCATAACATCTTTTGACGTTGAAAATGGTGCGTTCAAATATATGGTGGCAACCAACAATGGAGATTTTCCTGTTGATGTTGCTAATATTTATTTTACCGAACTGCAAGCAAAATCAATGCGAGTGAATCAACCAAGCGTGCCTTTAATTGACAATTCCATCTGCGACGAGTTGCGTCCAAGTTGTTCTGGAACGCAACTGGTTAAGTCAAGTATGAATGTCGGCTCGGCCACCGATTCGGCAGATTCAAAGCAGTGCGAAGAAGGTGATTATGTTTTTGGATGCGACATAGAAACAAATGAACCTCAGAACTTAAATAATTCACTTAAGTTAAAAAATTTGCAAGGCAAAGTGCCAAAGCGTAGCAATAAAAATGAGGATTTACTATTGGGTCCCATAGATGTCCGGGGTGAGTGGTTTAGGGGTTACAACTTTTTAATTACCTGCAGTGTTAGTCCACCCACTAGTAAGCCAGCAGAAGAAGTACTTACAGATAGCGAAGATTTTCCATTTTCAACAATACCGTTTATTTATGATCGTTTGGTGCAGCAAATAAAATTAGCCAATGGAAGAATAGTACAAACACTGGAAGACGTACAAGCATGCGAATATGGTAAGACATACCTAATCACTAATCGCCCCTGTTTGACTCCTAAGTATTTAAAATGTTTGGCGTTTGGTATTAAAATATTGTGCCATCAATGGATTGTATCGTGTACACTTAAACGGGAGCTTGTTCCGTTGCAAGAACTACCCGCAGGCTGGTCAATTGAAAAGTCGCGTTTTGTTAGTATGTTTGAACGGAAAAGCTCTTTACCCTTAAGTAACCTAAGTATACGCATAGCTCAATATGACAATCCAAATTTTAGTAAATTTTGGGTACACATCTGCAATGCACTTGGTGCTACTACAACAACATTTGTAGGAACTTTTGAGAACACTGATGTTATTGTAGTAGAAGATGGTATGCACTGTCCAAAATTGACAGCAGCTCATTGTGTTGGAGTTCCTCTTGTTTCCTCTTCTTGGATTGTTCAAACAATCATTCATGGGGAAGCTCGTACATATACTGGTCATCCTTCGTATAATTATTTATACGAAGAATCCAGTAATTAAGTATTATTTCTGTTTATGTTATTATGTTATTTGCCTCATTTTTTACTCTTATTTTGTTATCAACCATATTCTCAATTTCTCATTCATACAGTAAAATTTATATTAACTCTCCAATGACTACGGCGTTATTTTAGCACAACTGACCAAGGTGGGCTTCTGAGGCCCAGACATAAAATGAGTATTGCTTGCCTTCAAAATATTCTTGAAATAATTAATCGAAAAGAAAATATTCTATAAAGAAATAATTTAGTTATTTTCTAAATATTAGGAAATATAAATAAATCAGGAATATGCAAAAATAAAATACTATAAGAAATAATTCAAGTTCAAAGTGGGCCTTGAAGGCCCCGCAACCCCCTGGGTTCTTTGAGGGTTAATATTTATTTTAATCAAATGTTCATCGAATATTTCATGAGACTGATTTTATGGTTATCGTTTTAGATAACTGTCTAAAATGTTAGGATGCGATGGGTACGTGCTTGATAAAAGTTACTTCAATTCTCTTTCAATGTTATGAAACTAATTTATTATTTGTTGCCTCATTTACTTAATTTTGTTAGATTTTTGTTTGTTTTCGATTAGCATGTAGTTATTATTTCGTGTTGCATGTAAAATTTTATAAGGTTTATAAGGTACCTAAATGAGTTTTAAAAGTGAAAAAATGTGCAATACAATGCCAAAAATTCTATTATAGGCTGATAGTGTGATGCATTTTTATTTGAAACCACTATATGTATAAGCCTGTATAAAGTAATATTATATTATCAATATAAATATATTTTTGTAGATTTATGTTTGTTACATAAAATTGAGGCTGTGTAATAATAACTGTCAAAATGTAATATAGTAACTTTTATAGATTGTTGTATGGTTGAATGAGTAACAATTTTTTGCTATTGTATAATATAAAGTACAAAAATGATCTTACAAAATTTGTATTAGTAAATTTTAAATTTATGTATTTTTTATTATAATAATTGAAATCTTGTACTTAAGTAGTATCTAGTAATTTTAACAAATATTTTGGATCTGTTACTTGTTTTCATTTAAAATATTTATCCGTTAATTATTTAAAATTTGTCATTTGTGTTATATGTTATGATATTTGAAAATATAAGTTTTACAAACATTTATTGTATACTGTGGTTACTCAGACGATTTTTGCCTTGATGAGTTAATTTTCCATGCAACTACAGGCAGGCGAGTTATTCAGTAGAACTCTGTGGGGCGATTAAAGTTGTCGAATAATATATTTTGTTAATGTAAACACTGAAAGTCTGTTTCTAGCCCTTAATTGTTTGTTATAACAGCAAAATAACTTTGTTGAGTCGATTTTAAGTAATACATTTATTGTTATATCTAAATCATTGCTATACAAAACTGAAAGCCTTTTGTTTTTGATCCTTTTTTTAATTTTTACAATCTGCTTAGATTGAACGCTCGAGCTTTATAGGGCATTCTGGTGCATGCTTTTCGAGGAGGCTTAACATCCTCTGAAATTCTACACTATTAAAATTTTCAAAAAGTAAAAAACCATTATTTGGTTTTAACCTTAACATTTAAACCATGTATTTATTCTGACTATTGGTCTCTTGAGATCAATATCTTTATTGCATTTTTTACTTTCAACACTCCACCGAATTTTCCAGTTTTTTCCTAATTTGCAACGTTTGTTTTACTTGATGACGTACCTTTTTTGAATTTATTGGATGGGTTGACATAGACTATATTTTATTTTTACACTTTATATTTTATCAATTGATATTAGTTGTTTTAGATTGTACAGTTATTTATCCATAATTTATTTAGAATTTTCAAATGTCTAAAGTTTTAACTGTCTTCGCATTTTTTAAGATTTTTTTAACTATTGACTCTGTTGAGTGTTACCTGAGTCGTGGTCTATGCTTCCCATCAAAGCTGGCATCATTAGATCATATTTCATACCATCATAATTTGTAATCGGTGAGTGTTTTTTGTTCGATCGTTTTTTGATTGTTGTGACTTATTTTTTGCTTTTCTCTGTAGTCTTGAGAATGAACAGATATAGTGTTCGAAACGTCGACTAACAAATTGTAGTTTTGATCTGCCACCCAATCAACCCAAAAATCCTTTTCCAATTTAAAAAGTAAAAAGTGGATTTTCGATTCTTGGCTATTTATAACCAGGATGGAACATCTCGGTGCGACCGATTCGGCGCGAGAATAAAATATTTGTAAAAGAAAGAAAAAGCAAAGCATGGAGGAGTGCATCCATTTTTATACGCGCTTCTTCCTAATAAGCAAGCTGCAACATATACAGCAATGATAGATATGTTAAAAAATTTGAATCCAACACATAACATATGTGATTTTGAATTGGCTTCAATTTCTGCATTCATAAACGCATTTCCAACAGCGGAAATGCATGGATGTTTTTTTTATTTGATAAAAAATATGAAGAAACAACTAGTAACTTAAACTTAAGCAGGACTTACAATACAGATTCCAATTTCGCCCTGTATGCTAGAATGGTGGTATCTCTCGCATTTGTACCGACTGCTGATTTAGACGAAGCAATAAACAGGTTAGCTGGAGTGTTGCCTAAAGAACTTCAACCCCTACTGCAATAGTTCGAGGATTATTATGTTGGGCGAATGAAGAGTTGTGGTCATTATATGACCATCGTGTATTAAATGACATGGACAGAATAAACAATCATGCCGAAGCGGCTCATCGACGCCTCCAAATGGAAATAGGTATGGACCATCCCATTTTTTGGAAATTCATCAAAGCATTGAAGAAAGTTGAAAGAGATGTGATATGTTCTATGAATCACTGTCATTTGGCCGACATTTTATTTTTTGGAAAATAAATAAATTATATTGCTTTATTTAAATCACACTAAAAATACTGTACATATTCATAATACGAAATATTCAATACAAATCAACGAAATATTTCTAAGATCCGTTTGGTTTAAACTGAAGGTTATTATGAGCAATGCCACGAAGGAAGTTGTTTGGAGTTTTGTTGGAGAAATCTACGACAAGTCCTTTGAGCCTGTCTGCCAGTTTGACGTTCTTGTTCTTGGGAGGATTGGGCTCGTAGCCTGTAATATACGGGTCTAAGACAAATGGACGCGACCGAAAAGACACCAAGCGTTACTACAAATTCTAGTAAATTACTTAACTGTTATATACATATAGATAATGGAAAAACAAAGGGATCGTCCGAATAAGCAGAAGCAACAAAGATATAAAATAAAAAGGAATTTATTAAAAATAAATGACATTTAATAAAAATATTCAAAATTTCACATGCAAAAAATCGAAAATTTGCCCCCCCAAAAATCTGCCGCCCTGTGCAAAGGCACCATTCGCAAATGTGGTAACGCCGGCCCTGTTTTCTATATTTCTAATTTTCTATATTGTAAAGTTCTAATTCTATTCTGCTAAGAATATGTACCCCCCCCTTGTACCAATTTATACGTTTTATTGGTAAATTTGCCTCGATGACCTGCGATTCTTGTGGCAGGCAGACTAGCTTCAAATATTTTTAGAGCAGGGGTAGGTTCTTCAACTTAACAATTTAATTGGTGGGCGCCAAATAACAAATAAAACAAAAGATGTAGAAAAAGGGATTTATCTGAAATATGAAATGAAATGACAGGTTAGCATTTAATACAAAGTCGAAGTGAAACGTAGTTACTTCGATTAGTGAGGTATTAGCGAGGGTGTGTTTTCAAAGGTGTAAACAACCACTAAAAAAAATTCATCAACAGAGGAAGGCCACCGCTGAGATGGAAAAGCAGAAATTGTAGCTACTTGTCTCTATATTGTCCGTAGTGGAGAAACACACAGAAACAAGTAGTCTGCTAGTCTGGCCCGAAAATATAGCGAAAATAAAAAATTAATCTATAGTAATAATTAAAAGTAAAAATAATTTACTTTATTAAATTGATTTAAAGGACCACGTTGGAAATGTATCGAGTAAGATAAAATGGTATCGTTGAAGCGCTTGATAATGCGGTCAGTCGATGGAAAATAAAACTAATAAAATTTGAATTATTGCAAATAATTCTTTTAAACTGCTACGAGTATCAAAAGCGAAATTTACATAAGGTTGTAACAATAAAGAACAGATGTCTCATAAAAATTAGTCCACTGGACCAACACTTACTCAAAATTCTTTTTCAACCAAGAAACACTTTCACTTCCGTATTTTCGCGCTCGAGTCCCCCACTCAACTAACTATTCAACCACACCACCTTTTTCTGTTTTGACCTACATTACCTACATTACTTACATTTTTGCGTTATATAATGTATAGGGGGAGTAATAAATTTAAAGTCCAAATTATTTAATTTTGAAAATAATAAATATGTAGCGTAAATTGCTTAGTTAACCGCTACACCCTTCCCATCCTACTAATCTAGTAATTATTACCCAATGAGAAGCCAGATCGAATCGGGTTAAAAGAATTTATCATTATCAGTTTAATTTCAAATTTTGAAATTAAATGAAAAAAATAAATTTTTACGTAAAAAATTGTTAAGACTCTTCTCCTTTCAGCGAAAAAAAAATAAGATGTCAGCTACCCCCCTTCTCTTAAAGGCTATTATTATGGTCACGTCATTTTGGGTCTGCGCCTATATGGCCGCGCCCTTTTTAGATCTGCGCCTGTATGGCAGCGTCTTTTTAGGTCTGCGTCTTTATGGCCCGCGTCCATTTGGGTCTGCGTCTTTTTGGGTCGCTCGTGCTCGCGTCCGTTCGGCCGCGTCCATTTGTCCGGCTCCCGTAATATACTGAGCAAGGCTCAGGCGCGGATCCAGGATTTCGTTTAGGGAGGGGCAATTTTTGTGGGATTATACCTATCTTCCAGAAAATTGGTTCTAAATAAAGAATTTGATAAACTTTTATTCATATAATACTTGCCTTTGAATAATGAATGATCTGTTCGTCAGTCTTAAAAAAAGAATAAAAAAAACACATAGGTATAGATAAAAAAAACAATTTAATTTGAAGTAAGTATTATGTACCTACATTATAAATTCTTAAATAGTAAACTCTAATCTCTTCTTACCGCCTGTTTTTGCAAATCTAGTGATTATACGTTCTCAATATCAATATAAATATGCCTATGGATGTGCATAAGGGCACGACCAAGGAGGCGGTTTTCATTCATGGTTTTAAGGCGCCGCAACGACGAGAATGACCTCTCAGCAGATACATTTGACACTGGAAGCGTTGCAAGAACTAATAAAATTTCGTGTATTATTGGAAATGCATCTTTATCGCACTTGGCCATAGCCTTCTTTATTGGCCAATATATCCAGAGCAGTTATGTGAAGCTCTTTTTGCTGCTCCTTTTCTCCAATCCATTTCTCTCTCCACAGCAACAATTCATCTTTTAGCAGAAGAAAAGCAACGCCCTTATCGATGTCAAGAAGCAATCCAAAGCGTTCGAGGAGGGAGTAAATTTTTAACGATATTTTCTGGAATGAAAACTGATAGCTGAAAGATGTCTAAGGTTTCAACTGAGAATCTTTCCCGCAAATCTGTGAGAACAAAATCTAATAAAGGTGCATATATATGTAGATACTTTGTAGTATTTATCAGATGAATTTATTTCATAGTTGGCACGATAAATTTAGCGTCCACCATGGCTAAAGCATATAAAGTGCTTGAGGGCTCAGGCTGAAGGGGAGGCAAATTGCCCCCCCCCGTATCCACGCCTGGAGGCTAAATTTAACATTACATTGAACATTACGTTATTACTTTTAACCCGATTCGATCTAGCTTCTCATTGTAATCATTGTAAATTATTTTTCCTTTTCTATCTTTTTTTCAAATATTTTATTCTGGCGCCGAACCGTCTTCGCACCGGTATATTAACAATACACCATTAAAATTTTGTCTAAAATATCAAAATAAACTGTCTAAAATCTGTAGAAAAATTAAAATTATTGTAACAAATTTTATTGAATTTGTTTTTAAAGGTACACCTATGTATTCTTTTTGATTTTCACAACGAGGCGCTCCTGTTATCTGGGCGGATAAGACTGCGTTGCGCGCGGTGGTATGGAAAATTGGCAGTCGAGTTAGGGACTCGAGCTTAAAAAGACGGGAGTGAGTGTTTTCTGTGCTCAAGAAAAATTTTTGGGTGAGTTTTGGTCCAGTGGACTGATTTTTAGGAGACATCCTTTCTCATTTATTTTCGCTTTGTTAAATACTCGCAGCAGTTAAAAAGAATTATTTGCAATAATTCAATTCGCATATTATATTTTATTTTCCATCGACTGGCCGTATTATCAAGCGCTTCAACGATAGCATTTTTATCTTGCTGGCAAACATTTCCAACGTGATTCTTTAAATTAATTTAATAAAGTAAATTATTTTTACTTTTTATTTTAATTATACTTTGGGCGTAGACTATTTGTTATCTGTATGTTACTCCATTACGGATAATATAGAGACAAGTATCTACAATTTATTTTTTTTTCCATCTACGTGCTGGACTTCTTTTGTTGGTGAATTTTTCCTGCAGTGGTTGATTAATACCTTTAAAACCACCCCCTCGCTACCGGCACAAATCAGCTAGTCGTAACATCTTGGGCTTCTACACAATATTTTAAAGCTGGTTCTTCTTCCAGCGTGTAGAGAAAAATTCTGTTTGCCCGAAAGGGTAGGTAGAAATTTTTTATTACACTGGCGCCCAATTGTGGAGCCCAAATTTTGGCTTAAATCCTGCAGGAATTAGTGTGACACCGGTGTGGTCATTACTTGCAGCAAGAGGAAGCGTTGTTGGAGAATTGTTAGTTAATTTTCAAGAGTTGAAGCGACTTGTTCGAGTAATTTTGCGAATAAATTATTTAAATTTCAAATTTTGTTTATCAAATATTAAGTTTGATTTCGTTTATCAACTTGAATTTTGCGAATAAATTATTTAAATTGCAAATTTTGTTTATCAAATATTAAGTTTGATTTCGTTTATCAACTTGAAACTTTCTATGTATGGGGTGTCTCCTATTTTTGCGTGATCTTGTTATCACAGTACTGATTTAGTTTTGGTATCACATTGAGTGATTTTTTTTGTGTGTTCACATTAGTGAATATTTTTTTGCGGTACTGGGTAGCACGGTCATAGTTAAGGGCCAAACCCAAACTTTTGACGCGCGTTTAGTTTTTGTAGTACGGTTACCTTTTTGTATAATTTAGTATTTCCAACGTTTTTTTAATTATGTCTGGTTACGTTGCGGCTTTAACTCGAGAAGAGATTGAAGTTGAGCTTCTGTTTCGCGGTTACGATCTCTCTACCACGCATCTGGCGACGAGGAAGAAGGACTTGAATAAGTTCCTTCGGAATGAAAAATTCGATTCTAAGTTGGCTTTTCATTCTTACACACCATCTGATCCTCGAGCCGATTTGTTGAAATGTGCTAAGGCGATAAAAGGAATTTCAGACGAAATCGTCATTTTAGAATCTAAATTAGATATGGCCACCTTAGACAAGGTAACACATCGGTTAGCGCATTATACAAATCGATTGGACATTATGCAGGGTGCGGGGTTTAAGGACGATCGTGAGGGTTTACTATCAGAGGCTCGGGCGCTTAGGGATCGCTTAGAGAAACTCATTGAGCTAGGGGAGGGCTCTGATGATGAAACAGAGTCAGGTGATCCAGTGGATTCACCAGCTAGTAAAATTGGTACCCCTTTGAGAAAATCCTCGTTATTAGCTCCTCAGGCGTCTGCCGATGATTTGGTAGCAGCTTTTGCGAATCTCGTGCAGCAGCGGAAGCCAGATCACGTTGCGGTACACAAGTGGGGACTCCAATTTGATGGAAGTGGGGACTTCCAGTCGGTATTTGAATTTATCGAGAGAGCCAAAGAGCTGTCCATTTCAAGAGGAGTAAAGGAGACTGAATTATTTAATAAATCTGTCGAATTTTTTTCTGGGGAAGCGTTAGTATGGTATCGCAGCCTTGGTCTCGAAGTAACAACTTGGGAACAATTAATCGAGGAACTTAAAATTCGATTTTTACCTTTGGATTTTAACCGGGAATATTTAGAGCAGGTGCGTACCTATAAACAATTTCCTGGGGAAGCTGTACGGACTTATATAGAGTCCATGTTATGTTGATTCGGTCGAATTAACCCTCCTCCTTCAGAGGACGAACAATTGTGGGTGATTAGGAAGAACATGTTACCGCAAATTTCTTTAGCTATGGGGACAGCCTCCTTGAATTCTAAGCTTGCTTTTATTCAAGCGGCGCAAGCTGCCGAACGTTTGGTAGGCTGGACAACTCCTAAAGAAGTTGCTGTTTCAGCTACGGTGGGAACCACAATTGATAAACAAAAGACTCAGTTTTCTAAGACTACTCGATGGGGTACGTGCTGGAACTGTAAGGCCAAGGGCCATTCATTCGTTAATTGTTCTAAACCACGCACGATTTTTTGTTTTAAATGTGGAAGTCCCGGGGTCACCAGCACCACTTGTAAGGGTAACCATTCAAAAAACGTGTCAGGGCCAAGTGGCGTCGCGGCGCGCCGCTAATCAAGGCTATAAACGCCGATAAGCAGGGTTGGGGAGATTGGTTGAAGAAAATAAGCGCTTTTTGCGGATCTACATCCAATACTTCCGCCTTGTTTGCTCATCCCCGGTCGGACCAACGACCTCACGTCCAGCTCAACATAAAGGGAGTGCAACTAACAGCGTTATTGGATTCCGGTGCGAGTGTTTCGATACTTGGCACCGAGGGTCATTACCTCATTAACCAACTCGATTTAAGTTTTAATAAGCACGATGCAGTGACCTTACGGTCAGCTGACGAAACTCTGCAAGACATTTTAGGTAGGGCGACGTTGCCCATTGAGATTTGTGGAGTAGTCCGTAGTTTAGATGTACTGGTATGTCGTAGTATTGGCACTTGCTTAACGCTGGGGGTTGACTTTTGCAAATTGTTTGGGGTCACAGTGAATTTTAGAAATAATCAATATTTTGTTCATAACCTGGAATCTATTGATTTCATTCGAGAGGCAAGTGACCTCAATCTTGAACAACAAGTTGCACTCGCCGATATGAAAGATCGATTTAAGTCTTTAGATAGGGTTGGTTTAACCAGGACCAATAAGGTTATACATACTATTGATACCGGGGATGCTGCACCAGTAAAACAACGGGCATATCCACTTTCTCCTGCAATGCGTAAGATCGCCTATGCAGAATTGGACAAATTGTTAGAACAAAATATCATTAGACCAAGTAACTCCCCATGGTCTTCTCCAATTCTGTTGGTGAAAAAGGCTGACGGTTCTTATCGCCTGTGTTACGACGGGCGCAAATTGAACAAATTAACTAAAAAAGATGCGTTTCCTATTCCACGATTAGAAGACATTTTGATGAGGCTTCGGAATGCGCGGTTTATAACATCCATTGACTTGCGCAAGGCTTTTTACCAAGTGCCTTTGTCTCCCGAGTCTTGTGAAAAGACTGCCTTCACTGTACCTGGTCGAGGGTTATTTGAATTTTTGGTGATGCCCTTTGGCATTTCTAATGCACCGGGTACGCTACAACGACTCATGGAATCTTTGTTTGGTTCCTTGCTAGGGGAAAATCTCCTAATCTATATAGATGACATGATCGTTATTTCTAACACTTTCGAAGAACATCTTCGACTACTCGATCAGGTATACTTACGTTTGAAGGAAGCCAACCTCACCATCAATTGGGACAAGTGTCAATTTTGCAGACCATCTTTGACGTTTTTAGGGCATGTAGTTGACAAAGCCGGATTGCACACAGATCCTGCTAAGGTTGAAGCCATTACTAAGTTAGAGCGACCGACTACTGTCACGGGGGTGCGACGTTTTATCGGCATGGTTGGGTGGTACCGACGTTTTGTACCAGATTTTTCGTCCCTTACAGCTCCTATTACGGAGTTGATTAAGGGTAGGGTTAAGCGCCAGTCCATCGTATGGACTCCAGAAGCCGAAGCGTCTTTCGTGCGGTTGAGGGAACTTTTGGTCTCGGCTCCAATTTTAGTAGCTCCGGACTTTGATCAACGTTTTTATATACAGTGCGATGCGTCGAATTATGGATTGGGTTGCGTCCTTACACAGGGTGAAGGTAATAATGAGCACGTCGTAGCCTATGCGTCACGAACTTTAAATAAAGCGGAGAGGAATTATTCGGTTACTGAACGCGAGTGTTTGGCGGTGATTTTTGGAATCGAGAGATTCAGACCCTATGTAGAGGGTACTGAGTTCACTGTAGTTACCGACCACTACTCGTTGTTATGGCTCACCAACATGAAAGACCCGACAGGTCGTTTGGCTCGGTGGAGTGTTCGTCTCTCCCAGCATAATTTTCATATCGTGCATCGGAGGGGAAATTTAAACGTTGTACCCGACGCCTTATCTCGTGCTCCCTTAGAAATATCGTCTCTGGAACTTGCAGAGACAGATTTTGATGCCTGGTATCGGCGTATGTTGACTAAGGTTAGTCAAACTCCCACGCAATGTCCTGATTGGCGTATTGAATCAGGTAAACTTTATAAGCTCGTTACTAACCATCATAACATCATTTCTAATTTGGTTGAGTGGAAGCAGGTGATACCAAGATCGCGACGTAGTGAGATTCTACATCAATGTCACGATGATCCGACCTCGGCTCACTTGGGTATTTCTAAAACTCTTAGTAAGATCTGCGAGTTATATTATTGGCCCAGGATGCGTGCGGATGTGGGTCGTTATGTGCGTCGGTGCCAGATTTGCTTAGCGTCCAAAGCCTCCCAAGGCGGACGTTATGGGCTAATGGGTAGCGAGAAGAAGGTGCGCTTTCCCTTTCAATGTATCTCTGTGGATCTTATGGGTCCGTTTCCGCGGTCAACTAACGGAAACACTATGTTGCTTGTGGTGTGCGACTGGTTCTCTAAGTTCCTGTTGGTACAGCCTTTACGGAAGGCTACTTCTCGAAAAATTTGTGAGTTTTTGGAAAATCAGGTCTTCCTGATATTTGGGGTACCACAAATTTGTATGGTGGATAACGGTCCACAGTTTATCAGCAAGGAATTTAAGAAACTAATGACTGATTACAGTGTGAACCATTTATGGTACAACGCCTCCTATCATCCACAAGTCAACTTTGTAGAGAGATACAATCGTGTGTTGGGAACTGCTATAAGATCGTACGTTAAAGACAACCATCGTACTTGGGACGAGCAAATCCACCAGATAGCTCATGCTTTAAGATCAGCTACTCACGAAGTAACTGGCTTTACTCCATCCTTTCTGAATCTAGGTCGTACCGTACCCTCAAGGGGAGATTATTATGGTCGCGTTAGGGATTTAAGGGAGGAGGACCTGTCATTTGCTAACCGTGAAAAGCTTGCGCAGGATATGAACAAGTTAAACGAGCTCTATGTTGATGTGATAAAACGTTTAAATGAGGCTTACAAGCGTAATGCTTCGCATTATAATCTTAGAAAGCGCACAATACGCTTTAAGGTGGGAGACGTTGTTTGGCGTAAGAATTTTGTTTTATCCAAAGCTGTGGATAATTTTAGTAGTAAACTGGCGCCTAAATACATCAAATGTAGAGTTCGTGAGGTAACTGGTCCATTAACATACCGTTTAGTTAATGAGCGTGGTAAAGATGTGGGTTGTTTCCATGTGAAGGACTTAAAGCAACATCCTCGGGATAGGTTAGATGAGACGGACGTGCAGGATGAGTAAAAGGGGTAGTTAGTAGAGTTTTATTCTTTGAACTCCATTTTTTTGGGAGTCATTAGGTCTACCATCTGACTTAATCAATTTGGAACAGAATACCGTAGTTCTAAATTTGCGCCATCATGAGATTTGATCTCATTGTTACTGAGTTGTTGCCAATACTGCTGTAGAATAGATTTGTCGATCATTATTCGATCGAGATTATGAATTTAATTTTAGTTTAATTTGAATGTTTCTACGTTCCAAGGACAATGATTGCCTTGGTCTGAGACTGATTTTACTGCTGGGTGTGTTTTTGATACACTTGCGAGCGGTGCAAAATGGGTCCGATGTGGTCCATTTTTATCTAACACTATGAGCAGGGTTGCCATAGGTTGTTTTTTGGGGCTAATGTTTATTAGAGTTTTTTTGTATCTTTTAATACAGATCCTATGCGGTGCTGTATTTACTTGGATTCAATCTCTTTGCGCTTAGACGTAATTTGATTGACTATTATTTTTTTGTGACTATGGAAGTGCTACGCACTCAGTCATTTTGAGGCTTACGCTTAGGTGGATTTATGATTACGTGTCGTAATCGGATAAGTACTCACTTTATGTTTAGTTTTTTTGAGTTTTTCTAAGTCTAAAATTTTTAGCTTGACTAGTTTTTGGTTTTGATCTACAGTAGTGGCGGTAACGATTCTAACGAAGTAACCGTTGTTTGAAGGTAGCTGCACTTGTCATTTAAACGAGATTGCTGTCTTGACCCCGGTCAGACATTTTAGGGGAGGGCCGTGTAACAAATTTTATTGAATTTGTTTTTAAAGGTACGCCTATGTATTCTTTTTGATTTTCACAACGAGGCGCTCCTGTTATCTGGGCGGATAAGACTGCGTTGCGCGCGGTGGTATGGAAAATTGGCAGTCGAGTTAGGGACTCGAGCTTAAAATGACGGGAGTGAGTGTTTTCTGTGCTCAAGAAAAATTTTTGGGTGAGTTTTGGTCCAGTGGACTGATTTTTAGGAGACATCCTTTCTTATTTATTTTCGCTTTGTTAAATACTCGCAGCAGTTAAAAAGAATTATTTGCAATAATTCAATTCGCATATTATATTTTATTTTCCATCGACTGGCCGTATTATCAAGCGCTTCAACGATAGCATTTTTATCTTGCTGGCAAACATTTCCAACGTGATTCTTTAAATTAATTTAATAAAGTAAATTATTTTTACTTTTTATTTTAATTATACTTTGGGCGTAGACTATTTGTTATCTGTATGTTACTCCATTACGGATAATATAGAGACAAGTATCTACAATTTATTTTTTTTTCCATCTACGTGCTGGACTTCTTTTGTTGGTGAATTTTTCCTGCAGTGGTTGATTAATACCTTTAAAACCACCCCCTCGCTACCGGCACAAATCAGCTAGTCGTAACATCTTGGGCTTCTACACAATATTTTAAAGCTGGTTCTTCTTCCAGCGTGTAGAGAAAAATTCTGTTTGCCCGAAAGGGTAGGTAGAAATTTTTTATTACATTATATGAAAATAATATAATAAATGTAAATTTGACAGATGTCAAAATTAATTTAGTATTTCTCTCTCTAGACTCTAGTGTCTTTGGATATGATCTTCAGTTTGGCAGCATCAGTAGTGGACGCAATGCCGCTGTAGAAGTCTCTCCAAGACCTACGTTGTTTTAGGCAAATCATCTTCTTGTACTTCAGCTGAAGGGTTTTAAATTCCTCCCAGTCAGACCCATTCTTCGATTTTTTGGCCTTATTACAAAGCCTCGTAACCGTCTTCCGCAGCCGATCCAGTTCGCTGCACCACCAAGGTGTTGCACGCTTCCCTGGATCAGCCACCGTCAGAGAGTACGAGGCTTCGAAAGCTTTTGTAAGAAACTGCTGCAGTATGTTGCAATATGTCTCAATCTCTCCAATTCTAAATTGGACGGGACGTCCAAAAAGACTTCCCTGTCGAGCTTCCTAGGATTCCATGGGTACAGATTTTACCAATGCCATTCCATGCCAAGGTGGGACGCTAAGCAACCGGAGGTAGCATAATGGGCCCGATATGTGGCCTGAGTGCATGCAAGCTTTGGCCTGCCCTCCACTTCCAATCCAGAATTCATTCATACATTATTTTATTTAAAAAATTAATTATTAGGTGAAAATTGGAATAGCATCCCTCAATAATTTTTGAAAATATAGTTTTACATAATTTTAATGATTAGTAATAAATAATTCATAATTTCACTCCTAATTTAAACTTCAAAAAAAGAACCTTTATGATAATATTTCAAGGTAACTTTACCATTTCCATCTGATACTTGAATTTTTAAATAAAATAATGAATTTTTTTGTAATAAATTATTACGAATCTACCACGAGTCAATGTTTTTGTATTACTATTAATGAAATAAAATTATACAAATCAAAAAAACGATAATTACTTTAGTTTCTTATAAAGTATGAAATCATTTGTTAATTGTTAAAAAAGTACCACAGTTAATAATTTTAAGCAGAATAATTTCGAATTTATTGTAAAGCATCATAAAAAGATTATATAAAATATTTTGAAATAAAACAGTAATTAAAGTAATTATCAATAAATAAAGTAATCAACGAAAGCGTTATGAAGCTTCCTATGTAATTTTCATAATGACAATTTAAAAAAAACGTTTATAAATTTTGAAAAAAAGATTATTAAAAATAATTACTAAAATTACATTTTTGAAGTGCCTAATCCTTGACTAGGATCTTTCTCATCGTGGTGTGTGTCATGGTCAAATTCAAAAATTCTACCTTATTCTGTTGAAAAGTTATGAAGTCACAGACAGACAAATCAAATAACATTTAATTACTTAGTATGAGGCACGAGGATACCTTACAGTTCCCGAAAATTAGATATGTATAAAAATTAGGGCTGGTTAGCCCTTACTTCTATATTTAATTAGGTATGTGAAGAATTTAGTGAATGGGAAAATGAGTAAAGTGGAGGATAAAATTTTCAAAAACCTGCTTTTCAAACGTATAAATCCCGTCTTCTAACTCGGGAGGAGAGGGATTTAATCGGATCTGTACTGGCAAAATTAAACTTCCATAAAATGATTAGGTATTTAATAGGAATCCTCAAAAAATACAACTACAGTTTTGTTACAAGACATCCTAAACTACAAGTTTATTGAAAGAAACAGAAAAGTTTTTAGGTAGACTTAATAAAAAATTTGTATTCGCATGTGTGGTGATACCTTTCTCCGGGATTGAGTTCAGCTTTGGGAAAATTGACCTGCAAAAAATATGTTGAGCAACTGCCAATTTTAATTTGAATATGCTTACGTGATTAATTGCATCTGGCCAATTTTGGGTTTCCAAACAAAACGACCCATGCTTGTAATACGCAGTATGATTTTTTCCTTCAATTTTGGGCAAAGTTTTGATATCCTAAAATTAATTGTTTATTAAATGAAAAAACTCGAAATGGTTAATATCTTTACTCCTTGGTAATCGGTTGGATTTTCCGGTATTGAATTTGCTGTGTAAAATTGTACACCTGGCTGATTACTGTAAACTTCCAAAATTCTTCCACTGGGTGGGTGAATAACCCTGAAAATTAATTTGAAAGTAAAAATTATCCATTCGCTGGGCTGTATCTTACTTGGCGACAAAAGTATTTCCTTGATCTGAACCTTTGTTTACACAGAAGTTATGGTCGTAACCGATATAACCAGGAATTTTATCGATGACTTCTCCTAATACTTTGGGAACTTGCAAGTCAAAAATCGTATCAGCGACGGGTAACAGTTTTCCACTCGGAATGGAATTTTCATCCACATCAGTTGTTTTATCTGCGTTAATACAAACGACATGCTTGTATAATTCTTGAGCACCACTGCCATGTCCAGCGAGATTGAAATATGAATGGTTGGTTAGATTAACAAACGTTGGTTTAGTCGTAGTTGCAGCAAAATCAATTAAAAATCTGTTGTCACTTGTGAGCTCAAATGAAACGTGGACCAAGACATCTCCGGGAAATCCTTCATCTTTATCCGGCGAATTATAACTCATCGTCACTTTGGTTCCATCTTGGTAATGCTCCCAATTAACCTACCCAATTAAATATAATATTTGGAACCGAAAGGAAATAATTATACCATACCTTATCGAAACCTTTAAAACCACCATGAAGCTGATGTTGACCCAAGTTTGCATTTAAATTATAAACTGTTCCGCCTATTGTAATTTTGCTGTATCCAATTCTGTTTGCAACTCTTCCAACGGTTGCTCCAAAATAAGGGTTAAGAGGAGTCAAATATCCTGCAAGTGTAAAACATAAAAAAATCAAAAAAAGATTTTTTGGAAGTAGGTATACTCAAATTTTGGCATCACGGTAAAAACCATTTTGTTAATTTTTTTTAAACCAAACGAATTTTGTTTAATTTAAATAAAATACTTTTGGCCAAACAAATATTTGTCCAAATAAAAAAAAGTAACTGAATTAACTAAAGATTTTAGTTAACCGCAATAAAAAATTTAATTTTTTTTTTGATTTTACCAAAAAAATTTTTGACCAATGCTTTTTGGTTTAAAGAAAACTTTAGATCTTAGTCCAAACCCTCAAAAGGTTAACCAGCTTTTAGGTGTTAATCGTGAAAATCCATTGTCTAGAACACGCAAAATTATCTAAAAAACTAGATTACAACTTGTTATTGTCTAGAATTACTAGGTTTCTAGTTATAGATTAAATTACAGAAATATTTAAAAAATATAAATTTAATTTTCTTTGTTTTATTGTAAAATATTTTGAAATCTTATCTTATCATTCCGTCAAGACTTGGGTCGCTAATCCTTAAATAGCTATTTAACCAATGAGAGTCAAGAAAATTTTTGAAAATTTCAAAAATGAAATTTTTTTTTGGTAAAATAATTTAATATTATTTGAATTACTGTAATTAAAATCATCTAATTGCGATTCTGTACTTCCTTGGCCAAATTTTAGTGCGCAAGTTCAGTTAATAATCGAAGCGTGTTGACATGCTGCAGTCAGCTGTGTGTGTTGATTGCGTAAAGTGTATGTGCTGGATAAAATTGATACGGTCTAATAGTGATATTTTAAAATAATAATAATCAAATAAAAGCCTATAAGATATTTCAGGAAATAGTCAATATTTATTTTCAAGGTATGAATTTTGATATCAAATAATTTATTTATAGTAGATTAATCGCATTCTTATTATCAATTATTTAAAAATTTTCCCGGTTTCTTAAATATTTTTTCTGTTTTATGTTATGTATCTACGTAAAACTATTAATCTTATATTTTTAATGTTGTATTTGCAATTGTAATTTTATTACATTTATCAATTTTCAGCGTTATCACCATATTAAGTCATCGAATGCCAATTATATCAATTTAAGTAATTAATCATCTGAATGTGTTATTAACAATGAAAACAGTAATTTTTTATTTTAAATATAGATTAATTAATTTAAAATATTATTTATTAATTAAACTAATTTATTAATCAGAAAATAATTTTCTAGCGGGCAGGTGTGTACGCACCTTTAATTGTTTAATACAACAGTTTCCAAATAGGTTTCAACGGAATAAAACATCAAGGTTTTTGCCAAAAAAATTCGAAATAGCGAAAATATCAATTATTTTGCAAAAATATTTGCTTTAAAAAAATTATTTAAAGCAGTAGTAAAAAATCAGATTTTTTATTCTTCTTAAGGCAGGACACCACGACTGGTGTACTTGCCAAATAATATTTTCCACCTGCGAATATTTGTCACGTCACAAATTTCTAAGTATCCGCATGATAATTTAGAATCTACCTAAAATCAATGGGACTCTTCTCATGTTCACTTTCCCAATAACATCATTTCGCTTTTTTGCTCAGATTTTCAATTAATAAATGCAATGAGTAAGTTTTTAACAGAAACAATAAATTCTAACGTTGTATTAGGCAATTACAATTAGATTACTCTAATTAAGCAAACCATGAAATGAAATTATATTAATTGCAATTAAAGTTTGGTCTAATTTCTATGTACGTTAAGGTTTAAATTGATTTTCAAAATTGTTAATTTAAATAACGATTAACCCGATTCAGGGACTTGGGAAATGAATGGATATTTTTGGTCTGGTATTGCTGAAATTTTAGTTTTTTTTCTGTCTTGTTTTTCAAAAAAAAAAAAAAAAAAAAATTATGGTAAAAGTAGGAGGACTAGGGAGAGTTGATACAATTCCGGAAAAATATATTTATTTATTTTTGGTTTTTTGATGTTAATTTTGTTAATTTATTTTATAATTTAACACCGTGTCCTGAAGATGGTTTAATAAATTGAAAGCGGTCGGCCCAAAACTTAATGTTTTATTTTAAGGAAATCTCTATCTCGAAATTTTTAATTAAAAACCAATCAATTGTTAGATATTGTCAATAGGTTTGATCTTCCCGTTTACGTGATTTTTTGTAGATGGCATTACAATACCGAGCCGGCTAATAACAACTATAATAATGGCTTAGAACTTTGTTTTGGAAGGGTAGGTTAATCCCTATCGCCCCACCCGGATCAGCCGCCACTGGTAAAACTGGTTACCTCGGACAGTTTTTTCAATTAAAATTGCGGAAAACATTACCTTTCATGTCATCAAAACCCATTACTATATCCTCGACGGTACCATTTTTATCTGGCATTTTAATTGCAGTTATTGTGGCACCGTAAGTTATCACTTGAACAGTCATATTATTGGTATTCCTCCACGTAAACCTTCTAACAGAAGTGGATACATTTTTTGTATCAATAAATGTGCCAAATTCATCTTCTTCCAATTCGACCCCTTGATTTCGAAAAGATTTATTTCCCGAGCACGATCCGTCGGTTTGATTCATTTTAATTATTTTTGGTTATGTTTAAACTAAACTATTGTTGTTGAAACCCGATAAACAACTTACTGCACTGTCAAATATGTAATAGCCGTATTTATCTGCTTCAAGATTTGTTTTTAATGATTAGTAGACAACACTTTAACCACATCCTATTTTTATTGATAATTTATATGAGAGAAAAATAAATAATAGATAACTTCATGAAAAAAAAAACATAATCGATAAAGTATCTGTATTAGAATTTATAGTTTATTGATTAATTGATTATAACGCTCATTATTGTTGTGTATAATTTAATTCTTATAATAATACATTCTAATGTTCTAATGTATAATAAATTAAGTATTTATTGCAAAAAATTTCTCTTGGCTAATAGAGGTCAAATTACTGCAATGGGTAATTTAATAGAATACAATTTTTGGTAAAAAAACATTATTTTATTATAATTTTCGGGAAAAGGGGGCTTTAAATTTTTTTTAATGAATAAAATCACACGAAAAGCGCTTACCTTATTGTCTTAGTGTACAAATATTTTTTTCTCTTCATTCGAGTTTATTTGGAGCAAGATTTTGGATATTGGCTTTCTGTTCGATTTTTCAGAAAATTTGTTCCAAATAAAGAAAATGACGAAGTCTTAGGGTTTGTTTGACTCACCAAGGAGAAATTGTGCTAAATAATTTAATTTTTTAATCAAGGAATTTCATTCGAAAATTCACCTGGTCTACACTAAAATTTTTGGAACCTAGTTAATTTTGGGTGGATAGTTACGTGCGTGAACCTGGCTCCCCTTTTATCAAAAAATTAATTTTTTTTTCTTGTTCTTGATTGTTCTTCATTTGTTCTCAATTGTTCTGATATTTTTTTTTTCGATTTTACCAAAGAATATAAAAAAAGTCGCAAAAATCTTTTTTTTCTGCCAGCTCCCCCTTTTTCAAAATTTAAAATTTTTTTGATTGTTCTTGATTTGTTCTCAATTGTTCTGTAAAAATAAAATTTTTAAATCTAATAACAACCGCGGAAATCACGAAATAAGATTTCGCGCCAGCTCCCCTTTTTTCGAAATTAAAAATTTTTTTTATTGTTCTCGATTGTTCTCGATTTGTTCTTAATTGTTCTGTAAAAATAAAATTTCTAAATGTAATACTGACTACGAAAATCGCGAAATGAAATTTAGGCTCGATCTCATTTTCTTGTTAATTACAATTTTCTTTCTTTGCTGCTCTGGATTGTTTTTCATATTTTCTCAAGTGTCCTGTTACTTACCTTAATACTCTTGTAGTCTATTTTATAATTTGGTAAATTATTAGAACCACAGCCGTGGATTGGTGGGATCGCTGGTTGAGTTACATTTTGAGTTACAATTTTTTGATAAAAGGGGAGCCAGATTCACGCACGTTGGATAGTTAGCTATTAATTTTGGTTTGTTGCAGTTTCAATTTGAAGTCTAGTCCAGTCAAAATAAGACAAAAAACTTGAAATTTTGAAAAAACTCGCATGGAACTAGAAATTGTTAGACGGTAAAAAGAAAAAAATCGATCCCACTTCGCTTAAAATTTTATGCAAAGTTCAAGATCGAAAAATCGATGTTTCGTAAATATCTCTTAAACTGTAAATTTTATTGTAAAAATAGTTCAAACAAAATTTATACATTATGCGATTCTCGACAAAAAAGTATAAATACTTTTTTTTCTACAAATCATTATTTATGAGATATCGCGGTTTAAAAATTTTGAAATACTCATATGCACTCCCTTAAGGGGTTACATGGCTTCAAAAAATCAAATTTTTTTATTTTCTTATTAATTAAGAAAATTTTTTTTTTTAAGAAAAAGGTTTACAAAAAATCCAATTTTCACTTTTCTTTTTTTTCCTTCATCCAAGTTCTAGTTTATGGTCTTAACTAAAACACTTATTTTTTTCATGAGTTCTGCTGTCAACGCAGACGCATCTTTTATTCCGAAGAGTCAAAATTTCAGAAATTCTTTGTCAAATGTGTATGTTTAAGACAATAAAAAGTTTGACTAAAATATTTTATTTTTTATATGAAAAACAAATTGTTGAAAATAGGCCGTTTTTCCTCACGGATGTTCTGTTGCCCGTACGTGTAACAATATTTGCCATTAAACTAGTGTATGTTATTATTTCTTTATTTATTGTTTACTATGTTATTACAGTTTTCAGTTAGACAAACGTAAAGCTAGTTTTAAGAATGAATCCGAGATTTTCCGTGGTTGCGTTCGTCAAAACCGACGCTCCTTAACACTCCTCGCTTGCGCTCGGGGTGCTGCGAGCCGTTTTGACCAACGCTTACTAGCTAAAAATATGCCTGGAGGTCGCCCGAACTTCCAAAGGTGGTACCACTAAGGTTACATCGCATCGATGTGTACCCAACGAAGTAACAGTCGCATATGACAGCTATCTTTAGACTATATTAAAGTACACGTACCGATGATAGAAAACTGGCGTACATAGAAATCCCTATGTAAAATGCATGAAAAATTTTGATTTTTAAATGCCGTTTTCTCGAAAACTAATGGATATTTCGCAAATTCTTTTTTTTAAATACTCATAAACTGTTGTGTTAAACAGTTACAGTTGAGTCAAGCAGGGGGCCCTTCTAACTCGGGGCCCCAGGCCTATCCGGCTTTTTTTTTATTTTACCCCCTTTTTTTTAATCAAATTTTTATGTTTCGAGGTTCCCTTATACTATATCCAAAATTTTTGAAAAAGTCTGTATGTATGTCTGTGAACACGATATCATCTAAACGAAGTAACGAAATCAATCCAAATTTTAAATTTTAGTTTTGATCTGTTGTGGCACGAAACCCAGTGAAAATGAATAAAATCGAATGGGGGGAACGGGGTTTACTTGAAGCTATAAGACATAATCCATCATAACTTCTAAACGCAATGAAATAAGTAAAAGTTTATTATGACAACAAATGATCACTATCAAATTTCCTACAACTTTTGTTCTATAAATATTTTTAAATTCTTTTTTTTTTTAATTTTTTTTATTTTTTGTTAAAATGTTTTGGAAATTTTTTTATCTACCGATTTGCTTCAAACTTGGTGGCAAGTTTTCCCTAGGTTCCAAGAACACTCTCAAGAAATTTTATAAAAGTTTGTTCATCCAGAGGAGCGCTAGGACGCTAGGAGCATTTGAAGTTTCAAAAGCACTTGGTTTTACCAAATCTTAATTCGCTTGCATCTTCTTATTGCGGAATATAAATGGTCCAAATTTGCATTGCGTCTCTTTCTGAGGCTCTGCTTAAAGTTCACATATCTTTCGTTTTACTTAAGATTTAGCGAATTTTGCTTGGAGTTTGGTCAAAAATTTCAACTATTCATAACTTGGTAAAATATTAACTTAAAATCTCGCTCATTGAAGCTCAAACAAAGCTCTATCGATTGACATCAATTTCATACATTAATTCAAAATGGGAACCAAAATTGTAAAACATGTCTACAGCCCCCCCAGTAAATTTTGCGAATAACTTCGCGTCCTTTGAGGTTCAAACGAAAATAATGGAAGCTCATTGAGGCTCAAACGATGCTCTAACGTTTGACATAAAATGTATATAAAAATTTAAAACTGGGGGGCCATCATGTCTACAGCCCCCCCCCCTCAGTAGTTTTTTGCGAATAACTTCGCGACCTCTGAGGCTCAAACGAAAATAATGGAAACTTATTGAGGCACAAACGAAGCTCTAACGTTTGACATAAAATGTATATAAAAATTTAAAACTGGGGGGCCATCATGTCTACAGCCCCCCCCTCAGTAGTTTTTTGTGAATAACTTCGCGACCTCTGAGGCTCAAACGAAAATAATGGAAACTTATTGAGGCACAAACGAAGCTCTAACGTTTGACATAAAATGTATATAAAAATTTAAAACTGGGGGGGCCATCATGTCTACAGCCCTCCCCCCTCAGTAGTTTTTTGCGAATAACTTCGCGACCTCTGAGGCTCAAACGAAAATAATGGAAACTTATTGAGGCACAAACGAAGCTCTAACGTTTGACATAAAATGTATATAAAAATTTAAAACTGGGGGGCCATCATGTCTACAGCCCCCCAGTTGCTTTTTGCGAATAACTTCGCAACGTTTGAGGCTCAAACGAAAATAATGGAAGCTCATTGAGGCTCAAACGATGCTCTAACGCTCGACACCAAACTCATCCAAAAATTCGAAACTGGGGGGGGGGGGGGGCGCTGACATGTACGTATTTCAAACTTGTTTTTTATACTGAATGCTTGGATTTTTTGACCTCTTCTTTACTGTTTAGCTTTTTCCACTGATATATTACCTTTGAATTTTACAATTCAAAATTAAAATTTTCTTTTATTGTAGATACTTTTATAAAATAATGAACGTAAAGATATAAAAGAAATGACAAAAAATTTGAAATGGTATGAAAAGATTTCATACTATATAGTTACATCTATAGAACAGTTTTATTACAAGTAAGTGATCAATTTTTACCTTATACCGTAATTTTAACTTGGCCATGTAGTTTAGGTTATAAAGTAGCTTCTCATCCATGGAAAACTATAGGAATATGTTGGACAATTGTAGCAATAAGTGCTTTAGGATACCTAAGATTTTATCAAGAGAAAAATCCTTTAAAATTATGGGTACCCCGAAATTCACAGTTTCTGGAGGATACCAATTGGCTGATGAGCAAATTTCAAAACGGTATTCGTATGGAACGTGTTCTTATAGAAGCTCCTGATGTTTTAACTCCTGGTGTCTTAGGTGAAGTAAGTATCTACCGTCTTTATACACCTGTTAGGTACTCATACATTTCGGGGCAGAACTAACGGGCATACCCAAATTGCGTCCCGCGGTGACTATTTTGTGTAGTCACAAAAAGGTACGGGTAAATTGCGTCCCGAATCATAGATAAACTAAAAAATTGTACATTAATGTGTTTATGTAACAAAAAGATAATGGGTATACCTGACTAACAAAAGTTCCTAAATTTGCAATAACGGGTTTTTAAACCTTCGTACAGATTCTTAGATAAGAACATTTAAATTATCAGTTCTGACCGATCTGACCATGTTGCGGACGAGATGCAATTAATCTGTTAGCACTGCCTCGGTAGTTGCAATAATTTGTATGAGCAAGAACCCAATAAAAGAACTTTTAATTTTGATAGTTAATACATGTTGACCAACTTGTTAAAAACATAGTCACTGCAGAAGGAATCACATGGCCGGATGTGTGTTTTAAGTTGAGTATGTATTTATCTACTGTAGAATTGTTTTAATAATTTTTTTTAGAATTCCCGATGTACATTTAGATATGATGAAAGCCTTAAATTCTAACAGCAATAAAACTAACGCCGAATATGACCCCAGTGTTGGTATGCCAGCATCTATGTATTGTTCCTTTGTGGAATCGTTCAAACAGACGTGTTTCCAAAATAGTATACTACAATTTTGGAATTACAATGAAAAAAAGATAAAACAAACTACAAAACAAGATATTTTGAATAAGTTGGATAAATATAAAAACGAGTTAGTATTTTTTTTTCTAATTTAACTAACGAAAGACACCTCCAGATGGCAACCGAGTTTCGGAGCAAAAGGAAAAAGAACAGAGAAAGAAACAAAAAGCAGCTAGATACTATGGATCCAGTCTCAATTTTTTTGAAACGGCTGAGATTCCACCAACATGCCAAGTGTCAAAACTCGGTTGCCATCTGTCTGTGTCTCTTGGTAAACCGTAACATTTAACCAAGTTAATCAAAATGATACCTAATAAATTTTAGCCCTCTATTAGGAGAACTCAGAAATTTTGAACAACTGCTAGGAGGTGTCAAGCGAAATGAAACCGGCCATATCGTAGCCGCAAGTGCCTTAAAAAGTTTTTATGCTGTTTACATTAATTTCTCAGCCGTTGATATGAATAAAGCGGGCAACATAGCCGGAACAGCAGATTGGGTAAGTTGAAAGTTAAAAAAAAGCTGAAGGCAATGAAAAATCTTATACAAAAAGTCAACTGGGCAACATTTGGCCCAGAATTCAGTTCAATATAAACCATCCTGATGGTCATTTTTAACAAACTACCAGTTATACTGAAGCGCTCGACTGGGTAAATTCAATTGATGCAGTTAAAATGTGAACTGTAGTTTCCCCAAGAACCCAGGTTGAATATTTCCTCAAGATATCTTGTGGTGGCGTTCAAAAACTTACCTATTGTGACTTTCGTTAAGACCAAATCGTGCAAGTTAAGTTTTCAAGTCCATCTTTGAGGTATTGGCAATAGGAGAGTACCTTAACGCTGTAGTTCTGATTTTCAGTGGAAAGCAAATCTTTCCAAACGTTTTGATAAGAATATTGATCTAGAGAAACTTAGGGCTTCGACCTCTTCGTTGTGTGCATTACCAATATCGATCTTTCTCTCGTAAATCTAGGGACGGATGTCCTGGTTGGTTTGCCTTGTCTCTGTTTATGTAGTTGATTATTTGAAATTTGATAAGTTGTTTCTAGATATATAGTCTTAGTCCAGTCAAATTAGAGTCAAAAAATCCGAATAGATGCATTAATACCGGTAGAGATAATTTTTTTATGTTGTACGGGTTGATGCTCGGATTGATTTCCAGTAGTTTCCCAACAAAAATTTTTGCCGCGGGCGCCGCCATCTTCAAAAAACAGCGAAAATTTCTGACTTTATTTAGTGTTTGCCAAATAGCGGTCGAAGTACGCTCAACATCAGAACTTAAAGAAAAACTTGGGGTAACATTGAACTACTAACGTTTAAGAAAATTGACATTGCTGGCTTGAACAAAAAGTCATCATTGCGGATGTGTATGAGATGCAGACTTGGAAAGATGAGGTAATCCCTTCTGGAACAGATATCCTTTGGCTGTATGGCAAGGCTTCAAGCAGTGTGGAAGTAGCAGGATGGAATGGGTTCATGGAAAATGAAACCCAAGATGAGCATTATCAATGTTCCAAAATTCTTTGTCTTCCATTCATCAACAATCCTCCAACTCAATATGACACAATTTATACTGCTCTTCGACTCGCCAGTGACAAGTGTAAAGCACTGGTCGAAAGACGTGTTTTGTCACCTTTCAATAGCCTCTGTATATCAAAGCACAAGACATAGTAAGAAACTGAAATGACCCTGCATTGAAAAATCGGCGTGGAAGCTCGTGCCCCCCCGCCCCTGGCCGCCCTGGCACTCCAAGCAAAACACTTTGTAGAACTTCGGTAATAAACTATCAAGGTTTCACTATCATTTATTTACTTATTATTAAATCCTATCGTAAAACTTACCTACTACAAAAAACATAATGTATAAAGATGCTCGGAATGCTCAAAATCAATGGCAGAACTAGCGTGCGCAGAAGAAAAAATTAAGCATGATCTGCCGATTTGGCCATCTTACATAATTTGGATTTATTTTGAGAATAATTTACCTGCAATGAGTAATTTTGAAGGGGTAATGTAAACTGGGCCAAAAAACTACCTGAAAGTGGTAAACTGGGCCAAAGGCAAATTTTTCTAAAATTCTAAAAATTGCAAACTGGGCCAAAAGGAAAATTTTACTAAAATTTTGAAAATGGTAAACTGGGCCAAAAGCAAAAATTATTGATTGAAAAATTGTAGTATGGGGTTTGAAAATCAAAAACCGATACACGTCAGCGTATCGTTACACGTTATTCGATATCGAATTTATATGAATTTTATTTTTATTTTTTGTTTAGTCTTTGTCAAATTTTGGAACAATATAAAATAAACCCAGAAAAATCTGGAACAACTTTCAAAAATTAATTTTTTTAGAAGTGTGGGGCTGGCCACAAATGTTGCTCGCGCTCCCACGTCTTTATTTTTGAATATATGAAAATGATTTTCTGGAACAATATAGAACTAACCCAGAACAACGAAAATAAATTAATTTTTTTAAAGTGCGGGGTTAACTCGAAAAAGGGTTTTTTGCGATTTTTCGGTTTTATTTTTTCAATTCGCGAAAAAAATATTTTGGAATAATATAGAACAAACCTGGAACAACTTTCAAAAATTATTTTTATAAAATGTGCTGGGGTTAAGTTCACACACGTAAAAGTATGGCATACATTTTCTGTCAAAAGTGGATTTTGACAATTTTTGTTGGGAAACTACTGGAAATTGATCCGGGCATCAATCGTACAACATATAAAAAAATTAAAATAAGAACCACACGTTTTTCTACTTTGTCATTTGCTGTTTGACTAATTTAATTTGAGATTTATTTTTCAAATTTATGAAATGTATTGTTTTAGGCATCAGAAGAAGTATTATTATGGGAAAATGATTTCAATAATGCGCTGGAAGAGGCGAGACATCATGTAGAAAATTTCAGTATTTATTATTCGGCGGAAAGAAGGTAATTAACTATAAAAGGTGTATTGGTTAGTAAACCGGTTTCGGTTATGTCATCATCAGCATACATTTTTATTAATTCAAAACGTTGTAAATTGGTTATGGTTTATTGTTTTGGAAAGTAACACGGTTTTCTTAAAATATACTGCAATACATTTTATATATTTCTTGCTTTTGGTTAGGTTATAAGTGAAAATAATTTTAGCTTTGGAGATCTAACCGCAGCTAGTATGTTTCAAGATATTTACATCTTAATGATAGGATGTGTGTTGATGGTAATTTACGTCCAATTTGTTATATCCAAATTTAATTGTGTCGAAGCCAAGGTACATATATAATCACAATAATTTTTTTTTAATACTTACGTATATTTATTCAGATTGCATTAGCATGTATTGGATTGCTTGCGGTTGGCATGGCATTCGTAACGGCCTGTGGATTTTGTTTCATTATTGGTATACCTTACGGACCTGTTCATACCTCCTTACCATTTTTGCTAATGGGTTTAGGTACTTAATTACACAATTTACAATCCAATTTAGTAGAGATTAATATTATACATATGCAGGTGTTGATGATATGTTTGTTATTTGTGCCTGTTGGGAAGAATTATCGCAAGAAGAGAAACTTCCTTTGAATGAACAAGTTGGCCACATGCTGAAACACGCAGGAGTTTCCATTACAGTTACATCGTTCACTGATGTTGTCGCGTTTTTAATTGGCGCATCTACGGTGAGTTAACCTTCTGAATATTTTGGCAAGGCTTACTTGCTCTCACTTGGATGGGTGACCGCATGGTGACGAATTTTATTTGTAGATTTTACCCAGTTTGGAGTCATTTTGTTTGTATGCTGCCATGGGAGTCCTAATGACGTTTATATTTGTTGTTACATTTTTTATCGCTTGCTTCACTTTAGATCAGCAGAGAATAATGCAAAATCGAAATGGCGCATTGTTTTGCTACGTACACAACAATTTTAAGCCAAATAAGTGCAGCCAAAATAATTGGTCTAACAGGATCCTTAATTATTTGTATTCGAAAGTTATTTTTACACTTCCTGGAAAGGTAAGAGGAATTACTTCTACTGGAATCATGGGGGATTCCCACAATATAATTTTTATTATTTAACAATTTCAGATAATAGTCCTACTAATTACAATTATTTGCATGGGCGTTAGCATAGAGAGTGCAATCAAGTTAGAACAAAGATTTAGTCCAACATGGATGATACCAAAAGATACGTTTTTATCCACATTTATTGATAAAAGTTTAGAATATTTTCCATACGCTGGATTTGATGGAGGTATATATCTGGGTTCTTTGAATTATAGTCAAGAAATAAGAAACATACATAAAATTGTTGAAAATTTAGAAAATAGTAGTGATATTTTAACTAGTGTTCAATCATGGGTAGATCCGTTCCAAAGATATGTGAAACGGAATTTTAGGAAAGGTATATCAACCTATCGCTTGATTTTTAAATATTAATCACTACATTTTCAGATATTTATGACGATGTCCTCAGTACGAACGAGTTTAATTTATTTTTATCTAAATTTCTCTTCAGTCCAAAAGGTGCAAGATATCAAGCAAATTTCAGATTTGCTGCAGATCTTGAATGCGGTGTTCCAGTTTCAAACATAACGGTAAGCTGTAATATTGCAACTGACCAATTCGTAAATATTCTGACATTAGCCAGTACCTAAATTTCGAGATTTGGAGAATCCCCAAAGTAAGATTTCATTTTAAAAATTTTTTTTAGATGTCTAGTATCAATGTCCAGCTGAAACACTTTGATGGGCCCGAAACTTATATACCTGCAATGCACAGGTTAACCAATATAGCAAAAGATAATCATTTTACAACTGGAGATAAATTTGGAACCGCTTGGTCAAAAATATTTGCAACTTGGGTAACGGACGAGGTAAAATATGGATTAAAAATTTGCCTTGCAGTTTTTAATTTACTGCTTTTAGCTAATCGATGTTGAGGTGATGAGAAATTTGCAGTTAGCCCTTTTATGTGTAATGCTATGTACAATTCTGTTGGTCACTAATCTCCAAGCATGTTTTTGGATATTTGTTTGTGTGCTCCTCACTATGATCAACGTGTGTGGGTTTATGCAAAAATGGGGCGTTACAATAGATATGGTATCATGTATTGGACTAGAATTGGGAATTGGATTATGTGTCGACTATGCTACTCATATAGGTCATACATTTTTGACAATCGAACAAGGCTCTCGACAAGAAAGATCTCTAAAAACTGTTACATCTATAGGTTCTGCAGTATTATATGGGGGTATATCGACTTTTATTGGTGTATCTATGCTAGGATTAACTAAAGCATATACTTTTCAAGTATTTTTCAAGGTAAGTTATAGAACTATACCCTGTAAAAAAAGGTTCGTCTTAGTAGCCTCAACAGAGTTTTTTGGTTGCTGCAACAAATTTTCTGTTGCCATAACAAAGATTTTTTTATTCAGAATTAAAATTTGTTATAGCAGCAAAAAAACTCGGTTGAGGCTATAGCTACTAATAGCTATATTAGAGCGACAGGGTATGAATGCGAAGGGTGATATCTTTCCGCTTACTTACCTCTCAAATTGGATTACTTACATTCTTTTTTTTAGATATTTTTCTTGGTAATTTTCTTTGGATTATTTCACGGCCTCTTATTTATGCCTGTTATTTTGAGCTGGATTGGTCCACAACCTTACCGTTTTCACCAACCCCTCAAACAAACGGATATACACATGGAAGTTACTTAGCTAATTTTAATTAATTTAAATGAAATACGGGTGATAAACGAAAATGATTCATTTAAAATTTATGATTGGAAATGAAACGGAATTTTCGCCAATCTCGATTTTTTAGGTGACTAAATGAATCTAGAGCCACGTATAATGCGACAAAGTAGAAGCATATTCTTAAATTTTGTTTGGGAAATTAATAAAAACGTTTTAACCAATTAGGCCAGTAAATAAAATTTCGTAACACCCAATACATAAACTTTTAATAAATAAAATTCGTTATCATCTATCCATGTTCAATTTTACACCATTATAATTTTTAATAAATTTCCTACGTTTTTCTTGGTGTTTTACATATAAAGTAGTCGTAACCTTTTCCACTTTTCCGTAAACCATAAGGTTGGAAATTACTGAAGAGATGGTGAAAACTTCTTTAAAGAAGATGAAGAATGGAAGAGCAGCAGGCCTAGGACATATTCCAGCTGAACTAATTAAGTGTGGAGGTCCTGATTTAATAACAAGAATAACGAAACTTTTTAACAATTGCTTGATACATAATCAAGTACCATCCGAATGGAAAGAATCTCATATAATATCAATCTTTAAGAAAGGATCAAGGAAGGACCCCAATAATTATAGAGGTCTGAGCATAAATGGCACCCTCAGCAGACTGTTTGGAAAAATTCTAGCGACACTACTACAGGAAGATTTAAGGAACAAGATCAGCGAGGAGCAGAGCGGCTTCACCCCCGGAAAATCCTGTGTAGATAATATATTTGTATTCCAGCAGATACCAGTAGATCTGCTAAAAGCATTTGACTGTATTACTTGCAACAAACTATGGGAAGCCCTCTATATAAAGAATGTAAATACACAATTAATAGATATTATAAGAGAATATATTATATAGAGATAACAGGGCATATGTAAAAAACGGTAAAGAACTTGCACAACCGTTTACTCCTACCAAAGGTCTGAGACAGGGCTGCCGCTTGTCGCCACTGCTGTTCAATATATGTATACTTAGAGGTGGTACTAGGAGACTGGAAAGGAAGAATGAGACAAATGGGCATACCTATTCGGGTGCATGTAAACTGCCCTAATCCCCTAAAAACGGAAAATTGAAAAAGTGTAAACTCCCCTCCTAACAAAATGGTAGTCACTAATCCCAGATGTAAACTGCCCTCCGAACAAAATGATGTAAACTCCCTTCCAAGCTAAAAGGTTGCCACTAATCTGATTAATACAAAGTACATGGTGATACGGCAATTAATTATGTAATTTAATTATTAATTAAAATTAGCAATTAAATTTATTTAAATTAAAATATATTTTAAAAATGAAATAAAATGAAAAAAAATGAAATGAAATATATTTTAAAATATGAAATTCCTAAAATATTATTAATAATAATATAATATTATTATAATTATTATAACCATTTTCATTGGCCCTTTCAATGAGATCCTTTCAATGAAATGAAATATATTTTAAAATATGAAATTCCTAAAATATTATTAATAATAATATAATATTATTATAATTATTATAACCATTTTCATTGGCCCTTTCAATGAGATCCGATGAGATTTCACCTGACCCCCCCTCCCTTTGAGTATTAAAATTATTAATAATTAACATAAAACATTTTAAATTTATTAAAAGTAGGTATTTATTATAATCACATTACATAAAATTATTTTAAAAAAAGCAAAAAAAAAATAAATTCTTCATTTGGGGTGACTGTACAACGAGACTGATTTTATAAACTGCAACCGCGATATTTCTTCCCGGTTGTATTTTTTAAGCAGTGCCTCAATAGTTTTCTGTTTATTTTTAGATTCTCTGCTTTGTGTAGGTGGCTTTCCAACACTGTTCAAAGCAATATCAACTTGGTTCTGTTCCTGTTTCAACGCATTCAAAAATTGATATATGTTGGGGTGAGGAGAATTAAAATTCTGTTTGAAAGCCGCATGAAAAGATTCACAGCAATTTGTAGTCGAAAGTAAATCTGAAGACGCCTTGGCCCATACTCTGGGAGGAAATACCGCATTGTCCCCCACATAATATGTAAACAGATATTCTGAAAACTTATCGAGATTAGCATGGGCTGGTTTTATCTCAAGTAGATTATAAGTTTTCAAGACATCTCCAGCTTTTAGAAATTTCAATCCAAAGCAATATCGCGCCCATCTACCAATTTCGGAATTCATATCTCTGTATTCAGAAGCCACACCGTTTCTTTGGAGAGATCGATACCATGCTTGGCCCAGATGAAATCTGCATCTTTCTATAGACGCGTGTGGCCATTGAATTTCACATGCGTTTCTCAGCCCCACTTCAAAGTCTGTAACTATTATATAAAATTTGAATAACTGAAACATTTCGAAAAAGCTGTCATCGATCAGAAATCCACTATTAAGCTTGGAAATTGTTTTAAAACAATTCGCGTACGTCGATTGTTTCTTATCCGGGAGCAGGCAAAACACGAGCGGCACATAATGTCCATTAAAAAGTCCGTGGATAGTAAACAATTGTGTAAAAAAATCAGCACAATAGTCAAATGTGCCATCCATGTATATTGCCTCAGCTCTCGTCAAAGCAGTCAAATTTGTGTTGCGGGAAAATACAATAATGTTTGAATGCGGATCGTTTGCAAAGAGAAAATTTTCACCTTGACCAGTTTTCACTTCCATCTCTTTCAGGTTTTCGTGTACCTCGCCAACATTGTTTAGAAGAGTTTCCACAGTCTTCCACTACGAACCCTTCGTTTCGCTTCGGACGGTTCGTGACGTTGTTTTGACGAGAGCTAAACCAAATTTAAAACAGCTCTGAGCGCGGCAGAACTCAAAAAGGTGAGACGTGAGACTCGGTTGGGGTGAATCTAGTAGGTAATAATAATTTTGTAACACCCTGTACTGTAAATTAACCAAAATTATGGGATTAATAAATTAAGCCTCAGGTAGTTTGGAGGGCAGTTTACATGTGGGATTAGTGGCAACCTTTTTCTTGGAGGGCAGTTTACATCTGGGATTACTGGCGACCTTTTCGTTCGGAGGGCAGTTTACATTTTACGGTCAAGTTTGGAGGGCAGTTTACAATTCCCCACCTATTCATGATAGCTATCTTTATACGATGAAATTGGCGGATGACCAGGTGGTGATCGCTCGGGATGCCTACGATCTTGAATTCATTCTTAAAAGACTCTTCGAGAGCTATCAACAATGGGATCTAACTGTTAACTTAAAAAAAACCGAATACCTAGTTATCAATAGTATGGCGCGCTTCCAGGTCTTAATCGGCGACGACAAAGAAATTAACCAGGTCCAAAAATTTAAATACCTTGGAACAATGATAACTACAGATGGGATCGGACAAGAAGAAATAAAAACCAGAATAGAGAGTAGTCGTAAGGTATTGGGCAGTCTAAACTCAATATGGTGGAATAGACATATTTCCCTCAAAACTAAGAAACACATAGGAAAAGCAATGGTGGAATCGGTTCTGAACATGGATGTGAAGCGTGGAATATCAACGCCGATAAAAGAAAACTTCTGGCAGTTGAGATGGACTACCTCAGGAGAAGCGCTAGAGTTTCAAGAATAGAACATGTAACGAACGAAGAGATAGAGCAAAGAATGGGAGCTCTAGACAGTGCATTGGACAGAATAGACAGAGAGGTCTTAAATGGTTTGGTCACATGATGAGAATGCAGGATCAGAGATGGCCTAAGAAAATCTTCAAATGGACCCCTTCAGGCAAACGCAAGAGAGGTCGACCAAGAAGATCGTGGTGTAATAAAAACTTTCTACCTGCCCTTGCGGGCAAACAAAATTTTTCTCTACACGCTGGAAGAAGAACCAGCTTTATAAATTTAGTGTAGAAGCCCAAGATGTTACGACTAGCTGATTTGTGCCGGTAGCGAGGGGGTGGTTTTAAAGGTATTAATCAACCACTGCAGGAAAAATTCACCAACAAAGGAAGTCCAGCACGTAGATGGGAAAAAAAAGAAATTGTAGATACTTGTCTCTATATTATCCGTAATGGAGAAACACACAGAAAACAAGTAGTCTACGCCCACAGCGAAAATAAAAATTAATCCAAAGTAATAAATAAAAGTAAAAATAATTTACTTTATTAAATTAATTTAAAGGATCACGTTGGAAATGTTTGCCAGCAAGATAAAAATGCTATCGTTGAAGCGCTTGATAATACGGCCAGTCGATGGAGAATAAAATATATTATGCGAATTGAATTATTGCAAATAATTCTTTTTAACTGCTGCGAGTATTTAACAAAGCGAAAATAAATAAGAAAAAGATGTCTCCTAAAAATCAGTCCACTGGACTAAAACTCACCCAAAATTTCTTTTGAACACAGAAAAACACTCACTTCCGTCTTTTCAAGCTCGAGTCCCTAACTCGACTGCCATTCCCCCAAACCACCGCGCGCAACCAGTCTTATCCGCCTAGATAACAGGAGCGCCTCGTTGTGAAATGCAAAAGGAATACATAGGCGTACCCTTAAAAACAAATTCAATAAAATTTGTTACAGTGGAACGATGGTACTAATGAAAGAATGCGGGCCTACCAGGCAGAAGAGGAAGACGCACTAAACCGAGACATTTGGCGTTTGCGAACTGGAAAGCCGCGTATTGCGGTATAAAACCTAAAAACAAGTTAAATAATTAAAAATTAATTAATACTGTTCGTAAAATGTTAGTGCTAATTAATACACGTACGGGTAACAGAACACCCATGTAGAAATCGTAGTGTAATCCTTATGTATAAAATGCATGTAAAATGTTGATTTTAAAATGCCGTTTTCTCGAAAACTAATGGATATTTCCAATAGTGCAAAGATTAAAGCTCAATTCGTGGTATGGTTTAACTGACAGATCCCAAGTTTCAAATAGTTACAAAAATAATTTTGCTATACAAGTGGTAGGAGCGATAGATAGACATACACTGAAGGTCGACACCAAATTTGAAGTAAATTGGGTAAATAGAACTTGAGATATCTTGTCAACCATGTTGAAAAATGTAATTTTGTAATAAACTTATGCCTTAATCGTAGACTTTTAAAAGCTAGACTGAACTGAAATGAAAAGTAATCACGAAACAATTTTTAAGTGTTTTGGGTTGACCTATATTTGTACATTATTTATATAATTTAGAGCTGAAGTGGTCACCTGTCAGGCATTGCCCCATATGCTCCGGCTTGAAGGGTTTACAGTGAGTCACTAAAATAGCTACAACTACATAAATTACTGGAATTTTAAAATTTTCTCTCGAAGATATATTCTTTAATGTCTAAATTTTAAGAATATGCAGAAAACAAAAATCTACTTTTTCAAAATTCTAGACTAGAACACTGCCTTAACGGAAAATTACTTAACGTCGCCGTCGTCTTAGCCGTACCAACCAGTAAAATCAACTTACCGTCATAGAAACGGAAACAAGATAGTCCAATCGAGCAAAAACGTATATTATTTTTATTTTGAATGATAATAATTCCAAATCTGGTAAAAACGTTAAAATTAATAAGAAATTGTAATTTAAATGATTTTTACCCCTGACTGTTTTTTTCAAAAACACAGGGTGTATGAAGTTACTATGTACAATCTGTGTTTATATATATATCTATATATATTTGTGTCACCATATCTCCCGAACGGTTACAGGTAGCGACGTAAATTTTTGACAGCATGTTTGTAAAGACCAGGGGAGTGTTCCTGGCTGGTCAAATACAATTTTCACTCATGAGAAGAAATACTATCTCAGAAAACTATCTCTTCATCCCCCCCCTAACCCCAAAATTTATGCACTCGCCTCTAGCAAATCCCGCCAATCGTTCTGGTGGAACAATTGAATTTGGAAAACCTTAGCTTAGCCGAATTTGCTGTTAGCTACGACCACACTACACGGCTTCAGAATGATGATGAAGAAAAAGGAGATGCCGAAGCTTATGATGTGGATGAACCTCCGGTCCGTCACGAATCATATATAACACTACTAAACGGCACCAAAATGAAACTGCGATCCCGAAAAGCCGTGTTGAGAACTAAGTATTACTCACAAACGGCTGATAGAGAAGGTCACTTCTATGGTTACCTGGTTGCACACTTACCCTTCAGGAATGAGCAAGATTTGATCGAAGATTACGACAGTGCTGAAGGAGCTTTTCTTGCTCAACGAAAACGTCTGCGACCTCTGCAACAAGGAGAAAATGTAGAACAGTTCCAACACGTTGAACCAGAGTTGCAACGAGTCATAGCTCAAGTTTTAGCGATGGGAAATGTCGAAGATTTGGGTAATGACAGATGCTTGCCACCACCCGATGATCTTGTCGGTGCAATGATCGACGGCTGAGATCCCGACTTAGTGGACATTGATATCCAAGATACCGGTTTTGAGGATGAGAAGGAGCATAATATCTCAGAAGAAGACTTTCTTCAGATTGTCAGCAGTATGAATATGGAACAGAAGCGTTTATTTGACACAATCACTGCCCGTATTCGTCAAGAAGTGTATGCCAACGATCAAGGCGTTGACGCTTTGAAGCTCTTCGTTACTGGCGGTACTGGTTGCGGCAAGATCTTTTTGCTTAAAACTATTGTACACCAAATCAAGATATGTTTTTTAGCGCCATCTAACATTCCGAAGTGTAAAATTTACGTCAATTCGGGTCCGTTACTTTGCCCCCCCCCCCCCCCAGTTAATATTTTTGGCCAAAAAGCTAGCTCCCGATTCTACATAGCTAGCACCCAAATATTAGAGCTAGCACCATTAGAGTTTTTTCATAAATCCACATTGAAACTGGGGGGGGGGCTAAAGTAACGCTAGCCCTCCCCCCGCAGTTAATATTTTGGCTCCAAAAGCTAGCTCCCTAATCTATATAGCTAGCACCATTATGGTTTTTTCACAAATTAGTATTTCATAAAAATGTCTAAATGCTTCATTTCACTGCGCATGATCCATGATATATTCCACTCGCTCCGCCCATTCTAAACTTGATTAATAATTTTTTAACAGAGTAGGGCTTATTGTTAACTACATTATGTAATTTAATTACGTTTTGGCTAGTTATTATTACCGATGTTATAATTATGTTCTTTTTATAGTCTTGATGATGAAAGAATAAATCTTTCGAAACGTTGACAAAATAACCTTATAGTTTTATTGTGTCCGTTATACCCAATATCTTATTATTTAAATTATGTAATTTATTTAAAAACAGAAAGAAAAAGTCACATACAACGATACAACCTTAATTAACATAATTAACATAATTGATACTGTTTCGCTGCATTCCACTAATAACGTTATAAGTTATAATACACCAATTAAATAAATCATAAAAAATAAAATAAATTTATTTAAAAAAATATGAACATTTTTGTTTTTTTACGATTTTTACGATTTTGTTTTATATGCTGTAAATAAGGAAATTTTTTTCTTCATTTTGTTAAAGAAAAAAAAATTTTTTTTTACTTAAGTAAATAAACTACATTCTTCTATTATAAATTTAATAATTGACTGTTTAGATATACAATGACACTAAGCACTCAGGCATCCGTTCAAATTTTTGGTAATCTATATATTGCAGTGTTCATAAAGGTGGGCAATAAAGCTCACAGTAGTTTTAATTTCATTCTCAAAAAAATGTAAGAAAGTTCAAAGAAAGTTAATATTTGATATTCAACAATTTAAGTTCAAATTGAAATAATTTATTGTTTAAGTAAACAATTGAAAATTGAACAACGTTGAGTGTAACGACCGATGTGCATCAGTGCGGGTATACGCAAATGAATAATATTTAAATCACATTATCAAAAATAAAATTTGAATGAAGAAAAAAATGAATCGTCTTGGAAACGGATTGATCAGGAGAAAAAGGATAAATAAAGTCAGTTCATGAAAAACGGTGGACCAGTAAGGTCGAGCGGAGGTAATCCTCCGATGAAATAGAGTTAATGAAAAACGGTGGACCAGTAAGGTCGAGTGGAAATATTCTCTAAGAGAGGAGTGATCCACAAATAAAATTTAATCAACAAAAATCACTTTCGAAACAACAATAACAAATTCAATTTGGACAAATTTAAGTAATCAATAGGAAGAATTATTTGGTAGAAGATTTTGGCTTGTGGCATAGAAAATTCTGGAACGAGAGAAAAAGCTGTTCCATTTAACGTGAAATAGGAGAAGAATAATTCACAAACCATTTAAGGACCGAGGATTGCGGGTCGAGTTTATCGAGGAAAGAGACAGGTTTGAACAACCCAGATTATTTAGTGATTACGGGATATTTGCGGAACACCAATCATTATAAAAACTAATGCGGTGAAATTTGCGATTTAACAAAGGTCAATAATTATAATAATTGTAATTCAATTGTTTATTCAAAAAAAAATAAATAAATTTTCATATTCAACTAGAATTTTCGAGATTATTTTCAGAACCATTTAAAAGATCGTTTTAACTTTGCTTTGATATTTTTACATGAACCGGAGGTTGGATAAGTTTGTATTCAATACATAAAACTCAAAGTAAGTATGCATTATTAAAAGATTCTTTCAATTAACAGTGCAATATATCTATATATCGTCGTTTAAATATGTTAACTAGCTAACTCCGTTTGACACAATTTTACAGGAGAGCATTAACAGTCCATAAAAATCTTATCACTTAAGGTGCTAGATCAATAGGAATAGATCATGAAATCTAGTAGATGTCACTAGTTGCTTTATGATAGTTTATTTTATTCAAGATCCATACCTTTTAAACAGGTATTATAGTAGAATCCGGTTATAGCGACGGCAAAGGGACCGGCGATATTACGTCGTACTAACCGGACGACGCACAAAACGGTTTGAAATTTTCACGGCGAATCCGGGCAGCTAGTTGAATAATATGCGTGTAAAATAAAAAAAAAACAAAAATTTAAACTTTTGACTAAAACATGATTGTAATGTACATAATAATGTAGGTACATGTAGATAAGTGGACATATGTAAACTGCGCCAGCGGTCAATATTTTCTTGGCCGGTAGCTTAAGAACAAGTAGTAAATTGCGCCAACGGTTGGTGAGGGGAGCTTAAGTTGTAATACAATACCCAAAGCATGGTGTATTTACTGGTAATTATAATATCATGTAATCCCCACAGTGGTGGCGAAGTTTTGTGAAGGGGCATATAAATACCGAATGCTGGAATAAAATATGTTCTAAAAATTGTTTTAAAAGAAGTAACCTATAACCTACGTACAGATCTACCTTTTTGGCATCATTTCTAAGGTAATATAGAACAAGGTGGAACTCGCTTTTGCGACAGTTCTTAGGCTTCTATACATCTACTTTTTCGGTAGGTTAAATTATTTGGGCTTTATTTTATTCCAATTTTTAATGCCTTAATCTTTTAATTAGGTAGATTTTTTTACTATATAAGGAAAACGCTAACATTTTAATATTTTTTTTTATTTCGACCTTTATAGGTAAATATTTGCAATTTACAAACCACAAATAAAACACAATTCATAATGAAATATTAAAATACCCGAAACACGTACCGAATACCGTATTAGAAACACGTAAAATACCTACTCTAAAAATACAAAATAAGAATATCGGATTAAAAAATATATATGTAAATAATCTGAATAATTAATACCAATCTAAAAATATTCTATATGAAGTAAAATTGTTTTAAGAACGTGCGTTCTGATTGGTTTTGAATTATGCGGACAGACGGACAGACGGACACGGAGCTAGATCATAAGGCTTCTTCCTATACGTTGTATAGAAGCCTAAAACTAAGTAACCCTTGTAGATTTTTGGGCGCTGAATCCAAAATCCGAATTGATTGAAAGATAGGGAAAAATTACTAAATGCATGTTATTTACAAATTTTATTTAATTACTAGCTGACCCGGCGAACTTCGTATCGCCTCAGAACTTGAACCATATAAATTATTTGTAAAATTCTAGAACATCGTACCGCCTCAGAATTAATATACCAAGTGACTCGGCGAACGTTCTGCCATATAAATTATAGCTGGATACCCGGCTTCGCCCGGGGTCTCTTTAAAAATAAAATACTTTGCATTAGTCTACGTACTCGAACGTTTTCCAATCTTGCTTTCCGTTACTCGTTTGTTTCATACGAACGGACTTCAGCAATGCGTACACACAACAAAACAGTAATTTTGGTTTTTCTTTTGTCTATCTATATATAGTTATGGATACCCGGCTTCACTCGGGGTGTTATTAAAAATAAAACGCTTTGTTTATACCTGAAGTATTTTGATGTAGGCTCTTGGACTTCGTGCAGCAACATTCTGAAAAAGAATTAAAATTTGCCGATGTTACATGTTGGTGTTTCGGTCTGGTTGAAATTCAACGGAAGCTTGAGTGCTGAATGTGCTGTACGTCCACCGTGGAGTAGCGTTGATGCAATTCCCGATGATGCCACTGCGAGTGCGATTCCATTCTGCATTCGAACCGACGCCAATATCAAATTGATAAGAAATGTTTTGCCTGTACCTCCCGGAGCATCAAGAAAAAAAATTCAGCCATTTGCGTCGGTTAGACCTTGCATGATTTTGTCGTAGGCATTTTTTTGATCAGAAACTAAAAGTCTTGTTTGCGTTTCCACAAAATGTTGTTGCTGGGCTACGTCGAAGTGCTGTTCTCGCACCAGGTCTCTGTCTTGCACATCATTTCTGTCTCGTATGAATGCCGGCATGCCAAGTTGACAAAGGACTTTGTTGTTTATTGATATGCATAAGTCTTCAATCAATATTAGAGCTGCATTAAAAATATCGTCCGAATGCTCCCGATTTGGATCGATTGAACGTGCTTGCCTGAGAATGTCTCTATGTTCACAGAAACTTTTACATTTGTACTGAAAGGGTAATGTCCTATATAGGGAAATTAATCCAATTATCCGTTGATCCGTCGATCAGATGAATAGGCACTATTTGCCACATATTTTATTAAAGTTTGTTGAAAGCCGTTCTAAAGTAGCATTAATAAGTAGGTGAACTTATTAATTGTTATTAGTTCATCAGCAATTATAATGTCAATTGTAAAGTCGCACGAATCGACTACTCATCAAATTAATTTATATAAAAGACCAGCAATTGATGAATAAAAATATAGTCTAAAACCAAACCTTGAGTTTTATTCTACCACCACGGCGACTTCTGAGTTCCAAGCCTAAAAACTCGTTGGTGAGGCTGCCAACGCTCAGAAGTCTGCCAAAGCTTCAAAATTTCTCGTTCGGGAGATTTTACATGGTCATTCGAGTCAACTAGAAGCCAGCGACGACGCCACGGTCCACCAGCATCAAACACCAACCACCATCATCAAACACCAACCACCAGCATCAAACACCCATCATCAGCGACTACAAGCAACACGGTCCATCAGCAACTTCAATCAACGCGGTCCATCAGCGACAACGACAACAAATTCAATCAATTATCCACTTAAATGAAAGCTAACAATCGAGAGATGAGCGAAGTCGAAAACATACAAATTCAAAATCCGAAGAACCTGAAAAAATGATAACGAAAAATAAAAACAACAGAAAAAGAAAAGAAAAATTACCTACAAAAAAAAAAGATAAAAACAAGAAGAATGGACTAAAATTCTTCCTACGAAAAATTCATCAAATGCTGGCCGAAAAATAAGAAAAAATTATAAGTCATCAATTTCTGTGGAGAGGCGCAACTTACATGATTCAAATCATGTAAAGCTTCTCTGCAGCAACATCAATACTTCTAAATTCCAAACCTGCCAAAATACTCAAACATTCCGGATCTGCCAACCGGCAATCAAATTAAGGTGCCACATCAATAAGAAATACCAATTCAAGTGCCAAGTCCAAATAGAAGTTAAGAAGCCCATCCTATTCAAGTGCAAAAGTTCCAAAGCGAACAATACGAAGTTACGAAGAATCAAGCAAACAATTACAAAGCAGAAGTTATTAGGAAGAAACAGTTATGAAGTTATTACGAAGTAGAGGTTACAAAGAAGTTAGCAGTTACGAAGATATGAAGAAGCAGTTGCGAAGATAAGAAAAAACGGTTACGCAGTTATTACGAAATAGAAGTTACAAGGAAGAAACAGTTACAATGTTACAAAGATGAATCAGTTACGAAGTTATTACGAAGAAACGGTTATGCAGTTATTACGAAGTAGAAGTTACAAAGCAGTTACAGTTACAAAGAGACTAAGAAGTTTAGAAGAAGCAGTTACGAAGATACGAAGAAACAATTACGCAGTTATTACAAGGGAGAAGTTACGAAGGAGAAACAGTTATGAAGTTACAAAGAAGTTAGCAGTTACGAAGATATGAAGAAGATTATACAGCAGTTACAGTTTCAAAGAGACTTAAGAAGTTAGAAGAAGAAGCAGTTACAAAGATACGAAGAAGAAGTTACGACGTTACACAGAAGTTACCGATAAGAAGTCTATTAAGACGAAACAAGTAGAAAGAGCATCAAATAGGATTGGAAATGGGCACAGTTAACAACAACAAGAAAATTATTTAAAGGAGAATGGTCGTGGGAATTCCAGATCAGATCAAGGATGCTGTCGACTACCCTTGTATGAGTCTATCGTGCAGTTGAGCTTAGGATACTGCCCGATACATCCTCGGTGTACGTCAGTTCCCCGCTATAAGATTGGGAACTCCCGAACGACGAAGCGATGGTCTTACAAACCAGTAGCACAAATGGATCAAGTGAAGCAAGTAAAAGAAAAAAATGGGCACAACCAACCAGACAACATCAACATCTTCACTCCCCGAGGTGGCAGTATGTTTAACCACGTTAAACATGATTTCTTTGGCTGTACAAAATTTATTAATTTTAATTATAAAACCATCCTGTATGTGAAAATATTTAAGTAATTAACAATATTATTTTGCAATCCTGCACATATTTAATAAGTAGGTGAACTTATTAATTGTTATTAGTTCATCAGCAATTATAATGTCAATTGTAAAGTCGCACGAATCGACTACTCATCAAATTAATTTATATAAAAGACCAGCAATTGATGAATAAAAATATAGTCTAAAACCAAACCTTGAGTTTTATTCTACCACCACGGCGACTTCTGAGTTCCAAGCCTAAAAACTCGTTGGTGAGGCTGCCAACGCTCAGAAGTCTGCCAAAAGCTTCAAAATTTCTCGTTCGGGAGATTTTACATAGCCTATCTTCTTCGCAGCATCATAATTAGCTTATACACCAAATTTCATAAAGATTGGTCAAGCGGTCTAGGAGTCTATAAGGAACATACATACATACATACATACATACATCCATTTTTATATATATAGATAGATAGATAGATTAATAAAGATAATAAATATTTTAATAAATATCTGCAAAATGATGACATATACATTTTAGAAAATCAAATCTGCTCATTTTCTTCGATTGATACAAAGCTATGTTGAATTGCAATGTGTTTTGTTTTTGCACGGTTTTAGTACGGATTTGCTTCTGTTGATTACTACTATCGATTTTAACATAAACCGAAACTTGCATATCTAACACAGCGTCCAAAAATGAGTAAAGGTCTGGATGAGGTGTATGGAAATTTTTAGCAAAATAATTGTGGAAAGACTCGCATGAGTTAGTTGTTCGGAACATATTTGATGTATTTGATGCCCAAATTTTTGGGGGAAACAGAGAATTTTCTTGTATGTATGTCTTATCCAAATATGAAGAATATTTAAAAAGTCTCGCATCTGCAGGCATAATTAGCATTAAATCTTCAGCAAAACTTTCCGAAACTTCTGCAGGGTTTAAATACTGCAGCCCAAATGTCCATTTCAACCAATTTCCAATAAGCGAATTTTTATCTTGATATTCAGTTGCAAGTCCAAATTCTATAAGTTTTCGGTACCAAGCTTGACTGACGTGAAAACGACACCCTATTATTTCTACATTTTGCCAAACTTTCTGTATACTATTTTGAATGGCTTGCTCAAAATCTTCAACAATCGATGTAGGTTGGAAACGTAAATTATACTTTTCATTGCAGATATTTACCAATATTTGAAAACAATTGATATACGTATTTTCTAATTTGTTCGGCAGGAGACAAAATAATGCCAAAGAAATATAATGACCATTTTTAAATCCGTGAATTGTAAATAACTGTTTAAAGTATTTCGTACAAGAATTAAAAGTACCGTCCACATAAATACTCTTTACATCGCATAAACATTTCAAATTGATTTCGGATGAAAATATAACTAAATTTTGAACGCTGCCATTAACCATCAAAAAGTTCTCGCCGCGGTGTGTTGTGATATCTATGGAGTCTAATGCAGAATGAATATCCTCAATAGAAGTTGGAAGGGGGGGGGTTGTTTTCTAACTTTATTGTATGCATTGCGTTTTATATTTGAAATATCAGCAACATTTATCGGAACAGATGGATTTTTCTTCAAAACAGCATTGACAATTTTAGCTGGCGGTGCATGCTTCCAACCATCTTCAAGAACTTTCCGTTTTGTAGCTACACTTATTATTTGACGATTTAACTTACTTTCATCTTCCATATGATTATGATTTAAGTTTTCTTTACTACGAATACGACTCCCAGCTTCTCCTGTAGTGTGCAACGTTGCACTACATGTTTTATCAGTACATCGCCATCTTATTTCACCTGATTGTAATGTGTTACTTTGACGGAACTTAAATCCATCAACTACCAATAACACATGTCCACGTTCGCTCACAATTTCTTGCATAATTTCTAGCCAAAAACGTTTTTAAATTATCTAATTTGCTTCTATTCTTTCTCTAATATCCTGGTTTCTGATAAGTGTGAAAATTACATTGCTTTATTTACTTATATAGACAAATTTCCAAGGATTAACAACTTAACAATACCAACATTAAGTTAAGATTGAATATTGAACAAGTCCAAATTAACTAAAAATTAGTAAAACTTCTACAGTGAGAAAATTTGGGCTAAGTGCACCTCTGTAAAAAAAATACTTTTGGGCAATACTAATCCTATTAACAAACAATTAATGGATTAAAATATTACAACCTTTTTTTGACTCAATTTACGGTCAACCCTAAAAATTTTTGGCGCAATTTACGGGTAGGATTAGAAAAACCCTCAACCGCTGGCGCAATTTACGGTCCCCGAGATCGGTCTAGGACATTTCGACATGATGGATATTGCTTTACATCTCCTATTTTATATTTATAACTGAAGTGTATTTTATTGAAAACTCAGAAAAAAAATTTTTTTTATTAATTTTTTTAAAATAAAAAATAGCAGGTGTTATGTAGAACAATATTTTACGTATGTACTGAAAATTTCAACTCTCTACGACTATTCGTTTTTGAATTGAACTTGACACCAGATCAGCGCCTATTGATCTAGCACCTTAATATAAATGAAAATTCATGTTATTATGATAGAAATGAACAAATGCGCTTTTTAGAAAACAAAACAACCATAATTTATATTACGTCATTAGAATTTTATTTACTGTTTTAATTCCCGTCTTTAAAATTATGCCAAATGGAGTTAGCTAGTTAACATATTTCAACGACGATATATAAAAATAAATTGCAAAATGTATGACTCATCATCACTTGAGAACGGCTCGACGGATTTGGCTGATTTTTTAGTGAGTTGTTGTCTACATCTTCGAGAAGGTTTGTGTGTAAAAAAGAAGTTCAAAATTCGCGAAAAAAATTTTAACATTACCGAGAACAAAGGGTTTATTGGTACTTAAGGATAGCTACTTAAGGATAGCTACTTAGGGATAGAAGTACTTAAAATTACCTGAAAATATATTAAGGGTAGGTACCAGTGGCGTAGATATGAACACCACCTATTTACTATTTATTTTACACAAATCTACACAGTTAGAAATATTTTGTAAAAATTAACAAAAATGAAGAAGTCCCTTTTTTGGAGTGAATAAGGGAACGTTTATAAACCACGTAGTTTGATTTTGACCTCTTTAGAGCCCCTCCTTCCATCATGTAGCTTAACGTAGCTTTTACCATGATACCCCTACATCCCCCCTTGTTGAGAATATGCACAGGGATTCCTGACGTCATGTAACCTTTGTTATGTAGCATGCGCGTTACCAATAAAGTAGTTATGCACAAACCACCGCAAGGCAACGACGTGTTTTGTTTAATCCTTCTTTATTATCGATGCCTACTTCCAAATCTTAATCTTACCCCTTTTTTTTCCTACAAAGTCCAGAAGACAGTTTGTGCTTTCTGTTAACAAAACTATTAAAAAATTATTAGGTATAAAAAATTAATTATATTTTTTTATAGTTATAATTTTAAATATCCATATTATGTTGTCAATTATTCTGCAAATTGCTTTTATTGTGCCGAAATAAAATAGATGAAGAAAACTACGTAGCTTGACTCTAACTTCCCCCTACCCTCATGTAGTCCTGCGTAGCTTTCTACCTAACCCCTCCCCCCCTTTGACCAAACCACGTAGTTTATGAACGCTCCCTAACAACAAAATTTTTTAGTTAACTTTGCATTTCTAAAGATACACATTATTGTTAAATCCATAGAAGTCAATTTGACACAAAATATTGTAAGATGGACATATTTACTTTCTGAGAGTAAACTAATTGAATTTTGCAAAAAATTTTGTCAATTATAAATAATATTAGTAGCGTTATTATTGACTCTATTTGTTGTTGCCGATTTAACAAAAAATAAGAGTGAACCTGTGGGAACTCCGCTTTTTTGTTATTATGACAAAATATTTCTAACAGTGTATGTTTTACAAACCCTTTATAAGTAAAACATCAATCACCACTGGCGTATTTAGAGGGGGGCAAAGGGACAATTGTCCCCCAAGTATGATTCGGAATTAATTAATTTGATTTCTGAAATATTTGTCAGTCGTTTTACAACTGATGCGCACAAATGTATTAACGAGATTAAAAAACATATATGTTCTCTGACCCCCCCCCAAAAGCATTTTCTAAATACGCCACTGCCAATTTCAAACGTTCATTAGCCTTATTTGTAAGGTTTTCATTGGTTAGTGAGCGTTTTAGTTGAAATAGGTTTACAATACTTTTTTATATTTATATGGGGGATTATATTAATGTCAAATTATTGCATGCGTCCAATTGTCGAGCGTCCAAATTCCCGCGTCGTTTTTAAAAATCTGTAAAAAATGTGAAGCGTCCAAATATCGGTTGGCGTACGCGTAAGCTAGCCTTAGTTTATTTAGCTTATTATCGACGAGTCAATCACACAGTCCGTAAGGAATTTTTGTTGTAATTTAGTAACTCACAATATAACGGATAGTGGCGCTACTCTATCTATGTACCTAGCAGAGTTATCGCCAGTGGTAATGATAAACCCATCTGCCTGGAGGCTGTTTTGTGAACAAAACAATTTGGATTCCGATCAAACCACAGTACGACACTCCAACTCGCGCGGCTCGTCAATATTATCACGGTCAATTTTAACCTCAATAAATCCACGGCAGTCGCAACACTTGACATCGAGAAAGCGTTCGATACAATATGGCACGACGGTCTAATCTATAAACTCATTCTGTAAAAACTCCCTCCCCATCTAATCAAAATCATACAAAGTTTCCTCCACAATCGCTCCTACCAAGTACTTGTTAGTCACTCCTTATCAGATTCCTACCCAATTCCCGCCGGGGTTCCGCAAAGATCCGTTCTTGCTCCCACGCTCTTTTCCTACTATGTAAACGACATCCCAAAACATCACAACACTCAAATTGCACTCTTTGCGGATGACACCGCGGTCGCATCGGAAGGAAAAAAAAAGAAACCACGCCATCTCGACGAACTTGAACTCTACTACCACCGCTGGAAAATCAAACTAAACGCCGGAAAAACCACATTAACTACATTCTCCCACAAACGCGACCAACCCACCAAAAAACTACAAATCAATAATACCGACATTAAACATACTGCCTCCGTTAAGTACTTAGGCGTGACGCTTGATGAGAAACTCACGTTCAAGGAACACTGCGTATTAACTTCCAAAAAAGCAAATTCGGCATTCCACTCACTTTACCCCCTGCTCCATCACCAAAACAAACTACCGCTCAAAACCAAACTGCAGCTATATAATTCCATGATCCGCCCAATTCTGCTTTACGCTTTACCGGTGTGGAGCAAAACAGCTAATTCCAAATCATATTATCTTCAAAAGATACAAAACAAATAATAATAATAATAATAATAATAGGCGTTTATTAAGAGAGCTACAGAAAGAAAAAAAAAAAAAAAAAGGTCTCTTAAAAGGATGATTTCTAACTAGTTAGATTTTCAAAACACCCCTTTTTACAATGTATTATTTACAACGACATATAATGCATAACAAAATTTCACAAAATTAAAATTCAAATCAGTACCTACTGCTCCAATTGCAGTGCGTCGGTTAAACCACGGCGGAAAGCTGTCAGACTCGGAGATTCCAAAAATAGTCGTCGATGCCTTTCTACAAGTCTCGGTGCCCAACATGCAAAGCAGTGCTCAAACTTGGCTGTAGCATGAGAAGGGACGTCAAAATTTCCCAGATCACGCAGAGAACGGGAATGACAAATAGAGCGAGGCCTAATCATATCTCGAAGATGTGTCGGTTCACCACTTCTGAATATTTTAAAAAGAAGAATTCCAGCAAGTAACAGAAAGCGCTGGTCAATTTTCAGGACATGCAGATCACGATAATATGGTGTAATGTGATCATACCTGCATATGTTGAATGAATAACGCAGGCATGAATTCTGCAGAAGCTGCAGCTTGCGTTTGTACTCCTGAGTTAGGAAATCGTAATAGACCGCTGCACCATATTCGATGTTGGACAGAATTGTGCTGCTGACAATCGACCACTTCACATGAGCAGGCAATATGGTCTTGAATTGGTACAGTGATCTCAGCTTATAGTAACATCCCATCATTTTGCGGTTAACATGTAGACGAAAATTAAGTTCTCCATCCAGAACAAAACCCAGGCTACGTGCAGAGTCGACCATCCTCACAATCTCATCACCAATCCTCACTCGAAGAGTTGAGCCATCGAGCGCTCTACGCACCAGCAGGGGACTACCCAAAATGATTAGTTCCGACTTCGCCGGATTCAATGTCAGACCATTTACTAAGGACCACACACGCAGTGATTCAAGGTTACGATTTAACCGAGTTATTGCAGCATCCAAGTCTGAGGGAGGACAGGATATACGGATTCGGGAATCGTCCGCATACAGATCCAAAGAGCAGTCTGGATCCACTGCTTTTTCCAGATCAGATGTGTATACTATAAACAATAGCGGGGCAAGGATACTTCCTTGTGGAACACCCCGAGAAACCACTAATGGCTGAGATACATTCCCAGAAAAATCAACCACCTGAGACCTATCACGCAGGTAACTCGCGAACCAGTTGCACAGTGACTCATTGCATCCATAGTAACGAAGCTTAGCCAAAAGGCGTTGGTGCAAAACGGAATCGAAAGCCTTGGAATAATCGAGAAGAACCAATAAAGTTACCTCGGAACGATCGGTTGCTGATGCAACATCCGAAGTGAGCTTCAACAAGGAGGTCACAGTACTGTGGTGGGGCCTAAAACCAGACTGCGACGGCGACAGAACTTTGTAAAGTGCCAAATGATCGTCTAACGCATTTTTAATAAACGACTCAACAATTTTTGCAAAAGGTGATAATATACTAATCGGACGAAGATGGGCAGGCTCTAAAGCTAACGGAACTTTGGAAAGAGGTCTCACACGTGACATCTTCCAAATGGCTGGCACCTCGCCTGTTTCGAAAGAAAAATTAAGAATGTTGCAGAGCACCTCACTGCAGAACGGAAGAACGAGCCTCAGCATCCGAAGACTAATACCATCCAGCCCAACGGCATCGGAGCGCAGAGTCGCGACAATCTCACACAATGCCGCAGGCGTAGCCCTCGGAATAGAGAGTGATCCAACTCCGGGAAACAAAGCGTCATCGAAATCCAACTGTACCTGACCAGAAAACATTCGGTACAGAGCTGAGAAAATAGGAATTGATATAGTCAGGATCCTCACATAGATGTCCAGAAATCTGACCATTAGGGCGAGCATGTACGCTCCAAGATGACAGATATCGCCATAGTTTTTTGGGATTTGAGCGATTTACAGAAAGCTGATATTTAATATAGCTTGCCTTTTCCCTTTTAACCGCGCCCGACAAGTAATTCCTGAGATCCCGATAGCACTCAAAATCCACTGCAGATCGCGTACGTCTGTATTTATTGTACGCCGACGCCTTCAACTTAGCCACCTGTCTGATCGTCCATGTGATCCACGGCCTGTCTCCCTCCCTGAGAACCCTGGTCCGAACCGGAGCATGCACGTCAAAAAGTGCCAAAATAAAAGTATTTAAACATTCCACCCGTGCATCGCAGTGGTGCAACTCATCAACAACATCCCACGGTAGCCGAGCTGCGTCAGCAGAAAAGGCATCATGGTCAAAGTTTCGGAAATCGCGGTAAGTGAAAACACTAGGTCCAGCTGACGGGGCACGCAAATCCAAATAACAATACACCATGAAGTGGTCGGTGGATGCAAGCAGATCGATCACACCGCTCCGTGGGGAAACCCGATGCCTGCTAATACAAACAACATCAAGTAGAGTGCTAGAAGTCGAAGTGACACGAGTGGGTTCCGCTATAACCTGACGAAGTCCGAACAAATCGAGAATTCCCTCAAAGCGCCCCAGCTGAGGCGATGGGATAAGAAAATTAATATTCCAATCACCCAAAATAATCAGCTCTCCACATTCCGTACTCAGTAAGGAGAGAAAATCCTCAAACTCTCCCAGACAGGAAAGAGTAGCAGTGGGAGGTCTGTAAACCACGCCAACCCCAATCGCTAGGCCGCTGATCTTAAGTCGAATCCAAAGGTGCTCAAGGCCACTAGGAAAACGATGATCGTCGTGCAAGCGTGAAAAATGCAACGATTTAAGAACGTAAAGGGCGACCCCTCCCCCTCGAGATACTCTGTCTGCTCTAACGATTACGTAGTTTTCCAAATCAACAAGGTGCGACGGAAAATCAGGAGTAAGCCATGTTTCGGAAACAGCAATAATACTGAAGTTGTTTTTGGCAGCAAAATCAGAAAACATGTGGAAATCTGAGAGCAAAGAACGAATGTTAATGTGGGCCACCGAAAACCCACCCCTCCCAATCGGAACAACCGGCTCACAATTATAACGGACATGATCAGCTGACGAAGAAGACTCGCGTACTACCTTGTAGTGGTCTCCCCCAACGAGGGACGCGCTAAAAAATTTTCATCATTAACATGGGCACTGCGATCACCAGCAGCCGGTTTCCGATAATAAAAATCGCGGACAGATGCCTCCTTGGGCCAGACCTTATCGTTTAAAAATTTAGGGATATCAGCTTCCGGTATACAGACCTTAAATGAGCAGTATTTTGTGTTGGAAGTCAAACTCTCACATGTCGCATCCGAGATACCCACAACATCCCTGACATGCTCAACAACCTGCTGGTTCGTAGTGTTAGGCGCAAGGTTGTTTACATGGAACCACCTTCGGCGAGCAGTTCCCGATATAGAGAAATTCCCACCAGAACCCCTAATGCGAGGGCGACGGCGGCCACTTTGGCCAGAACGATCCAAATTAGAGGCCAAGGGAGGCTGACCACTATTAGAGGCAGGCGCAACGACCCTCGGAATAGTAGTACTTCTTGTACCAGAACCCCGGTAGTTTATACCGCCCCGAACATTAACGTGTGCTGAAGGACAGGTCGAAGGCTGAACACCCGGAGCCGCGTTCAAAACTGAAGCGTAAGAAATGACTGAATCGTCCACCGACCCAGGCTGCGCCCCGACAGCCACAAACACCGGGGCATCAGCGCTAAGGCCACCAACAGTTTCTACCCCAGCCTCAACGCCCTCACCTCTCTGCGCGGAAGAAGACACAAGTCGGTCAATTTCACCCCTAAGCGACTCATTTTCAGTTTTAAGGCAGCTATTTTCCTTTTTCAAAGCAGTTATCTCATCCGTCACCACCCGTCCAGAATAAGACCCCATCAAGGACATCAGTTCCTCTCGGAACGCATTAAGATGCACCTTCAACACACGGGAGACAATATCCTCGAAAACCACCGAATCAAATGGTGAGAAACTCGGTGAAACCGGCGCCGATGTCGACGAAGCATCGTCTGGAATAACAAGAGAACACCCCTGCTCACCATGTCCGCCACAGAGTACGATACTCCAGTCCCTCTCAATCGGTGACACACCCTTTACGAGCTTTGCACAACTTCTATGGAAGACAACATTGCAACTGTTGCATTTAGCTGTGGTCAAGACGTCGACACACTTTTTTTTGCATTTCCTACATAAACCCTCCATCTTAAACAAAAGGAAAAGGAAAACACACAAGGATACTCGTTTCACACCTGCAGGGCCCGTTGCGGTGACTAACTAATTAATAACAAACAAGACTGGGCCACGGATGGTAAAACATAAACAGGTGTAACAATTGGAATGGAAAATCAAACAAAACAAGAGCGTTATCCAAAATTAAATGCGGCAGTTATGTTACACATACACAATTTTGAGGTTAGAAACCCTAATCCCTAACCAAATCTATTGGAAACAGTATATGAAATAAAGATGACTCACCACAGTCAAACCACAAAGTCGATTAACAATTCTGCTCGGAAGAAAATCGTAAAAAACACATCAAAGAAAAATCAAAAATTCACAGGCATGTGTCATATACCAGCGGCGTAACGTCCGATGAAAAAAATCACAACCTGTAACAAATGTCTCAGACTAATTACCGGATCCCCAATGACTACCGAAATTTACGAACTACACAGGTACGCAAACAACACACCCACACTACAGGCTGAAATAAAACAAACCGCGATCAAATTCTTTACCGAAACCATATTACACGAAATGCACTCACGAAAAACATTACAAACATTGGCAATTCCAGCGCTCCTTTTAGAATAAAACACAAACTCATACATAATATTCTCATGTAAATTGGATTTTATCCTCTTCAACCATATCAAAACAATATAAAATTTAATCTATTTACCTCATGACGCTGGGTTTTTGTACTCTATTTTTCTCCTGGACTAGTTTACTTTCAATTATCATAAAAAAAATCACAACCTGTAATTTACACCACAACAGTCTGATAAATTGTTTCAAAAACAATAGGCGCGGACTTGTAAAACCAACACCAATTTGTATCTGATAAATTTATTTGATTTTAATAAAGAGTTTTTTTTTACTTTTGACTTTGACTTGGTTGTTTTGTGATTGAAAAAGTGAGGATATCCAACTGGATCGACATGACATCACTGCACGAGTATTCAAACAAAAGATCAGAGCACTCATGGATTACATCGTTAAGCAGAAGGTTTTTGGCGTACTCCGTTGTTGGATGTATTCGGTTGAATGGCAGAAGCGTGGTTTACCACATGCACACATTCTGCTTTGGATGTTCGACAAGATCCGACCAGATTATATTGATTCGATCATTTCTGCCGAAATACCAGATCCAGAAATTGATCCGGAGCTGGATTTCGTTGTGACAACAAACATGGTTCATGGCAGTATGAAGATTGGCAAGTAAAATTAGAGTACACCAATATTACCACACAATGTTTAACAGAGGTACTAAAGCAATTATGCGACAGCGGAAATTGCCGTCTTAATCTCAAGGTTGCGAAAAAAAAAGTCTCAGCCCAGCGTATTCGAAGGCGAAAAAGTGATGAGGAATTGGCGTCTGACTATGCAAAAAAGAAAAAAGAAGATCACGAGGAATTGTCAACGTCGCTGCGTGCCTTCAAAATATTATTAGAAGAGGAAGACAAAGGGGCGGAGGAAGGGGAGTTGGAAGTACAAACCTAATTTGTTAAAACTATTAATAAAATAATACACAAATATATCGTAAATGTAAAATGAGTAATTATGGTAATTATGAGTATTTACGGTTGCGAAGTCATTCGCGAAAACTCATCGCGCCACCTATCCGAATAGGCAGGACAAAGTCTGCCGGGTCAGCTAGTTAATAATAAATATAAAAAAAATTAAAATGTTATCCAACAAAAACTCACCTAAGCAACTTACAATGTACATAAGTATTTGCAAGGAGTACATTGCTATTAATTGATAACAAACCTCTGATACACCCCACCGCGTGATTACCTGATGTAACTGCGTAATGCACCCCTAGCACTTCTATTTCCTTGCAAAGACTTGCATTGTAAGTTGCTAGTTGCTTAGGTGAATTTTTGTTTGATAACATTTTAATTCTTTTTATTTTTATTATTAATTATCAAAAATTAGTTTCGCAAAACTAATTCTAATTAGAATTAGAATTCTAAACGCGATCCAGCACGATGGCTAGGACTGTGTGTCAAGTGCAGCATTGTTACTTATTGTTCGTGTTGATTCTTTATTATTATTTATCACGCCACATATTGTGGTTAAAAACTGCTAAGTTCACAGACTACCGGTGGTCGTTAGAGGGCGTTAGCTAAATAAATCACAAATTATGTTTTTACCGATTTGTTGAGATAAACCAGTTCACCAATTCTAGAGGTATCGCTGGGAACTGGGTTTTTGTACTCGATTTTTCCACAGAAAATTCATACTTTTATTTACCACTCAAACTGTATTCACCTTCATTTTTGTCTGATAAATTGTAAATTAGAAGCAATAGGCACTGACATGTAAAACCTCATATATCCAAATTGTTAAATGACATGTAAAAACACTATGACAATATAGAGATTATTGATTGATTGATTGATCCAGAGGTATCGCTTCTCGGCTAAGATCAACTTATTTTTGAGAATGGATAGAGATTAGATGACACCTCTATCATGGGTTAACCTGGCATTGCAGTACAGCTTAAGACTGACCCAATAAGTTAAATTTAAAATAAACATAAATTTTCATAACAGTGACATTTAATTTTTCTCCTTTAAGATTAAAATTGATTAATTTGAGATTAAGAGATATAGAGGCTACCAAGAAACGTAATTGGAGATAATAAGCATAAACACACTTTTACCCTACATATTTCTTTGCTATACAAAGAAAGAGAAGAGTAAACGTGTGAAGAGTAAACTGTGATTGGCCATTTAATATTTAATTTAATTATGTTGGTATGCATCTTCAAGTGGATAATTAATATATATATATATGAAACTCTAATGTTTGAGATCATTAAAATTTAAGTCTGTTAAGTGAAGAAGAACCGTTTCCCAATAATAAGTTTTTAGAAAAGATACCACCAGTTAGACGTTCAAATATCGGTCGGCGTACGCGTAACGCAAACCGTATATATGATCGTCGAGTTAATCACACAGACGAAGAGCGTACACAGCGTTTGGAGGATAATCGAAACAGAACAGACCTCCTTGTATCCGATCTTCAACTTTAACTTGGAGTATCTGATTGTTACATCAAATTTAAATATTTTTCAGTAAAATCTAAAAGAAAAAATGTCAGAAAACAACGGTTACTTACCCTTCCCAAAGGGATTTGCTATGACTGCGATTCATGCCGCTCAAGAACCAGAGCAATGGGATTCCCACTGCGTGGTGAACCCGATCGTGTTATCCACTACGTTCAAACAACCCTCGCCTGCAAACCCCATCGTAAGTATTCGAACCCAACCTTCACCGAAACCAACTAACCCATTACTTTTAGAAATTCGAGTATGGTCGATCCGGCAATCCGACCCGAAACGTTCTCGAAGAATGCATCGCAAAATTGGAGGGCGCAAAGCATGGTTTATGTTTCGCTTCTGGTTTGGGCGCCACCTCCGCCATTTTAAACGTCTTTAAATCGGGAGACCACATAGTATGCGGTGATGACGTTTACGGGGGCACCAACAGACTTTTCAGCAAAATTGCGACACCTGTAGGAATCGAAGTTACTTTCGTCGATTTCACCGACTTGGCCAACATCAATAAAAATATTAACCCCAATACAAAGGTACATCTTGCGACTGTTAGACAATTTGATGGCTTAACAAAATTTTCTTTTAGTTAATTTGGATGGAAACGCCCACTAATCCACTGCTCAAAGTGTTCGACATAAAAGGAGTGGTGGAATTTTTTTGAATTTATAGAGAAAAAAGAAAACACGTTAATTGGATGTCTTTATAAAGAATGCAACATTCCAACAGACTAAAACTTGTACTTTATGCTGGATATGGAAAGGATATCAAAAAACAAAACGACAATTGCGGCAGATAAAAACTAAAAAAGCTAGCAGTGTTGATAAAATTATAAACTTTCTATCGAATAAAGTGAGTAAAAAACAGAAAGAAGACGAGAAAATTGAAGTGGAATGGATTGAAGAAGTCATTCGAGAAGAGCCACCTAAAAAAATTAAAAATTCCAAAATTTTCAAAAAAAAAGAAAAGTAAAGTCGAAGTTGTCGCTACATAACATTAGGTATAAATATCTCATATTTTTATATTTTATTAGAAACTTATTTGTTAACGTATTTTATTAAATTTTATTTACTAAACCTTAATTTCCTAATTACCCTGGATTGTTGTCCACAAGATTTAATTATGGTTATGTCAACCGAGTTGTTCAAAAACCCCGTCAATTTATTTTTTTGTAATTTTGGTGTTAAAATTGGAATGGGTAAATCAGACTGATAAGTTATTTGTACGAAACTCAATTTTTTGAATTTATAGAGAAAAAAGAAAACACGTTAATTGGATGTCTTTATAAAGAATGCAACATTGCAACAGACTAAAACTTGTACTTTATGCTGGATATGGAAAGGATATCAAAAAACAAAACGACAATTGCGGCAGGTAAAAACTAAAAAAGCTAGCAGTGTTGATAAAATTATAAACTTTCTATCGAATAAAGTGAGTAAAAAACAGAAAGAAGACGAGAAAATTGAAGTGGAAAGGATTGAAGAAGTCATTCGAGAAGAGCCACCTAAAAAAAGTAAAAAATTCAAAATTTTCAAAAAAAAGAAAAGTAAAGTCGAAGTTGTCGCTACATAACATTAGGTATAAATATCTCATATTTTTATATTTTATTAGAAACTTATTTGTTAATGTATTTTATTAAATTTTATTTACTAAACCTTAATTTCCTAATTACCCTGGATTGTTGTCCACAAGATTTAAGGAAATATTATTATTAGATAATTTATTATTAAAATTGCAACATAATCGTGACCAGATTTTAAACTTAAAATCCGTTGCTAAGTAACTAAAAATAACTGATTTAAAAATAAACTCTTACGCAAGCCGTGTTTTTTCATGGCAACTAAACAATATGGACTTTTAATTACTTTTTTCGATAACGGTATAACAAACAGAGAGACTAAGCATGTTCTAGATCATTTTTTATCTCAATTAATTCAAATGTTCATTATTATTCAAATGATTAATTACAACTTACGGATTGTTTTAATGATCTAGAGCTTCAGCTCAAGTGAGAACGTCCAAAAAATTGAGATTCAATATCAAGTTTGACCTATCCAAAATTTCTATGACCAGTGGTCACAGCAATCCACTGCTATTTTAAATTATTACCTCACATTTGATTTTGTCGTAAGGTTTCAGAGATACAGATGACAATATTTTTTGTATTTTACAGTTTCTTTTAAGACTCTGAAACGGTGCAACGAAATAGAAAAATGTATATAAACAAAAATAAAGCCAACGAAATTTGCAAGAAAAAATGTCCAACATCATGGTACTATTATACCATGGTATAAGGTATAATAGTACCATGTCCAACATCAACTGTTAATAATATGGAAACATGTCTTCAAAAGATACAATTTGGGACCGTACAAAAACTTTTGTAAGTCCCTGTATGTTCCTCGCCCGCCCCTGGATCTAGAAAGATTTCAGAAATATAAAAAATTTACGGGAGACTCGAAAATATCTAATTACGCCACTGCATAGTTAATATTATGAATTTGTTTTCCTTGAATCTGAAATTTTGCGTTTCAGTTTTAAAATATGTAATCACACGACGCACCTTATCAATTTTTGTAACTGATTAACGAGACCAGTGCCGTGTGGTGCTATGAGGCGAATAGGCGACCGCCTCAGGCGGCACATAGAAAGAGTGGCATTTTTTACTTTTTGTGAAACGTTTCGATAAAAACACAACTTGGTTGAACTACTTTCAATGTTGACAAAATGCTTTACTATTTCTAAAATTAGTAAAAATATTGAAGTAATTGTACCTAAAATTTTATTACCCCAACAATAAATTGTCGGCAGCCTATCTCAAATTTAAAAAAAACAGTAGTTTCGGTAAGTGAAGGAATAGCAATAAAATGTTAGACGGGTTAGTGCCGTTTAAATTTATTTTCCCAAGTATAGAATGACCCTAAAATCTAAACTGCCTAGGATTTTAGAATAGTACTTATTTACAATAGTATTTATTTACGTACATTATTTACAAACATTTTTAAAGCCTTCGACTTCTGAAGTACTCGCAAAACCTGAAACATTTGAAACTGATACTGAGATACCTACAGAAATTCGTCTTCCAGATGATATTAGTATTTCTACCGATCAAGAAAATCCACTCTAGGAACATAATCAACAGAACTTAGAAACTACAGCTATACGAAGAAAAAATAATAGGAGTAATATTAAATATTCCTAATAGATCCTGCTTTGTAGAAAAACATACTTCAAGCAGCAAATATGAATTTACAAGAATGCACCAAAATTCTTCAAAATGCAATAGAAAATTTGATATTATAGTGGTTATCTGGTTATGACCAAATGAGAATTGCCAGGAAAGACTTAGTAGAAGAATTAGAAGTTCATTCAGAATTTGAAAACGAAATTGAAGTAAGGCCAAGAAGAAAACGACGATTTTTTGACTATGAAGCTGAAAATGAACCGCTGAACGAGGAAGAAAAGTTTTAAATTTACTTTTTATTATGTGCTTGACATCATCGCTTTAAATTCCTCGCAAGAAAGATTTCCCAACTACAGTCTCACAGTGACGCTAACTTAAAAGTGTTGATGAAGATAGTGTAGCAAGTTTTTGTAAAAATCTACAGATTAAATTAACAGATGGCAACAAGTGCGATTTAGACGGTTCAGAACTGAAAAAAGAATTTCTGGATATCACCAAATTAATAACAGTTCCGAACGGTTTAAGCATCTATATCCGAATGTGGTAATTGCTGTAAGAATTTTGTTAACACTACCAGTTACAGTAGCTAGCGGTGAAGAGAGTTTTTCAAAATTAAAATTAATAAAAAATTATATGAGATTATGTTTAAGTCAAGAAAAGTTAAAAAAATTGCCGTAATTTCAATACAGTCTAAATTAGGATGTAATTTAAATTATGCCAAACTAATAGATGAGTTTGCCAAAAAAAAAAGAGTAAAATTGTCAAGTTGCTTTTATATAAAAAAATTTTAATATTGTTATAACTTGTTATTTTAGTTAATAAATTTTACTAATTAATTAAAATTTAACTAATTTAAAAGGAGCCACTTTAAAGCATTGCCTCGCTCTTAAAAATTTCACCACACGGCCCTGAACGAGACCTTGATTGAGGCGTCATCTTTGAATTGGTGAAATGTTGGACTCGTTTTATTTTTCTAACTATAAAATGCAACTTTGAACATGAACTTCTGTACCTACTTATTTTCAATTTTAAACATTAGTTTAGCGAAATTAATCGGACATTACTAAAGATAAGTTAATTTTACAAAATATGTATTGAATTGCAAACGTATGTGTTTGTCAATACGAATTTATATAAATTAACTAAACTTTTCATTCTTATTTTGTCTTTTGCTGAAAATAACTTTTGTATTCAGTATTCTTTCAAGAACTAATTTTAATTTAGGATTTCATAACTTTTTTTTTATGCAGAAATATTTGAAAAATTATGAAAAACAAGTATTTTGTTTCTATATTTACAATTTATCATAGTAATGATTAGGAATGCAATCCTTTACTTGTAATGAAAATTAATTTTTTTCTTTGACAGAAACCGAACAGGAGTTGCTCAAACTTATAGAGTCAAATCGAGCAAGATTTCCACCTGCAAGTATAATATACATATGTAACTGCTTCTGAGGACGATGCCCAAGTCGATAGAGTGACTAAATCTCCAGACCGCACCATTATATAATTTATATAAATAAATAATAAATAATTTGATATTGGCTTTGTCAAAATTAAAAATTAAAAAGTTTTTTTTATTACTTTTTTAGTACTTTATTATTATTATTGTTCTAACTTATTTAAATTAATAAACATTCAATTAGTATGTTAGTCCTTAATTTTAGATATTGTTATAAATTTAATTGAATGTACATTATGTAAAATAAAAATTATTTATAATATTATTTTATAAACATACAATCTCATGAAAAAAATAATACGAAAATATTCTATACGATTTTATGTGTATCTAGTATCTATTTGACCACGAAATTACTCATAAAAACTCATAACGGTTATATTTCATTATAATCTAAGAGATCTTAAAAGTATCTCACAGAATCTCAACATATTTTAAGAAAAAATGTAAAAATCTTATAATGGATTAATGTAATAGCTATAAGAATCAATGGGCTCATGTTTAGATTATAAATATTCCACTCATTAATTCTCATGAATATTTATAATCTAAACATGGGCTCATTGATTCTTATAGCTTTTACATTACATCCATTATAACTCATAAGATTTTAGATTTTTTCTTAAAATATGATGAGATTCTATGAGATACTGAAGCTACTCATACGATCTCTTAGATTATAATGAAATATAACCGTTATGAGTTTTTATGAGTAATTTCGTGGTCAAATACACACATAAAATCTTATAGAATATTTTCGTATTAATTTTTTTATGAGATTGTAAGAGTTTTTTCCAGCAGGGTTAAATAATGTATGGCTGCGTGATCAAAATACGTAGTGATCAAAAAAGTAGAAACAGCAATAATTAGGAAAGAAACCTATGGATCTATCGGTCATCAAAAGAAAACTTTCTATTGGCCTGCACCATTGCCATGGGATTAATTAGGATATTAGATTACATTTAGTTAATATTAAACAATGCTTGGATATATAACAAAAGAACCAACCCAATTTTTAGAATTGAAAACTGACCAATAGCAACAAAAATTGCTGCCAAGTTGGAAAAAACTCAGTAATCAAACACCACAGAGCATTCGGTTTCTTCTACCTGTTGATAATGAAAAAACCCATGGATTTATCATTAGAAAGCAAAACTTGGCAACTACAATTAATTTGCTTATTTTATATATAAACATTCGAGTAATTCACATAGATATATAATTGAAATATTTTAATTATTTTTTTTTATCTTATTACATTTTAATTCAGCCCCCTGAAAACAGCAACCCTTGAAAATTTTGTCCGACCGACGTACCCGACTTTCATTATTTAGTAATTCATATATTATATTACATCATATTTATTTTATTTTAATTATTTTTTATTTTATTGTTTTAATTATCTATAATTACCATCAAGGGGAACGCAAAAAAATTATTCACGATAACCAACGATACCATGGCAATATTACTAAAACTACATGCAAAAACATTTTATTTCTCCATGGATTGATTCCAATAACATAAATAAATTTTCCACTGTTTCACAACACTATTAGAAACATGCACTTCTCTATAAATAAAAACTGCATACATCTTATACACCAAGAAAGAAAAAGAAGAAAACTCCACTTATAGAACTTCTTTGAAATTAATATTAAATAGTTTATTTTTATTATAGGTAAAAGCCGTCCCGAGTTTGATTCTAATAGTAAAAAAATATTGTGATGAGTTTATTATTATTGAAGTAATATTATCGGGACGCTGAACACCAAGTACCACAATTTTTGGGAATTAAAGCAACCCCTCTGAAACGACACATCCCCCAAGAAAAATTAAAGTAACTTTGGCAACTGCAAGTCATTGCTGTCCAAGTGATCGACAAAATTTGTAAATTTTGCAAATCAAAGAGACATTATTATAAAAATATCAGAACTCAAAAGCCAAAACTTGAAAGTTTTGCTTCACGTTCTTCACTTGCAATTATTTATTAAATTTATCAATTCATTTATCATACATTTTATTTTAATTACTTTTTTATTTCATTATTGCGTCTCAATTATATACATTTCTTCCATAAACAACATTATGGAGATTGTAAAAAGAGCAAACAGAATAAACAAAGGTACCACGGTCAAGTTTATATAATCAAAAGCAAATAGAATTTTTGCTATAGTTTATGAAAACTGCAGCCCAAAGTAGATTTAATGATCAATGAACCCATTGGAAAGTTAATTGTTTAAATTTCGAAAAAAAATCAAAAACCGTGTCATGCAGTCCATGGGCATAAGAAACCGCTAAAAAATTAATAGATTTAAGACTTCCAATTTTTGGGGCGAAAAAACACCAAAGGGGTTAACCTTACGTTTTTTTCAAAAATCGCCAAAATTTTAAATGGTCTTTTTTTGACCATAACCGACGTGCTTTGATGCGAGGAGTTCGAAAAACGCCTTTTCCTTTGGGGAAAACGCATTTAAGCGGTTCAAAATGACCATCAAATTTTTTCAACTTTAAAGACGCATAAATCCTAAAATATTATACTTAGGTAAAATCTGCCGGCGTCAATCGATTTATCTCGCCAAACTGCATAAGAAACCGCTAAAAAATAATAGATTTAAGACTTTCAATTTTTGGGGCGAAAAAAACCAGAGGGGGTTACCCTTACGTTTTTTTCAAAAATCTTTTCAACTTTAAAGACGCATAAATCCTAAAATATTATACTTAGGTAAAATCTGCCGGCGTCAATCGATTTATCTCGCCAAACTGCATAAGAAACCGCTAAAAAATTAATAGATTTAAGACTTTCAATTTTTGGGGCGAAAAAAACCAGAGGGGGTTACCCTTACGTTTTTTTCAAAAATCGCCAAAATTTTAAATGGTCTTTTTTTGATCATAACCGACGTGCTTTGATGCCAGGAGTTCGAAAAACGCCTTTTCCTTTGGGGAAAACGCATTTAAGCGGTTCAAAATTACCATCAAATTTTTTCAACTTTAAAGACGCATAAATCCTAAAATATTATACTTAGGTAAAATCTGCCTGCGTCAATCGATTTATCTCGCCAAACTGCATAAGAAACCGCTAAAAAATTAACAGATTTAAGACTTTCAATTTTTGGGGGTAAAAAACACCAAAGGGGTTAACCTTACGATTTTTTCAAAAATCGCCAAAATTTTAAATGGTTTTTTTTTGACCATAACCGACGTGCTTTGATGCGAAGAGTTCGAAAAACGCCTTTTCCTTTGGGGAAAACGCATTTAAGCGGTTCAAAATTACCATCAAATTTTTACAACTTTAAAGACGCATAAATCCTAAAATATTATACTTAGGTAAAATCTGCCTGCGTCAATCGATTTATCTCGCCAAACTGCATAAGAAACCGCTAAAAAATTAATAGATTTAAGACTTTCAATTTTTGGGGCGAAAAAACACCAAAGGGGTTAACCTTACGTTTTTTTCAAAAATCGCCAAAATTTTAAATGGTCTTTTTTTGACCATAACCGACGTGCTTTGATGCGAGGAGTTCGAAAAACGCCTTTTCCTTTGGGGAAAACGCATTTAAGCGGTTCAAAATGACCATCAAATTTTTTCAACTTTAAAGACGCATAAATCCTAAAATATTATACTTAGGTAAAATCTGCCGGCGTCAATCGATTTATCTCGCCAAACTGCATAAGAAACCGCTAAAAAATTAATAGATTTAAGACTTTCAATTTTTGGGGCGAAAAAAACCAGAGGGGTTAACCTTACGTTTTTTTCAAAAATCGCCAAAATTTTAAATGGTCTTTTTTTGACCATAACCGCGACGTGCTTTGATGCGAGGAGTTTGAAAAACGCCTTTTCCTTTGGGGAAAACGCATTTAAGCAGTTCAAAATTACCATCAAATTTTCTCAACTTTAAAGACTTTATATTATACTTAGGTAAAATCTGCCTACGTCAATCGATTTATCTCGCCAAACTGCATTAGAAACCGCTAAAAAATTAATAGATTTAAGACTTTCAAAAAACACCAAAGGGGTTAACCTTACGTTTTTTTCAAAAATCGCCAAAATTTTAAATGGTCTTTTTTTGTCCATAACCGACGTGCTTTGATGCGAGGAGTTCGAAAAACGCCTTTTCCTTTGGGGAAAACGCATTTAAGCGGTTCAAAATTACCATCAAATTTTTTCAACTTTAAAGAGGCATAAATCCTAAAATATTATACTTAGGTAAAATCTGCCTGCGTCAATCGATTTATCTCGCCAAACTGCATACCCAAGTAACAATTTTAATCTGAGAGATATCTGTTAGATCTCTAGTAGGGAAATCTTACAGGGCCCTGTCTCTGTGACAGGGTGTAAAAGGGCTCTGCGACATAATATGACACAGAGAAAATGGACCCTGTAAACCGTCTGTAGCAAGTTTGTCGCAAAGCTTTTAGAGACCTACTAGGGTACTTGTTAGGTATCTGTTAGGTACCTGTTAGGCACCTGTTAGAGACCAACTAGGTCTCTCTGTTAGAGACCTGCCAGGTCTCTCTGTTAAAGGCCTGCCAGGTCTCTCTGTTGGAGATCTCATTAGAGACCTACCCAAGCTCTCTGCCAGAGACCTACCAGGTCTTTCTGTTAGGGTCCTACCAGGAAGATGTTACAGGTGTTTTACAGAGTTAAATTTTATCATAGGTTACAACTATAAAAAAATATGAAATTTATTCAAAATAATAAATTTTTTTGATATTATATAAATATTTATTTCATTTTTTATATTTCTTGTAATCCACTTCAGTTCGTTAATATTCCGTATTCGAGATCTGTCAAAAAAAACCTGTTATATCCACCTTGGGTATATCCTACTAGGTACTCTATTGCAGGTGATATGAAAAGCCTTGAAAAAAATCTGTAGTAGAACCCTGCAAGGTACTCTGTTACTGGTTATTTCGAAAGCCTTGAAAAAAATCTATGGTGGGACCCTACAGGGTACTATGTTACAGGTAATTAGCAAAGCATCTAAAATATCTGTGGTATAATGCTCTACTAGATACCCTGCTGCAGGTTATTTACAATGCAATGCCCTGAAATAATTCAGTGCCGGGGCCCTACTAGGTACTCTGTTGCGGATTATTTAAAAAGATTTTTAAAAAAATGTTTGGTAGGGTCCCACTACGTACTCTGTTGTAGGTTATTGACATAGCCTTTAAAAAATCTGCGGTTGGGCCTTCCTAGGTTACTCGTTTGCAGGTTATAAAAATTGACTTTTTTACCATTTTTAATATTGCACTTATTCATAATTTTGGTTACGGCCCTTGTATAAAATAATGTTAATTTTTTTAATAAAAAAGTGATTTATTTAATTTGTTTAAATTAAAAATATATTACGAAATATCTCAAAACTAAGAAATGCAGATGTAAATGTAATATGTACGACTTTCTTTTCTTAAGACAGTAGTCGTAATATATATATCCTACACGTGGTTTCCACAGTAAAAATCGTTTTTTTTAAATCAATTTTTAATAATAATTATTATATTTAAATATTCATTTAATTTTAATACTATTGGTATTTTAATAGTATTACAGGTTTATTAGTAGTATAAACACTATAATACATATTATTATTTTAATATTTTAGCCAATCAGAATCAAGAATTTTGTTAACGATGAAATTTTTCTTCATTCTGATTGGTTAAAATTGTTAATAAATATCTTAGAGATTTATTGAAAATTTATATTAAATTTAAATTATTTAATTTTATCTTTTTTTTATTCTAATTTTCTCAATATGACAAATAAATTAATTAAATATAATAATAATTATTAAAAATTGGTAGAAAAAAGACGATTTTTACTGTAGAAACCACGTGTACTTGTTGTACACGACTACTTGTCTTAAAGAAAGATAGTCCTATATGTTTATTACATAGATCTGCATTTTCTTAGTTTTGAGCATGGGTTTCGAGATATTTCATAATAATTTTATTACTTTATTAAAACAAAGTAAATAAATTTTTTTTAATTAAAATATTTAATATATTTTATACAGGGCCGTAACCAAAATTATGACAAATAAATATTGCTGAATAAGTGCAATATTGAAAAATGGTAGAAAAAATACAATTTTTAAAACCTGCTATTAGTATTGTAGGTTTATAAGTATCAACACTATAATGCTTATTACTATAATATTTTAACCAATCAGAATCTAGAATTTTGTTAACGATGAAATTTTTCGTCATTCTGATTGGTTAAAATTGTTAATAAAAGTCTTAAAAGATTTAAATTTAAATTATTTATAATTTTCCCTGTATATTAATGCATTATACCAACTACATAAATACATTTTTTTATTATATCTAGACTTGATGATTAAAGGCTTGATATTGAAGTTAGTGTTTATAGTTAGTTAGTATATTTCGTTAGTGTTTTAGTTGCGTTTTGGTTGCGATTACGTTAGTGTTTCAGTTGCATTTGGGTTGCGATTGTGTTAGTGTTTGATAGCAAAATATGTCTTTCAAAGTTGTGCAAACAATTGAACGAGGGCTGCCTTATTTAAGTGTAGTTCCAATGCAATGGGAAATAGACGGTATATTATATTGGCCCAAACGGGATTTATACTCGTTGAGAGAGAATCCAGCTTCGGTGCCAGACCTCAAGGAATGGCGTGGAAATGTCGTGTACCGTAAAGCGTCGAGGAATTCAGTCACTGATAGAAGCACAAAAAATTGAAAAGGAGATGTCCAGAATATCGGACACGGAAGGGGACGCCGATGATCATCAACCCCGCCTTCCTAATAAACGAAAGCGAACCAATGTCAATTGCAGCAAGGCCGACGAAGAAGATTTTAATAGTTTGTTCCTGAACTTACAGGTAATTAAAAATTTATGATTTTCAAATATAATTCAATTATAAATATACCGTGAATAAATATTTATATTAAATGAACGAATTCTTTTAGAATACTCAACCCAGCATCATACAACCTCAAGTGCTAGAAGTTCCAGTACAAGAACTACCTCAAAGTTTGCCAATAGTGATTGAATCACAAGTGTTGTTTGACTTGATTAACAAGGTGGATAAACTTGAGGAATCCGTTAACTGGCTAAAATCGACCTTGGGAGAAATGAAAGTTGTGAACGAGAGATTTCTAAGTATAGCCTTGACTGATAAGGACCAAAACCGCCATGAAGAAGACACAACAAATATAAATATCGAGCATCCAAAATATGACGTAATTAAGAAACAGTTGAAGGTAGACTGCATCAATAAATTGGAAGGTTTGGAAAATTTACTTGCGGATAGGGATAATTCCCAATTATTTGTGGAATATATGTCCCATATTTGTGGCAAAAGTGGCAAAAAAGATATTAAAAAATGTCGGTATTAATTTAATATTTGATCATATATTTCAACGAAAATTTATTCCGTTTCTTTTACATGTTGATAATGAAAAATTGTTATTGTAAGTGTTTGCAGAAATCTTCTGAAAAAGTGCGGTTAGTCGTAGTAAGTGTAATCAAAATTATACAAGAAAATGTTACAATTAAATTTGATTTATGTATGTGTTGAATTATAGTGAAATTAGTATTGTCTTTAAGAAATGAGTCATTTAACTCCATTTAGGCTTAGTGTTCCAAATTTAAACTCCGAATTGAGTAGTGCTACAAATCCTAAGAAGAGAAGAAAAAATGTGCAAACACCAATACAAACCCCACCAAATGCAGGACTTATTACCTCCTCCTTTATCTGATTATGGTGATACGATAGTAGCTTCTAATCCATTTGACGATTGTCCAAGTTCTGTCGGAATGAATTCAGTTTGCGGTGGGCCCGGGATGGGCATGAGTGCAAACATGGGTATGGGTATGCATTCTATGAATATGTGTCGTCCAATGGGTAAGTTGATATGAGTTTTTATTGTTATTTTTATTAATGAGTAATATTTAGGCTCTCAAATGCCTATGGGCGGATCGCCAATGATGCATAGTCCAAACGCACATCAAAATCCACAAATGATGAGTAACCAAATGATGATGAGTGGTCCACGAGTCAACGGTCCCATGGGTGGTCAAATGGGTGGGCATATGATGTCAATTCTAATGGTTCACCTATACATCCTATATCTGGTCCTATGCATAGTCCGATGGGTCCCGGAATGTCTGGTCCAATGTCAGGAAATGGCCCTATGAATGCACCACTTAATAGTCCTATGGGTGGACCAGGACCTCACAGTGGACCTATGAACAATGGTCCCATGAATGGCCCGATGAACGGTCCTATAAATGGACCTATGAATGGTCCTATGAATGGAATGAATCCTCAAATGAACGAGCCCTTGTCAGGCAATATGGGTGTTAATCAACAAAATGGTGCTATAGGTACAATTTATTAAATTTGTTGTAAACTTAACTAAAAAAACTTTTAGGACCTCCAATGAATAATAATTTTATGATGACCCCTATGAATACGATGTACCCGAAACCTATGCCAGTGAGTGCAGGAAAAGTTTATCCTGCAGATCAACCAATGGTACGTTAAAATTCCCGTTTAAAAATTATTTTAATATTTTTTGCTGTTTCAGGTTTTTAATTCACAAAATCCAAATGCACCTCCTATCTATCCATGTGGAGTCTGTCACAAGGAAGTTCATGATAACGATCAAGCAATATTATGTAAAAGTGGATGCAATTTCTGGTTCCATAGGTAATTAAAATAAAACTTGGTATGATAATTGTATAATAAATAATATGTTTGTAGGGGTTGCACTGGGCTAACAGAGGCAGCATACCAATTTCTTACAGCTGAAGTGTACGCAGAGTGGGTTTGTGACAAATGTTTGGCATCAAAAAATATTCCATTGGTAAAGTTTAAATCATAACATGATCTACAGATAATCAGTTTATTGTTATATACACAATGAAAAGACTGAAACCTTCTGTATTTTTGGAATACATAACGTAACTGAAATCTTGCCCCTATTATAATTTTCAAGTAATTAAAACTAAACTTGGGAATCTTAAGTTAATATTCCATGTGAATTTTTCAATATACAAAATGCTTTGTTTTAAATTTATCATATCGGCATTAGAATCTCAACTAAAAGAGTAACAAATTTTGTGCAAACTATATATCGATGTATTTCAATTCTAAACATTTTTCAATCTAAATCTATTTGAAGAATTCATTAAAGGTTTTTCCAGTTCAATCTAATAAATTCTAAGTATTATTTTAAGTATACAATAAAAATACTAAACCCAGCGCCAACTGAATTAAACTTCTATTTGTGAATTTGTTATTAATCGTTTATTTATAATTTATTTTTATATCAAAATTCATTGATATAGTTATGTACACAAAATGCACTACTTTTAAAATAACATAAATATTTCACCTTTTTAAGTTTTATTTCAGTTTGATTTTCTAATTTGAATTAAAATTGATGATTTCTGATTTAAAACTGAAAAAGCTGTAAAAGAAAAATATTATTTTAATATTTAAATTTAATATAATTTAATTAATGTAACGTTTCTACTAATCTTTATCAGATTTTCTTCGTTGTCCCATAATTTGTATGCTTTGGCGTGCGTGTCATATCCTATGAATATATATCTTTTTCCTTTAGGTTCCCATTTGTGTCTCCTCCTGTCGTCTATACTCCATGCTCTGCATCCGAAAATCCTTAAGTGATCTATATTTGGCTTTCTTCCGTGCCATAGTTCGTAAGGCGTTTTACCATTATTTGCACTCGTAGGCCTTCTATTCTTTAAATAACAAGCGGTTATTTTTGCCTCTGCCCACATATCGCTATACATGCCTGACTCTTTCATTAAACATCTCACTATGTTCATTAGTGTCTGGTTTACACGTTCTGCCACTCCGTTCTGTTGAGGTGTTCTAGGTATCGTTAGTTCTCTCGTAATACCTGATTCCATTAAATATTCGTCGAACCTCTTATTTATGTACTCCCCTCCATTGTCGCTTCTTAAAGTTTTTATATTTTTCCCAAATCTTTTTTCGACTTTTCTTCTGTATATGTCAAATTTTTTCAAAGCTTCGTCTTTCGTCTTGATCGGAACCACTTCGGTATATCTTGAGTAATCATCCGTAAATGTAATTATATACCGATTACCTCCTCGTGATGTCGGACTTATTGGTCCCATTATATCTGTGTGTATTAATTCCAGAATTTCCGTTCTTCTGTTTTCACTTTTCCGTGGGAAGTTCTTTGCTCTTGGTTTTGCCGTTTCACATATATCACACTTTCCCACTCGTTCTTCCTGGCTTTTTCCCATTAGTTTCAAATCTTTGTCGTTCACGTGGCCCAACCGTTGGTGCCACAAATTTGCTTCTTTTTCAACGTAATTCGTTCTTGGTTTAATTATATAATCTTCGACAATTGTGTACAGACCTTCTTTAATCGTAGCGAAGCACAATAGGCTTCTATTCTTGTCGCTTATTTCACATTTATTATTCCGGAATTTAAATTCCATTCATTTTTCACACATTTTCGCTGTTGATAGCAGGTTTACTTTTAAACCGGGAACATACAATACATCTTCTAAAATTACCACAAGACCACCATTTTCTTTTCTCCATCTTACTTCTATATCTCCATATCCGGCTGCCTTTAATGTTGTACCTCCTGCACAGGTAATTTCGTATTTTGCTTCTTTAAAATTTAGAAATTTCTCTTTGTTTCCTGTCATATGGTCGGTAGATCCGCTGTCAATAATCCATACTTTGTTTTCTTTTCTTTCTCCATATTTACAGGCAAGGTTTATACGTTTCACATATGATCTCTTGTCATAATGCTGCCTATTTCTATATTTCGTCTGTTCATTGTATGTTTGACATTCTCTACTAATGTGTCCAAACCTATTGCATTTAAAACACTTTACATTTTCTGATCTGTCATATCGACTTGTGTTTGCCTGTATTATTTCATCTCTAATTTCTTGTTTTCCATTTCTTCTCGTGTTAGTCCTTGTAGTCGTTATATACCTTCACATCGTTCTCCGTTCTACTTTCTTTTAACCTTCTTTCTTCTTCGGCTAATTTCATTTTTAAATCGGCTGGTGTTAACTTTTCGTCGTCAATTTTTATAGTTCGTGTTAAGTATTCGTACTCTTTTGGTATTAGCGTCAATCCCATTAAAACTTTGTTTTCAAATTTGAAGCCTGCGTTTTCTACCTTTCTATACAAGCTGCTTCTACGATTTGTGTACTCAAGAACATCTTCATTATCATTTTTCTCTATATTAATGAATAGGGTCCGGATTTGTAGGCACTAAAAAACTTGAAAATATGCAGGCAAATATGCTCTAAAAACTTCAAAATAAGCACCCAAATATGCGCTAAAAAATTTTATTGTGCTGCAAAATGCTCGATTGCAATTGGTCCAAATAATGGATGAACTACTTTTGTTAGATAAATTCAATTATTAATGAAATAATATATTGATAATAATAAAATATTGCTTTATTTTTTATTCTTTACAATTCCCACCAATGTTACAAACAAGAATTTTTTCTAAATTTTCGGGTGTCAATTGGCGCCTGTTATCAGTTAAAATTTGCTTGTATACTGAAAAAGAACGTTCAACATCACAAGATGTCACTGGAGCATATTTAAATATTGAAATGTCAGTACCACATACTTCCAATGGAATAATGGTTGACTGACCAGACAACACTTTACTGATTCCATGCAATAAATCATATCCGGGATTTTTTGATAGCACAGATTCTAGTTTTAAAACAACTGCATTAGCTGCGTTTCCTGGTGCATCTTTTAACTGATTTAAAAGTCGTGTTATTCTTTCAAAACTTGTAAACACTGTTTCGCCAGAATTTTCTAGAGCTTTTATTGTCTGAACTATAATTTTAAAATTGCAAGCTATATATGCTAAATCAGCTGCAACAGATGAGTTTTTAAATGAATCTTGAGCTGCAGAAATGCTTTGTGCCTCATTCCGGTCGAAACTCTCTATGAGAGATTTCACTGCAGAAAAATGTTCATTATAAAAAATTACTGCTTCTATCCATGTGCCCCATCGAGTTAAAATCGGTTCTGGTGGTAAAGCAATGTTGGGTAATTTTTCCCGATACGCATCTCTTCTCAGAGGTGCTTTTAAAAATACTTTTTTAGTGGTTGATACCAACTTATTGATATTTGGAAATTGATTGCGTAATGTTTCAGCTATCAAATTAACTCCATGGGCAAGGCAAGTAAAATGAATTAGGTTTTCATAGAACACCTTGAGATTTCTTCCAGCCTTTAACATATATCTTGGCAAGTAGTTTTTTCTGAGTGTTGATTCGTTCGGAATAGTTCGTTTACAATATTTCTCTAAAAACTCACGAAATTTTGGGATTTGAACTTTGTTCCATGCAATATTAGCAGCTAACATAGCTTCACATAATTCAAACGAAAATTCATCGGCGCTATCATTTCGAGGAGGCTGAGTTAGAAAAGTTTGAACCGAAGTCCTTTTTCCTACAATTTTACTGTTGGAAATGTGCAGTGCCGTTCTTAAATGCTGATCTACATGAAATTTTTTCGTACAATTAACCTATTAAAAATGTACATTACAAACATTAAAAAATATTAACGCAATAATTCTTACCGTTTTACTACAAGTTTGACAGTAGAGAACTTTTCCGTCCGTTGTGAAACAATCATGTCCCTTAATTAAACGTTGTAAAATTGCACCCAAACTTTCTTTAGCTTTGGGCATTTTTAATACACAAATTAATATAGTTAAATATATAAAATTAAGGTACAGTAGAAACTGTTTTAAGCCACCGAATACTTAAATTGGTTACCAAGAGCGCGTCAACTTAGAACAAGTAACAAGTTGCAAATGCAAATTGCAAATACCGCGATAAGAAAACAGTGTTAAATTACGAGTTGCAAAAATGTACATAATATTCATCTATCGTCAGCACAAGCATTAAATTTTATTTTAATCTTACAGGATATAGTTTTCAAAGGAATTATCAACAGATTTACCTAGCTTTTGGTAGCAAAATATAAGCTAACATAAGCAAATATGTATTTATAGGCAACAAATCACCAAATATGCACTTAAACTCAAAATATGCATTTATAAGCAAAATAAAAACTCATAAAACGATCCAGAAAGGTGTAAAACATGCTCTCCTTTTAAAATTTTTCACGAGCCTGTACGCAAAAAAAACATGCAAATGCCTACAAATCCGGACCTTACTGATTAGAAAGTCATTAAGGTAACTCGGGTGTCCAAACTTAAATATATTAAACAGCAGTACTGCAAAAAATAATTCAAAGCGCGTTTCCAACTTCATTATTCTTTGTGCAGTGTAATAGGGAGTAACATGTTCCCTATAGCCAATGTCATAGGCAAAGCGAAGGCAAGCATTTTGCAATACTTGAAGTTTATTCTTCAATTGGTCGGTCAGACATCCATAATACACGGTGATACAGTAATCAACGTGGCATAGAACCAGACTTTCAATTAATCGCCATTTAACCTGGGGTGGCAAGATGTTCTTGTATCTGTAGAGAGTCTTGAGTTTAAAATAACACGTACTGCTAATCTTATTGACGTGATCAGCAAAAGACAGATGGTTATCCCATATTATTCCAAGATTTTTTACTTTGCTGCAACATTTGACTAAACAACCATTAACAGAAACATCGATACGTTTTGTTTTTTCAGCTATAGAGCAGTGATGAGGACTGCCCATACACATTGTTAGGGTTTTCGCAGGATTGAGAAGTAGCCCGTTGCAGAGAGACCAGCGTTGTATCTCGGACAAAACATTGTTCATGTCATTGATAATACTATTTATGTTAAGTGGTGAGCCTGATATGTAAATCTGGTTATCATCAGCGTACATGTGAGAGATGCAAGAAGCAGGTAGGATTTTTGGAAGATCCGCTGTAAAAATTATATATAATAGAGGTCCAAGAAGGCTACCTTGAGGAACACCGCACTTGATTTTAAGTTCGTTGGATAGTTCCCGTTAAGCTTAGTTATTTGTGTACGGTTTGAAAGATAATCCGATAGTAGTTTTAATGCCGAGTTGCTGCATCCGTAGTATTTCAGCTTGGCCATAAGCAGGTCGTGGTTAATGACATCAAAGGCTTTGCTGTAGTCCAAAAATGTAGTAAAGGTTATTTTTGAAGCATCCATATTAGCAAGAACGTCTCCGGACACTTTGCATAGAGCAGTTGAGGTGCTAAATCTTGAACGGAAACCAGATTGGTTATTAGGAATCACATGATTCAATTCAATATGAGCTAGAAGTTGTTTTCGAATGAAGTATTCCAGTACTTTCGATAATGCAGGAAGAATACTTATTGGCCGCAGCTCACCAAAACTGCTGGCAGTGCTGGATTTAGGGATTGGCAGAATAATAGATTTTTTCCATAAGTCAGGTACTGTCGAATTTACCAAGCAAGAGTTGATAAGGTCAGTGATACTTGACAAGCAATATGGTAGAGCAAGCTTCAACATTTTGGAATTGATTCCATCGACGCCTGTAGCATTTGACTTAAGCCTACAAATGGCATTTGCTACATCTTCCCAGTTTACAGGATTGAAAGCTAAAGTTCCAGTCCTTAGGAGATGGTTGCCGCTCGAAAAGTCATCCATTGTATTTGCATCAATAGTCGTGTTAGGAACAACATTTATAAAGAAATCATTTAAGTCATTTGCATCTTCTTCTCCTAAAATAACTTCTTTCTTGGGCTTAGAATGAATATTAGCACGATCGAAAAATTTCCATAGTTTCTGTGGATTGTGTATGTTCGCTTCCACTTCGTATTTAAAATATGCCTTTTTTTCGTTTTTGATAGCTTGTGTCACCAAGTTTCGAAGTTCCTTAAAATAGTTGAAATCCACGTTTAATTTTGTCTTGGTATACTTTTTGTACACATCCTCACGGAGTTTAATCATGCAGTCAATCGTTTCAGTTAGCCATCCAGGTTTCCGAGTACTAATTTTAATTGTATGGGACGGAGAATGAAGATCATATAATTGAGTAATCTTAGAGTTAATAAACTCGAGTTTCTCGTTTATGTCTGCAATGTCCTCAGAGGAAGACCAGTCTATGGTATTAGCATCTATATCAAATTCTTCAAAATTGATTTTGCTGAAATTTCTAAAAGTAACAGATTTGACTTGAGGTTTAATTATGGGAAAATTTAAATTACAGCTAACAAGTTTGTGATCAGATAATCCATTTACATCTAGAGTCCTCACTTTGGAGAAAGAGATGTTATCGCTTAAGCAGATGAGGTCGATTAACGTGGAAGTCCTTTCAGTCATTCGAGTAGGTTCGTTTACTATTTGTATTATATTAAAAGATGACAGAATAGACTTTATCAACTGAGATGGTCTGCTATCTGAAAACCAATCCACATTGATATCACCTAGCAGTATGATTCCAGTATATTCCAAATGCAATATAGAGAGTACTTCTTCAAGTTGATGAAAAGATGCTACTGGAGCATTTGGAGGACGGTACAAGGTACCCAAGGCATAAGATTTACCCTTAAGTGTTACTCGTAGCCAAAGTTGTTCGAGGGCACCATCTTGGAAGTCGTCAATTTCGATGAGTTTACACTTTAAGGTATGACGAACATAGCAACATACTCCACCTCCACGATTTACCCGATCTTTTCTATAAAGTGCATATCCGGGAATTGAAATAAGATTTGATGGAAAGTTAGGAGATAACCAGCTTTCTGAAACAGAGATTGCATGAAAATTGTATGTGTTGACTAATGAACAGAAATCATCAAAACTGCTAACTAGGGATCTGATGTTCAAATGTGCCAACACTAGGTGAGTTTGTTCGACCGGATTGCAACTTATTGGTTGTTTGCAGTGGTCGGAGACTGAAAATTTGGCATGCTACGTGGGACATGGTTCATCCTATTAGATCTTTCAAAGAATGTTTTTACAGCCATTCCGGATGGCCAGAAAGAAGGTTCGAGTAGCTGATTTGAGTAGTTCGAGTCGACCGATATTTTGAATGAACTATAATGATCAGGATATTTTGATTGCAGTTTGATTTCTTTAAGCTTATGCCATATTTCATTTGCCGTTGTACAATCCTCGATGCTATCCAAATTGTCATCTACTGACAGATATATCAATGACTTACACGTTTCTTCTTTTTTCAATTGTGCAGCGTTCAATTCAGTTGTGTTGTAATCTAATGCTTCCGAACAGCCCCTTAGGCCCGACAAGCCTCGCATTCGCATCGACCATTGTCGATAATTGCTATTGTTTAGTCTTTCAAATTTTTCGTCCATTCTGTATTTAAATTTATTCTTCTTCTCTTAATATTTAATCTAGGTCCATAACCTGTTAAACTTAGCTAGCAGCGCAGCGGATCTTTTATTGCGTGTAATATTAAAAATCTTTATTTACTTATAATCTTCTCATTTCCTCTTTATCTCTTTCCTCTATTTCTTTACTCTTCTCTCTAACTTTCTCTCTTCTTATATATTTCTCATTTAACTTTTTCTCTCCTGTCTGTACTTTTCTATTTTTCCCTATGCTTACTCTTCTGTTCACTTTTTCCTTATATAACATTTTCTTACAGTATAATTGGATTATCCGCTTAGGATTTTTAATCCCCTCAATATTTGGAATACAGATTCCCGTTAAAAATTCTTTCCTCAACAAATAGCAAGAGAAACCGCACCGCTGAAGACCTGGGTGCAAAAAGAAACTTTCATTTTTTTATCAGGTTTGGAACAACGTGATAATCAGTTAATTTAGGCATCATTCTAACTTCGCCAAATTTCAGTTTCATCTTCTTCTTGACCCATTTCGATATCTTCTTACTCCCTGACAATACGAACTAAAATTAAACATTATTTTACAATTAAATTTTAAATAACAGTAAAATAAAACGTAATATTTACTTGACAAAAATTCAGTTGGGAAAGCATCAGATCGTAAATTGTTGTTGCTCAAGATGAAACATTCTTTAAAATGATGATGGCATATTCTTCTCCAATTATATACTTGACAGGGCTCCGATGTTGCGATTTCTTTATTTCCAGACAATGCGACCCATAACCAGTGGCGGTGCAAGAGTAGCTAGGGCCCGTAAGCAAATATACAAATCGGGCCCCTAAAAAAACTAAGTATTAATTTTGAACTGAGTGGCGAGATTATTATTGAGAACATCACAATATTTTTTCTGAAGCTAATCACAGCATTGAACTGCTTCGATTTCTTTCATCTTTAAAATGATTCTAGGTTCTAAGAATTCAAAATTTTGTTTTAATTTTTGAAAACTCAAAACTATTCTCAAGGCGTCGTATTACAATGTCTAATGTAAAATAAAATACATTAATTTTAAACAAATCATTTGGATTTGGAAAATGGAAATCAGAAGCTAATTCATCAAAATATTTTTTAACTTTTGATTGCCGTTTTATGGGGAAAGTAGGTTCGACTCTCCATTTTTTTGTTAAAACTTTTCCTTATCTATGGACAGTAGGGCCCCTTATGGTCCCGGGCCCCTAAGCATTGCTTACATTTGCTTATTCATATCACCGCCACTGCCCATAACTTAAACCTTTCTATATCGACGTCAGGATTCGGGAAGCGATGCAAAATCCTTGAAGACCTAAAACATGTAGGAACGCAATAAGTATGTCGACCCATTATGATTAATACAAAATTAATCCTTAAAATTTTAAGAATAGCGTGAAACAAAATAAAAAATAATTTATACCTGTACCAATATAAAATACACAATTTTGCAATAATAATTACAATTTATATTAAAAATATTTTTAATCGTTTTAAACGCACGTGTTAAGTTTACAAAAATATTAAACAAAATGGATGGTTTGCTATCAAGTTAGGCAACACGTTAGGTAATAAATTGTGAAAAAGAGAAAAAAGATAAACAGAAAGAGAAACAGCTAAAACAAAAACAAAAAAAAAAGAAAGAGAGACAGACACAAAAATTCATACATGAGAGAGATAATTGATGTGCAAAGCAAGTACAGTCACTGGATATAGGCACTAGACTGTACAAGCAAAATTGATACAACGCCATCTAACAGCTTGGGTGCCAGTTTTTCCGGCTGGACCAATATTCTCCATAAGAGTTATCGCACCGTGGTTCGGAGTGTGCACTCGAAGAGGTCAAGATGTGACCTGGCCGCTTGATGGGTTCACCCTCCGTAAGGGTAGGTAGCGTAAGTCCTAATTATAAGTATCTATGTAAATAATAATTATTAGTATTAGTCTTTATTATAATTTAATAAATATTTTATTATCGTTACACCTGTGCTTAACCCCCAATTTAATATACCCAAACACCCTTCAAAAACATTCGTAACATGCCCTCTCAAAAATATTCGTAACCATATCATAGTAGTAGTATTGTGTCTAAGTGAGTGAGTTATTCCATGAAATATTTCAAAAGTAAATTGTATAATTTTAATTATCTAATTTACTTCTATTAAAATTAGTTATATTAAATTTTTCAGTGAATCTAAGTGCTATTAACATATTAGCAACATTCGAGACAAAGAAGCTGAAGGACCTAACACCAGATCTACCCTATATAATCGAAAACTTAGAAATTGTTAACAGTGCTTATGGAGAAGTTCCGAAGGTGACTTTAGAAGACTGCGTTGTATTTTTGCCAGGCAGGTGTGTTGCTATCATAAAAGAAAATTTGGGGAACTTCCAACCGAAAAAATATAAATTAGTTATATTAAATATAAAAAAGGATCGAGGACTTTGAGCAACCCCAAGTACTCGGCATCGCAATTGTTTGAGATAAAATCATTTATTTTGAGGTCCACGCAGCCTGTATGATTTGAAATGGATTCAGTTAAAATTTAATCAATAATCGACAAGTGAGGTTACGATATTTTATTTGTTTTCAATACATACGGGGTAAATCACAAATCAGTTCAATTTTCTAAACTTATAAACTAAATTAAATGGCAAAAAAGATTCGCTGACAAATCAAATCAAAAAACAAACATGACACTCGTATGGCGTTAAAAAAATACTGATTCGAGATTAAAATAATTGTAAAAAAAAGTTTACGATAAGCCATACGTGCCGTAGTCCTCCTTTGTAGCGGCAATGTATTCTTTTACAAGATCTTGAACGACTTCACGACTCGCGTCCAATTCGTCTAAATTGTCTTTGAACATTTCTTCCTTCCGGAATTGTTCCAAAAATGCTTCACGCTTGCGCAATTTATCATATTGTTGCAGGGCTCGTTCGAATAGCTACAATAATTTTAATTTAAAATTTGCGACGTAAGATGTTAGTTTTGTGGAAAATTACCGAACTGATATTGGTGTGATTGGCCAGCATAAGTCCAGATACACGATGGGCTGTTTGAATGTATGGGGATTTTTTGGACAAGGCTACTTGTATGCTAGCAGGACCCCAGGGTATAAATTGTGCCAACTTTCTTTCTCTTATGCGTTGTAACGATTTGTGCACTTGCGTTGGATCCACTTCACCCTAAATATGAGAAAAATAAAATATTTTACAAATGAAAAAGAGAAAAGTTACCTGTATAATATTGAGAATTGATATGTAGCAGTGCTGTGAGTTGCGATCCTGTGCTGTGGAAACCATCATGTTTTTGGGTTGTAAAAGACGACGCATTACATCCAACACTGTGGTCTTCCTCACACTCACTTCATCAGTATCGGTCGACAAAGGGGTGTAACCTGTCATTAAAAAGTGAAGTCTTGGTGTGGGAATGAGGGGCGCCAGTAGCCCCATCAGATCATTGTTCATATAAGAAGGGTAACGAAGAGTTGCGGTCGACACCGACATGATTGTACTAACCAAACTATTAATTTGAGTGAAAGTAGGATTTTGGATACGTAAACGATCAGCTGCAATACGATTTAAGGCCGTGTTATCCAAAACAACCACAGAATCGGCTGAATCTGTCAAGCGTTTGAGTGTCAGCAAGGAGTTGTAAGGTTGCACAACCACATCACTAATTTCCTCCTGGTTAGGAAAAACGCTGTAAGTTTGAACCAGCTTTTTTGGAAAACGATCAGATAATTTTTCTAAAATGTTGGAACCCATTCCAGAGCCTGTACCTCCGGCAATCGAGTGGCACAACACAAATCCCTAATAAAAAAAGAATTTAACTGGTTTTAGATTTAGAGTCGCAAAAGTTACCTCAAGACTATCACTTCCATCCGCTTCTCTGTCGATAATATCAAAAATTTCTTCATTCAATTTTTCCCCTTGCGAAAAACCAGACGCCCAATTGTTACCGGCACCTCCACCGTTTTTAGACAAAAACACGTTTTCTTGATTATATAGTTTAGAGTAAGGAGAGTTCATGATGGTATTGATAACTCTGGGCTCCAAATCCAAAAGCACGGCTCTCGGAATGTAATGATTATCATCGGCCTGATAAAAAAAAACGTCCTTACGATCGATACCCTCACTAGCAAAATCTTCCAATATTCCTTCTGGATTTATACCGTGTTCAGCACACAAACGTTTCCAAAATTCAAAAGCAACTAAAAAGGATAAATTCAAATATGACATAACTTCACATCTCCTTTTAAATCAAATTTTTGCTTACCCTGGTTCCCACATTGGCCCAGTTGCAATGTTATCATTTCACACGGCATTTTAATTTAGAATAATCAATTTATTTTGATGAAAATGTACTAAACGACTGCCTTAAAATTAGGCAAAAGTAGGTTTGTTCTTTTTAGATGAACAAATTAAATGAGCAAATTCAACAATTTGCTAACAAGGTCACAGGTATCAATTTTTACACATGCAAAAATTTCAATGTCAAACTTTATCTTAACCCACAAAGATACAAAAACTAAACGCGCTATTAAATTTATCGCCTTGCACCTTCGCCACAATCGCAAAAACGTACCACCTGTTATTCTTTTTACCTTGAAAAAACAAACTTCCTGATCGGTCGCAGCAACCACTATCTCTTCCCGTACAGCCTGTAAATGCCAATGCAAACACGAACAAAAAAATTTTGGAAATTGCCGCACATAAATTTGGGAAGCAAATTCGGTAGCAAAAACTAGACCTCTAAAGTTGGGCGCCAGTGTAATGAAATTGAAAATTCGTTTCTTACCTCTTGATTTCAATCGCGAATATATAACATAGAACAAATTAGAAATCGTATACAACAACCTAGCGAGTCGGTACGGAGTTTTATCGAATCGATGTTAGCTGAGTACTCGAGAATTTCTCCTGTTCCTGACGAAGAGGAACAGCTGTGGGTAATTAGGAGAAATTTATTACCTCGAATTTCATTCGCAATGGGGGCCACTCTCAGCACATCTCGAGATGGTTTCATTCAAAAGGCTCAGGCAGCCGAACGTTTAGTAAAATGGACTGCTAACGAAGCGTCCACGTCAACCCTTGCTATTGAAACTTCACTTGTGGAGCCTTCAGCTCCTGCTCCTCGATTTAAATTTTCTCAGGGTACTTGCTGGAATTGTTCGGAGAGCGGCGAGAGTGCGCAAGAGGTTTTCAGGAGCGTACCAAGGCTAAGAGGACAAGGAGTCGCGCTAGCAATTATGCAATAAATTGTTACACATCCCCCTTTCTAACATCTTATCTAGCTCTCCGCATGAGCTATTTTCCGCATGGCAGGAGATAAAGGATAAGGTCGTTGTTTTAAAGGAGCAGCATCCCCAGTATCAATAGGTTTGTTCGTGCTAGTTAATTGTTAACATAATTAATAATGCTAGTTAATGCTAGGTAATTTACACTTTAACTTTTTCCCGAAAGTGTAAGTTTAGCACGAACACAAAAAGTGTAACTTGAGTGTAACTCCACCCCTTGAAATCAAATTTGCGTTGGTAGGTTATGTTGGTACCTAACCTAATTTGTTATTAAATATAAAAATCTATAAAAGACCACTATTTAGCAAAAAAACACCAAGTTAAATGAATTTCTCCTTCCGCATTCCGAATCATCCACGCCGTTTTAATCATATTTAAATAATATTTAAATAAGAACAAAGTAAAAATAGCAACTAAAAATAGTAAATCGTAAATTGTTAGTAATTAATAATAAATAAAAAAATTAAAGACAAAGACTTGATATAAAAATATACTGTTAACGTTTTATTTTTAGCAACCATTACTTGTAGCTTTTAAGTATGCATTTTTAAATTTCATTTTTAAAAATCTAAGAGCCAATCAAAATTAAGTGTAAACGGTATAAACTTTTACACCTGCTCCAGAGCCGGTGTAAAAAGTGTAAGAAAGTGTAGAAAAGTGTAATTACACTTTCTAGCACGAACAGAGCGCTCGGCTAGCACGAACAGAAAAGTGTACACTTTACACTAAAGTGTAAAAAGTGTAGCTAGCACGAACAAACCTAATATTGTGAGCTATTTTATCAGCGCGAGTTAGTCCGTCTCGCGAAAGCAACTTAAATTTTTCTTTGACTTCAACACTAAGATCTTCCACTGACCGAATCAATTTTAACGATTGGACCTTGTCCACAAAATATTCATCTTTACCAAAGTCAGCTTTGACCCCAAACAGCTTACAAAAATCTACCCCTAATGTCAAACTTGTGCGTATGCTCTTACACACTAAAACTTTCAATGGTCTCATAACCCCGCCAATAGATATAGGCAAACCTACATGGCCTAAAATCTCTTGTGGCGTTCCGTCCGCAGACCGCAAAACCGAAACATCGTTTCTTGAAAGTTCTAAGTCTAACCTGTCAACTAGGTAGTGACCCTCTGTCCCTAAAATAGAAACACTAGCTCCCGAGTCTAGTAATGCTGTAAGTCGCTCCTCACCTACATTTAATTTAATATAAGGACGTTGGTCGGTTGTGTGGGATGAGTGAATAGAGCAGAAGTTTGAGAGGCCGATCCGCAAAAATCGTGTACTTTGGCCAACCAACACTTCCATTCTCTCTTATCGGCTTTCCTAGCTTACTTTAATGCCGCGAGGCATTTATGAATGGCCATGATGGATGGCAATGGTTGGAATTGCTGAAATGGATTACTCGGGAGCAAAATTTGAGAATTCTACTCGATAAAAAGTATTCGCTATCCCTTTCCGTCATACAAATCGTTGTTGCACATTTCTTAAGATTTATGAACGACAAGCGTACTTTGCCTGTTTTATGGCATCAATGCTTGTTAACGTTTGTTCAACGTTACAAAACGAATATAAATGATCTGGATGGAGAGATGTGACAGTCTGATGGATCTTGTAAATAAACCATAAACTAAACAAAACGTGGGTAATCAAACCAATTTGCTAACAAGGTTAAGATTGCGTTAAAAGAACGCAATAGTGCACAAATAAAAATGGTGGATTTAAACATGGCAGGTATATTTGACATTTGAAACGTCAGACGACGAAGAAATTGTAATATTACCACCGCCCGTGTATATAGAACCTGATATAATTAAAGAGGATGAAGGTAGGATAATATTATTTTATATAGGAAGCACGATAGGAAGTGAACAACTAAAAACTTGGAAATCTAAAAATAAATTAAAATTTGAATATGAAAATTCAAAATGACGTTAGCCCGCCCACAAAGATCACAAAAGCCGTTCCACTACACTAAACGACCGTGGTCGCCGTGGGCGAAAACGTATAAGTGGAACGCTAAATGACACGACCAAGCCGCGGTCGTCGTGGGCTGTAAGTGGAACGTACGCACGATGTTATAACTGCTATAATTAAATTTAATAATGTGACAATCGAGGAAGAAATAAAATAAAAATTCTGAAGTATCTAGTCTTTTTATTAAAGTAGTAATCGTAATTAAAATAAAAATAATTTTGTATAACTGCATTTGTAGTGGTGTGATCATTAATATTATCTGCAATTCCTACTTTGTTCGTCACAGTCATTGCCGTTTTCTTCCCCTAAAATATTCATAAATCTAAAATTATATTATTTTTATTTGTACTTGGTCCTGACTTTGTGATTCGTATTTACTTTACTTCCACAGTTATCGTGAATAATAAACGAGGAAATCTAAATACTTACAACCTCCCCGAAATTATTTATCAATAATGGGATAACCCTAATGTGACATTTTTAAAAATCGATAATTTGTTTTTTGCTTTAAAAAATTGTTCAACATCTCTCTCAACATTTCAACCCAATATTCGTAGTATTTTTTTGGTTATAGGTCTGGTCAGGACGTAAGCCATAAATCTTTCAATTGTCGGCAACATTTACATCTGTTGTATTTGTATACCAACGTTTTTACTTAAATTTTATTACTTTTTAAAATTTTCAAAACAAAATTTTTTAAAATCTTTATTTATAAGTACATAAAGGGTTTTCCAATAAGAGGTTTCATTTTGAATAACCCGCTATTTTTGCAGCTGTCATTTTTGAAGCTATCATCTTTTGACATTTAACAAGTATAAAACTATGGAGGGTAGAGGTACCTCTACCCTCCATATATAAAACCTACGCCATTATTAAAATTTTCAACAAGACAGCGCTACCTGCCACACAAGCAACGAAACCATCGCAATTTTGCAAGAAAAGTTTCCTGACCGTGTTATTTCTCGAAGAGGTGATCACAATTGGCCACCGAGATCTTGTGATCTCTTCTTGTAACACCTTTAGACTTTTTTCTTTGGGACCACGTGAAGGATAAGATCTATGCCAATGCTCCACAATCGATTCAAGAACTTATCCTGGTGGAAATATTTCTCTGAAAACTCTGAATTAGACTTTTGCAGAGTTTCTTAGAGTTTGTAAGCTTCTGCAGACTTTGTTTTACATTTTCAGAGAAATATTTCCACAAGGGTAAAGATGGAATTCGTGAAGTTATCGAGGACACACAGCCGCAAATGTGCGAATTGGCCATGAAAATTATATGGTGCTGCAAGCGTAGCAGTGGCGGCCATTTGACTGATATCGTTTTCCATTGTTAATGGCATACCTTCCTCTTTACAATAAAATAAACATTCATTGATTTCTCTTAAAAAATACTCGTTTTTTTTAAATATCAAAATAAAACCTCTTATTGGGAAACCCTTTATAATTGCGGTTCGTTAATGGTCAGTTTTCTATTTTCTATGCCCTAGTAAACATCTATTTGTGCTAAACTTTTATTTTTTAATATTTTTAAATTATTTTAAAATGCGGAGTAAAAGATAACTTGAAACGTCGACTGAAAGTTTAAGGTTTTGTTTTATTTAAGCCAAGAGTTCACATTCCCGATAAGTTGTATTTATTTTCATATTTGTTTTTTTATTGTAGTTAGTTTTTTTTTATTTTTTAAATACATAATATGTATCTAGTATACTTTATACTTTAATTTTTTATTCTGAATTTTAGTTTCCTTTGTAGTTTAATAAATTAGCTACTTATTTTTTTAATTTTTTAAACCCCCCCCCCGAAAATCTAGTCTAAATACGGCCCTGGCTATTTTAGTCATATTTTGAATAATAATGTCATTATAATACTAGGTACATATGCGGTAATTTACCTAATCATGAATAAGTGTAAAGTAAGTAAAATCATTAATCATTATGAGATCAGCAGCAGATGATTTTTAAGTAGATGTAGCTACAAAGGAACACCACAACATACATATTTATCCGCCAAAATTCTTCAATATTATGACATCAAAATTAATTAATGATAATTGAACTTCTAAGCAACGAAAAATTTATAAACCTTCCTAAAATAAAATTTATGAACTTAAATGCCATACATTTAAAATAACATGTGAATTATTGGTTATCATTATCGTTTATAAGCACGTGAAAATAGCAATATGAAAACGTTCAGTTTTATTTATTAATTCGAATGTCAAGTTTAAATTATTTTGTAAAAAAAAAACAAGTGAATTTTCAAAGTGACATTAAAGGTATTATGAAACTAATATATCATTTACAAAACTGTATATTTAACTTCAAGTTATCTTAGATATTTTATAATACAACTAATATGGACGCGATAATAGTTGATGAAGAAATGGAATGTCCGATTTGTCTGGAAATTTTTTCAAAACTAATATACTTATGTTCGTTGGGTCACAATATATGTGGCAATTGCAAATTGCGCATTTCAACCTGTCCAATTTGCAGGTCGAAAATGACGAATATAAGAAATCTTACAGTAGAAGCTATAATATGTACTACAATCAAAAAATCGCCTTCTAAGCCGCTAATTAAATGTCCTTTTGAGTCTAATTGCCTGGAAATGTTGACTAAAGATGTGCAAAAATTATTGGATCATATAAAACTTGTACACAAGGGTAATCTTCTAAAAGTTACGAATCCTATTAAAATTAAATCAAGGGTATTAAACACGGAAATACGTAAGTACTTCCATTACAAAGATAACATTTTTATTATGTATATTAAAGTCAATAACGGGGAAGGCACTATATCTTTTGCCATGAAAACGTTTTGGAAAAAACAAAAACTTGATTTAAAATTTCATATAGATTACATTACTACCATTAGACATAAAAAATTCAGTTCCAACATTACAAGTATTTCTAGCAGCGATGATGTATTTTCAGTAGCTAGATTAACAGTTAATAAGCAGCATTTTATTAAAGATGGATGGTTGACTGCCTATTGTAAAATTATATAATTGCCTATTAACTATATTGAATCTGTTAACTTACGTATTTTTTTTAATCCTATGACAATTTTGTTATTTTGTTCTTCAGGAGATTTTAGATGTATATGTAAGATAAATCTAGATTTTATTATTATTTGTGTGTTAAATTTGTATACTGGTCTATTTAATTCTAATGTGCAAAATTTGCTGTAAATGCATCGTTAAATTTTAAATAAATAAAATTTCTGACTTTGTGTTTTGTTATTAAAGTTTTTCTCGTATCTGGAGGTACTGGCATTCCTCGATAACTTGCTCTTCAACTTTTTTTTAAAAAGCATAAAACAGTAACACTAATCCTGCACTAGGTTGGTTGATGAAAGATTTGCTTGATTGTTGATTTTTGAGTTAAATTGTTTTTAAATTGCATAAATTTAAATTAAAAGGCAAGGTCTTGAATAGCGAGTAATACTGTGTTAGTTGATTACCCAAGTTGGAATCTTGTCTTGAGGTATTCTAGTGTTTTATGAATTTGCATAATTATATGTAATTACTTATTTTACTATATTATGCATTCAATGTACTTGTCCGAAGATTAAACTTACGATTATGGCATGGAAATTTAAGATCAACTTCTATTCTCATTCTACCATTTAACTCACTTTTATTTTATTCCCAAAACAATTTAATTTTTATTATATTAGTTTTCATTATTTTTTTTAGAAACTTTTAAATACTTCGTACTTCCTTCAATGCTGCCTTTATTCATTTTATTTAATATATAATTTATAAATATTGTTTTTAAAACTAATATGTAACTATAAAAATATTTTAATTTAAGGAGAATTTAAAATTTTTTTCTCGTTTAGTATATATATTCAGAAACTGAACTCAATTTTACTGTTTTTTTTTTGAGGTTGACAGTTTCCAAATTTTGATATAATACCTTCGATTTAGTATAAAAGGTTGAAGTCATAAATTAAAAAAAATTATTTCTGGAGAAAAACTATTTGTTCGGACGCTATATTTCGGGCACTAAAGCGTTTTTTTTAGCAGGAAGTAACGTCATAGTTCCATGAGTGACGTCAGCGCCGCTGTTCTTTTTAGCAGTGCAATTGCACTCAGTGCACCAGTTTACTGCACTACTTACACCAGGTCCAGAGCAGCGTTGCCAGGTCTAGGGATTTTTGCCGAATCTAGGGATTTTAGAAGTGCCAAAGGGAAAAGGGATTTTATTAAATTTTCCGCTAAATCTAGGGAAATTAACCCGTATGGAAAAAAGCTAATTAGCACAGCCAAAAATTTGAAATTTTACTTTAAAAATGATCAAATTAATGATCGGTATTATTTTGTAAATTAGTAGATAATTTGTTTGATAAATATAAGTTGACAGTAGATAAAATTGTATACTGAGGTACTCACGGTGAGACCGAGTCAACTATTAGCAATTAGCGAAGCTTTGAAAATTCATGAGAATTTCAAAAATACGCAGTTTTCCAAAGCGAATATACTACACAGCCTATTTTAATAAAAATTCTTAAAGACAATGTTATTGAAAAGGAAAATGACCCTTTTCCATTACCACGGAAGGGGGTTGTTTAAGGGGTCTGGACACCCCCCTTAGCCTAAGCAATAAATAAAAATAACAATAAATAAAAATTTACATTTTTAATTTAGTTTTTTACCTTATTTTATGGTTATATGGCGTTATAAAATAGGTGATCTAGGGATTTCTAGGGATAAAGCTCCCGACATTTTCAACTAAACCAATATGGCAACGCTGGTCCAGAGCAAGTACAAAAAGTTCAAGCAGTGCAGGGCATCTGTCAGCTACAGTTCAGCGCGAAATTTAAATTTTCATTATGGAAAATCGATGCGAAATATTGAAGGATGCAACTGGTAACATCTTAGTTGATGGAAATGGAAATGTTACATGTGAATCGAAAGGTACTATGATTTATTTATCAAAATATAAATATGTATTTAACTAACTAAAAACCATTTAACCTCAAATTATAACATTATAGAGTTATCCGGGTTTTTAAAATCCCCCCCCCCAAAATCTAGTCTAAATACGGCCCTGGCATGATGGAACCAACATGGATACAGTTTAATAAAGTCAACAATTTGATTAAAATAATAAATAAAGTGTAAAACATAAATATAAAAAAAAGTCACTAATTAAAATTACTAACAGGATACACAAAATTTCACAATTTCAAAAATATTCAAAATCTTAGATAAAATGCCAAAGCTATCAGCAACCAAGATATCATAATGCTAGGGTATGTAACCCATCTAGCTTACAAGTAAAATACGATACAAATCGAATTCTATCCGCTAAGTATAAATACCGGACACCGTCATTTCGGCGATTCCAGTTCGGCACCGTCGTTTCGGCGACCCGATATTCGGCTATGCCAGTTTCGGTGATTCCAGTTCGGCACCGGTAGTTCGGCGATTCCAGTTCGGCACCAGCAGTTCGGCGATTCTCATTCGGCGACAGAAAATTCAGAAAATTAAATACTTTTAGTTTATTCAATTTATTCACTTACGTCTAGCGACCAACACTATACAAAAATCCTGTGCGCACGCATTATAACAGATTGCACTTATAAAAATTAATTTGTTGACAGCTAATGCAGTTAAGCTAAAAATACTAAATTCAGTTTATTAGAACAGTCAATTGTTTTGTTGTTTTATTTTGTGTAAATATATTACAACTTATGTTGTATATTATAAATACAGGGTGGAGTAAATAATAAAAGCAATATCAAAGTGTGACCAACTTTATAATAATTATAATTAATAATTTTATATATATAAAAATACATTTCAATAATTAAAAATTGTTTATTTAGTTAATCTAGAAGTTTGTGAGTAATTAGTTAAAATTGAAGAAGCAATTCTGTTAAAATTCAAGATGGACAACTCTCTAAAATGAACGATATGTGAAAAACATTAGTACTCAACTATGTCAAATTTAAGGAAACATATTAGAAATCCAGATGAAAGTAATACTCTAGCACCGCGATCCTATGGAAAACCTAACAAATAAATTTCTAAATAACGGTAAATGAAATAAAATTTCAAAAACCTTTTTGTTGGCCGTAAAAACTAAAAATAAGAAATTAATAGTTGAGATAGAGGTCGTTATAATCTACAAAGTAGATAAATTTCAAAATACAAATTCGTAGCAGGACATCGGTAGTCGGGACCGTATTCGTCCTTTTTTCTTCCCGTAAAGTTTTATAAGTGCAATCAGTTATAATGCGCGCGCACAGGATTTTTGTATAGTGTTGATTCTTCTAAATCTAAAATCTTAATAAAAAAAAAATCCTTAGTACGGACGCTTATGGCTTTTTTCGAACTTATACTTAAAACCCGTCATTAAAAGGGGCGATTGTAAGTTCCACCGATCGGTCAAATCCTTTTTAATCCGACATGTAAGTTCCACCGGTCAGTTTTTGGACACTACCTTGTAATATGTAAGTTCCACCGGTCGGTCAATTAAGTCGAGGTTGTCAAAGTTATTAGTAATCTTTTAAGCCCTTTTAAGCTTTCATTGTGTTGTGAGAAATTAGTTTAATTCAAGTTGTTTAAAAAAATTGTGAGTTATGATCACGGATTTAATAATATGGAAACACTCAGAAATATTGGGCGTTCATGGTAATACATTGTTAATAGTGTACAAAGGATTCACATTTTATAAACAATCCGTGTTATTAAATAAAACTATTAAGTGGCGTTGTAGCAATAACAAGTGTTCAGCAAATCTATACACCAAAGGAGAGGGAGAACTACGTAAGATTTCCAAAAAAATGATATACATAATCACACGGAAAATCAAGAAAAAATTGAACGTCAAGCGGTAAGTGGGGTTGTTACAGTAGAAAAAAGCGATTGAAGATTGAAGATATATCGGGAAAACCTTCTAAGATATTCCATGATGCTTTAAAAAGTCTTCCGCCTGTTAATATTACAGAACCTGATGTTAAACGCTTGCGTTGTGTTGCAGAAACGAAAAGCTTGACCAAGCTTCGGCAAGACCTCAGCGCCGCAACACAAATTTTATGCAAAGGAGGGGATAGAAGATAATACTTCAATCTGATTGGCTCTTGCCAGTTTCTACCTAAGCAAGTATGGAGGGTAGAGGTAAGGAGGACAATCTCATATGGCTGTTTTATTCTAAAAGTGGCCACTGAAAAGCACTAAATAAGGTTTCAGAAAACGGCCAGAATGGCGCTGGCGTACCGAGAGGGTATGGTTTGAACTATGGAAGGTAGATGACTCTATATTGCATTAGCTGAGAATTAAACTTGAATAATAAATATAAATTCCTCGCTTGACATAAAAAGTTCCATTTATCAAGATTGTGTAAAAAGCAATAAATTAAAATACTACAAAATTGTTTATAAAAATTTAATAAAATATAAATTGAACATTTTTATTAATCTTTCAAACCCTGGCCTGGAAAAAAGACAATGACGGCGATATGTTCCATAGTTCAAAAACCGTACCCTCTTGGTACACCAGCGCCATTCTGGACACTTTCTGAAACGTTAATTACTACTATTTGAAGGACACTTTTTGTACAGAGATTGTCCTCCTTACCTCTACCTTCCATATAAGCAAGGCAAGACAAAAATCTCTATCTGAACGCCGCTTAACTGTAACCTAAGAATTGTATTTTAGATCACGACGAATTACGTATACTACATCCAGTATTTGGACTAGTTCAAAGAATTGAACACTTCAGAATTATGAATTACGTAGAAAACATTGTATCCAATTATAATGAAATAGATTTTATAATGCATTTTCGCATATCACGAGAGAAAACATTTGATCTTATAAAGTGTTCTTATTGATTATTGATTATTGATCTTATTCCGTGACGCTGCTGATAGGTTTGACGTGACCATAAGCACTTTAAGGGGTCTATAGACGTTAAACTTGGTTGTCAACTTAAATCATCAACCTGATCACCACACACATGCCAACTTGGATCGTCAACATCAGTTCTTTACTATCTGTTCCACCTTTTTTAATTCTTTTGTAGAGCAGGTCTTAATATTGGTAACCCTTTTTTTAAGATATCCATATTTGCATCTTTATCAATCTTTTTATAAATATTTAAGAGCGTGGCCCAAGCAACCCTCTTCTTGTTTTTGTCTTTAAAAACATCGGACTTGACCTTCCACAGTTCGGGAAAATTTTTAAAACTTTCAAAGAATTCAACCCAATTATCACTATGTGGTACGGTAGCCATAATATTTTAATTCAAAATCTTTTAATTTAATAAGTACAGTTACTCACATAAATATTCGGACACTCCTATGTTAACAATGTTAATTTGACGTTTTCAAGACGTTTTTTAAATGTAAAAATCGCTTTTACGGCAAAATTTTGTAGACATTTTTTGTTGGAAATTTCATTGCCTTAAATTTTGTTTATATACATTTTTTCAGTTTGTTGCAACGTTTCCGACTGACAGCGGCTTAAACAAGACTCGGTAAAATCCAAAAAATATTGTCATCTATATCTCGGAAACGGTGCATCATAATAAAAATATGAATATGGAATTTTTTCTTGTAAATTTCATTCTCTACAGTTTTGTTTATATACATTTTTCTATTTGGTCGCACCGTTTCCGAGATATAGATGATAATATTTTTTGGATTTTACAGAGTCTTGTTTAAGTTGCTGTCAGTCGGAAACGGTGCAAAAAAATAGAAAAATCTATATAAACGAAATTTCCAACAAAAAATGTCTACAAAATTTTGCTGTAAAAGCGATTTTTATATAAAAAAAAACGTCTTGAAAACGTCCAATTAACATTGTTAGCATAGGAGTGTCCGAATATTTATGTGAGTAACTGTATGTACTTCGATGAAAACTGTATACTGAATAATGTTGACGACAGCGTTGATAACAATCCTACACACTACGCCCACAGTAAAATCCAATGCTTTTAAGTTTAGTCAACCTGTACTGCAACTTGTACTTTCAACCTTCAACTAGCCTACACACGGTCAACTTTGTCGTCAACATGGAAAGCTGATGATTAGGTTGATAACCAAGTTTAACATCTATAGACCCCTTTACACAACATCATAATCAGAATAACTGATTTTTTATTGCTGCTAGCACCAACTATTATTAAATATCCAACATTAGCCGAAAAAGAAGCAACCGCTACATTTTATAGAAAAGGCAAAGGATTTCATCGTAATACCTATAATTGGTAAGACAATTGTTGTTTATATTGGATCCATATGATATGTTTGAGTCATATTCTAATGCTGCTTCTCAATAACTGTTATTCTGTTGTAGGTGCTCTTGATGGTTAACATATTAGAATTGACAAACCATTGCAAGATCCAGATTCGTACGTGAGCCGTAAACAATATTTCTCGTTACATGTACAAGGTACAGTGGACCATACAATGAAGTTTATAGACGTGTTTATCGGATATCCCGGTTTCGTTCACGACGCAAGGGTGTTTGAACATTCTTTCTTATCTAATGATCTGAATTAATTAAATAAAACTAAGGGCCAGTATTTCAGTGGGCAGTTAAGCTATAACTTAGCTAATCTCAAGTTTAAGCGCAAGTTTTTGAATTTTTTGAGTATTTCAGTTCTGTTTAACGCTAAGCGATAGCATAACTATCTTAACTAAGCTATCGCTTACTCAAAAAATGCAAAAACTTTCGCTTAAACTTGAGATTAACTAAGCTATAGCTTAACTGCCCACTGAAATACTGGCCCTTAATAAACTAAAAATAAACTAATGAATTAAATATTATAAAATTGATTTTATTACTACCTAAATAAATAAAGCAAATCATACGTTACAAATTTATAGCTTAAATAATCTATAATGTAGAATAAACTTAAAAAGCTAAAATCAACTTACATAATAAAAGTTGCTTTAAATACAAAGCTTTCTGTATTCTACTTGTGTCGTTAATTAGCATTTCCTCTACATTTGATGTTATAAATACAATTATTCAGACGCCAGAGCCTCATTAGTATTATACAGATGAGGTTTACATATGAGTATGAAAGACTGTAAATTGCAATTCACTAACCCAAAATAATAGGAAATGTGATCAAAAATAATGTGAATGTTAGTTAAATAATCAATAAACATGCTACTACAATTTTTCAATCTTCATTTTTCTACACCTTGACCAACTAAAATGTTTCTTTTGCAACATACACAATTTTTTACTTTTGGTAAAACTGTTTTTGAAACAAATCCTCTAATGTCTGGCAATACAGTTGCTTCCAAATCTTTCAGATATTTTTAAATTTTTGATGGGTTCATTACTGTCGAGTACTGGCTGAACTTCAACGACATCCTAGAATAATAATTAGTAAATTAATATAGGATCTTTATGTCACATGTAAGTAATTACCTGCTGCACAAATCTCTTCAGTGAAACTAAAATACCTTGCTGTAGTTATATACCAACAAACTTTTGTAAAATGGAGTAAATGCAGCTACTGTTGGATTTGTAAATCTTATCCCCTCTGTCTTACTTGTCCAAAAAAATTTCCAAAGAATCCTGGTTGAACGTCCTAGGAAACATGTTCTTGAAACCAAAAACTTTCATGTTACAATAAATGTCAATAAAGCCCTGAAAATTGGAAGATGTGAAACATTAATTATTTACATTAGAATAATTTTATAAATTACTTCTAGCGTAGTAACCCAATTTATTATGGTTGGTGGCGTGAACTTCCTTTGGGCCTCCTGTTTGTATCGTCATTGTCATCTTTTTCAATATATAGATATCGTCTCAAACAATTTATCAAAGAAGTCGATTGCAGTTTGTTTTGCTTTTGGTTCCAACTTTAACGTTTCACCATTACACTCTTAGGTTGTTCCTAAATAAAATAATAAATTATGTTTTTATTTTTTATTGTTAAAATTTTCATTCATCAAAATTTGCCATGTTCGGCTAACTCTGTAATGTTATAATTTGAGGTTAAATGGTTTTTAGTTAGTTAAATAGATATTTATATTTTGATAAATATAATCATATTACCTTTCGATTCACATGTAACATTTCCATTTCCATCAACTAGGATGTTACCAGTTGCATCCTTCAATATTTCGCATCGATCTTCCATAATGAAAATTTAAATTTCGCGCTGAACTGTAGCTGACAGATGCCCTGCATTGTACTTGCTCTGGACCTGGTGTAAGTAGTGCAGTGAACTGGTGCAATGAGTGCAATTGCACTGCTAAAAAGAACAGCGACCCTGACGTCACTCCTGGAACTATGACGTTACTATCTCTTCTTCTCTACTATCTATCGAGTAATCTATCTCTGTAATAGGTAACCGTTTTAATAATTTTATAAAATAATGTAAAAAATAATTTTAATAAATCATCAGTTTTGTTTTAAGTCGCCTTTTAAATTTTAATGCCCTGTTAACTTTTATTATGAAATTGGCCCTAAATTAAGCACACTTGCAACACTTCTCGTAGTATGCTTCTCCGTTGTGGAAAATTATTTGACAAATAATCTGTCAAATGTTGACGTAAGTTGGATCCTGAAACGGCGTCTTTTCTCGACTCAGCTGATTTGGTTGGGGAAATACTATTGGAGAACATCATTTGTCCATTGCGGATTAAATTTTTCTTTTTGGTTTTCCAAAAAGTTTTGTAAAGTGCAACATGCACTAGCAATATTTGGAGCAAATTGGTAGTGCATGTCAATTCTTTTCAATAAGATACTCCAACGTCCTCCGAGTCTTCCAAACGCCATTTCCACAGCAACTCGCTTCGAACTTAAATGTACATTAAAGGATTCTTGCTCGGCAGTTACAGTTCCAGGATAACCTTTTAGTAACCAAGATAAGAGTGGATATGCTGGATCACTCACAATCATATATGGCACTTCTACATCATTGATAGTTTTGGTACCCTAAAATAATTATTACATACAGTAATTTACTTTTTTATTTAAATTTGAATTTAATACTAATTTAATTTTTAATAAATTACTTATTTTTTTAAAATTAATTAATAATTTTTTTCTTTAATATTTTTAACATTTTAGTTATTTTTCAAAAATCCTCCCCACACAAATTACAACTATGATTGCCCCTGTTGAAAGCATTGATTCTTAGATAATTTCAATCTACTCACTTTGGGAATTATATTTTCAATATTTCTGTACAGATTTGAATCCTTGAATACAGCAGCATCGTGGGGTATTACCTGGATGTCGAATACAGATATCCCGAAACCTAAAAGTTAAATATTATATATTTATATTAATATTATTATTAATATGCCAAATACATTTCCGATGACTCTATACTCTGTACAGCTAGCCAATTTGTATAGTGCTACCGCAATTTGTTTTTCTACTGATAACGGCTCCCTGGATTTTAAGAAGAGGCTTTGGTTTGTGGTCATCTTTTAAAATTATACATAAATCTTGAAATATTTCTTTTCGCATTCGGAAACTTTTTCTGCTAAATGTATTTAGCACAATATCATTCCAGAAAGAACGATTTCTTGGTTTCATCCACATTCTTCTTTCCGCTTGATATCTTAATTTTGTAAATGACCCTAAAATATGATACGAAGACAAAATTTCACTAACCAGGACAGCTCCTTCCGGTTCGGAACTCAAGGAGCTGCATTCTATACCTGGTCAATCTAAGCCTGGTCTCGTATATTCAATTTAATTTTGGGAAGTTCTTCTACGTCTTCCTTTTTCATAGTGTGGATAATGTACGTGTCAACATACAGGATTTCCGTTTGATATTTATTTTTTTATCAATTTTTTGTCCTCCTTCCCATCCCAGAATCCATGGAATGGCCTGACAAAGTTAGAGTGAGATTGTGGACAATAGTTTTACCCACCTGGGATTAATGTGTTTTAAACAATTTCCATAAAGGAGATTTTTGATTGTTTTACTTACGGTGCTTACCAAAATTATTGGTGGGCTCCAACTATGGGCGTAGTCCCTGCCAATGGGTTTCTAAAACATCTGCTTCTCGTGTGCAGCCCTTAAGTAGCTTGGCATAAGAGTGTGTGTAAATTCACCATATCTGGCTACCCTCACGTGGTTTAGCCTGCAGGTCAATGCAGTTGTCCGGGGTGTGGCACTAGAAGCCACTTAAGGAAGAGTTGCGTACTCTGCGAGGACCAGTTACCAGGGTTCATCATTGCTCGATGAGACCGTCCTGGTAGAAAGGTACTACCTCTGCAAAGTATCCCCAACACCTGATAAGTATTAAAGTAGATATTTTGATTTTCGAGGAATAGTGTACAATTTTACCCTATTTCTCTATTTTCTACAACAATATCCCATTGATTGCATAACTATTTATTTGTTGTTCCAAAAGTTCAGTCAGCAATGATAATGGAGATGCGGCTTTTCTTTTCGTATATTTCTCTATTTTCTACAATAATATCCCATTGATTGCATAACTAATTTATTTGTTGTTCTAAAAGTTCAGTCAGCAATGATAATGAAGATGCGGTTTTTCTTTTTTGTATATAGTAATTCAATATTGAAAATTAACCAAACAGCGTCTATTTAATCCCAAAAATCTTGATACAAACCAATAGAAAGTTTTAAAAAATCAAATTTTTCTGAAGGGATCTCAGGACATCATTTCCTCTTTTAAACTTCTTTCAGAAAACGGGTGAACATTGGGCAGTACTTGCAGAAGTCTTTGTCCATTTTGAAATGAAATGGACATTGTGGGATTTAAGATAAGAGTTGTCCCATGGAGTATTGAGACAATATTTACCAAGCTTTACATTCTAATGATAAATCCATGAGTTTCTTAATAATATCCAACCTGGAACGACAGGACAGGATCAACTTGTTCCATGTTGTAGTTTTTTCCATTAGATCTGAAGTAGTTATTTTCTGACTAGTAAGTATTGAGAGTTCTATAACACTCTCTTATTCTTCATTCATTGAAGACCATTTTGAAATGAAATGGACATTGTGGGATTTAAGATGAGTGTTGTATTGTAAGGAGTATTGAGACAACATTTACCAAGCTTTGCTTTCCAATGATAAATCTATGGGTTTCTTAATAATATCCAAGCATTATGGTAAACCTAGCATGACAAAACAGGATCAACTTGTTCCATGTTATAGTATTTTCTATTATATTCAAAGTAGTTCTTTTCTGACTAGTATTGAGAGTTTTATAATACCCTCTACTTCTTCTGAGTCATCGCTTTTGTTGCTTATGAACGTCTTAATCAGCTGAATGATCTACTGGGTGGAAATTGCTGTTGCTGCATAACAGACGGAAGACTGACTAGTGATGGGTTCACCAATGTCCTCTTTACTGACGAATATATTTATGAACTGGATAGAAACCAAAATACACCACCTGCAAAATATAAAAAAAATGCGGGGAACGGATATGATAAGTGGACGATGTGCTCGCAATATGGAACGGAGATGAGGATAGTCGGAAGAAATTTCATAAGCAAATTAACTCAATTTGATAAATCAACTCAAATTGATAAAAAAACAAACATCAAACGGAAATCCGACAATTTGTTTTCATTTTTTTAAACTTAAGAGGTTCGATTTGTGTTAAATAAATAAAATTACAAATTAACATGCTGGGTAAACGGACCAAAGTCCCCGCCAGGGTACCTTGTAAATCTGCAAGCCAAAGGGTCTGGATTACACTAAAGTAATAATTTTCGGCAATTTCTAGTTCCAAGATTAAATAATTTTTCAAATTAAATATTTTTTATAATATTCACTATGTACGCCAACTTAAATAGGATGGATATGTTTGCGATATGTATTAGGATACTTTCATTGTAGGTGGTAATTTCAGACCAAGAAATTTATTAATTTTTCTTCAATTGTAATTTGAAAATTTTATTATACATAACATTTAAACCTGGCAGTTAATTTTTACTAGTAGGAATTTATTGAATTTGTTCAAGTGTGAACGAGCAGACGAGAAACCCCTAAAACCTTATCATAAAATTACCGAAACAGACTATAGTCTACATAAAACACTATATCAAAAATATCTGAAGATCTCTTCAAATAAAGGAAATTTTTCTTAGAGAACTGCTATTGAAGCAATTGTAGTCCACGTCAACTACACACCAATAGTGAAAAGAAAATAATTTCATTCAAAAATTCTATAAAGCAATTTTTCCTACAGAACTGTATTGAAGAAATTGAACACACAATCCAGAACTTTTTATTGTACAACCATCGCACAGAACTTTTCTATGTATAATCCATGATTAAGTGAAAATATAACGTAAGAACTAGCAAAGAGTTTGCAATCACAAAAGTTGAATTTTTTTAACAATTTGCTGAATATTATCCAGCAGAATATTATTATTATGGGATATCCACATTTTATAAACTCGATTTACTATGACAACTACATTGTTCTAATTAAGCTTAATTGTTATTTTCAATATTTAATATTAGAAATACAGTAGAATCGCGTTAATGTGAACACACGCAAATATGAACTATTCAATAATGTGAACAGCAAATTGTGTCCATTGGCTATTCTGTAGTGTGAATTACAAAAACTTCTATAATGTGAACAGTATTAATTTACTTGATGAACGTGCATAAAACTGCATCAACAAGCAAAAAACGTTTATGCACACCTTGGTAAAACTATATTATTTCCATTTGTGTGCAATCAGCTTCAGTTGTGTAATAGAACTGAATCTTTGTGGATGTGAATTAATAGTGTTTCAAAATGGTTAAAACTAAAAATTCCAAGAAGTGTTTAACTTTGTATGAAAAATCTAAAATTATAGAAGAGCATAATAAGGGAATGAGTGTCACTATGTTGTCCAAGAAATACGGAGTAGCTAAATCTACTATCTGTTCCATCAAAAAAAAACTAAAGAAAATTATAGAAATTATCACCCAAAGTTCAATGCCAAGTAAAGTTCGAAAGTGTACTTTAAGGAATTCCGAAAACCCTAGAATGGAAAGAGCATTGAATCAATAGTTTATTCAGCAACGTGAAAGAAATTTACCAGTGACCGACGATATGCTGAAACAAAAGGCTTTATATTATTATAGAAAGTTGAATTTAACTGGAAATTTTAATGCAAGCGATGGCTGGCTTCATAAGTTTAAAAGACGGTTTGGTATAAGACTTTTAAAAATATGTGGTGAAAAGCTATCATCACAACCCGAACTTGTAAATCCTTTTAAAACAGAACTGACACAAATTATTCAAGAATTCAACCTTAACGAACATCAAATTTACAATGCAGATGAAACTGGGTTGTATTGGAAACTTCTACCTGATAAAACCTATGTTTCATTTTCCGAGAAGACTGCTCCAGGTTTAAAAATAGCAAAACAACGAATAACGTTCTTAGGATGTACTAATGCAACAGGTTCACATAAATTAACACCGTTAATTATCGGAAAAGCAAAATCGCCCAGGGCTTTTAAAAATTTTAATAATCCACTTGTTTATCGAAACACCAAAAATGCATGGATGACAAAAGAAATTTTCAAGAACTGGTTCTTTCAACAGTTTGTTCCTGAGGTAAATAAGCAGATGATTCTGTAAGTACATGGTATATAAAAAACTATTGTGTTTAGGTTCGAAAATTTTTGAGAAGCAAGAATCTTCCCGAAAAAGCCATACTCCTCTTAGACAACGCTCCATCACATCCACCGGCTGAAGAATTGAAAAGCAATGATGCTGCCATATTTGTTGTGTTCATGCCACCAAATGTAACGCCACTTATTCAACCAATGGACCAAAACGTTTTAAGGATTACTAAACTGAACTACAGGAAAAACTTGTTAAGTGCTGTCATATCTAAAGGTGACGGATTATCAGATGCGATTAAAACACTTACATTACGAGATGCTGTTTTACATTTGTATGCTGCATGGAAAAAATTGGAACCTTCAGTTATTTCAAAATGTTGGCATACTATTTTAGGAAAAAATACTTTTGAGGAAGAAGATAACTTGCCATTGGCCAGACTACGAGAAATATGGCGCACTGATGATGAAGCAACAGAAACTTCAATAAAGGACACTATGGTTCTACTTCAAGAAATTCAACCAGTAGCAGTTTAGTGAAAATTTTAACGGTATTTTATTATTCATTCGATTTTTAGGCCGATTATAGTACCAAAGATATTGAAGAATGGAACAAGGACGTCGTTGAAGATTTAACTGACGATGGTAATAATGATATTTCAGACGATAGTGACTTAGAAATGATTGATGAACAGCAAAAATCAGTTCCTCATCCTGATGTTATCCAAGCGTTAAAAGTGGTAATACCATGGGCAGAGCAAAATGGAATTCCTGTCAATGATATTTTAAGCCTCAAAAATATGCAGGGAAAAGCTGTTTTAGCACACTTAACCTCCAAAAAAGTTCAAACACGTATAACTTCATATTTTAATCAAGTGTAATATCGACTGTAACAATAATAAAGAAAGTTGTATTATTTAACGATTTTTTTTATATTATTCAGGTTATTATGAATACCTTCAATAGTGTGAACTTTTCGCTTATATGAACTAGCTCGAATTTTTCGTGTTCACAGAATCGCGACTCTACTGTATTATTTACGTTTGTCGTACTTTAACCATATATTAAAAAAAATATTTTTTTGTAAATATATTATATTTTATAGGATTTAAGCAATAAATATGCTAAAATAATAAAAAGTCAATGAACAGAACCTCGACATTTCTTTACACACAATTTTGGAATTGGAATTCCAAAAACTACAAAAAAAAATTTTTTTTAAATTATCTACATGTAATTCTTTAATAATTACCATCAAGTGGAGTGTAAAAAGAACGTTCACGATAACCAAAGATACCATGGTCATGTCATAAACTCAATTATGCAATCAGTAGGATATTATTGTAGAAAATAGAAAACTCATAAGAAATGAAATTTTCTATCAAGACCTATAGGATTACGTAGACGATATATGGTTAATGTTCAATAATGGCTGGGTAATCAAAACACCCATGTATCGTAATCCATTAAAAATGACCACAAAGGGGTATGCAAAAAGAACATTCACGATAACTAACGATACCATGGTCATGTCATAAACTCAATTGTGCAATCAATGGGATATTATTGTAGAAAATAGAAAACTCATAAGAAACGAAATTTTCTAGTAATCCCTAACAAGACCTATAGGATTACGTAGACCATTTATGGTTAATGTTCAATAATGGCTGATTAATCAAAACACCCATGTATATAACATTGCACAAATCGCAATCCATTAAAAATGACCATAAAGGGGAATGCAAAAAGAACATTCACGATAACTAACGATACCATGGTCATGTCATAAATTCAATTGTGCAATCAATGGGATATTATTGTAGAAAATAGAAAACTCATAAGAAACGAAATTTTCTAGTAATCCCTAACAAGACCTATAGGATTACGTAGACCATTTATGGTTAATGCTCAATAATGGCTGATTAATCAAAACACCCATGTATATAACATTGCACAAATCGCAATCCATTAAAAATTACCATAAAGGGGAATGCAAAAAGAACATTCACGATAACTAACGATACCATGGTCATGTCATAAACTCAATTGTGCAATCAATCGGATATTATTGTAGAAAATAGAAAGAAACCTATGGATTTATCGGTTATTAAAAGGAAACTTTCTATTGATCTGCACCAAGATCCATGGGATTAATTAGAAGATTAGATTACATTTAGCTAATATTTAAAATGAATGGTTAAAAGAACCACCCAATTTTTAGAATTGAAAACTGACAAATTGCAACAAAAAATGCTCCCAAGTTGGAAAAGATTATATGATAAAACACCACAAAGCATTCGGTTTCTTCCACCTGTTGATGATATCCTGCTGAATTGGCCAGAATATTTTGTTTTTATTAAAAAACCCATGGATTTATCATTAGAAAGCAAAACTTGGGAACTACAATCAATTTGCTTATTTTATATATAAGTTTAATAATATTTTAATTATTTTATTATTGCATTTTAGTTCAGCACCTTGATGGAAACAGCGACCCTAAGCGGGTTTTAAAAACCCTTTGGAAAGCCATGGGTTTAGATTCAACTTTGGAAGTTTTGTAGTTGTTTAGAGAAATTTAAATAAAATTATAATTATAAAAAAAAGTTAAAAAAATTTAGTAGAGAAAATAAAAGTCACGTCACTGAATAAACCATTGTACCATTTCTTCCAGAAGCAAGACATTCTTGCTTTGACATATATTTCGTATTCATTATTACATGTTTAATTTTATTTGATTTAAGAAATAAGCATACAAAAACAATAACAGATCCTCGACGTTTCATAAAAAAATTATTATTAGTTTATTATTCAAGTAATATTACCAGGACGCTCAACACCAAGTACCACAATTTTTGGGAATTAAAGCAACTCCTCGGGAACGGTACATCCCCCAAGAAAAATTAAAAGAACTTTGGCAACTGCAAGTCATTGCTGTCCCACTGATCGACAAAATTTGTAAATTTTGCAAATCAAAGGAACATTATAAAAATATCGAAACTCAAAAGTCAAAACGGGAAAATTTTTCTTCACGTTCTTCACTTGCATTTATTAATTTATAGAGTATATTTACTATATTTTATACATTTTATTTTAACTACTTTTTTAATTTATTATTGCATTTCAATTAAATACATTTCTTCCATAAACAACATTATGGAGATTGTAAAAAGAGTAAACACAATAAACAAAGGTACCACGGTCAAGTTTATGATCAACAGCAATTAGAATTTTTTGTATAGGGTTTATGAAAACTGCAGCCCAAAACAGATCCGGTGAACCCCTTAGAAAGTTAATTGTTTAAATTTCGAAAAAAAATCAAAAACCCAGTCATGCAGTCCATGGGATATTATTGTAGAAAATAGAAAGCTCTTAAGAAACGAAATTTTCTAGTAGGTAATCCATTACCAAACTAGGAGACTTGTAATGTCTTCAGGTTAGAAAGAAACCTATGGATTTATCGGTTATTAAAAGGAAACTTTCTATTGGTCTGCACCAAGATCCATGGAATTAATTAGAAGATTAGATTACATTTAGCTAATATTTAATAATGCATGGCTGTATAATAACAGAACCACCCAATTTTTAGAATTAATTGAAAACTGACAAATTGCAACAAAAAGTGCTGCCAAGTTGGAGAAAATTACACAATAAAACACCACAAAGTATTCGGTTTCTTCTAAAGACTGTCCCAGATGAAATCCGACCACTTTAGATTGTACATTAAATGAAAACGAATAAATATTTTTGGGAAAATTTTTTTTTATTATTTACCTATAATATATATCTATACAAAAAAAAATAAAAACCAAAATTTTTTATGAAGGGCTATAAAATTTGTATAATAAAAGAACCACCCAATTTTTAAAATTGAAAACTGACAAATTGCAACAAAAAATGCTACCAAGTTGAAAAAGATTGTATGATAAAACACCACAAAGCATTCGGTTTCCTCCACCTGTTGATGATATCCTGCTGAATTGACCAGAATACTTTGTTTTCATTAAAAAACCCATGGATTTATCATTAGAAAGCAAAACTTGGAAACTACAATTAATTTGCTTATTTTATACTATATTATAAGCATTGGAATAATTCACATACGTAATATATAATTCAAATATTTTAATTATTATTTTTATCTTATTATTGCATTTTAATTCAGCACCCTGTAAACAGGGACCCTAAGCAGATCCAAAAACCATCTAGAAAGCATCGAAATCAGATTTCTGCTATGTTGGTTTTGTAGATCAGTTTAAAAATTTAAATAAATTTCCAAAGCAATCAAAAACTAAAAGTTTTGGTATTTAGCTTAGTGAACGCTCGAAAGTAAATAAAAGCAATATATTTTCTTTCTTTTTAATGTACTTGAAGTCGAACGCCATTCAACAATTTACTCTCATTTAGCACCGACAAAAAATCCAAAATATTTTTATAGAATTAAAATTTTAGAGAAAATATTTCCTAATTTTTGTAGAAATTTGTAAGTTCTAATATTTGTAAGTTTAGTAAACCAGATAGATATATAAAAATGTTGCTACAAACTTAAAAGTTTTGTCCGACGTAGTCGACTTGCATTATTTATTAATTCATATTACATCCTATTTCTTATATTTTATTATTTTAATTATCTACATACAATTCTTTAATAATTACCATCAAGTGGAATTAAAAAAAAAATCGTTTACGATAACCAACGATACCATGGCAATATTTATATTTTCTTTATTATAATACTTAAAGGCAATTACAATTAATTTTGATTCTGCGGTGCATTAAAACTGCGACCAAAAGTAGATCACGTTCCATATCTTACAACTGGAAAATTACTAAAGCTACATGTGAACATATTATTTTTCTCTCGGGGTTGACTCCAATAAACTCAGTTATGCAATCAATGAGATATTATTGTAGAAAATAGAAAACTCATAAGAAACGAATTTTTTCATTAATGTCTATCAAGACCTATAAGATTACGTAGTCCATTCATGGTTAATGTTCAATAATGTATGAGTGGCTAATCAAAACACCCATGTATATAACTATAGCAGAAAGGTAGAAACAGCAGCAATTGGGAAAGAAACCTATGGATTTGTTCATAATCAAAATGGAAACTTTATATTGGTCTGTACCAAGATCAATGGGATTAATTAGAAGATTAGATTACATTTAGCTAATATTTAATAATGCATGGCTGTGTAGCAAACCGCCCTCAAACCTAAATTCTTTTTTTTTTATTAATACTCAGAAATCCCTGAGTACGGACCTGAGCGTAAGTCGAATTCTCCCTGGAGACAGACCTGTAACTCGAGACCGAAATTAAGACTAGATTAGGTAATCAAATAGTACTTCACATTTTTCAGAATTGGCTGAATCAAGTCATTAGATTAGAATTATAATAGAAATAACTTATCCCGCTCTTAAAAATAAAAACAAAAACAAAGGTATAGAAAGTAAAGGGTTGGATTAAAAATAGTCAATACAACTCAATTATATTTATATTCTTCTTCTTTAAATAAGTAATGAGTTCAACCCTGCACTCCGTATATTAAATCTTATCAATGCTAATTATGGATACTTTCTACCATGAACCCAAATTGATGATAAGGGAACGTTCATAAACCACGTAGTTTGATTTTGACCTCTTTAGAACCCCTCCCTCCTATCATGTAGCTTAACGTAGCTTTTATCAAGATACCCCCCCCCCCTTAGATGGAACGTAGTTTTTTTTTTTCTATAAATTCCAGAATAGTAGAGTCCACGGACCACCAAAAGTCGTCTAGAAATGATTTCTGTTGGCCCATGGGAGTTAAAAGCTGGAACCTATTTTAATTTATTCCTTAATCCCTAAATAACAAAATTCCGTTGGTCGTCAAGAATTCGTCCTGTACAGAGGGGGTGTAGGGAGAAAATTGCAAAAATTACCCCAAAAACAAGTTGACGTTATTTAAATCAGTAAAACCAAAGGCACATTTTTGTCGTTTCAAAATATTGAAAAATTAAATTTAAAGGGCTTAAAATCAATTTTGAAACTGCGCTATTACTATGAAAAGCTATGGAAAGACATGGTTGTTTTACGCTGTAGCCAACAATTCAAAAAAATTCCTTATTGAAACTACATATTTTACACTTACGGCGCAATTCATATCTTTATTTGTGAGAATATCGAAAAATTTCTATTAATAACGTGGAAGAGCGGAGTTTCGACTAACCAATGCATTTTTTACATTTTTGATTATGTTTACTCTGAAATATTTAAATGAATTTCTTGTAATTGTAATCAGTGGTGTTAGGAAGGTCGACTCTCGCTTGATCTATAAATAAGAACGGCGAATCACGCATGCAACTATACAACAGAATCGGTTTTTTAAAGCCAATTTTTATTATCATTATTTTTAACATTTTTTTATTAAAATTATTAAAAGAAATTAAATCGATTCGAGTGAGAAAAAATAATAAAAAATAAATTTTTATTTAGTCGGGTTTATCGTGTATCGAACCTGTGATGGACAAACGCACAACATCTTATATTACTGCAAGCTGTTGTAGCTTACCATCTTACCACGGAAACTATCGAAATCGCGCTTGAAATTATAATGTTTTCAGGGTTTTTAATCTCTGATTTTTCAAAATATTCAAAAGTAGTTTGGTATTATGTTTTACCCGCCTAATTATTGTAGCATTAATATTTTATAATATGTTAAAAATAATGATAATAAAAATTGGCTATTAAAAAGCCGATTCTGTTGTACTTGCATGCGTGATTCGACGTTCTTATTTATAGATCAAGCGAGAGTCGACCTTCCTAACACCACTGATTACATTTACAAGAAATGCATTTAAAAATTTCAGAGTGAACATAATCAAAAATGTAAAAAATGCATTGGTTAGTCGAAACTCCGCTCTTCCACGTTATTAATGGAAATTTTTCGATATTCTTACAAATAAAGATATGAATTGCGCCGTAAGTGTAAAATATGTAGTTTCAATAAGGAATTTTTTTGAATTGTTGGCTACAGCGTAAAACAACCATGTCTTTCCATATCTTTTCATAGTAATAGCGCAGTTTTAAAATTGATTTTAAGCCCTTTAAATTAATTTTTTCAATATTTTGAAACGACAAAAATGTGCCTTTTGTTTTACTGATTTAAATAACGTCAACTTGTTTTTGGGGTAATTTTTGCAATTTTCTCCCTACACCCCCCCTGTACAGGACGAATTCTTGACGACCAACGGAATTTTGTTATTTAGGGATTAAGGAATAAATTAAAATAGGTTCCAGCTTTTAACTCCCATGGGCCAACAGAAATCACAATTTGATGGCCGGAGAACTCTACTAGAAGACATGTTGTGTCCTGTTTAAAAGATTTCCAAAACTCATTAACATTATTTTGGATTTTGGCTTTTGAAAACTCGTTGGAAAAATGTGGACCATGAAACGTGCCAGGCCCATGCCACCCGAGCACTATTATGACTACAAGTCAGACACACATCCGGCAGTGCAAGTGTTAAATAGCGCACCTATAAAATATAAATAAAAAAATCCAAATACGGAAATAAATATCCATATTATGTTGTCGTTTATATTCTGCAAATTGCTTTCATAATAAACGAATAAAATTACGTAGCTTGACTATAACCCCCCGTACTCTCACGTAGCCCTGCATAGCTTTCATTGTATTTCTCTCGGGATTGATTCCAATAGAATAAATAAATTTTCCGCTGCTTCACAACACCTATTAAGAAACATGCACTTTCTATAAATGAAAACTTCATAAATCTAAGAAAGAAAAGGACAAAAACTTGTCTTATAGAAATTCTGGAAATTGGCAGATCGTATACCAAAAAAAAATCTAATGTTTGTAATCAATATCTTAATTTTTTGAGAACAGGATAGAAAATATCACAGAAAAGTGAAAAGCTTACACGATTTACAAATAATTTTAGAAAACATTACAACAAATAGACTCAGTTATGCAATCTATGGGTTATTATTGTAGAAAATAGAAAACCCATGAAGAAACAAAATTTTTCATTAATATCTATCAGGACTTATAAGATTATGTAGACCATTTATGACTAATGTTCCCTGCTGGAAAGACCTCATGGAATATCATAGAAAAAAAAAAAAATTCTATAAACAAACAAGTGTATTAGGTTAAATGCATATTGCTTCTTGTTGTTTTCATTACTTTATAAATTTTTCTAAAGAAATTGTTGTGTTTTGGTCAACCTTGTATCAAAGAATTTAGACCAAATCAGAGATTACTATTAAATGTTAAGTTGGTAGTCGGATTGTAAGTAATTACTACAACACAGAAGAAATGGCATTCTTAGAAAACTTAAATACAATTATACTCATACATACGTACATATTATATAAAATGGTAAATAAACTTGGTGCACTTTGTGCCGTATATGGCTGTAATAATTATAAGCAACAAAAAGGTGAAAAGAAGTCATTTTTTAGAATGCCGAAAGATCCTAATCTGTAAGTACACAATTTTAAACGTAATGATAATTTTTTATTACATTTTATTTCTAGTTTAAAATCATGGATTATCGCTTGTAAGAGACAAGATTTGCAATTATTGTTGCAGTCAAAAGATTCGGACTATTTTTATAAGACGTGTGTGGTCTGTTGGGACCATTTTAACTTAGAATGTTTTCGAAATAAGAATCTGTTCAGCCAGGGTTTATTACCTGGGTCTATTCCTACGCTGAACTTGTTTGAAGTTACAATTCCAACTGTTTTTTCGAGAAAAAGGAAGATTGAAGATGACGCCAACCTAGTGACAGCAAATAAAATTATGGTTGATGGAACCCTCGATGTTAACGAGGAATTTGCAGATGTGGTTGTTTTGGATAAGTCAACTTCTCTACCTTCTACGTCCGATTATCTAAATTTAAAAGAGGAAAATAACAGACTCGCTCAGATATTAGAAAAATATAAAAGGAAAGCAAAAACCACTGCCAGCTTTCTTTGAAAATACAAATCTCGAAATCAACTTTTACGTAAAAAGTTAGTTCAATGTCGAAAAACAATGAATCAAAATAATTTTACTAATCCGCATAGTAAAATGACTAAAGTTTGTAACCAATTTGTTAAGAGTCAAATTAGATTGGTGGGAAGGAAGAAGGTACGAAAATAGCGATAAAGAGTTTGCATTAGCTTTGTTTCATTGCTCAACAAAATCGTATGTATTTCTTCAAAAATATTTCTGCTTGCCTAGTATTAGTTCTTTGCGTTCTTGCCTAAATAATATGCATGTCGGAACTGGAATAAATAACACGGTGTTGGAATTGCTAAAATTAAAGTCAAAAAAATTAAAACCTGAAGAAAGAGTTATTTCACTTGTATTTGATGAAATTTCGTTACAGGAACATCTAAGCTATGATTCTTCCCGAGATACATTCGAAGGGTTTCAAGATTTTGGTGATGATCGACCACACTCATTCAAATTGTGTAATCACGCAATGGTTGTAATGATTAAGGGACTATATCTCAATTTTAAACAGGTAATAGCTTACTTTTTAAGCAAAGAGATTTTGTCAGGTGATATCTTTTTAGATATTATTGATAAAATTTTTAAAACTGGTTTTGTGGTAAAAGTTGTAGTATGTGATTTAGGTACCAACAATGCGAAATTGAGGAATCTGCTTTCGATTACAATCGATAAGCCATACATGACATTTAAAGAAGAAAAAATTTACTTCTTTTATGATCCTCCACATTTGCTCAAATGCTTACGTAACAATATAAAAAAGTATGATATTCAATATAAAAATGAGATTTACTCCTGGGAGCATATTAAAAAGTTTTATGAACTAGATTCTCAGCAAATTCCAAGAATGGTGCCCAAGTTAACAAAATTATGTATAACTCTACCTCCTTTTACCCCAATGCGGGTATGTTTAGCAGCTCGTGTTTTTAGCCATTCTGTTCATGCTGGCATTTTATGTCATGTCACCTTAAATAAATTGCCAGCTAATGCAATATATACGGCTAAATTCATAAAAAACATTGACACACTTTTTGACATTTTTAATTCATTAAAATATAACGATAAACAATATAGGAAACCCATTTCTGTAAAATCTGATCATTGGGATAAATTAGAAGAACTGAAAGATTATATCTCATAAATTTAAAAGTTTTGAATAAGAGGTCTGTTAATCCACCCAGCATAAATGGCTGGATATCTAATATAAAAGTATTAAAATTGTTATTTGAAGATCTATCTGACAATTACAATTTCAAATTTTTATTCACTCGTCGATTGACTCAAGATTGCATCGAAAATTTATTCTCCATAATCAGGTCAAAAAATGGTAACAATGTTACACTTGATTGTGTTAAATTTCGTTGCAGTTTACGATCAATCATGGCTAATCAATTACTGTAACCATCTGCAGATAGTAATAGTGAAGTTGATGCTTCAAAATTTCTATTACAAAAACAAGAAATGACGAGAAATGTTGATAAAATAAATATACCACTGCAGCCTTCAAATAGTCAACTTGATGTTGACGTTACACCATTACATGACTTGGCTAAAAAAAATTCTGAAGTTTACATTTTGGGCTGGGTTTGTAGTCAATTACCACATGAGGAATGTAGAGACAATCTATGTAATTTAAACAACGATTATTCTCTTGAAAATACTCAAATTGAGTTAAAAAAATATAAGCAATCTTCACAACTTTTATTTCCTAACACCTCAGCAAAACTAGTTTCAGAGATTTTAAATAAAACTTTTAAAGAAAATATTGATTTATACCTAGCAAATAGCGTTAATAAAGTGAAAGCTAGATTAACATTAAATTGTAAAACAAAATATGCAAAATGTATGCGATAGTTGTGTCGATTTGTTTATTAGTAAATATTTTAATGTTTTCATCAAAGCATATGTAAATAGGATTAATGCTAACAAGGAAAAATTAATACTACAAACTAAAAATGCAAAATTAAAAAGAAATATCTCACAATTGAATTGTTTGTATTATTGTTGTTTGTAATTTTTTTAAGTAATGTATAAAATAAATATATTTTTAAAAAATTATCTCGAACATCTTCTCCTTACCAATAATCTTAACCTGAAAACTATTTTTAAATATTAGATTAAATGCGCATTACAACTAATAGAAAATTCGACACTCACATGTACGTTAACATTTGATAGTCCACTGTTTTTAAAGATTTGGGCAGTTTGCAAAGAATGTAAATCAAAATCGTTTTGATAAACGAACCACAACAAAATGAAATTTTGGAACTGAATTGTACTGTTCGAGGAAATTTCAGCAAGAAGCACACAATAAATTTCAAACGTCCACTTCGGGGTGACCTGCGTACATACTATGTAAATAAAATGGTTCACGAAAAGTATTCATCTAGTAGAATTCAAAGTATTATCGTTAATAATGAATTAGAAACAGGAAAAATGATGCCCGAACCAGTGCCGGATTAAACATTTGTAGGCCCCTAGGCAGTTAAACTTTCGGGGCCCTCTAGAAAATTTTTACTTGCATAATATATCTTTAATTTCACTACTCAATAATTGAAATAAGCAGTTTCAATATTAACCAACTAATTTTAAATAATAAAACAATGCTTATTAAATTAATTCACTGAAACTCTTAATTCATTTAAACAAAGAAATTAATTAATATTTAAATATTTTTATATTTTCTACTACTTTAAAACACAGATTCTGATAAACTATAAAAAGAAAATTAACTTTAAGTAAACTGTAATGTTTTATTTAAAAAAATAACTTTAAATATTAACTCTTCATAATTTTTTTGAGGTAAACTCTTTAAGAATATCTTTAAAATCAATTTTTTGCAAGACGTCGTTCTCAGTAGTCATAATAGCAAGCGAATTTAGACGTTCTTGCGTCATTGAGGATCGATGACAATTTTTCAACAATTTTAATTTTGAAAAAGTTCTTTCTCCAGTAGCATTTGTGATCATCAAACATCTATAAATTTTTAACGCTGTCATAACATTTGGGAACGTTGATTCTACCATGTTTACAAAAATCAATTTATACGATCGCAATGCCGGCACCGCTTCATTAGCTTTAAATTCGTCAAACTGTGATATAAAATACCTAAAATGAACCATTTCATCAATAAACTCGGGCTCTATGTCTTGTGGATAATTCTCTCTAAATTTTTGAGCAGCCTCTTTAATTTCATTGTCTGTCCTTCAATGGGAACTCGGTAAGGAATCCAAATAGAGAATAAACATTATTATATGCTTCCATACGACGAAACAGTTCTGCATGTAATGTATCTAGAATTGGTAGGTAAGTTTCAATCTTAAATTTTTCTCTTCCACGAAGCACAACCTCTTCTCCATCACCATCGTCAAAATGTCTTTTTCTTGCACGCACACGACTGCTCTCATCAGTATACTGCGCATCTGTTTTCATATTTGCCATTCTTTAGTAATCGTCAAACATTTCTCTTTGTGCTGTTAAAAAGTCAAAGAGTGATTTCAGAAGATTTATGGCTGTCTGAAGTTCGATTGTTTCGTTTTGTAGGGATTTTCTGACCACATTAATACGATCTAAAATTACAGACCAAAATATTGTCATAATGATGTTTTCCTTCTTTGAGAAGCCTTTTATAAGACATCGGGCTTCGTAAATTGTTTCTTTCGTCTGATTCTTATCTTCAGAAATAGCTTGTAGTGCCTTCTGAAAGCTGCTGTAGCTTTGAGATAAAGCCTTAGTCGCATCGGCTCTTGCACTCCAGCGTGTGTCAGTCAATCTTTTTAAAACCAGTTTAGATCCATTTTGATGTTCGTCATCGTTGTTCTGAAGATAGTCGAGCATTAGTGCCCATCGGTCAGTTGATGCTGAAAAAAAATTATATATTTCTTGCACTAACCCGAAGAATGAGATCGCGCCTTCGCAGCTTTTTACGGCATTCACCCCTACTAAATTGAGCGAGTGTGCTGCACATGGAATGTAGTGAGCAAGTTGGTTTATCTTGGTGATATGAGCTTGAAGACCATTGTAACGTCCTGACATGTTTGCCGTATTGTCATAAGACTGTCCTCTTAAATCTTTAATTTCAATTCCACATTGGTTTAAGTAGGTCAAGATAGTCTTAGCAAGCTCTTCTCCAGTGTGGCTGATTATTCGAATAAATGTGAGAAAACGTTCTACTACTTCACCGTCTGATACTCTGACATATCTTAATACTATAGTCAGTTGGTCATTGTGGGATATATCTGGCGTTGAATCTACACTTAGAGAAAAGTACTTGGCATCCTGGATTTCTTTAATAATAACTTTCAAAACCTTATTTCCCATTATTTGGATTATTTCTTCGCAAATTGTGGAAGACAAATAAGAGGGTCTTCCTCGGCCTTCATTGCCATATTTGGCCAAGTGAGACTTTAAAAAAGGGTCATACTCCGCGATTAATTCTAAAATTCCCAAGATATTACCATTATGTTGAGATCCAAGGAGTTCTGTATCACCACGAAAAGCTAATCCACGTGATGCGAGAAATTTAATTACCGATACCACCCTTTGGAGAACATTAGTCCAGTATTCTTGTTCTTCATTGATTTGAATATCCAAAGCACTGTTAATTCGACCATGTGTGCGTCGTCTACTGATTAATGTATGTAAACATTTCCTGTGCGTTTCACTATTCTCGTGCATTTTCATTCGATTCGAGGCATTTTTCCAATCACAAAACCCTTCTAAAAATTGAGATTGGACTGTACTATGTGATCCACCAAACAGGATGCACGGGAAACAGTACACATTTCCTGTAGACGGAGAATACATGAGCCATTCCCTCTTGATTTGTTTACCGCTTACATGTTTTCGAAAAATCATTGAACGAGTACATTTTCTTGCACCCTCCTCATACTGCCTAGTTGAAACTAAAAAGTCGTCACTGTCATCAAAGTGTTGACATTCCACAGGATCTCTATTACACCAAAAATTTTGCACTTCATTGGTGATGTTTCGCCATAACCCAATGTCATTTTGATATTCAGGTTCCAGACTATCTTTGTTTAGATATTCTAAAAGAACATTTGTTTCCGTTTCAGCTGCAATCGGTAATTGAACCGTATCCTCGTTTTCTATTATCTGCTCTGGAAGGTCCAACACCATAACTTCACTAGAGGTACTTGATGAGGGCTCAAGATGGTCTTCTGCTGGCTTACGAGTAAACGCAAGTTGATATATACTAGGCATTTTTTTTTTTTTCTAAATCAAGTTTCATTAATTTATCTTGCTTTCTCTTTTTTTTCTGCGCCGCTTTGGTACCGTTTCATTTTGGGTTTGTAGCTACGTGTGAGTAGTTATTACTAAATATAATATAATCGTTGGCTGTTTGTAATAATGATTTTTCTAATTAGAATTGCTCTTCTGACTATTTCTTATTTAATTATTTCCTTTCTTATATAGAGGAAAATTTTGTTGTTGGTAACAATAAATAATAAAATAATATTAATAAAATCCACAGAAGTTTTTTTACGTTTTGGATCTTGTCCACTCGCTTTTACTTCATTCCCTGATTTAGACGATTGACAGGGCAAATCTGTAAATTTTACAAACGATAATAATTAATAGTTCCAACGCTGTAATTGCAAGTTTGTACTGTTTCATATTTGTTTTTATTGTTGAACCGTTACAATGTTCAATTTTTACAAATACATTTTAATTTATCAACCAAAAAACTAAAATTATTGTTCATTGAATTTATAAAAGTTTTAGGAAGAAATTCGTTGGTTGAAAAAATTTTATAACCGAAATTACAAGGCACAAATTTTACCAAACATGCTACGGATGATAAAGGAAGAATTACTATATTTTAATTAAAATAATTAAACAAAAAGCTTCCAATGCCAGAGAAAACATTTGGCCCTACTAAAAATTACCTACAGATATAATAAAAATAAGTTCAAATTGTTGAGACTAAAATTGTTTGAAGGTAGGACCGAACAATATTATTATGAAATCAAGAGTAATGTTATAAAAAAAAAATTAAGAAAAGAATCCCCACTCACAGGTGCGAATATTACAGTAACAGTCAGTTACAACCGTTACGTCAGCTTAGCTCAAGATATTATGCAATTTTTTTTTGTAATAGAAAAATATATATTTAAGTTTTAACATTATGATTCGATAAAAAAATATATACTTATATTTTATTGTGTTTATTATTATTTTATTAATAAAAGTTATTAAATTAAAAGTTTTAAAATAATTAATATTGTTTTCGTTGCAAATAATTGCATTATATCAAGATAAGTTTAATAATTTCAAAACTCGCGCCTTACCCGCGACGTCGCTTTGCTTTGCGGCAGCCAATAAAACCGAATCGTACCGTACCGAATAATACCAATAAACACCGACTGCATTAAATTCAGAAAAATGTAGAACTACGCTATCTACTTAAATAATTCGTCGTTCAAATCATAAATAATGATCTTAAAATTCGAGAAATCTCAGTAAAAAAAAAATTATGTCATAAGGTGTTGAAATATTAGTTTAAAATTAAAAAAATTATACCAATGAAATACAAAGTCCACATTTAAAGTTCCGCGCATGCTCAAACAAAATTACCTTTGATGTAAGAGTCCCCACGATTGGAGGAGCCCTATTAAAAAAAAAAAATTTTTCGTTTTCACGGGGCCCCTATGCAGGTGCCTTTTCTGCCTTATGGTTAATCCGGCACTGGCCCGAACTCAGTACGCTTAGAGCTGCAAAATGTAAAGAAAATAAAAAGAATTACCTTGATGAAAAGCCTATCGATTCTCTTCACGAAATGAAAAACATTCAAGAATTTTCTAATGTTATTCGCAATATTGGTCATTCCCCGTTTTTTGTATTTTGGTGGTCAAATTCCCAGCTTCTTGTATATCGACGATATTGTGAAAACAATTACAGTAGAATAGCTATCGATGCCACAGGATCAGTTGTAAAACGAATTATCTACACCGAAGCACATCAAGGCATATCTTTTTATATGATATTGTAATATTGTATCCAAATCGAAAACAATATTCCGTTGGATCAATGCTTAGTGCTTCGCAAAACACAGAAGAAATAACGCATTGGCTATCCGTATGGTTTAGAAGCGCAGGATGTATTCCGTCAGAAGTATTAGTAACTGATATGTCTCTTGCTTTAATGCATTCGTGTGCAAACACATTTACTCCACATAAGAACCTCAACCAATACATTGAACAATGTTACAAAGTACTATTTAGAAATGAAGATAATATTTCTAAATGTTTTCTTCGTTTTGATGTGGCCCATTTTATAAAGCTCGTTACTAGATGGCCTAGCCTTAGAAATCAGCATAAACTAACCAGAACATTTTATCTTCGATGTATGGGACAAGTTGTGCAATGCAAAGGAATAGAAGATTTGCAGTTATTATTAGATGCTATGTTTATCGTTGCTTATTCCGATACAGAAGGCACTACAATGGCAACCCTACAATTTGCGAAATTAATAAAAAGTGGCTTATTGATCGTATATCTACAGGAACAGTTGAGCTCAACAAGATTATAGACGAGGAAAATGTTGCAGTAGAAGACGTTATGGGGAAAGCTACATGATGAAGAAAAGCAAGAAAGGGCAACCGATAATAATTTTAGAAGTTGGTGCAAGAATATTTCCGAATTCGCAAAAATTAGAGTCAACACACCAGATGAAACAGGTGACCGAGGTAATCAACAGGTTTTACCTTCTTTCGTGGACGATTTTTTAAAGATTTCCAATTTTTTGCCTTTATGGAGCAGTATTATGTGTAAAAATTTTCCATTTTCGCCTAGAATTGCCAGCTCAGCATCGGCTGAAAGTAATTTTAATCAAGTCAAGAACAGAATTTTTGTTCACGAAAAACTTCCTCTACGTGTGGATGAGTTTGTTGGCGAATACATCAGGCACTATGAAGGTGCTATGAAGCTGGCTATCGAGTATAATTTGATCGTTAATATTCAAGTCGAAACAATTTCTACAAGCCAAGTAGAAAAATCATCGGTACTTAACAATTTCAAAGCTGAAACAAATAATTCACAATCAAGCCATAATCTTCTGTTGCCTGATAATCTGTGCGCTTCTTGTAAATTAGGAATTGGAAGTGCTAATGTTGCATGTAAATTATGCAATTTGTTGTTGCATAACAATAACAACTGTTCTGTCTCATACGAAGATGAGATATATTGTAAAGGATGTTATATTAGAGGTACACAAGATAAAACATTGTCCGAAAGAGTCGCTGAAGAATCATGAATGGGAATGAACGTTCCTCCCAAGAAAAGACCCCGAAAGCCATATTTAGAACCTCATTCAGAAATGGCTGTTGTCGATTGGATGAGAAAAATAAATATAACGACAATTGGACTCCTGCGGAATGGTAATATAGTTCATTTGAAACCACTAAAAATCTTCAAACAATTGGTAACGTTAAGAAACACTTGCGGACTAGATGCATTAATTCAAATATTTTGTATTGGATATTGTGATTCGTTTGTTATCAAGGAATATATGGAATCAATGAAAAACAGTAATAGGTTCGCAAATTTAGTAGTCCAAGTTGTGAATAAAGGTGTAAACATTCATACCTACAGAACTCGAGCAGAACTACTATACGAACATTTTCCAAAACATACCTTGCCAGAAAAACTTATAGAAATTAACTGTGAAGATAGTATCACCAATATAGCCAAACTAACTTTAGAAAGTTTTAGAATAGGAATGCAAACTGACGAATGCAACAATTGCAAGAATATTCAACACGCTGAACTAAAATGGTTTGCTTTCAGTAACTTAGTTACTTCTAGGAACATAGTTACTATAACTTAGTTACTTTAATATTGCAAGTAACTGTAACTGATTTATAGTTATTTTTTTAATGTAACTGTAACTAAGTTATTTTTATAAGTTTTTTATTGTTTTTTTGGAACTAAGTTACTTTCTATTAATTAAGTTATTTTAAAAATAACTAAGTTACTTTTACAGTAACTTAAATAAATTGTAAATTTACATTAAGATTTCCAAGGTTTAATTATATTTAAAAGGAAAGGAAGGGGCAACGTTCATCAATTCGCCTAGGCGACATGCGTTGTCAGATAAGAATTTTGAAAACTTAGTTTTGTTGAAAGCCAATAAATTGTAAAATTTTTTACACTATACAACTATACTGTTACCGTATTTAATCAAAAATAGTTAATTATATTATTTGTAGTTGTACTATTAAAAATTGTAAAAGAATTTGGGTAATGTAATGTAACTACATAAGTAACTTGTTTCAAGTAACTAAGTTACTTAAACTAACTGTAACTAAGTTACTTACTTCAAAAGTAACTGTCTTTTTAAGTAACTAAAGGTATATTAATCAAGTAACTTGTAACTAGTTACTTTTTAACAAGCCAATGAAAATTATCTCTCAGAACTAACAAGCCAATAGAAGTCATCTGTTAACTTTAACAGCTTGTTAACAGTTTATTTCTATTAGCTATATCTATATAACAAGCCAATAGAAATCATCTGTTAACTTTAACGGCTTAAGGGGGGTAGGGTTTTGAGGGTTCAAAAAAAGTGATTTTTTTATTGCATATTATGAAAGTATAGTAACTCAAGAATGTTGTCTGTTAATATGAAGTCAATCGGAGCAAAACTC